>CM060126.1:13567851-14767851 GCA_030522415.1 Channallabes apus | reverse complement strand
GTGTGTTCAGGCGTGTCTTTATGTATTTGTCCACATTGGCATGTCCAACAGTCAGTAACATACAATTGGTTGTCAAAGTAGATACCTCAGCTACCCAGCTCTGTTACTGCTTTTTGTTGTTTCCATACATATCTGCTGTCTTTCAGTTTCCATACACCTTTAGCTCCTTCCTTCACACTAAACCACACCCCAACTTCAACAATGCTGCTTTAAATAGATTAAAGAGTTTAAAGTACATAATAAATTGAAAAATTATAGCACTGCAGGAAAAAGACGATTTGCTTATATGGATAATTGAACATGGGAGAACTCTCTCATTTTAACAAATGTGAACAATTAAGTTTACATTCACAAATGCTGCAATGATCAGGAGAAATTAGCTGTAGAAACATCCAGGAGGACTTCCGGTTAGCAGCCACATGGAGTAGGACGTGTTGGTTAGGTGCTCCGACAGTTTCGAATTTCTTCACTCCCTTATTCGTCTCTAAATGTTAAATTAAAATCTTAGTTGACAATAACTTTATACTCTACCCCACGGTTATATGTTTTTTCATTTGCGATGGCTACCAGGAGTGTTAAAGCCGTGAAAAAGGACGACACTGCGACCCCTCTAACAGTCGAGGCTATCTCTGCGCTGTTAGAGCAACACCGTGATTCGTTAGCGGCGGAGTTTAAATCATCGTTTAGTTTATTAGAAATTAAACTGGATCAGATTCAGGCCCAAGTAGCGGACCATGGACAGCGCTTACCGTCATTAGAACACGCTACAGACGACCTGAGTCAGCGTGTGACGGAGCTGGAGAACATCTGCTCCGGACTTCGGGAAAACAACTCAAAGTTAACGTCCAGGGTTGTAGACTTAGAAGGCCGGAGCAGGAGACAAAACCTGCGTGTCCTGGGTCTCCCGGAAGGTACTGAAGGTGGACTCCCTACCGAGTTCTTCTCCAAGTTTCTGTGCGAGGTGTTTGGGACTGAAACACTGCCTTCCCCGCCGGAGATTGACCGAGCCCACCGAATACCTGCATCTAAACCCGCTTCAGGACAGAGACCTCGGCCCGTCATTCTCCGCGTGCACCGGAGCCAGGTGAAAGATCTTCTGATTCGGGAGGCTCGGCGGAGAGGGAAGCTGGAATACCGCGGTCAGCAGCTCCGCATAGTGGAAGACTACACTCCCGAAGTTTTAAACCAGCGAGCCGAGTATAGAGGAGTGATGTCGGAGTTATACAGCCGTGGACTCCGGCCTTCTCTCCTGTATCCAGCGCGGCTCCGGATCACTCTGTCTACCGGACAGAAGAAGTGGCTCCGCTCGGTAGAAGAGGCGCAGAAACACATAGACAGTCTGCCGAAACCTACGTAGTGCACTGTATTATTATTATTATTATTATTATTTTAATACGTGATACTACAGTTCTCAGGAAAGTACCATTTTTAACCTAAAATCTGGCCATGTTTACGTCTTTCCCGGTAAGAGTGTTGTGTTAAACTTGTGAAGGGGTTATTATTATTATTTTTATATTACTATTTTTTCTATTTTTAATCACGTGTGATTTACGTTTGTATATTTAGAGTTACAATGTGACGTGGGGGGAGGGGTGGTGGTGGTGTGTTTTTCTCTCATTGAGAGATTTCAGTATTGGAGTGTGGAAATGTTTTATTTATATATTTAATTATTAGTTTCTGTAAGTTGTGTCGGAGCAGAAGATGGGGTGGTTAGCGGCAGGAGGATTTGTTGGGTGGGAGATGGAGGAATGGAAGAGCTTGCTGCTGTGTTTGTTAGCAGCTATCTTTGTTTGTTGGGGTGTAGTGGGGTGTGTGGGGGAGGGGTGTGGGGGGCAGGGGTGTGGGGGGGAGGGGTGGGGGATCTCCAAAGCCAGTATTGTGTTAGTTCTTTGTATACTGTGTATTTTTAACACGTTGTTCTGTGTTTTACACTTTAAGGCTGACGTTAGGCATCTTATTCATGTTTATCTACCTGCATTTTCTCTCAGGGAGAATGAATAGTTCTTTAAACTTTGTGAGCTGGAATGTTAAGGGTTTAAACCATCCGGTGAAGAGAAGGAAGGTGCTCTCACACCTTAAACAACTTAACACTGCAATCGCATTTTTACAAGAAACTCACATTCGCAGTTCTGATAATTCTCGCCTTATGTCACGTTGGGGTGGGCAGCACTACCACTCAACCTTTCAGGCCAAAGCTAGGGGTGTCTCGATTCTCATTAACCCAAACATCTCTTTTGAGCATCATAATGTTATTACGGATATACAAGGTCGTTATATCATTGTTTCAGGGAAGTTATTTAATACTAATGTAGTGTTGGCTAATTTATATGCCCCTAATTATGACGATGTCTCCTTCTTTGAACATTTTTTCTCTCTTCTACCTGATCTGAGCTCATACTCTCTCATATTAGGGGGAGACTTTAACTGCTGTTTAGATCCATCACTTGACAGGTCATCTCCCAATCCTATACCTCTGAGTAAATCCGCTACGCTACTTCAGTCCTATCTCTGCAGCTTTGGTATCTCTGACATATGGCGCTTCCTTAATTCAAAAAAGAGAGAATACTCCTTTTTCTCACATGTTCACCATACTTTCTCCAGAATTGATTATTTCTTTATAGATAATCAACTGATCCCAATGGTTACTTCTTGTGCTTATCAGAGCATTGTGATATCAGATCATGCTCCAGTTGTTATGTCTATAAAACTCCCCGATCTCCCTCAAGTTACTAAACATTGGCGCTTTAATTCATCGTTGCTGATGGAGGACGATTTTGTAAAATTTATGGAAGACCAGATCGTTTTTTTCTTCACCACAAATGAAACACCTGAAGTGTCACGTTTGGTTGTTTGGGATGCTCTGAAAGCCTACCTCAGGGGACAGATAATTTCATACACTGCAAATATGAAAAGGAAGGCATATAAAGAACGAAAAGATTTGACCAACCAAATTAAAGAAATTGACCAGCAGTATGCTCTATTTAAAAACCCCGATCTCTATAAAAAACGCGTAGAAGTGCAAACTAAGTTTGAACTTATTTCAACGCATGTAATTGAACGGCAATTATTAAAGAGTAGGAGCCAATTTTACATTCATGGTGACAAATCTGGGAAACTTTTAGCTAATCAGTTAAAAGGATTTAGAGCACAGCAACAAATTACGAAAATTCGGATGGAGGATGGTACCATCACTACGGACCATTCTAAAATTAATGATGCATTCAGGAATTTTTATTCTCGATTATATACTTCTGAGTTCCCAAAGGACCATAGTGCAGTTGAGAATTTCTTGACTCAACTAAATATCCCAACACTGTCCCCTGATTCTAGATTAAGATTAGAAGAGCCCATATCACAAGAGGAAATCAGTTCAGCTATCTCCTCATTGCAATCTGGTAAGTCCCCGGGTCCTGACGGGTTCCCTGCAGAGTTTTTTAAATCATTCTCCTCATACCTTGCACCACAACTAGCTTTGGTTCTATCTGAATCTTTCAAGCAAGGTAAGATGCCTGCGTCATTTAATGAGGCTCGCATCACCCTCATAGCAAAGAAGGATAAGGACCCAACAGAGTGCTCCTCATATAGACCAATCTCTCTTCTTAATGTGGATGTTAAAATCCTTGCTAAAGTCTTGGCTCGTAGATTAGAGAATGTTCTACCCTCAATTATATCTGAGGACCAGACCGGTTTTGTTAAAAATCGTTATTCTTACTTTAACATTCGACGCCTTATGGATATCTTGTACACACCATCAGAGGAGACCCCTGAGTGTGTCCTTTCTTTGGATGCTGAAAAGGCTTTTGATCGTGTGGAATGGGAGTATTTATTCAGGGCTTTAGAAAAATTCAATTTTGGTCCAAGTTTTATCACTTGGGTTAAATTATTATATTTAAGCCCTACTGCCTCAGTTCTGACAAATGCTCAACAGTCTCAACCATTCAGTCTTCAGCGGGGAACTCGTCAGGGATGTCCCCTTAGCCCATTGCTCTTTAACCTCGCCATTGAGCCACTAGCAATTGCATTCCGAAGCTGTAGAGATATATCTGGGATTTGGAGGCAGGGAGAAGAACATAAAGTTTCCCTTTATGCAGATGATCTTCTACTTTTTTTATCGAATCCAGTCTCCTCTCTGCCACCTGTGCTGTCATTGCTCAGGGAATTTAGCTATTTTTCAGGATATAAATTAAATTTGCACAAAAGTGAACTTTTTCTGCTAGATAATACAGCAGTAACAACTGGTATGCACAATTTCCCATTCAACATTGTGAAAAATCAGTTTACCTATCTTGGTATTACAATCACAAGGAAACATAAACACCTCTTTAAAGAAAATTTTATTAGGTTGTTGAACCAAACAAGAAAGGACTTGGGACGATGGTCACCACTTTCCATGTCCCTGGTGGGCCGCATTAATGCCATTAAAATGAGTATTCTCCCTAAATTTTTATATCTCTTTCAGTCTGTACCTGTTTTTATTCCCAAATCTTACTTTGGCGCGTTAGACTCAATTATATCTTCTTACCTTTGGAAAGGTAAACATCCACGATTGAATAAGTCCCTACTTCAAAGATCTAAAAGAGACGGTGGCATGGCTCTACCTAATTTTCGTTTCTACTACTGGGCAGCAAACATTCGATCTGTCATCTTTTGGTCATATTTTCATAACCAACCTAATCGGCCTGCCTGGGTGGAAATGGAGATAAAGTCTGTCAAAAATCTCTCTGTCTCTGCACTCCTTGGATCTGCTCTCCCCATCCCCTCAATTAAATTAATCAATAACTCAGTAGTGGTGCATACCTTGAGAGTGTGGGCTCAGTTCAGAAAGCACAGCGGCCTTCTGGGCTTTTCTCTGTCCAGTCCTATCGTCTCTAACCATCTCTTCCAACCTTCTTTACATGACTCAGTGTTTCAGGAATGGTACAATAAGGGCATCAAGCTTTGCAAAAACCTGTTCGTTGACCATAAGTTTGCATCATTTGAACAGCTTTCCGAAAGGTTTAACTTACCTAATTCTCATTTTTTCAGATATCTGCAAGTAAGACACTTCATTCGCTCTTTAATACCAAATTTCCCTGAGGCTCCTGCTGCAAACATTCTAGATAACCTCCTCTGTTTGTCTCCGCTGCGTAAAGGCCTAATATCCACTATTTATGGTGGATTGATGGCTTCGAGTCACACCCCTCTGTGTAAAATTAAAACTGCTTGGGAGAACGATTTAAATCTGTCACTATCAGATGATACTTGGAATTCTATTCTTAAACTTATCAACTCAACCTCCTTATGTGCCCGCCACTCTTTATTACAGTTTAAGGTTGTACACAGGGCTCATTTCTCTAAACTTAAACTCTCCCGTTTCTACCCAGACATTGATCCTTGCTGTAATAAATGTAAAAGCGGAGAGGCGTCTCTTATTCATATGTACTGGACATGCCCGAATTTGGAAAAATTCTGGAGGGATGTTTTTAAGACCCTGTCCTTCATATTGAATTGCAATCTTGAACCAGACCCTCTGATTGCTCTTTTTGGTGTCACTGGAGAAGAGGGTAAGAGTCTAAGTCCAGCCAAAAAGAGATTGTTATCTTTTGCGACACTCCTGGCCAGGCGTTCTCTTTTATTCAAGTGGAAGGATGCCACGTCACCCACTCACGCCCAGTGGCTCAGAGATATTATGTCCTGTCTGTCCCTGGAGAAGATTCATTACTCAATTCAGTACTCAGACTTTAAATTTCAACAGGTGTGGGGGCCCTTCCTTCACTTTTTTCATATACATTTATAGTTTGATTCCTGTCTTATTTAATTACTTGTTTGTTTGCTTTCTTTCCCCTTTTTATTCCTCTTTATTTATTTTTTTTTTGCACGTAGAACCAAAAAACTTCCAGCTCCATATTCTTTTTTCTTTTTTGGTTTCTCTCAATGCCTGGCGTTTAGCCTTTCATATCTTTGTAAAACTGGCTTGGAGTCGGGGAGGGACGGGGTGGGTGTTATAGGGTTTATAAGGGGATTATAAAACTTGCATTAAAATATTACATGTTTACCCTGTTTTATCCCTGTTAAAATCAATAAAAATATTGTTGAAAGAAACATCCAGGAGGGAACCAGAACACACACAGTGAGAGCATACTGTTCAGTTTAATCAGCAGACAAAACAGACGTGCTATAAACAGTATTAACAATGTCTGATTAATTCCTTCCTGGTGAATTTCTCTCATGACTAGGTCACTGTAGTCTAGGTCCAACAAATCAACATCAACCACATCAATAAAATAACATCAGGTTCATAAATTATGGAACAAAAAGGGTTTGTTGGTATTTGGCCTCTATTCAACACCAGACTGAACTTGAAATGGAACTATTAAAATGTGAGTGAAGTCAGGACTTTCAGCTTTAATTCAAGGGGTTTGACAAAAGTGTGCCACTACCATTCAGGAATCACAGCCATTTTCATATACACACCATGTATTCATATACATGACCAAAAAAACCTCCCATGCACCATTCATTGTATTTACATAAACCTGGCTCCAAATATTATCCACAAATGTTCTGCAGGAAAAAAAAGAAAGAGAAAGCATGGCCAGGTTTTTGTTTGGAAAAATAACCACATTATTAAATCAATAGACGTTCACTATGGTACATCCTTATTTCAGGTCTTTCATCTACATTCACTGTGTTGGTATTGCTGTGTCACATCCATAGAACTTTGTTCAGCTTTGAATTGATCAAATCTTCACTCCTGTTGAACTGCCAAACTATTTAGAAAATAGGATCCATTTAGAGGTTTGCTTTAAGATAATCTCAGGGTCATAACTTTCTCAAACAATCATGTGAAGAAAAACTCTCAAAAGAGGGTAAAATGAACAGGAAAATTTTACAAGCGTGAAATTGTTTCTGTAACATACTGCAAACCACAGCTCACACAGCACAATTCAAAATGTCACTGTGCGTGAGAGAAATACTGAGCTTCTTTGGACAGGAGGATGTAAACAAGCGTTGAGACAACAATAAATCCAAATGCAATTTACCACAGTTACGACCTAAATAAATCTCTAGGGTTACAGAACCTATATTAAGAAATAAATGAAATACTTTGAAATCCATTATTTTAATAATTGTGTTTTCTTCCTTAGCAGTTAATGAATAAATGACTGGCAGATGCAAAGCAAGTATAGTATTTTATGTGCATCCCATTACATCTGGCGTAAAACTAACATCATTCCATAAAAAGCACATCATACCAACAAACATGGTGGCAATAGTGTGATGGTCTGAGTCTGTTTTGGGCGGACGTCAAAGGAGAATGTCTGGCCATCAGTTCATGACCTCAAGCTCAATCACACTTGGTTTATGCAGCAAGACAATGATCTGAAACACCAGCAAGTCCACCACTGAATGACTCAAAATTCTTTTTAATAAATTAATCAAACAATTAGTCAAAAGCCTAGTTAAAGTCCGGACTTAAATCCAATCGAGATGACCTGAAACAAGCCACTCATGCTCGAAAACCCTCCAATATGGCTGAAATAAAAAATTCTGCAAAGAAGAGTGGGTCAAAATTCCTGTACAGCAATGTGAAAGACTCATTGCCAGTTAGTGACTGCAGTTTTTGCCGTCAGTTAATGGGTTTAATGGGCAATTACTTTTTCACATTGAGCCAGGCAGGTTTGGACAGCTTTTTCCCTTAATAAATGAAATTATTTAAAAAATGCACTTTGTATTTACTTTATTTATCTTTGTGTAATATTAGAATTACTCAATCATTTAAGTGTGACAATAATAATATTAAAAAAAAAATAATAATAATAATAATAATCAGGATGGGGCAAAAAACTTTTCACAGCACGGTTCATAAGGAGATAATAATCTTTGTAAGAGCTTACAGAAATCACAAAAAAGTGTGTATTAGGAACACAAAATGTATGTTTGAAATAAACTGCAAGTCAAATTGAGCTGACATTTGATAGAATGCATAGTTTTGATGATCTGCAACAGATGTGAACATTTCATATAATTAGCTAGGAGTTATTATCACGGAATTGATGATTATGTTGACCTATTCTCTATTCAAACATAAAACATAAGGAACAAACTACGAATATGAAATAATACAAGTTAATTAGTATTGAAATATAAAAATATACACCTTAAAAGTACACTTATTTAGAAATGTATGCATAGCATAAATCTGTGCTAAGGAGCACGAAGTACAAGGTTCTACAAAATGTTATATTAATGTAAACGGAAATATTGACAAATGCATAGATGTGATGTAGTACACTCTATAGTTGCTATTTATATTATATTCCTGCTATGTATACATATTTTTATACTAACCTGTGATCAATAAAATGCTCTCACCTTATTATTTCTCGACACTGGGGTGATATGTGTTACGGTATTTTTATCTAGGGCTTGTTTCCAGAAATAAAATGCAGTCATAAGGCAGAAACAACATGCCCTGGCAATCAATACGCACTTAAACCATGACAAGTAACAATGACCTACAACAGTGGCTCAGATAAATCAAACACATCGTTAAGGGAGTGAGAGCTGTTCCATAAGCTCCACCTTTACTCAAAATTTTTATCACTAATATGACTTTCATCAACTCTGCTGTACTCTTCATATCCGTGAATTTCAGTTTATTACTCCTCATCCAAAAATACTTTTAATTTTAATCTTATTAAAAGGATGCTATAAAACTACTGAGATAAAATAAAACTAGAGCATTACGAGTACAAGTATAATCTGTGTTTGTATCACAACCAAAAATGGTCTTCTAAAGAGAAAGAAATGATGGGCTATGCGCGGAATAAGAGTTACTTCACACAATTTACAAACGACACAGCAACTTTAATGTGCACATGCCTAATAGATTAAAGCAAAACTTTATATTAAACTATTTCATAAGCAAAAAGCAAAAGATTATACTGTAGATTCAAATTCCAATTTATGTCAGACTTTTAAGGCTTTTATTACCCTTACTAGTTTAGTATTTGACTGAAATCTCTTGGACAATAGCTCTTTTACAATTATAATGAACAAATATAAAATTATTAAACCTATTTATGGTATTTAAACCAATTTTAAAATATATTTCATAGTATATAATAAATTAAATTACACAAACAAATTATCTAGCAAATTTATCTAGTATTTCCTATTATAAGATTGTATTGAACAAAATATACACAATTATTAAAACTCCCGGAACTTCTAATTGTGCTGAATATCAATGCAGTTATGAGAGTAAAATGTCTCTATTTCTCTATATAATCCCCTGCTACAATAATGCACTTATCCCAAAGTTTCACTAGTGCTTGGCTACATCTAGGTAGAATAAGTTTTCTCAGTACACTAAAGCCATGATCAGACTGATTGCTTCTTGTCTGAAACGCTGGCCTCCTGGGAACTCCTTTAATATCTTAAAAAACATGTGGAAATGACTTCAACCAAGGTCTGGACAGTACAGGAGATGGGGCAATAACTCCCAGACAAGGTGCAATCTTGGCAAATCTCTTCTGTAAATTGGCACCAAGTTATCTAGCAATTTTCAAGAATCAAGCGTTTCACTCACTGAATGTTCACAGGAATGACTTCAGTGGGCTCCGAGTCACTTCAGCCGGGATCACGTATGTGGATTTCGTTAAAACATTTACACCATTCAAATGTTTTACTGTGGCAAAGAATCTCATTACCGTGCTGTGCTTGAAGACCGCTACAGATCCAGTAATGCGGAAATGGCGGGTGCTGCTATTAGCGGCGAAGGAAAAGAGATGGAAAGAGTAATTAATCATTACGGAGTAAGCGGGTTTTAAATCGGATGTGCACATTACTGGATCTGTAGCGACAACAGATTGCAAAGGATGATGGCCACGCCAGGGCTGATGGGAATTGTAGTTCCCGCTACCTCCCGTTCACTCCATTCGCCTGAGCAAACTTTTCTCAGAAGACCAGATCATTTTATCGAGTCATGCAACCACGGTATTATTGAAATAAATTGTTATTGCGGTACGACAGTATTTACAATACCGTTACATCCCTACTAATTTAAGATCATAGTAAGTAACCAAAAAGTCTGGACCTTTGTATTGTATACATCAAAAATATTTATTTGATAAAAAAAAAAGCCTGATGAACCTTAAAAAGAATAATTACAAAATACTTCCACTTTACATCATTGCTTGATGAATAAATTCTCCTGTACTTGAGAAACTGGTGTGCTTCAGAGTATGCACAATGAATAATAAAAGAGGGGGGAAAATATATTGGCTTTCTGCTTCTGGAAATCAGCAGATTAAACATTCTTTTAGTGCATTGCATGCAATAAAATAATCACGAGAAATAATTACCTTTCCCTTCCAAAGACCAGGGACATCTTGTGAGAGCAGTTACATAATTTGTATACTGCCATTAGTGTTATCAAAGCAACAAGATGTTTTTAAGGCTAATGAGTTCCTGAATATTTAATTAATCTTCCAATTTTGATGATAATTACTCACTAATAGGAGGAAAGCAGAACTGAATTTTTTTTAAATACTATTAACACTATTAAAAAGCAGTCTGGTAGTGGCAAACTTCTAAACCACAATATTCAGCAGAATTTCCACACATTCTTGTGTGCATTTTATCGAGAAAGGGTCACACAAATCCTGGCATCCCAATGTCCGTCAAAGCAGCTCGATTATTGTTGCTAGGAAACAGCATGTCAAAGTTACACGCTGCTTCACTTTGGAATGGAAATGCGCCAAGCCTGTTTGCAGTGACGCATCAAGAGGCTGTTGAACGGCTGCTAAATGGGATTAACAGCTTCACTGCGAACCGGCAAGATTCCCCTCGCCTCATAATGGACATAATGGCAGATATAAGAGTGCAGGGCAGGAAAAATTTAAAGAGGAGGCAACCACACAGGTTTAGTTAAGTGTGCTATGGCAAGCCACAATCAAAGATTCATGAGAATCTCAGAAAAAGAGTCATCAGTGGTCACCAGGCTACAAAAGGTTAAAAGCCCTTTGATTTGGCCTTCACCCATTCAATGTGACGAAAATGATATACAACTTTAGGAAAGTCAAGAACACTGTTACTCTTCCAAAGAGTGGTCCTCTAGAAAAAAAAATCACTCCAGAGATATTTGGTGATCAGTATAATTGGAAGTCACAAAAAATTCTAGGGTAACATCTAAGGGTTACACTTTTGCATGGAATAATGTTAATGTTTATGAGTTTGCAAACAGTGTGATAGAAAGGACAGAAAAGGAAGAAGTTACCATTCACACTTTTGTTACCATTCACACATTAATAAATGCCTTTTTTAATTAGCTGGATTAAAAATATTTAGTAACTGTGGAATATTATGAGGAATTTTCCATGTGCAGTTCTTAAAAACAATGTACGACTGCCAGTCACTTATATGGGATGTTTAGAGTGGACGGTGCAAGTTCATACCAAGATTGAGATGCCTGGAAAACTGCCCTTTTGAACAGTGGCTCACCCTTTCTTGATGAAGAAAAGTATGGCATTAAAATCTTTGAATATGCCTGTGCTATCAGGGAAGTAAGAAAATTCCATAGATGTGATACCTTGATCATTCAGTACATGCAGGTAATCAGTTGACTTTATAGGTGCATCGCTTCATTAGCTGTCCTTCTTAACCTGACATGAATCAATCTGAACTCATCAGACCACATGACATTTTTTTATGCAAGCAAACCGAAGACTTTTTCTCTGGTTATCCTCAATCACAAATGGTTTTCTTATGGACAAACAGATGTTCAGTCCCACATCATGCTGTGTGTTAATGCTTACTTTTACTGTTAAACATAGCGATTTATTTTATAATTTTTTTTACCAAGCATTTATCTCCAATCACAGTAATTCATGATATATATATATATATATATATATATTTTTTTTTTTTTTTTTTCACATTTCTTATGCAAAGGTGACTTCAGCTTCAGCTATCTTTCCATATTTTAATAATACATTGGACAGTTCTTAACCCAGTTCAGTAATTCTTGTGTTTGCTTGATATAGGCCAATAAATTTAGTTTTTAAATTTTTTTAGCCAGGCAGTACAGTATACAACAATACGAATATCCCAAACTCACACCCTGAAAACAATACTGAAAAAAAGGATTTGAATTTATTTAATAAATCAAAAAAAATATATATTTTTTATTCTTATTTAACAAAATGAATATGAGCTTTCAATATTTTCAGTGTATCACTATAGGACATCAGTGCATCTATCTTAGTTCAGGATTGTTCATGAGTCAGAATACAAGTTAAGCACTGAAAAGTCAAATGCTAAAAAACATACATGTTTTATGTTTTTTTATATATTACATAAAATATATATTTAAAAACCAATTACGCTACAACATTTATAATAGTTAGAGTTCAACATAGGGCTTAGAGCACTACCAGTAATTTCTCAGTACATTAATTTTCTTTCCCCAAACAAAACAAAATAATTCATCTTACTAAAGATTTAATTATTTTGCTGATAGTCTCAATTCATTACTTCTCCACTTGGTCATGGAGAAAATGTAATGATTTAGTCATTATGTGGTTTTCTTGATGAACTAACGCACAGATTTTTTAATTCAGTCTTCAGATAGCTATCTGGTTAGGCTGGATACACCTCACTCATCTTCCTTTTTATTCTTCGAAAATAGGCCAACTAATCTGTAGCCTTGTGGGGTAAAATGATCTGAATTACTGTAGATGCTTAGAAAATGAGAACAAAACACCAGTCCTGTATAAGGGAATTTGAAGGAACTGTCAATTACAATATTTGTGACTGATACTGTATGACCCTGATAACTAAAGAGAGGGAAAATATATATATATATATATGAAGAGAAGAAAACATTGGGGCTTACCTTAATCTCGATGAAGTCAGGCTGGCCCAGTGCAATAAGCTCAGCATAGGCTTTCAGCTCGTCTATGTTCCATGCCTTCACCAGGGTCAGGCGGTATACTGTGCGTTGTTGCTACAAAGGGCGAGACATGAACAAAGGGAATCTTTAACAAAAAGTGAAATCTAACAAACAGAGCATAGAACTCAATCATACACTGCTTGGTGACACATCCTGCCCAACAATAACTATTCCATAAGACATGCAAACATATTCCATAGAAAGATAAAAAGTCTTCTTTTGATACCTGCACCGTTATATTTTCTCATACAGTCTTTTACTTACCAATGGCCGAAACAGGTAAGTGAAAAAGATAAGCTTTAAAATACGCAAATCTCTCCTTATCTTTCCAAACAGTCTTAAACCCATTATAACCCGGAATGCACCAGCACAGAAACTCTAAAGAAAGGCTATGTGTTCATGTGACAATGGCTATTCCTCAGTTCCATGTCTGCTGATTTCCTCTGTCAATCATTCTGGAGAATATGCTCTCTTTAGTATTTCTAACAATAACTGATGCAAGATGCATTACAGAACCTGTCAAAAGATCTCATAATATCCATATCAACTAACCTGAACAACGAACAACAAAGGGAGTGGAAGAATGAGATCAAGAGAGAGAGAGAGAGAGAGAGAGAGAGAGAGAGAGAGTGTGAAAGAGATTTTCCCACTTATCCACAGAAAATTACCAGGGGGGAGATTTTCTCTTGAGTATATAATGAACTCTTGATATGAGAATTCACCATCAATAGGGCATCTGTGCATCTCCAGGTACTGTACACACATTCACTGACACTTATTTACACCTATCTAAACATCGTTGCTGACCAAGTACATCCTTTCATGGAAACGTTTTTTCCTGATGACATTAGCCTCTTTTAGCAGGAAAATTCAACTAGCACAGTGCAAAAATGCTTCAAGAATAGTTCGAAGAACACAACAGAGAGTTTGATGTGTTGATTTGGACTCCATATTCTCCATCTCTCATGCCAATCGAGCATCTATGGAATGTGCTAGAAAAATAAGTCTGATTTATGGATTCTTGTAACTTAGTCTAATGCCAGACACCACAGCACATCTTCAGAGGTCCAGTGAAGTGAGGGGCCAGGGCTAAAAGGGGGACTATTTATTATTAGGTGAGTGGTCACAATGTTATGGCTGATCTATGTATATCCATACACACATAGGCGATATGTCTTAAGAATTAAAGCTTTCAAGAGGTCGAGGAACTTGACCTTGAAGTCTTGAAAAGATTTCCCGCGCAGAAGAACACGACTCATCCATACAGAACACAAGACGAGCCAAGGACACACTCTCTGAAAGTTAATCTCTTTGACTTTTTCTGATGCAAAGCAGCAGAACACAAAGCTTTAGGGAAATTAACGAGCACCTGTACTGAATGAAAAAAAGTACTTTGGCTTAAGTCATGGCTACAACAGACTAATGATACAGTATATGTTACTTCTAAGCAGAATCTTCAGACATATGTTGAGAATAATCCAGCTTTGGGTATTCAATAGGATTTTGGTCTGGATACAGATGTTTAAATACAAATTCTGGTGTTGTGCACATATTCATATTCCTAAAGACCTCAATGTGACAGAACTTTTAGGAAATATGCCTATGAGACTCTCAACAGTACTCCTGTTTCTGTAGTGTGTATAGCACATGTGTCAAATAAAGCTCTATTAAGCTGACTTAACTGCTAATAATCTCTAGGTGATAAACAAGAAACGCAATAAACTATAGCTTTCCAAATGAACCCTAAAGAATGATGCACATTTTCACACTGCAGATTCAAGGTCACCAAGTTCAGAGCTGAGTCAAGGAAGATCACGTCGGCTAAATTATTCGTGCCGCCCTCCCTACCAGCACATGCTCAACGCTCATTAACTACAGTGCGCTCTGAAGAAAAAAATATACTGCTCCAAATTTACTACCAAAAACTGCTTTATTACATCATCCATCAAAAATTTTTAGTTTTACCAATCTCATAGCTATTATTTAAAAATGCATTATTTATATGCAGTTATTTATTAATGTATTCATCGCTTATGTTATAGCAGTTATAACGATTATACCTGTACTATTGCCGTACTTTCTCTTCTCTCTTCGCCAAAAAAAAAAAAAAAAAAAAAAAAAACATTACTAAAAACCTTTACAGAGAAACATTTTTCACCTTTGCTTGACTGTTGTTCCTTCTGTAAATGGAAATCAGTCAAAGGTCTACATACATAAAGAGTTACGTTGAAACGAGAAACGTTGGTGAATGGTGGTTCCTAGCTGAAGACCCTGCAGCTGACCCATGGGCACCGGAGGAGGTGCGACAGGCAGCAATGCCAAGCAGGTTATACCATCTACCTGTATATCGACTGAAGTTCTGGAAACCCCAGTGACTACTGTGAACAGGGCAGTTGGAGTCCAGGGAAGACTGGAGGACAGCCAGGAAAGACTGGATGGTAGCAGGGAAAGACCGCATTGGGAGTGGGCGGCTAGTAACCTAACCCATTAGTCCCTAGCAAGAGGGACACCCACCTAGAACTACAGAGAATATACGAAGACAACCCGCAGGCCCTCCGAGAGGCGGGATGGAAGATGGGCCTAATAGGACGGACCACACGGTAATGGCAATGGCAATGGAAAAGGATAATGCGAACATCACAACTCCAGTCAATGAGCAGAGGATCCTCCGAAAGTGTATATGTGGATGGGAGAAGGTGACCACCTACAGGGGACTGCGAATCCACCAGGGAAAGGCAAAGTGTCATCAGAAAGGCCAAAAGCGACCTTGCACCGCAGTAGCGGGTGAGACAAGAGGGACCAGAAGCCAGGTAGAAATCCACAGTGCCGACGGACCAAATGTCGCTGAAGGCAGAGGAAGGACAGAGGAAGGAAGCCCCTGGGAGGAGGCGGAGCCTCTGCAGGGGCAGCAACACCCAATCCCCACCATTTCACACGGTATAGAGCCACAACCAGAGACCAAAAAACCAGCAAGAAGGAACAAGCTCAAATGGCCCAAGGGAGATGAAGTAGAGGTATGGCATACGCTGGATATAGACCTGATAAAGATTCTGGAGGAAAGGCTGCGTGGAGGCGCCGAAGCCAAGCTCAATTTGTTTGGAGACGTATTATACAAGGCCTGCAAAGACAGGTTTGGCAAAGCAATCTTCAAACAGAGAACTGCTCCAGGAGAAAGGGGGAGGAGGGAAAGGGAGATCATCCAGCTTGTGCAAAGACGCCGACAACTCCGCAAAAGCTGGAGGAAGGCACCCCACGCAGAGAAAGAAGGTCTGAAAGTCCTGTGGGAGGAGGTGAGGCGAAGGCTTGCCAGCCTCCGCAGAGCAGAACGCATTCACAAGCGGAGCAAGCGAAAGCAGAAAGAGCGAGCCAGCTTCTTTAAGGATCCCTTCAGACACGCCAGGCAATTGCTGGAGGGAAATAAGTCTGGGAAGCTTGAAATCACCAGGGAACAAATGGAACAGCACGTCAAAAGGCAGTGCAGTGACCAGTTAAGAAATATCCCACTAGGAACACCAGGGTACGTGCCCCGGCCTGCGCCACAGACGGCTGAGTTTAACATCATGACCCCCAAGCTTAGTGAAGTCAGGCAAGCCGTGAAGAAGGCAAGGTCCTCATCAGCACCAGGCCCCAACGGAGTCCCCTACAAGCTATATAAGAACTGTCCCAAGGTACTGGAGCTGCTATGGTATCTAATGAGAACTGTCTGGGAAAAGCAGCTCATTCCATCAGAGTGGCAGAGGGCCGTAAGGAAGCAAACTCCAAGGACATCGGTCAATTTAGAAACATCGCCCTGCTGAACGTGGAAGGCAAAATCTTCTTCTCAGTGCTGGCCAAGAGGATGACCACCTACCTGCTAGAGAACGGCTATATTGACACCAGCTGCCAGAAAGCAGGGGTTCCAGGTTTCCCAGGGTGCGTAGAGCACTCAACGATGATCTGGGACCAGATCCAGAAGGCCAAGCGGGAGAAGACCGACCTGCATGTGGTTTGGCTCGATCTTGCTAATGCATATGGTTCAGTCCCACATCAGCTGATCAACTACGCCTTGGAGTTCTTCCACATGCCTCCTTGCATCAAGAACTTGGTAGCGCTATACTTCAGCGACCTGCAAATGTGCTTTGCCCTCCAAGACTTCACCACCGGGTGGCAGCAGTTGGAGGTGGGAATTGCAATGGGGTGTGCCATCTCTCCAATCTTGTTTGTGGCAGCCTTTGAGATAATCCTCATAGGAGCAAGACAAGTGGTTGGAGGAATCAAATTATCATCTGGTCAGAGGCTACCCCCAGTGAGGAGCTACATGGATGATGTAACCAGCCTCCTTCAGACAGCAGCATGTACATCCCGGCTGCTGGGAAGGGTGGATGAGTTGATGTCATGGGCCAGAATGAAGATCAAACCTTCCAAATCTCGTAGCCTGTCACTCAGAAGGGGAATCAGAAATGACACCACCATCTTCACCGTCGGGGGAGAGAAAATCCCCCTTCTGGCTGAACAACCCATTAGAAGCCTGGGAAGGCAGTATACCGCAGATCTGTCAGACAAGCACATGGGGAGGTCCGTCATGAAACAGCTCACGGATGGCCTGCGAAAGATCGATCGGAGCCAACTCCCCAGGAAGTACAAGGTTTGGTGCTATCAGTTCACACTCTTCAGGAGGGTGATGTGGCCCCTGAAAATAAGCGAGATCCCCTCATCCGCAGTGAGTGAGATGGACGCGAAAGCCAACTCGTTCATCCGAAAATGGCTGGGATTGCCACGGTGCTTTTCCGAAACGAGCCTCTTTGGGAAGAACACATTACAGCTCCCACTGCAGTCCATTAGTCTGGGTTACAAGCAAGAAAAGTCCAGGCTGGTGCTCGAGCTAAGGGAATCCACCGACCAGTCAGTGAGGAATGCCAATGCCATGGTTTCCACTGGCCGGAAGTGGAATGCCCAAGCGGAGGTTGACCAAGCTGTCAGCAGGTTGCAACACCAGGAAATCATGGGTAGAGTCCAGGTTGGACGAGCAGGGCTAGGATGGGGAGAAGCGCCACGGTTCTGGTCCAAGGCTAACCGCAAGGAGAGGAAGGAGATGGTGGTGGCAGAGGTGTCGAGGACTGAGGAAGAGCGCTATAAGATCAAGGCCGTGTCGCAGGGCCGACAAGGAGGCTGGACGACCTGGGAGGGAGTCGTCAGCCGGAACATCAGTTGGTCGGATCTGTGGAGGATCCCACAGGCAAGGGTCAGCTTCCTGGTTCGTGCAACTTACGATACGCTTCCCTGTCCTCGTAACCTCAACCAGTGGTTTGGGAATGAGGAAAGTTGCGCACTCTGCAACGCGCCCAACGCAAGTCTCCAACACATCTTGTCAGGCTGCAAGATCGCACTTTCCCAGGGGCGCTACAGATGGCGCCATGACCAGGTCCTGAGGAAGCTGGCTGAGGTGCTGGAGGGGCGTCGACAGGGTAGCACAGGACCAGCACTATTAGAGAACTGCACCAGCTTTGTCACGGAAGGGGGGAGACAAAGTTACACCAGGCCAAGAGAGATGTCGAGGCCTTTTTCCCCCGACCAAGAGTGGAACATGAGGGTTGACCTCAACAAACAGCTGAGGTTCCCCACAGAGATAACAATGACATCCCTCCGCCCTGATATCGTGGTGTGGTCCACCAAAGCAAGATCGGTGCACCTTATTGAGCTGACCGTCCCATCTGAAGGGGAGATAGAGGCCGCCTTCGAGCGCAAGAAGGCCAAGTACTCCGAGCTGGCTGAGGAGTGCAGGGAGTCTGGCTGGAAGACTACCATCTACCCAGTGGAGGTGGGATGCCGAGGGTATGTGGGGCTGTCAACCATACGCCTCCTGAGGGACTCAGGGGTGACTGGAAGGAACCTAAGAAAGGCCATTAAAGATCTGGCAGAAGAGGCAGAGAAAGGCAGCTTTTGGCTCTGGTTGAGGAGAAAGGACAGGAGCTGGGGAAAGAACAAATAACCCCAATAACAGCTGCAGGGGGTGGCAGGGAGACGTCCTTGTCACTGCTCCGCCATCAGGAGACGTTCTAGTGATTAAAGGAGCGAAACGTTGGTGAATGGTGGTTCCTAGCTGAAGACCCTGCAGCTGACCCATGGGCACCGGAGGAGGTGCGACAGGCAGCAATGCCAAGCAGGTTAAACCATCTACCTGTATATCGACATATCAACTGTTCTCTTTGTTAAATAGCTAAAGATTAAACATTAAAATAGGTTTATTATTAGGATGAATTATATACATACACATTGTGTAGCATACAGGAAGGCACAGGTAGCTAAACTGTTTTTTTTTTTATAAAAAGAAAAAAAAGAAAAAGAAATAAGTAGTAAAAAAAAAAGGTAGTAACAAAATCTACTCTACTACCAAGTAAAGAAGCTAGTGAATCTCGCCACTTGATTTGCTGTATAAGGTTTTTTAAGCCAAACATCATTCATTAATAGCTTTCTGAAGGCTTTAAATGAGTACTGATGGACAACTGTAAATGTCTTCCATTTGTAATAAATCCAAGTCTAGCATATTTAACTCTCAGAGAAATTGATTAATGGGCTGAAATCAAGGAAACTTGAGAGGCATGGTCTGGGGAATATCTGAGAAGTTGCAGTCCTGCCTCCTGCTGCTGTCAACAATATCTTTCAATATCACCCAAACCTTGTAGCCACCACAGGAGCTGTCAAGTCATTCAACAGTAGCCGGTTTTAAGCTTCCTCGCTGCAGGGTTACTGAGATTTTACCTCCAATGACCTGAAAACAATCTCAAGGTGAGTTCTTAGTAAGCACATTGTATGAGCTGTGGGGAAAAAAAATCCCTGACGAGTGATGGCAGGTCCATCACAGAACAAAAATACATTATTGAATTCTTTAAAATTGTAAATCTGTGAAACTCAAAAAATAAGGTGACATTAAAATAATAATTATAATAATAATAATAATAATAATAATAATAATAATAATTAAAGTTTTCCTTAGATAATCAATGATGAGAGGAAATTGAATGACCTTCACTGAGTCCTGGAGAAAACATGCATATATCTGAATTACTTCAGTATAACATGTATAATGTGGAAGCTTCTACAGTAGTTTAAACATTTGAATATCTTTCATTTACATGACATACAACCTTCTACTTTGTCAGTTAGGATGGCACCTACAGTAGAATTCAAAGTAGTAAGAAGATTCACACAGATATACAGGTGTGTAATATTTTGATATTTCTGTACTTTAAATAAAAGGAAATAAAAGTTCACTCCTATCCAGATACCCTGAACATTTCTTAGCTTTCACCTTCTCTCCAAGGGCTTTGAGACTGTCCAGGAAACGCTGCCAGAAGTCTGTGAAAAGAGGACGGTCTATCCGCTTCAGACTGTCCTTGGTGCTGGCGTCTACACTCACATACAGCTGGGTGACTGGCACCAGGCTCCTGCAGAGAGGGCAAAAACAAAATCAATAACAAAAAAATATAAACCACACAAATTCATGGCCCTCAACTTTACACAGATTTCCATTCAGTATGCAAGTCCACTGAGCTTTTAATGGCCTCAGGCACTGTGTCCATGTACTCCAAATCAGGTGGTCAGCAACAACACAATAAGTCTATCAGATTTTCTATCATCACTGTGAAACAGGAACCTAACCGTATTACATCATGCAAACCATTTGTACGTGTCAAAATCCTACCCTAAGTCTCAAACTTATCTACTGACAAACATTTGTGCTGCTCTTAAACAAAAAAAGTTCAGAAAGAAAGCAGTTAGTGTAGATGTGTATACAGTATGAGTGAAGCATTTGAGTAGCAAATAAACTATGCACAGAGGTGGAAAGAGTAATAAAATTTTGATTTTTATTTTGATTTTAACTCAAGTACAAGTACTGTTACTTCAGTGAAATTTTACTTAAGTACAAGTAAAGTTACGATTACAAAAATCTACTCAAGTAAAAGTAAAAAGTAGCTCATTAAAAAATTTACTCAGAGTAAAAGTTACCGAGTTACTTTTTTATTTTTTTAACAGCGGGGGTGGGATGAGGCATTCTAGCATAGTTCAAAAAAGATGAGCAGATATAAATCTCAAACTAGTGGTTTTTAACTGAAGGAACACCTTTGCATAATAAAGCTGTTGTATTTCTTGTGCTTGAAAATCAAAGTGGTCACTTAAATATGGTGTTACGTCCCAGTCTAGGGCCATACAACAAAAGAATGGTTCAGGGTTCTATTTTAAACTGTATGGAAATGGTGGTATATGGCAGAAAGAACTAGATCCAATCATTAACTGATGAAATAATGAGGTTTGCGCGCACACGCACACACCCCAGGAGGAGGATCAGATTCAAGATGAACCCAGGCCAAAATAATAAACAAAATGGTATTTATATTTAGTAGCTAGATTATCTGCGCAAAAAAAAAAAAAAAAAAAAACACACAAACAAAAATACAGGTAGCTTCCCGGACTCCCTAAACCAAAAACAATGAAATTATCTATAAATATATACAAAGACCAAACAAACCAAAGGGACAAAGCAATAATCCAAGTCAATTGGAGGCAAAAAGTCAAAACCAGAATACACAACCAAATATCAAAACGGCAAAATCACAACCTCTTTCATTTTTCCCGCGTCTCTCTCCGGTTTATACATGGTCGCGCTAGTCGATGACGTCACTCTCAGGACGGAAGCGACCGTGTGGAAGGTCAGGTAGCTGCCGATGTGGGGACAGTCAGAAAACCTGGAGTGGAGTCTGGAGCGGCGCGCGACCAGGACATGATACACACACGCGGCGCAACGGAGCATTTATACAAAGCATAATATTTTTATTATTTTAGCATTTTCATTCATTTATTTTTTACTCAGTAGCGAATATGATTTACTTAAGTACGTTTTGTTTGAAGTATTGTAATTCGCTACATTTTAAAAGTAAAATTACAGATTTTTAAAACTACTTTAAAAAGTAGAAATACACAAAAAAGCTACTCAAATACAGTAACACGAGTAAATGTAATTCGTTACTTTCCACCTCTGACTATGCAGAGCATACAAGTCAATTCAGGACTTTTGATTGTGTTTGCAAAATAACAGAAGACTGTTATGAGAGTAAAAACATCCTTACATTTCTTTACATAATCATCTGCAACACTAATGCACTCGTACCAGTGTTTCACTAGTGCTTGGAGACCATCAAGGTAGAAAGTGTTCTTAGTACTCTGGCACCATGATTGGACTACCTGCTTCATGTCCGAAAATGCTGGCCTCCCAGGAACACCTTTAATGTTCCAAACATGTGGAATCTCTTGGAGTGAGGTCAGGACTGTACTGGGATGTGTTAAGTGTTATAAGTTATCTGCCAATTTGATGAATGTTCAAGGGGACCGCTTTAGTGGGCACTGAGCCAACTTGGCCAGGATCATCTTTCATGGAGGTACAGCCTTCTTTAAAACGTTTGCACTTTCCAAGTGTTTTATTGTGGCTAAAACTCTAATCACCATACTGTGCTTAAAATTTTCTGTAATCATCAACCAAAAAGAAATGCCACCACAACTCCCAGTTTGACTTGAACGCCTGTCGTATATGAGGAACAGTCATCCACACCTCTGACATGAGTCAGCAAAACCAGTATTAGCCCACGACAAAGCAGTACTGCACTGATAAACTTCTGCTAAGTATCATCATTCCATTAGTGGTCATTAATAGAAAAGTTTTTAATTAAGGCAACTGTGTGTCATACTTTTTATTTATAGTTACAATAAAAATTAGTGGAATATCCAAAGACTCTTGGGTAAGCTCCATGTTTCAGGCTTTCATGGATGACCTTCTGCTCTGACTCCCACTTCCTAACAAGCTGTTATGCGAAGAAAATAATTTTATGATGTTGCAATGTATAGGTGACAAACTCATATTCTACTAATCTAATTAGGCAGATCAGATTTGCATGTCATGTCATACGTATTAGAAATTACAAGCGACTTTTATCTGACTCTAATGTAGGCGTGTCTGTGCACACACTGATAAAGCTTTGCTCATGTTACCCAAATTAAAACACATCATATTTGTTCATCCACTCATTCATTTCAAACAATGGATGATATTTTGACAAAAAATATACTTGGGATTTTGCTCTGGAGTATGGGAAGCAGTTAGACGCTGCTTTTGTTGAGGTCCAGACGAAGGAAGAAAGCCAGACACCTCACTTTAGCTGTTTTAGCAGGTATTACTGTTTGACGACAGTGAGGCAAAAGGTCACATTCTGTAAGTTCCAATCTGATCATTCTCATACAAATTTCATGATCACCATTCAAATATATATTCAATCTAGTATCTTATATGGAAGTAGCTCAGATCCAAACGCCAGTAACTTCAGGCCGGTAAATTTAACTTAAGCTATAGTTCCCACAATTCGTTTTTTTTTTCTCGTTCTCTCAAAGGTAATAAGAAAAACATTGGAGTTCTTAAGACATTACATAAAGATTGCTTGTCAATCATACAAGCTTCTCTTTAGTACAAACGTTAGTTGTAAGGTATCCCTCAACTATCACAACTGCTATTAGGATAACGCTTTTTAATCAAGTTTGACAATTTATCAGCACTGTGTTTGGCTTAAGACATACATAATAAGTAGTTCTAATACGATCTTGTCTTCAAGTCACAGGTTGAAACAACTTTTCCAAAGAAAGCAACTCATCATTTCTGTAAGATAAATAGAATGCATGCGAGTTGCTGCATCTTAATAAGATAAGCAAAATGTGTGTTTTTTTTTTTTTTACAAGTATGACAAAACTAGACAAGTTTGCCTGATCCTAGTGCCTCAGAGTGGCGCAGTGGTAAAGCTCTTGCCCTTTCATCCGGAGATCACTGGTTCGGTTCCCGGGTGCTGTAACCTCTCGCAGCCGGTGGTCTAGAGAGAGCTGATTGGCCGAGGGAGGGGTGACAGGTACTTAGTGCGCTCCCACATTAACCACGGTTCTACAGCCAATCAGGGGTGGAGGAAACACGTGATAATCTTTGGTCCTCCCGACTGAGTGATAGTAGTAGCCTTAATGTGGGAGCCCCCTAGTGACGGGGAGGAATTGGATACCACTATATTAGGGAGGAAAAAAATAAATAAAAATAATAATAATAATAAAAAGAAAAGTTTATCTGATCCTGTCTCTTACTATGCTGTAAGCTTACTTTTTATTCGTGAGCACTCCAGGGATGTCTGATACCAGAAGAAAAACAGAAGTCCTTTGTTCCTGGGAGTTTCTGAAGTATCTCTACCGTGCTCATGCTGATTGAGATAAAAGAACTGTTTGTCCACAAGCATGTATATATACATAAACCAAAAACCCATGTGGATCAGACCAGACAAAGTGTATGAAAATTCATAATCACATGACGTCACTTTGCAGCACCGCACAGAGGAGTGGGCATGTATTTTCGTAGGGTTTTGGAGAAGAGGCCACATGTAAAAAAAAAAAAAAAAAAAGCAGAAGGAAAGCTGAGGCCATACACACAGTTAACTGAAAGAGAACCAGACAGGTGGTAGGGCAGGAAATTTCAATTCCATGGCTGAGTGTTAGTTATCAGCACGGCCCAGAACGATTAAAGCTTCAAAAAAAGTGCACAATTTAAGTTGGAGGCCATGATTGAGCAGCCAAGATGCAGAGCACACACAGCACAGTTGATTATGTAAATATTACTATACAGAATACTGTACTCTCTCCTCTAAGAATACCATTTCATTTTTGGTTATGATTGATCAGAAGGTGTTGATCAGTCACCTGGAACAGCAGAATGCAAACATGTTTCCAGATCCAAGCTAGATTTATATATTTACACGTTTATATTAAAATATTAAAAGGTCTTATTCTAATGTTATTATTTTTATAGTAACAACGTACATAAGTATCCGTACAGTCTATAAAGTTAATTTCTGTTTATACAACTCAAAGAATGGTTTAGGAGATGTTTATACTGTGCCCTTGCAACGTCGGCTTACACATATCGAATGTGGTTGTAAAAGGAATGAAGAACAAAATATGTACTGCACAAAAAAAAAAATGCCCAAATATTTCCAATAAGAATCACTGATTCCTTTAATCACTGAAACCCACCTGATCTCTTCTGGGAACTGGGCATTGGTGACTAGGAAGCTGGAGATTTTGCACTGGTGGAGGAGACGCAGAAAGGAGTTGATCTCTGGGTACATGATGGGCTCACCCACTAAAGACAGAGCACAGTGCTTTACTGCCAAACCCTCCTCAAAACGCTCAGGCCGAACTCCTGGGACACCTGTTACAGACAAAACACCTTATTATCACTTAAGGGCAACAAGCCTGGAGTCAGATGTTCCAATATTGCTAACAAAATCTGAAAGAAAAAGACAGACAGAAATAAGAACTACTGGTAAACTCTGGATAAATGCATGGATTCCCAAATCATTCCGCAACCAATCCGGAACTCTGGCAGAAAATTCAAGAAAATGTCAGTATGGCTTTCATTAGATTTAGTAATTTTGAGCTTCAGTATATATACTATATTGCTCGCCTGCCTGCACTTGCATATGAACTTGAGTAAAATCCCATTCTTAATCCATAGGTTTTAATATGATATTGGCCCCACCCTTTGCAGCTATAGCAGCTTAAACTTTTCTGGGAAGGTTTTCCACAAGGTTTAGGAGTGTGTTTATGGGAATTTTTTTACCATTCTTCGAGAAGTGTTTTAATTCATCCCTAAGGTGTTCTATCAGGTTGAGGTCATGTGCAGGTCAGTCAAGTTCTTCCGCAACAAATTTAATCATCCATGTATTTATGGACCTTACTTTGCCCACTGGTAACACAGTCATGTTGAAACTGGTGTGGGGTTGTATTTCAGGAGGTGGGCCCCTTAGTTCCAGTGAAAGAAACTTTGTGGGAACAGTTTGTGGATGGTCCCTTCCTGTTCCAACATGAATGTGCACCAGTGCACAAATAAAGGTCCATACAGACATAGATGAGCATGGTTGGTATTATTGGATTATGCTGTCAAGTTTAAATAGCTTATGTGTTTACAATGCAGCATTTTTACAGCCAGCTCTAAGTGACTGATAAGCAACATATTTGGTATGCTTCATACTTCTAGATGCAGGATATATTCTTCTTTAGGGCTTATCATAGCACAGAGACAGCGCTGGATAAAGTAGTAAGTGATCTCCTATTGGCCTCTGATTAGGGTTGCATCTCTTTGCTTGTGTTACTTGACCTTAGTGCAGCTTTTGACAGCACTGATCATAATATTTGCCTTAATAGAATAGAAAATGTAGCTGGAATTAAGAGAACGGCCCCTCCGGGATCAAATCTTTTTTGACTGATCATTATCATTTTGTAGATTTAAATGGTGAAGTTCCAAAGTGAAGTTTGATGTTCCACAGGGTTCGGTTTTAGGCCCGTTGCTTTTTTCTATTTACTGTACATGCTTCCTCTAAGTAACATAATTTGTAAGAAATTTGTAATTAATGTTCACTGTTATGCTGATGACACACTGTTACATGTCTCAGCAAAACCAGATGAGAAAAACCAAGTGTTTTGTTGAGAGTTGAGAAATGTGTAAAGCGCATTAGAGAATGCATGCTAATTAACTTTCTTTTGACAGAAGTACTGGTACCAGGACCACATGCAGCTAGAATTAAGCCTAACTGGTCCGATTATAGATTCTAATCCTTCAGTTGAACCTCATGAGTTTTTCCTTGCCACCGTGGCCCTCAACTTGCTTATCAGGAACAATCTGATAATTCTGATTTATACACATTTTCTCACACATTAAAGAAGTATTTTAGGGAAATTATTATTAAAAGCTGCTTTGCGGCAATGACTACTGTATGAAGCACAACATAAATGAAATTTGACAGAATTTAATTGAATAATATGGTGTGTACCACCATTGGCTTCCTATGACGCATGTCCTTCTGCTTTCCCAGCATTGCACTGAATAGGGAAAACTGGTGTGAGAAATTTTTGGCCAAGACACTTTGCACTTCCTTGCAAGATGTACATGGTCTCCATGAACACTTGGGTATAATAACTGACATGTTTTCTACCAGTGTTTATGTCAAACCACCGCATTAAGCTTCAATTAATTCATACCCGATTCAACAATTTCAGTAATTTGCCTCTGGATTTGGACTTTCTAGCAGTTTTACAAGGTTAAATAATGCATGATTTTAATGGCACAGATGTGGGACAGAATAACAAACTTCCTTTGTGAAAGTCAGATGTGCTCATCATTTCCTCTCTGCCTGTTGTGGAGTTTTTCAGGTGTCAACAAATGCAACTCAGCAATGCCATGCCCACACCTAGTTATGTCCAGGAGACTGGCTTTCACAATCACACTGAACAGCTTTCTAAAACATATTGCTTTGACACAGTCTCCCAACAATGCCAATGTTTCTGAGCTGGTCATTAATCGACTGAAGGCTATAGTTATACTGAATGAATGGTGATTATCATCAGGCTCTGAAACAGTATTTTTTTTTTTAACTTAAATCTACTTTAGTCCAGAACGTTTAAATTAACTTCAATCTTTGCTTACCTAATCAGAGACAGACATTTACACATTTAGGCATTTGGCAGACGCTCTTGTCCAGAGCGACTTACAAAAAGTGCTTTAAAGTGTCCATCACTGGATACATACTTTCACTGGGTTAATAACTAAGTGTCATTAATGATTAGGGGGGGGCATGTCTTCGGTTAGAACAGATTCAGATTATCTGTCCGTGTCAGCTTATGATAAAGGAAAGGAACAACATCAAAATCCCATTTGCTCTGTATAGCTGGACTGCTTGATGAACAGTTTGACAAAGCCATCAATGGAAAAAAAAAGAAGCTTAAATATCACATGGAAAAGATACTAAATTCTATCTCATGAATTAGCATCACAAACATCTGATCTCAAAGTCCTCATCTCTGGGTCAAACAGAACTCTATTTCTCTGTTTCTCCATGTTCCAGATGTTCATCACAGTATTCAAACTGAACCCTCTAATTGGTCATACTCATGTAAATGTTAAAACAGCAGCAGCTCATTGCTTTGCAGTTGTTAAAGCATAGCAGGCAAATATTTTTGAATAGCACCTTTGTTGTCCTATGCCTTTAAATAAAGTTTGAGTGGAAAAAAGGTTGGGTATTCTCGAGGATGAGATTTTAAGTTATATGGTAGGAATGAAAGTTACACCCAATCCAATAACAAAGGTGTGATCACAGACTTTGTAAGCCATGTCAATGGTATTATATCACTACTGACTGTCAGATGGTCTAGGTCAGTTGTCCATTATCTTTTGGACAGGATAGTAAAAAAAAATAATTAAAAAATCAGCATTGTTGCCATATATAACAGAAAAATCACAGAAAGGCAAAGTACCTCGGAATTGGCGGATCATGTTGCGATGATTCTCCAGTGCTTCTTGAAAGATCTTCTCAGCCGGATCCATCTTCCAACGCCACTCAGTGCCTACAGGGTTCGTGTGGTGTCTGTGGTGAGACAATAAAAGAGAGCATCAACTGTGAGCAAGGTGAAATAAGGAGGACGGAAAGAAAGTCTAGTAGGATAAGGGAAGGTGCAACGTTAAGAACGGAAGATGACCAATGCCAATGAGACAGTAGCATTAGAAGAACTGGGGGGGCAGAACTGGCTGGGCGCTTGAATAAACTTCCATGCTATATACAATAGTCACTTTACTTACACTTTTGCTACTATATTTGTGGTCAAAAATGTAAATAAAAATAGGCTACAGACATTCACAGACACTGAAGTAACACTTTTAGAAGCGTCTGATTGGCTAATAGCATCATTAGGATTTAATTGGGTAATATATAATCTAAATATAAAAGCTAAAAAGGACCAAACAGACATTGCATTCTTCAGAACTAACACACAAATTAAGTCCCAGAGTTGAGCAAACCTGTTTGAGAGATTCAACTGAACGGAAGCTCGCGGACCTTGCAGAATATCGGCGGGCAATTGCGGCGGCTCACAGTGCCTAACGACGCATCTCACCGCGAGTTAAACCACATAGGTGAGATAGGGGTATTAGAAATACTCAGACCAGCACATCTGGCACCAACAAGCAAGTCACATTCAAAGTAACTTAAATCACCTTTCTCCCCCTCATTCTGGTGCTCAGTTTGATCTTTAGTAGATCTTCTATATGCATTGAGTTACTGCCATGTGATTGACTGATAAGATATTTGTGTCAAGATGCCATTGAACAGGAATAAGTATCTAATGAATTGGTCTTTGAGAGTGTGTTCTAGTACAGGTAAGTATTAATGGTAGTCATTGCTGGGATAATGATTAATACAGGATAACGCATGTTTTGCTTATTTGGTGTATTCGGCTGACAGTTTAAGATACAAAGTTATTTCATTATATAATCACAGACTACATAAACATTAATCAGTGTATTTGATTAGTCATTTGGTTCAGATTGAAAATGTGAATTAATTCAGGGGTCAGAGTTTTCTTATTTGAAAATAATTCAGAAAAAATATGCATGCCAAAGGCATCAGAACAGGAATATCTATGACAGGGTTTAACCATACATTCTAAAGACTAAACCTTAATCCTATAAATAGCCAACACAGAAGAATGGTATAATCTTAGTTAAGGGAAATTTAAGCGTTATCGATTCGTCCAGATACTTCTTTTAATGGTGAAATCTAAAATGTTTAAGAGTTCAACAATTAAATGAAGTAATTGCACTTAGTGTCTTCTTTGTGTCGTAAAAAATTATCATGTTAATACAAATACTCAGGAAAATCAATCTAAAGAATAAAGGTTTGTTGCTTGTGGAATTTATATGAGGCTTTTAGAGCGAGGACCAAACAAGCGCAGAAGCAAATTGAACCTCTTTTTAAAAAAATTATCCATGATTTTAATATTTCTTTTCTTTTTTCTTTCCCCTAAATAGTGCAGGATGCAAAGAGAAAGCTGAGATGAGTAGAAAGCCTAAAATTTATTCTGTGGTGCATTAATCACTGTGGCTGGACAAAAGAACATCTTGGCATCAGCTCAGCTTTCCAATAGCGCGTGTCCTTCACAAATAAAGTTAAACTAATATGTCTTTGAAGCATAGAACGTATCATCTTTCCATAAAGCAATAGTCTGGAGCATTTAATGATCATTATTGCACTCCTGCCTCATTGAACAGACATCAAGCAGAAGAAAAAAGCACCATCAGATACCATCAGTATATCGCCAGAGTTTGTTTACAGAACTATTTACACCTTGTCACCTTCTCAGAAGCAAGAATCTGCATGGCGGAAGGCAAGTCATTCTCAATCTAGCCTTCATAAGAGATCTGCAGAGTCTTTGTGACAGCCCTCCTCAGAGTCCTTTTCATTTGTGAGAAAATAGCAGACTAGCTTGTGTTTTATGCACTGATGTCAGCACAAATCAGCATCACTGTCTGAGTTGCTTAATACACCTGTGTGCAGGAAGTTGAAAGCGGTTAAGTAGCTTGATTTCCTCCACTAATTGATCACAATGTCAGCAAATTAAAGATCTTATGATCTTGAAATTAAAGCACAGTAATTATGCCCAGTAATAAAAGAAAAAACAAAACAATAAGTGGCTGAAAAAACAAAATATGCACACTGGAAATACCATATCAAACCTTCACAAGGTAAATCTTAAAAGAGCAAAAAACATCAGCTTACCTCCAGCAAAAAACACACTTGTTGGCACAGGCCAGACTGGGAGTGGTCTCCATACACCGGTGAGATTCAATGCCGTAAAATGTGTGTTTGTAGCATCCTCCTCTCCCTCTCAGCATGGACTGGATAAAATGAAACAACCAATATTTTCATAAACCTCTTGATGTAGGCGCTGATGATTTAAACCATTTAAAGAACATCACAGAGAATGTGAGCTTACCTTGGTCCAGCGACACAGCTTTACCCCAGAGTGACTGCCTATTAGTTTATATCCTGTACGGAAAAAATAATAATAAATCACATGAACAAAGAAATTAATCTGTCTAATTAGTTAGTAATCGTTAGTTGCCAAGTACAATTATATACATTTGCAGAGAATGCAAGTGGCTACTATGTTCTGCCAAAGCTGTGGTAAATTTACAATAGATTTGTCCAAGTTTCCCTAAATCATTTTAAAAGGGTGAATTGATTATGGAGCGAATGCTGAGCCACTGATTCAATTAATCTAATTTAAGATTTAATTGAATTGCACATTCAATTTTATTTAACAACTCTAGCTATTAGGTGATGAAAAAAAGAATAAAAACTATTTTCTATTTACTTGCAATCAAATGTTTATCAAGTCAAACCGGCTTTTATAGTTGTTTCAACGATATAAAGTTCATGATGACAGTGAAAAGAAACAATTTTCCTCCATGACCCAGGTGCTTCATACAACAAAGATTAAAAGCATGAATCTACGAAACTAGCCAAGACAAAACCTAATTAGCTAACTAGCAAATACAACAAATGAACACCATAACTTAAGAATCCATTTGGCTTACTGTATGTTTAAACCTCATGCTTTGTACTGATACCTCAATGATGCATCAAATTCATGTTCTCGAATCCCACCACTAGGTGAACTCCACATGTCTGCTAAATACTGAGCATGGATGAGGGGTGATTTTTTTTTGCCCCAAATCAGGAACCAAGCGGAAACTGAGATAACCCTCTTGGCATCATTGCCCGATTTGCTTACAGTTAAACGTGTCGAGAGAAAACAAGGACATTACCCAGTCACTGATAATACTGTTAGGCCACCTACTGATGCTCAGCGTCAAAGCTGTTTTAAACAGAGCTGAGTTGATGAGTCGACTTGCTGAGTTTTTAAATCGAGGACAAAAACATACGAAAACCTTAGGACAGAATAATGATCATATACACTGGGTTATATCTTAGTCTCACTCTGCATGTGACTAGCTCACCACAGGCAGTCCATTATAGCTTTCACTTGCCTGCTGTGCTAGCTTTTAATGACTGATTTGTCCACTGTTACTACGTAATGCCAATTACACTAGTGTCCTTTCCTGTGAACTACAACAGCGGTCTTGATCTGAATAAATAACCAATCATCAAGTGTGTTTTGGCCAAAAAAAAGTTTCTATAAAACTATACAATCAGTACAAATATTTAAATTACATTACAGGGATTTAATTAGGCACAACGTTCCTGATATAGGATGGAAACTGAACAGAATAGAGCTGATTATTTGTGAATAATCACATCAATCACTGTACAAATATAATCACAGAAAATATATGGACTATATGGGGATTATAACCCATTATCTAATTTATTAGATAATCTAATTAATCGTGCTCTCATAATGAACGTACGTATGCTTTCATTATGCTTCTTTCCACTGCAAATGAACTAAAACTGTGAGCTCTCTTCCTTGCCTCACCCAATATGTAGTAGCAGTAGTGTTTATCTAAATGTGCATGCCATTTATGCACAAAATATTGAATATTCCAACTCTGCACTGCTAGAGCTGGGTATTAAAACACATGACATTTGTCAAAGCACACACTATGTTATTTCATTATTTGCAGTTTTGGACATCCCATTCCAAAAGCCATGGGTATTAATGTGAATGATGTTCCCCCTTTACCGATATAAGCCTCCACATTAAATTTTATAACAGATACAACATCATTATTGTGTTCCAGTTCATCTTAAGAGTTTTCAGGAAATTTGAGTTCTTACACATCAACACTGGAACATCATCTCTTCCTGAAGCTTGATTTGGTGATGAGGCATTGTCATGCTAAAACAATCTTTCTTCAACAAAATTTAGACATTTCATTTTAAACATTGTTTATGAACACTATCCATTCTAGTTGTAATAGAAATACGCCCAGGTTTTTGCTAGAAAACTACGCTGCTAGTGAAGTTATTTTAAGGGTAGCGTTGTCAAAATGAGGCATAGGTTCAAAGTTCTCAGCCTCAGTCGTTCGCAGATTTTCCCTTAAAACCTAACTAATATTTGTTCACGGAAACCCACACAATTTTTTAGGAAACGGAAAACAAATTCCTCTGGATTTTCACGCTAAATGTATTTTCTCATGTTTTAACGCAAAAAAATTAAGAACAATTATAATTTGCTAACTTTGTAACAGAAATATTAACTTATATTTTATATGGAAATTTAGCTGAATTTAATACTGTATATATTTTTTGGTACTGTAGAGAGAACACAAAGCAACCGTAGAGGAAAATGTGGCTTGAGATGGTGAATTATTATTGTATTTACCCTACATACACCAGAGAAAAGACAGTGCATACCAAAGAAAATATGAGTGCATGAATTACAGGACATTATAGAGGTAACTTATTTTACATTCTGGAACCCCGGAGACACAGCAGTGTACAGTATTACGGGTTTACCTTTTTAAGGATAATGTATTAAGCGTTTAAGAATTTTAAATTAAATTAAAGTGTTTTGGAAGCATATTTGGGGACATATTTAGGATTTAAACTACATAAAGGCATTTTGACCACAAATTCAGTTTTTCACAAGTCGCGGGTGCTCTAGGGACGTAACACTTTCTAAACATACAGTAGGAGAGTTTGATGGATTTTCCAAGACCCTCCTTGTAAACAAATTTGCACTGGCCATACCTCAACAACTGGGCATGATACAGTAATAAACTTATTCACTCAATGTCAATACCGCTTTATCCTGTGAAGACTATTAAAGAAGACTTCGGGCACAAGGCAGGATATACCCAGGACAAGGTGCCAATCCAGCGCAGGGCACTCAAACATATTCACACACTATGGACAATTTGAGAACACCAATTATCCTAATCTGCATGTCTTTGGACTGTGGGTGGAACCAGAGTACCTGGAGGAAACCGAACAAGCACAGGGAGAGCATGCAAACTCCATGCACACAGACCCTAACCACACCCGAATCCTGGAGGTGAAAAGCGACAGTGCTAACCATTAAACCTCTGTGCCGCCACAGGAATATCGAAATGGAGCTTATTGTAATCTGAAAATATGCACCGACACAAAACACCCTAAATGTGACTAAATGTCTGATTTGATGTGTTGGGTCACATATGTCTATTGTCACATATGTCACATTTATTTCAAGTACACTATACTGTTAGGCATGCATCATATGTTTTGGCGAAAATTACATTTACATAATATTACATGTAGGCATTTGGCAGATGCTCTTATCCAATTAGTTATGCTCTACTTCTCTTACCAATTTACTCTGCCTGGGCCTCATACGAAGAAAAAAAGAAAAAAGAAGGGCTTTTAAAATTCACAACCCCATTACCAGGAACAGACTAATGTCATGTTGAAGATGGGTTTATGATCACAAGTTGAATGCCCATCATCCTTCTGGAAAGGTGAGGAATGATAAGGACAGAATATACTAAAGTACTCATTACAATAACTTCCAGACATCATAAAAAAAATCCATCACACAAATTAGGTTTCCTTTTTTTTTTTTGGTTAATGAAAGTCACGAGTTTGAGCAAAAGGGGAAATAGATTTTAAATAGGCGACTTAATCTGCCGTTCACAAAATAATCGCGAAAACCTTGACTCTTTAAATAAGTTATTAGCAAGCATGTAAGCAGCCTGTCTAGTAATTAATGTTAGATTACAGCCGTGTTGTCGAGGATACCACTGAATGCAAAATCTAATAATCTAAAGTACATAAGGACAACCAGAAACATAATGTTACTGAACTAACTCATGGAGATGGTCTTAATATTCTCCATTAAATAAAAACTATTAAATTTCAGGTTACATAAATAACCAAAATTGCTGTGGTTTGTAGTGCAACAATGATATAAGCATCTAACGTTAGACAGTGCATTGTAAAGCACCCTCAAAGAGTACTACAATTCCTTTATTGTTCAGGACTTCTTCATCTCTACAAGAACATTATAATCTCAAAAACTAAGAGGAAATGTTAAGCACTGTCTTCCCTCTGCCTGGAGAGCGACATGGTATGGAGAGTGACACTCTCTTCATAAGAAAAGATTAAGTCTTTAATAACATAAGATCTTTAAAGTACTTTTTTCGGACTAAAACATAAGTATAAGTTAATGAAAAAAGGGAAATGAGTGTAAGCCTCAAAAGGAAAAAGAGCAAATTACATCCTAAGATGAACCAGAAGGCCATCAGGGAAAGTGTGAGAAGCTACTGATTTTACCTGCAGCGTCCTGTACAATGAAACATCAGCTCAAAGACATGACTGAAAACAGTATCCATCATTTTATAGTATCATTTCTTTAAAATAAGCCTCAATCATGCAGTGGACAGTATTGAGACAGTATTACTTTATATTACAGTGCAAAGGTGCAGTGCTGAGCCCACTTTATTAATATACTGAGCTAGAAATAGCACATAAATTAAAGGAAATTGTCAGCAGGCTGAAAACCTAAAGTAGGCTTCACACTTATAGGGAGAAAAAAATGCCTGTGCAATTATGGGAATAAAGTTTTAGGAGAGAAAAAAAACTCTGAAACTTGCTCAAATGTAAGGTCAGTATAATATGATTTTTTTTTTTATCAAGAAAGAAAGAAAAAGCACATGTAATGACCGTCTACTGTAGGGTCAGTTTCAACTTGAGAAATTAAGCCAAAATGTAAATATGTTAGGTTCAAGAAAAATATATTCAAACAGTCATGATCAGTGTATTTTTAGATACTGAATTAAGAAGCATTTAAAACTGGTCAGTGTTACGTTTTGCTGTCTTCTTTTGTGCCCTCTATTCTATCACAGAAACTTAACGAAACTTTGAAATCAAGGTTTGTTGTGTTAATGTGACTATGGACATGGACTGCTCCCAATTCAACCGAGAGCATCATATCATTTGATAACTGCAATTTAGACTCTGAGGCACTCCTCATGTACTTCTATGACATCATATGGAAAAAAAATCAGGGTACGCCTGTACTTGATCACAAGCAATGATCAGTTGCAGTTAATACTAGGGTTGTTCCGATTCCGATACTGGTATCAGAAATGCTACCGATACCACAAAAAAATCTGGCATCGGAATCGGCGAGTGCTTGAGTCCACGTACCGATCCGATACCATTTCCCTAAACATAACCTATTTATGCCCGCTAGCTTTTCTAGCTTAGCTTACTTACAGAGTGTCACGGCGTGCGCCTGTGATGGGCGTGCGTCCAAATTGATATCGCTCCTCGCTCACTAGTTAGGCGACCTCCCCCCTCTTTAGGTATGTGAAGGAGCATGGCCACAGAATCAGGCAACGGCCCATGAGCTTTCGCCGCTAATGATCCCGGCACTATAAAACACAGCAGGGAGTGTAGCTCAGGGTCTGACTGTTGGGAAGCTGGACTTTGTGACGCAGTGGATTTTATGAGAGACAGTGGCACAAGAGCGGGGCGATGTGATGCGCCCCAGAGACTTCAAAAAGGGGGGCGCCTTTGATCTCCGCGAGAGGAGCGCGTGAACGAGCTGCGCGAGCTCCTGCAGCACCTTCACTTCCGCGTAGAGCCCGCCTTTGCATCCCTGCCACCAAAGCGGAAAAGACCGCATAGAGCCTTTAACCCTTTCCTTCCCCATTTTTCTAAATAAATTACCCTTTTTCCTGTAAGGCCTCGCCTCGTGTCCGTGTTTCATGGTGTCGCCCGTGCACTTAGGGTCGAACCCGTTACACAGAGCTAGTAATATTTTACTTAAAAGCAAAGATATATATATACACACACACACACACACAGTACAGATAGACACCCAGGTATCGGATCGGTACTCGGTATCGGCCAATACCCTGAGCCCAAGTATCGGAATCGGTATCAGGAGGGAAAAAATGATATCGGAACATCTCTAGTTAATACCCAACTGTCAAGCAACTTCATGTACATTTTACACACTGAACACATAAAGCTGTACCTTGCTTAGTGAGCGCTTCTCTCAGTGCTGGAGTGATCATTTCCCTGCCCTCTTCCTCAGGCTTCTTTAATCCATTCAGTTTTGACAGTTCCCCCAGCTGAGATGGGTCCTCCTCCATTTGTTTCTGTAGCACATCACACACGTGAAAAATCTGTTACATTTTACTCATTCTTTTGTGTGGCAATTCATACATCACCATACTGATTACAATTAATTTATACACTGATCAGCCAGATCCCTAACACTTCTGCCATTCTTACTTCATAATTTATACTTAATTATCTCAGGCAGAAATTTTCTCTCAAAACGCAAGATGGCAAGACTATTAGCCAGAGATGAAGTTTAAAATGTTTTATAATGGCTAATAAAAAGTACAACAGTTCTGCTTCTGAAACTGATTAATATCTTAAGTGATCTTAGGTGTAAAAATAAAAACTGTTAGTTAACTTGGCAGCTTACAGAAGACTGATTAGCACTTTATTAGACGTTACATTGTCTGATATAAAATTGACAGATGCATCACTGACAATATTACAGTAGTAATACAGTATGAATATCCAGTTATCGAATGACAAATATCAGCAGCCTCATGCGTCTGAGGGAAAGCAGTTGAAGACAGTAGCTCCTACCAGTTTGTTGATCATACACTACTTTGTATAAGCCTGTAGATACATTGAGCGCGTGGATGCATTAAATCTAAATTTTCAGGAGTGGACAAAACACTAACTAGATGCATAATTGAATGCCCAGACTCTTTTATTCATTTACTACTTCAACAAATAAACATGCTTTGTGCTCTAGGCATTACCAGTCATTCAATAAGTAAAGAAAGAATAAACCACACTTGCTGTTCACTAGAAAAACAAAAGTTTGTATCTGGTAAATACCAAAGATGGATTGTTTTAAATTAATGTTTCACATTATTACTGGAAATAACATTCAAACAAGCCACACCACGAACGGAGATACCAAATTTCCTTATCTATCTTTATCTAATCTAACTGGCACCGTGTCTTACGTTGCATACTTACATACTCTTCTAGACTGTTACTGAGCACTAACACTCTCAGGTTTCCAAATTACAGCTAGTGTGTAAATTAGAAAAACATTTCAGGTCTGTGTACAAGTCATCTAAATTTTCGATGTTGCATGTTGTTTAAACAAGGCAAGTGTGTTAACTTGTTTTTGCAGCATCTGGACACAGTCATGGTCAGGACATATTACACTACCCCAGCATGAACTTTCCAATAACACAACAACTCCCAATGGAGTTTGGTCAAGTTTGTTCAGTTCAAATGTTACAGCAGCCCTAAATCTTTAACTATTAAACCATATCTTTGTTTTTTTTATCCTGGAATGAGAAAAAAAAAAAAGGGTGGCCCAGGCTTGGGGTCACAGAAACTTCATAACTTCCCCAATGTCATGGAAACCCCAAAGCTACCAGGTGGTGTAACCTCCAAAACCCTAGTGCTGCACTATACACATCAGCTGAAGTCAATGCTGTCCTGGTGTTGGTCCTCAGAGTGTGACAGAGCCATTAGTGCCATCCCAAGTCAGCACACTTTTAGCAGGAGTCCCTAATCAGTGCATTTGTAGAGATGGTCCCAAGTCTGCAAGCTCATAGAGACGGTGTGCTCACAGGGTGTACTCTATGTTACTGTCCTAAATTGACCCAAGTTGGCCCATCTCAGCAACGATTCCAAGCTGGCGCGTGTAGTGACAACCTCTGGAGTCTGTGTTCTACCAGCGAAGGTTTCAGGTTGGCGCACTCAAATCCCGAGTTGGCATGTTCTTAGCAAATGTCGGAATGCAGATTCCATGTCAGTGTACTCTTAATGATGGCCCAAAATCGACCCAAAGTCAGTCTACTCTTAATGACACTCCCAAGTCGGTGCACTTTGAGTGTGCTGGTCCCATGTCCGGACAAAATGGGAAGGGTTGCATCATAATGAGCATTCATTATAAAACAGAAAAAAATATGAAGACCAAGTGATGCCCTGTGGTAAACAAGAACTGGAGCAGCAGGGGGAATTTAGCGTAATCTTTTAGATTCAGGAGTAACAAAAATAGGAGACCTAGAAAACCTCATTTGTGTTTACTGATGTCCATTTACTGCATCTAACCTCCATCTTCTTTTCCCCAAAGTACACCATCCCTAATAAGGTATACGTCCTTTCCATCACACCTGCTATAAAATTCAGGTATAGTTACAGTCAGAATCCACTTCCGGTGCGGTTATTCTCAGATTTCCTTGGAGTTGCCAAGCCATGAGCCTAAGCCATCCATGCAGTCATGCAGGTGTTGATACGAGCTGTGACCTGCGTGAAGGCGGCCCTGATGGCTGCCACATTCAGACTGATTTCACTCAGACCAATGTGTAACCAACTAATGTGATGTGCTACTGAGTCAACTCACGCCTGTGTCAAAAGTGCCCGAAATGCACCCACACACTCACATTAATGCGGCCTCACAATTAACGGACTTGATATCTACCATGCAAGCAACCAAGATCCCCTCATTAACCACTCCAGCACTTTGGATGAACTACCTCATTAAATCTGACACAAAGCTTTCAAATCCGAATGCAGTGTTACATGATTTCCGCAGCCCATCGATATTACTGCTCAATAGCACGAGAAACCTGATTAATTCGTTCCGAGTTACTCAGGCAATGTCCTCATCTGCCGTGGATGTGTGACACCTTTCAATATCTTAAACGGGCTCTGAGTGATGAATCAGTGACGCAGACGGCGTGAAGAAGAGTCATTACCCCTCCAGTAGGAGGCAAGTGGAACCAGGAAAGAAGAAATCAGAACCCAGGAGAGACAAGACCATGAAAACAGCATTATTCTATTTTGCAAAAAAAAGATAAAATATTTGATCTGGCAACTCTGTTAGCAATAATGTCAAAGAAAAAACACAGAAATTGGCCCAGCACTCGATTGATTGTTTGACAGACTCTTACTCTGTGATGGTTGACCAATAAAACGGTTGAATTGCAAACAGATACAGAAAAAGATCGATTTCAAATTGGAAAAGAATTTGATGGGTAATGTGCACTGTTCATAACTGTTTATAACAGGGCTAATGCGTTCAAAAATTCTGGAAAAATCATGGAATTTAACTGTTTTCCAGACAGGGTTAGTGGTGGTTTAGTGGTTAGCACTGACAACTTGTATGTCCAGGATCTGGGTTCGTTTCCCACCTCTGTGTGCATGGAGTTTGCATGTTCTCCCTATCCTTGGTGGATTTCCTCCGGGTACTCTGGGTTCCTCCCACAATCTAAAGACATGCACATTGGGCTGATTGGCATTGACCGTATTGTGTGAAGGAGTGCATGTGTACATTTTTGATTGTGTGCCCTGCAATGGATTGGCATAGGGCACACAATCAAAAATGGATTGGCATATATTCTGCATTGTACTGTATGCAGGATAAAGTGGTATGGATAGTGATTGAGTGATTGAGTGAGTGAGTGAGTGAAAAGTCATTTTCAGGGTTTAAGCTGGTATTAAGCCTCCGTCTGATAGCTCGGTGTAACCTGTTCAGTGAGAGGTCTGGGTGTGCGTCTCTGTGCAGTCACAACGATAGCATAAAAACTATAGCGTAGATGCTCAAAGAAAAACAGTGCACGACCATCCTCAGTGTTTAAACAGTCGAATCAACACACAACGATTCACAGAATCTGAGTATACAGCTTAGTAATTGCTCCATGCCCTTCCCTCACTCCGAACGTTACTGGTAGGCAGACGACAATACAGAGGTTTATTTTGGGGAAGCTTTAAAGGTCCCAAAATTAGACATTGCCCATCCATACACAGCAACAAAACAGACCAGCAGTCACGCTGCCATTAAAAGGTTGTGTGTTTAAAGCTCTGTGATGTCCTGGCCGTCCATGGCTGGGAGTCCAGGAGAGAAAAATTGGCCGTGATCTCTGATTAGGATGGATGGCACATGCAACTAGCTAATCATGGGTGCCTATGGACTCATATATGAAGTGAGCAGATCACACTGTCCCCAGAGTGTATTACAATGTCATGACGGACCAAGATAAGCAGGTTACAAAGATGCACATAATGGCTTTGTGCATTTTGTAGAAAGCACATAATTGCTCCACCCTCCAATCTTAGTAGCAGCTGTATTTTTTGTGGAGAGCTAGCTGGGGAGTGGTAATTTGGACAACAACCAATAAGCACAAATTACTTAAAGTATAACCTTAACAGCATTTTTGATTAAATAAAAACCACAAGTGCTTGCTTGGAATTGATATCTCAACTCCAGCCAATTCTATATGGTACAGAATCCACATTTAATAAATGCTTACATTACTGTAGCAGACCATAGGAGCTATATTTCCTACCAGAGGTGTGAGAAAACCAGGAAAAATCATGTGTCTGCATTTGTAATGATGATCTACTCCACATTTGTACAGCAATAACCTAAATCCTGTTTGAGTGCCAAGTGTGCATCAGCTCTTCCCGAGTGTAAAAGGAAAGAAACATTATTAAGAGATGGGTAAATAATTTGTGATCATACCCGAGGCCTTGTTGGTGAAAAATGGTGTCGATAAACATGCTCTAAGCACCAAACGTCAGCAACGGATGGGTTTGGAGTAAGATGGTGCGTGCATGACTCACTCACTCCATTTATTCATTTCATACATTTAGTCATTGTTTGTTTAGATACAGGGAATTGAATATTTTGTACATAATATAATGTAATATACACATTAAAAAAATCTTCACAGCTTCAGAATCTGACACCGAGTCAAAACATTGCATAAAATGTATAAAGAAAAAATATATAAAATTCTCTATATTGGCAAAATTATTCAGTCACCCATCTAAATCATTGCATTCAGGTGTTACAATTACTTCCATGGTTACAGGTGTATAAAATCAAGCACCTAGACATGCGACCGATTCTACAAACATTTGTGAAGAAACGGGTCGCTCTCAGGAGTTCAGTAAATTCCAGCATGGTACTGTAATAGGATGCCACCTGTGCAATAAGTCATGAAATTATTTAATTTCCTCACTATTAAACAATTTTCCGTCAACTGTTGGCATTATAACACAGTAGAAGTGACTGGGAACGACATCAACTCATGGTAGGCCATGTAAAATCACAGAGCCGTGTTAGCGGATGCTGAGACACAGAGGTCTCCAACTTTCTACGGAGTCGATAGCTACAGACCTTCAGATTAGCTCAAGAACAGCACACAGAGAATTTCATGGAATGGGTTTTCATGGCCGAGCATCCACGCCTTACATCACCAAGTGCAATGCAAAGCACTTGCAAACCATCGGATGCAGTGGTGCAAAGCAAGCCGCCACCAGACTTCTAGGGCAGTGGAGACATGTTCTCTGGAGTGACGAATTACATGTACTGTTTGGCAATCCGATGGACGAGTCTGGGTTTGCCGGTTGCCAAGAGAACGGTACTTGTCTGACTGCATTCTGCCAAGTGTGAAGTTTGGTGGAGGAGGGGATTATGATGTACTGTAGGGTTGTTCTTCAGGAGTTGGGCTCGGCCCAATAGTTCCAGTAAAAAGAACTTTTAATGCTTCAGCATACCAAGACATTTTGGACAATTTCATGCTCTCAACTTTGTGGAACTAGTTTGGGCATGGTCCCTTCCTGTTCCAACATGACTGTGCACCAGTGCACAAATCAAGAACCATGAGGACATGGATGAGCGAGTTGTGTGTGGTGTGGAAGAACTTGACTGGGAGTGCGATCCAGGCCTTCTCGTCCAACATCAGTGTCTGACCTCACAAACGCACTTTTTGGAAGAATGGTCAAAAACTCCCATTAACTCATTCCTAAACCTTCCCAGAAGAATTGTTGTAGCTGCAAAGGATAGGCCAACATCATATTAAACCCTATGGATTAAGAATACCATAGTGCACACTGTAAAGGCCTCTGGAGGCAGTGTTATGATCTGGGGTAACTTTAGATGGTCAGGTCTAGGCTCAGCAATGTTATGTCACAATAAAATGAAGTCAGCTGAACAGGTTATTACATCTGTGGAGTTTCCTTCCCTGAGGTTACAGTCATATTCCAGGACCCAAATGTTAAAGTTTGAAATGAAAAAGTTTTAAATGTTAAGAGTGATCCTTGGTCATAAAGAATAATTTTCACACATGAATTATCCGCCACATTGTGTGGTCTAATTAAAGCTAAAGGCAGTCGAATGAAATTCGAAATTGGAGTGTGCATTTTTTATGACCAGGTGTTGTAACATGGTGCCTCACAAAAATAACAACGATGGTGCTACATCCATTATGAGATAGATAAAATGAATCATAAAGGCAGCAACCTGTATGGTATTATTCATATCACTGTCTACAGAGTCAGGCAAAAAAAGAGAAATGGGCTGGATGGCTTAAACAGACAGGTCCATTCATCTTCAAGTGCATGCATACAGTAAAAACAAGAAGCAAGAGACTGTTATAGTGTACAGCAGTGTACTGTAGTAGTAGACCAAAAAAAATTAATTAGCACAAAAAATAAATAAATAAAAAATGAAGGAAGAATCATAGCTGTGATCTTACTACTGATAGGGGATTGCAGAGGAACTCTTTAGGTAGAGCTTTGATGCAGTTAGTTCAATCAAAGGCAATACTAACAATAGATGTTAGTGGGTTGTGTGCCAGGTTGAAAGAAATTAAAGCAGGGGGAAAAAAAATGACAGATCTACGATGCTATATACTGTATATCATTTAGACCAAGAATCTTCATTTCTAGAAAACCACTCAATCACATGACAAACATGCATGTATGTTGAATCACAGGATTAAGACTTAACACAATACATTATATAGCCCATTGAAGTGAAGGGGGATGTGCGCTGCTCCGTCACTTAGTGTGTGTGTGTGTGTGTGTGCACGTACGCGTGTGTGTGTGTGTGTGTGTGTGTGGTAAGAGGGGGATCCATCTCATGAATCACTCCTCCATACAGACCTGCAGAGTGGGCGTCAGTGATCACAGTTCACAGTTACGTAAATCCTCGCAGCGCCTGCTGGAGCTGCTGTCTACTGTAGCAAACCATCTGCCGCTCAGTCTCCTTCAATGGCGCTACAGATTCTCTCCATCAATACGCCATGTTTTAAAGCTTGGGCATATATATATATATATATGTTGTTTTGTTTTTTATGACTGAAGTGAGAAAAAGCTTCTAACGAGGGTTGTCATAAGTCTACATTAGAAAGGGGCATTTTTTGAAAAAGGTGTTTTACATTCCTTGGCTGTGAGACAGAAAGATACATTTCTGGCATGAACCCTTACGTGCACAGAATAACCTAATTTTCAGTGGAAAAAAAAGTATTTTTCCATGTTTAACTAAATGCATGTCTGTACATCTGTGTACACTTGCACCACCTGCTGTGAAATTATGATAAATACAGAGGGGAAAAAAACCCTACTACAGGTAGAGTTTCTGCCATACAGACGGGCAAACATGTATGTGGCTTTAAAACTGAAATAATAATAATAATAATATCACTGATTACAGTAAAGCTGATCAGCTCACTTTTAGCTCTGACTATTTCCACAAAATCATTTCCTGTTAACAACACGTACTTCCGCCAGTTACATATACAGTACATAAATCAATTAGAATAGCACGCATAATCTATTACAGAATATACAGTATTAATGTGACGAACATGACACAGCTGTCAAAAGAAGTACACTATCATTACAGGCAAACTAGTATTTACTATTGTATGCATACTCCTCATCATAGATTTTGTGTTTCATGCTTCTCATGATAAGATTTTTCCTTCATTGGTGCTTTACTAAGTCACTCATCATCTATACCGCTTTAGTCTGTATACAGGCTCGCAGGGGCGTGACGCCAATCCTAGAAAACGAAGGGTATGATGTGGGGTGACCATCCATCACATCGAATACACTCATTTGCTCATGCACACACTGCATGCAATACAGGAATGCAAATTAGCCTAATCTGCATGTCTTTGGACTGTGGGAGGAAACCAGAGTACCCTGAGGAAACCCACCAAGCACGGGGAGAACATGACACAAACCTGAGGTGGGAATCAAACGAGACCACAGAGGTGTAAGGCGAAAGTGGTGGTTTACTTTTGTAAAAAAAAAAAATATATATATATATATATATATATATATATATTAATTAACCAAAGTACACCCAACATCCTTTCTTTCCAGGAAAACTGTAGAACACCTTGAGATATATTATACAGCATTTTACACTTAATAAAAATAATTCTTAATAATAATAATTCATACAACAGTTACATACCTCAGGATATTGCCAGTAGTTTGTGACACTGACCTGAAATTTAATCAACTCTTTTCATGACTAACTTAGTCAATTAATAATTCTTTTAAGTAATAAAAAGTAATAAGTAATTCTTTTTCAGAGAAACTTGTACATGCTTTATTCCAATCTTTACTCATGTCTTATATACAGTGGTTACTCAACCGGAATGGTTATTACCGTCGCGCTCACTGCCGTTTAAAGGCGACAGCGGCCAAAATAAATCAGTTGCATTTCAAAGTCATTCGTAAAATGGCCGCCAGGTGGCGCAAAGTGACATTTTCATTCATCGCAGTAAATACAACAGTGATGGTAATTTCCACAACAAACATAAAAAATCTGAACCAGAGCTATTGATATGTACTGTACAATAATGTGTAAAAAAAAATTATAGTAGATTAACTGAAATAAATGACCATATTTCTGTCATTCCCCACTTAAGGGAGTGGGAGAACTTTCAAGCCCCACTTGTCAACAAAATTATAACGAAATCGGCCAAGTTTACTATTTATTGAAATTTAAATTTCTAAACCAATAAGATCGAACCCGGATCTCCCGCATGAAAGGGCGAGGACTTAACCGCTGCACCACTCGGACACTTAGAGACAACACGCCCCAGTCACAGTAATAAGCCACTCGACTTCTTTGAAAGAAAGCTCTAGATAAGTGACGAAGTAAGCCTGTTATAATAATTGCACGTGTACTTTTTCTGTTTTCAACTTGGTGTTATTTGATCTTATTGGTCAGTTAATAAATCTACTATAAATTTAAAGAACACAAGAAATAAGATGACAAAACCCTACACTCTTCTTGGGCCAGGGGTAGCTCAGTGGTTAAGGCATTGCTATTGCATTATAGCAGGTCTTACTATTTGGCAAATACAAGCTCAGATCAACAATATGTAACTATTTTTGAAATGTTCCATTACATTGACAACAATAATGAATCCAAAAAAATAACCATGCAGGCTGAGATTCACAAAACTGCATCGGAACAAAGCACAAGGCTTTTGGAACGACGTTCTATGGACAGCTGAGACCAAAGTGGAGTTGTTTGGTCTTAACGCCCAGCACCAGGTTTGGCCAAAACCAAACACAGCATTCCACCAGAAACACAAGCAAGCAATGGAATGGAGGGGTGATGACTTGGGCTTGTTTTGCAAGCACATGACCTGGGCACCTTGAATTCATTGAGCTGACCATGAACAATTCTGTACACCAGAGTATTCAAGAGGTAAATGTGAGGCCATCTGTCCAACAGCTAAACAAACCTAGGTCAAAATTGGATCATGCAACAGGACAATGATTTGAAGCACACCAGTAAATCTACATCACAATGGCTGAAAAATAAAAGAATTAAGGTTGGAATGGTCTAGTCAAAGTCTAGATGCTGTAGTGGGACCTTAAGCTGTGCAAAAGCTAATTCCTTAAAACCTCAATGAACTGAACTTCTTTGTTGTAAAGAAGAATGGATCAAAACAATGTGAGGTTGATAAATTAATACAGGAAACAGTTACATTAAGTTATTGCTGCTAAAGGTGGAGCCTACAAGCTACTGAATTGGGGGGGCACTTAATAAATGTCTAAAACAAAAAAAAAATTTTAGTTTTTGGCTTTATTTCCATTAAATAAATGATGGAATATCATTTATAATTAGCTGTTATAGCTCCTGTTATAGCTCCTGTTATAATTAGCTACAGTACACAGTGAACAAAGTTATGTGTTGTTGTTTGCGAGGTTGTATTTACCCCATACTAAAACCAATTACAATCAGATGATTTGAGATTTTTTTTTTTTTACACACAAAAAAAACAGAATTAAAAAGAGGGAACACTAACTTTTACACAAAATTGTAAGACTCTTTAATTTGCATTTAAAGTCCTTCACTGATTTGTACATCGTTACATCACCTACATCATCTATTCTCCACGTCTCTGGGATCTCCAGGACTGCTGCTTCTGGCTGAGCCATGGTTCTGGTGAGAGCCCAAGGCTGACCATGCCTCATCACTCCCTGCCTTTAGGCTCTGATGCAACTTACTGCAGAAAATTTCTTCTGCTCCAACTGTTGTAATCAAAATAGACTAGGGGGGGGGGGGGTAGTTATCTACTTTTTTTTCCTCATCAATATGATGTTCAGTGCTTTTAGCTTTAATTACGGTGTGCAATGGTGGCGGTTAATTAATGTGTAATATGATTCCTCACACTCTTTTACAGTACATTGTGAGTCCTGGAATATGCCTGTACCATCAGCGAAGAAAAGTCCATATATGTGATAAACTGGTCATTCAGTACATTCAGGTCATTAGACACACACAAATGATAAAGCCTGATGAAACTCAATTTTTAACTTCAGATAAACTCCACCCCTTACTAGTATTGACTGGGAAACTACACCTACCTTAGATTTCCTCATGTGGTTCATGACATTTCCCAGATCCTCCATGTCTATGACAGAGCCATGAGTTTTCTCCTCTTCACTTCCAGACTCTGAATCACTGCTAGACTCGTACAACTCCTACAACATGAAACACACCACTATGTTCAATGAGCATGCGCGCGGCCACGCACAGACACAGAAAAACATTATATTTGACTATTTCTAGGAACACAGATGTTGAATTTCAGTAAATCAAGTTGTCACTTACAGCAGTTATTAACACTCACGTGTTAATAAAAAAGTTAATAAAAGAAAGTGCAAAGCGTAACCGATTCTGATTTAAGAAATATTCTGTTGCCTTTAGAAAAAACGTTTATCAATATGCCTGTCTTTGTTAAATATTTTAATTGTGTTTATAATTAGCTACAGTATACAGGAACTCTTTTTGTAGCCTAAGCCTGCTTTAAATTTCTCAATAACTTTATCCCTGACCTGTCTGGTGTGTTCTTTGGACTTCATGGTGTTGTTGCTCCCAATATTCTCTTAGACAACCTCTGAGGCCGTCACAGAGCAGCTGTATTTGTACTGACATTTAGATTACACACAGGTGCACTCTATTTAGTCATTAGCATTCATCAGGCAATGACTATGGGCAACTGACTGCACTCAGACCAAAGGGGGCTGAATAATTACACACACCCCACTTTGCAGTTATTTATTTGTAAAAAAAATGTTTGGAATCATGTACGATTATCGTTCCACTTCTCACGTGTACACCACTTTGTATTGGTCTTTCAGGTGGAATTCCAATAAAACTGATTCATGTTTGTGGCTGTAATGTGACAAAATGTGGAAAAGTTCAAGGGGGCCGAATACTTTTGCAAGCTGTTATGGGGAAATAAATATTTGATCCCCTACAGATTTTCTAACTTTGCCCACTTACAAAGAAATGAAGAGTCTATAATTTTTATCATAGGTCTATGGTAAAGGATTGAGACAGAATATTAACCAAATATCCAGAAAAAGCACATGATACAAATGTTATGAATTAAGTTGCATTTCAATGAGGGAAATAAGGATCTGATCCCCAAGCAAAACATGACTTAGTACTTGGCAGAGAAACACTTTCTGGAAAGCACAGTGGGAAGACGTTTCTTGTAGTTGTTTATCAGCTTTGCACACATCTTGGGATGCATTTTGATCCACTATTCTTTAGATTTTCTCTAAGGTCTTCAGACCTTAATCCAATAGAAAATTGATGGAGAGAGCTGTAACTTCGAGTTGCCAAGCAACAGGCAAGAAACCTTAAACATTTAATGTGCTTATTCTTGAGCCACTCCTTAGATGCCTTGGCAGCATGTATGGGGTCATTTTCATGCTGGAAGACCCATCCAAAGCCCATCTTCAGGAGGTTCTCATCCAAAATTTTACAACACATGGCCTCATCCATTGGCCCCTCAGTGCAGAAAAGTCAATCTGTACCTTTAGCAGAGAAACAGCCCCAAAGCATAATGTTTCCACCTCCGTGCTTGACTGTAGGGACTGTGGTGTTCTTAGTGTCATAGTCAGCATTTTTCTTCCTCCAAAAACAGCAAGTCGAGTTGATGACAAAGAGCTCAATTTTGGTCTCATCTGACCACAGCAGTTTATCCCAATCTTTCTCTGTTCATTGGCAAACCTCAGATGGGTCTGTACATCTGTCTTCTTGATGAGGGGAAGCCTTGCTGCGCTGAAGGATTTCAGTCCATGCAGGCGTATTGTATTACTAATGGTTTGTTTGGTGTCTGTGCTCCCAACTGTCTTGAGATCATTCACAAGCTCCTCCCGTGTAGTCCTGGGCTGGTCCCTCATTACTCTCATGATTATTCTTACTCCATGAGGTGAAAGCTTGCATATAGGGCCATTAATGGTTACTTGTAATTCTTCCATTTGTAAATAATCGCTCCAGCAGTTGTCTCCTTCTCACCAATCTTCTAGCTGATAGTCTTGTAGCCCATTCCAGCCTTGTGCAGGTCTAAAATATTGTTCCTGACTTGCTTTGACAGCTCTTTGGTCTTGCCGATGGTGGTAAGGTTTGAATGGAAGACAGATTTTGTGGACAGGTGGCTTTTATACACATACCACATTGTTGTTAGGAGCTCCTTCTTAAATTAATATGTGTACCACAAGTGCACATAACCAGTCTGTAAGTGGCAGAATTATTGTTGGTTGGTAGGGGATCAAATACTTATTTCCCTCATTTAAATGCAACTTAATTCATAACATTTATATCATGTGCTTTTTCTGGATTTTTGGTTGATATTCTGTCTCAATCTTTTCCATAAACCTATGATATTGTAGATTATATATGTAGATTGAATATACACTCATTCTGGACATTCATGGACACTCATGCACACTTGCATATTTATATTTTCATTTCTGGATCATTGCACACAAGTCACTTTAATAAGACACTTTCATGCATTTGCACACCCCCCCAGACATTTTTCTTACACAAAATTTCTATATTTTACACTAAATTACAATTTTTTCTATATTTTTCCTATACTGTATAGAATATCTTGATTTTTTTTATCCTAGCTAAATAAATTTTATTGTATTTATCTTTTTTTTTATCATAAATATTTCTTATTGATAAGCTTTTATTTTTGAGATCATGGGCAGTCGTATAAGCATTTCACTCCGTATCGTAGTGTGTATGACTGTGTATGTGACAAATAAAATTTGAATTTGATATTCAAGTAAGCATATTAACTAGTAAAAAAAATAACAATAATAACAGCCAAGCTTAGTAAAAGCCTGCTGTTTTGCTGTAAACAGAAGGTAGAAAAGCCATGCTCTTTACAAGAGCGCCTAAATGGCTCTGGAGTAAAGGAACGTTTCACCCGCTGCATGAAATCCATTTACACACAGGAGCCGAGGAGAGCAGATAACACACTATCGTTACTATGACTACGCAAGTTATAAAAGAGGCCAGATATAGACAGGCTTGCCTCAGAGCTGTGCTTCTCGTCTTCCGCGTCCTCGTGGTGCTTCTTTTTACTCTTGCACGAGCCTTTTTTGCACTTGCCGCTGCACTTCTTCTTCTCACCCTTGGCCAGGGCTTGAAGACGCTTCAGGAAATCATCTCTCCATGCTTGGAAGTCAGCCTGGATGCTGCCATTCCGGCTTTTCACCACATCGCAGTCGCCTTCGCGGCGGGTCATGACACGTGCTGCGCTCAGCATCCACAGCCACTTGTCCACATTTTTGCTGACCTGGAAATGGATTTTGTGCAGTTTTAATTTTACTGTAGGAGTAGTGATGTTATTATTAATAGAGTCATCATCATTCTCTCACACTTAAGAGTTAAAAGATTAAATTAAACTGAAATATTAACAAGCTTTCTGCATTCTCAAGTGACACCTTGGTGATAATTTAAAACTATTTAAAAAATTTTATATAGAATATACGAATACAGAGCAGGCTGAGGACTTCAACTCTTTGAAAAAACAATGAGGAAAAAATGTAACAGAATTTAATGAAACTTTGGCAGAACTAAGATATCTGCCTGGACCATACAGTGGTCACCTAATCGGAGCGTCGTATTTACCGTTGCCGCCGCATTTCGGCATGTGCATTTGCTGACTTTGACCACTGAGTGGCGCTATATAACTACAGACTGACGCCTCATGCCTGCCGCATTAATGAGACGCGTTCCATTAAATAATACACGTAGTAGCCGATAACATCAAGTGGAACACTGTAGTTGACCGAATTCATAATCACAGTACTAAAATTACAGTACAAATGTAGAATTCAAATTAAATCAAATCTTATTAAGATCAAATTTAAGCACAATAAATATTAACACAGTGAGCCTTTAGATTTTATCACGTGTAATTAGAAAAGAAGTGTGTAGGGTTTTATTTAAATATAAATTTCTAAACCAATAAGATCAAATAACACCAAGTTATTATTATAACAGGCTTACTTCGTCTCCCCTGATCTACCAGAGCCAAGTGAAAAGAATCACAATCAAACTGAACAGGTAAGCTGGAATAAAATTAGTAGCAGCATTACCTCCTGCTAGTAATTATTATGAGAGACAATATTAATTAAAAAGTAATGCTGCTACTGATTTTATTTCAGCTTACCTGTTCAGTTTTATTGCCATTCTTTTTAAAATATTGTCTTTATAGATTTATATGTAGTTTGTCTTGATGTTCTTTCCTTTGTTTCTTTGTTTCACTAATATGACCCAATATATGTTCAGTGATACTTCAAATAATATGTTTAAATAGCATTGCTTTCCGTATTGTGTTATTTTTTTTATACTAGTAACTGGTGTTAAAATATATCTCTACATTAATGAGCCAGTGTATTATGATGTGGGCTGCTGTGGGCCAGAAAGTCCAGGGCCACTTTTTGGTCCCAGTCCGCCCCTGACTGAAAGTCTGAGGCATAAGAGCCTCAGATTGGGGAAGTGGGGAGAGGTCCTGGATGTATAGGGGGAGGGGGATTCAAATTTGCATTTGAATGTTTGATTGTGATTCTTTTCACTTGGCTCTGGTAGATCAGGGGAGACGAAGTAAGAGACGAAGTGTTGGTCATCATCAGCAGGCACTGGTTCATCATCACTGACCTGCTGCACTTACAGTTTAGACTGATGAGTGGTAGATCTTACACTGCATCACGATGATACCCCCTGCCAAATGTTCATTCAAATTCCACCCATACAAGTGTGACAAATATGCAAAGAAAAAAATCAGGAAGGGGCAACTACTTTTCCATGGCACTGCACATGTAGTCAGATTGTTCCACTAGGATGAAACTGTGCCAGGTGGAGTTAAAGTACTTTTAAAATCACACTAACTTTACACTGATCTGAATAACTTTGAATAATGAACTTGTTCTTTCCTTTCTTTTTTTTTTTTTTTTTTACAAATATGACCCAATATATGTTCAGTGATACTTTTTATTTACATATTTGTTTGTTATATTTCTATACTAGTATGTGGTTTTAAAAAAATAATCTCCACTTTAATGAGCCAGTGTATTCTTCTTCCTCTTTTTAAAAGGCAGAATCTGTTCATTTGAAGCATTTCACTGCATTTACCTTTAAAGCTTTTTCTTATTTTCGTGTACTTTTCAGCTCCACCTTTTCTTCTTCCTCCATTTCATTCATTGGAATTATTAATTTGCTCAAACAACTTCGCTGCATGGAGGGATATATAGAGGGAGCGAAACATGCGCATGCGCAGTAACAAACACAGTTAGCTTCGCCGCTTTATTTTTGATGTTGCTCGCGGCAGCGTAACAGCCCGTTAATTCATGTAATGATAAGATGGACAAACTTGTCGATGTCCGTTCTTTATTTTGCTGCATATTGTCAGGTTATAGTACAAACTTTCGGGTAGATCCTGCTATTAAATCAAACTAAAAACGAGTGAAAAGAATACAAAACTCAGACTCTATATCCCAGATACTCATCTCGCGTCCAACTTAACACACCGGACCACATTACCCACAATGCATCTCCCGCACTGGACTACACTCCCGTAAACAGCTGTCATAAAATCAACCTCTCTCTCCTGCAACAACACGCTCTTTGTCGGCGGCGCCCGCGCACTCCTCCATATGATTAGGAAAGAGATGCAATATTATGGTTTCATAATAGAAAAGAAATACCTTTTATTTGGGGTTAAGTGACTGATGTGCCAAACATCTTTCAGCTGAGCCTCGTTTCACTGAATAATCCACCACACACAATCAGTATAATGACTGACACACACACACACACACACACACACACACACACACACACACACACACACACACACACACACACACACACACGTCACTCCCCTAAATTTAAAGAATACAAACTGGTTGCGTGCTGTTTTTCCTATAGTATGCTGAAGCAAAATCAAAATAAAACATTTTATTTTGTTTTATTTTTGCTATAATTAAAATAAAACAATTTTAAAACATCATCACTCAGGATTCGAACCGGCGCTTTGTAGACCTCCGGCCGAGCGCTCTAACCGCTACACCAAGCGGGCACTTAGAGACAATGCACCCCAGAGACGTTAATAAGCCACTCGACTTCTTTGAAAGCAAGCTCTAAATAAGTGACGAAGTAAGCCTGTTATAATAATAACTTGGTGTTATTTGATCTTATTGGTTTAGAAATTTATATTTAAATGAATAGTAAACTTGGCCGATTTCGTTATAATTTTGTTTGATGAGTGGGGCTTGAAAATTCTCTTGAAAAATATGGTCATTTATTTCAGTTAATAAATCTACTATAAATTTTTTTTTACTCATTATTGTACAGTACACATTAATAGCTCTGGTTCAGATTTTTCATGTTTGTTGTGGAAATTACCATCACTGTTGTATTTACTGCGATGAATGAAAATGTCACTTTGCGCCACCTGGCGGCCATTTTACGAATGACTTTGAAATGCAACTGATTTATTTTGGCTGCAGTTGCCTTTAAACGGTGGTATGCGCGGCGGGATGGTTATTCCGATTGAGTAACCACTGTAAGTAAAATTAAAAACAGTAAAAGCGATGTTATGAACAGTTATGTGCCTGTTTAAATAATCTCCTTTAACACAAGCTATTAATAAGCTACTTGCTTTATGTAAACAAATACCTGCACAAGTACATATTAAATAGAAATGCTAAACTATTTTATTTACTGGGATTATGTAATATTTTTACTGCTGAAATAAACTTTTCTGATTTCTCATCTGTGATTCACTCTCCGATTATCGAACAGGTGTATTTCACACATTAAAAGAAGTACAAATTAGCTTACCAAGCAACAAGATACTCAACATTACAAAAAGAAATTTGTATTAATAAGTTAGGCACAGAGTTCTGCCATACAGAAAAACAGGCCGACATGTACTTAGGCTTCAACTTGAAATAATAATATCACTGATTACATTAAAGCTGAAAAGCTTATTTTAAGGTTTAACCTTTTAACTATTTATAAAAACTCTTTATCCATCAACGACAGGCACTTCAGCTAGCTGGATCATAAAGTAGACCTCACCAGCCCTAAATATAGCAGTGACAAGGTGAGTAGCCATTTCACAAGGACTGAAAAAAAATTATGGTTATCCAGGTTCAGTTTGTATCAATAAGCATAATTTAAAGCAGAAACAATTATGTCCAAGACAGCTGTTTAAGGTTTTTTACATTATAATGTTTTTGGCCAGGTGTATGCAACATATATTAATTCACCTTAAATAAATAATGTACTTATATATACAGTCATACATGCATATAATCATTTGACAGAAGAAAAAAAAAGTACGAAAGCCTACTAGTTTTTAACTGATTTATATACACACACACACATACAGTGGTGTGAAAAACTATTTGCCCCCCTCCTGATTTCTTATTCTTTTGCATGTTTGTCACACAAAATGTTTCTGATCATCAAACACATTTAACTATTAGTCAAAGATAACACAAGTAAACACAAAATGCAGTTTTTAAATGAGGGGTTTTATTATTTAGGGAGAAAAAAAATCCAAACCTACATGGCTCTGTGTGAAAAAATAATTGCCCCCTGAACCTAATAACTGGTTGGGCCACCCTTAGCAGCAATAACTGCAATCAAGCGTTTGCGATAACTTGCAACGAGTCTTTTACAGCGCTCTGGAGGAAGCCCACTCATCTTTGCAGAATTGTTGTAATGCAGCTTTATTTGAGGGTTTTCTAGCATGAACCGCCTTTTTAAGGTCATGCCACAACATCTCAATAGGATTCAGGTCAGGACTTTGACTAGGCCACTCCAAAGTCTTCATTTTGTTTTTCTTCAGCCATTCAGAGGTGGATTTGCTGGTGTGTTTTGGGTCATTGTCCTGCTGCAGCTCCCAAGATCACTTCAGCTTGAGTTGACGAACAGATGGCCGGACATTCTCCTTCAGGATTTTTTGGTAGACAGTAGAATTCATGGTTCCATCTATCACAGCAAGCCTTCCAGGTCCTGAAGCAGCAAAACAACCCCAGACCATCACACTACCACCACCATATTTTACTGTTGGTATGATGTTCTTTTTCTGAAATGCTGTGTTACTTTTACGCCAGATGTAACGGGACACGCACCTTCCAAAAAGTTAAACTTTTGTCTCGTCGGTCCACACAAGGTATTTTCCCAAAAGTCTTGGCAATCATTGAGATGTTTTTTAGCAAAATTGAGACGAGCCTTAATGTTCTTTTTGCTTAAAAGTGGTTTGCGCCTTGGAAATCTGCCATGCAGGCCGTTTTTGCCCAGTCTCTTTCTTATGGTGGAGTCGTGAACACTGACCTTAATTGAGGCAAGTGAGGCCTGCAGTTCTTTAGATGTTGTCCTGGCGTCTTTTGTGGCCTCTCGGATGAGTCGTCTCTGCGCTCTTGGGGTAATTTTGGTCGGCCGGCCACTCCTGGGAAGGTTCACCACTGTTCCATGTTTTTACCATTTGTGGATAATGGCTCTCACTGTGGTTCGCTGGAGTCCCAAAGCTTTAGAAATGGCTTTATAACCTTTAACAGACTGATAGATCTCAATTACTTTTGTTCTCAATTGTTCCTGAATTTCTTTGGATCTTGGCATGATGTCTAGCTTTTGGTCTACTTCTCTGTGTCAGGTAGCTCCTATTTAAGTGATTTCTTGATTGAAACAGGTGTGGCAGTAATCAGGCCTGGGGGTGACTACAGAAATTGAACTCAGGTGTGATAAACCACAGTTAAGTTATTTTTTAACAAGGGGGGCAATCACTTTTTCACACAGGGCCATGTAGATTTGGAGTTTTTTTTTCTCCCTTAATAACGTAAACCTTCATTTAAAAACTGCATTTTGTGTTCAATTATGTTATCTTTGACTAATAGTTAACGGTTTTTGATGAGCAGAAACATTTAAGTGTGACAAACATGCAAAAGAATAAGAAATCAGGAAGGGGGCAAATAGTTTTTCACACCACTGTATATATATATATATATATATATATATATATATATATATATATATATATATATATATATTTTTTTTTTTTTTTTTTTAAGATAAATTACCTTCTCCCGAATGATATGTTTAATGTTCCTCACTATTCCTGGAGGATAACTAGGATGCTAACACTGACCTAACAAGCTAACTGAGGAAGTTGTAAGCATAAACGGGATGTATTTTACCCACAGAATAATTCCAAGCATGTCCTGAGGCTAAAAAGATGAAGTGTTTCTGACCGTGTTGTAATGGCCAGCATATACAGAGTTCCCCAGCCCGAAGACAGCGTATCTCATTCCTTTCAGATAGGTTTTGCCGTAGCGGAAGTCTGTGGATGATTCCTCCAGCCATTTACAGAACCACTCAGCGTTCTCTGTGGGCTTGCCTTCAGTGTACGTGGCCATGAGGAACACACAGATCATTTTACTGGTGCACTGTAAAGAGGAAGAACATAGTTACAAACATTAACTAAACACTGGCAAATAAGAACATAAGATCAGTAATAGAGCAGGAATTAGTTGGTATAGGAATCAGTAGGGACCTCCAAATACGATACCTCACAATAACTAAGTGCCAATACAATTCATATTTAGATGTTTTTTAACAATATTTAAAAATATTATTTTATAAATAACATCCCACTTTAATATTTTTTACAATTTTATAGAAAAAGATTTCATTACAGTTCTAAACCTACTTAGCAAATAATTCGGTCAAAGCAGACAGAATGCTGTGCTGTTTGGCAATATATGAATAGTGTAGAGTGCACCTGTAGGATTATAGAAGAACTACAACATGTTACAACCTCAAATGCAAACAAAAATAAAAACATCACAATACAGAACTGGACTGATAAAAAAAATAAAAAAAAAAAGACTTTTTCCCCCAAAGTCAAATAATAAGACATTACACCGATATAACCTGCACTGTGTTAAATGTACAACAAGTGTGTATTGGTTAGGGCTGCACGATATTAGGAAAATATGCGATATGCGATAGTGTTGAATACTGCGATAACGATATTTCTTGCGATATAACATTTCCCTAGAGAAATGCATTTTTAAATTATTATTATTGTCTATTTTTTTATTTATTTATATGTAATGATCATACTAAAATAAACAGGTAATAGATATTTGTCTGATGTAATTAAATCTAATTCAGGCTAAAAAGAAACTATATGTCAAGGAAGTTTCAAATATTTAGACTTCAAAACACTATGAATGACTTAAAACCCTCAGCAGATATTCTGACTTCTGGTTTGCTGTTACTATAAACCTGCCAACACAATATGAATTACTTTCAAACATTACTTTTTATTTACATGTAACCGTACACTCATCAATAGTGTCTTAAAACAAGATCATCTTTTAAACTAAATATTCTCTTTGGCTTGCCTGTTTTTTTTTTTTTTTTAATAAAAATAAATATTATTAAACAAAAATTAAATAAAAAAAAATATACTATTTGTCACACACGCACGCGCGCACGCACACACACACTCGCTCCGCGACCGGCACTAGGACCCGGAAGTAATGCGGGCGCAAACCCGGAAGTATAAGAGGAGTAAACAAACCGCATACAGCTGAGTCACTGAGTTCGCCATGTCGGTTCAGATTCTTTACTTTCTGATTCGAGTGCGTGTTTATAGAACACGGGTTAAATGTGTGTTTTTCCCTTTCTCCCCTTCTGTGAGAGTCTTTAAACTAATTTGTGTGGTTATCCTGCCTACTCGCTTGCTTCCGCGTTTGGGTTTACCGTCTATAAAGGGCTAACAGCTAATCGCGGCTAACGGCTAATCGCTAAGTCTTCTGATCATCCGGGGTTAGTTCGCGACAGAATGAAGTATAAAGATATAAATAATATATTTAAAAAAAAAAATATATATATATATATATATATATATATATATATATATATATATATATATAAGCGGGTATAAACATAGTAAGGGCCCATCTGATTGGTCAAATTTGGACACACAAATGCTTGGCAAATAAAGTATTTATCGCAACTCCTTGCGATATGGTTATCGCGCATGCCATTATCTCGATAACGATATTTTTTCGATATATCGTGCAGCCCTAGTATTGGTATAATAATTTTGATCTTGATATGTATATACATAACCAGGCAACCCTTTTACATTCTATTCAAAGTGATTCCAATGCACTTATACCCAGTATGGCATGCTCTACATCCTTTAAATACTAGATTTACCTTAATATAAATACTATGATGGTATCATAAATTATGTTCTTTATACAATGTTCTATGCCTGCTTTGTGTTATAATCACTGCACCAGATTATTGTGGTGGTGTACAGAGGCAAAATGATGTCATGGTCCAAATATTTATGGACCCAACAACTGTAAGTCTATGCTTGCTAAAAAAAAATCATCCTAATAACTATGAAGTTGTCATTGAATGTTCAGTGGTCACATGTCTGCATACATTTTGCCCATTTAGTGTATACTAGTGTGATATGACTTTTGTGATTCGATCACATTATTTATTTAAAAAATTTACATTTTTCAATGTATACAGTACTTTCTTAAATTTTTCTTCTAGGGAACCTAACTTGAATGTATTTCTTAAAATTTAACCAATCCTGTTAATACAGTCATTAGAAACGTTTAACTTGGAAGCAGTGCACTTTCACCTTTCCAGTAAACACAAGCATGTCCACGTTGTACAACTTAACTTTCAGATGTAGGAAAATAAACTCTGAGACATGATGTGCAAAAAATCCAATCCACGCAACTTTAATCAAAATACGTTTCGTAATTTTTTTTACATACATAATTAGTTTTTACTGTATCAGTATTAATGAACAGACCTGACATAAGATCTACTATGTATTACTTTCTCCAGATCAAGTAGTTTTGCAATATACACTGATCACAGGGATTAAAGTGAAAAAAAATCTTCTGACTGAACTTTTTTCAGGCCGAGCCATATTCCTTTAACAAACACTTTATTTAAATAGTCGAGACCAATAGCTTTAGGGGAGATTAAACCGCTTTAATATTGCCAGTTTGCATATTTTAAAAGCTATTTGTAATCTTTGAAAAAAATATATACCTTGACAAATAATCAACCATCTACCACATATCTTTTCAGTGCATGTTTTTATTTATCTCATAACACCAAACAATGTTTTGTGAAACTCTTAATAATTAACAGAAAAAAGTAATAGCACCACCATTAAATTCCAAAAAGTCCTTTTTCAGTGCATGTTTTATGTATCTTAAAGAAAACATCTTCGTTTTCAGCTTAGATGACAAATCGGATTTCCTGTAAGCAGCAATGCCATGTGTGCAAGTAGTAGGAATGTGCATTAGACATAGACAATCTTGAAAGTGCACTCTTGTCTTTGACAACTGATTGCATTAAATTAACTAGTGGTTGTGAGACTGTGACCAGTGGCGGTTCTACACTGAAGTGCGCCCTGGGCGAGACTCCATCCCTCCATAATCGACGATTCGACAATCAACAGATTTCCCCCAACGCTGTCACTCACGACCAGAAGTCAAGACTAAACCAATTCACCTCCACATCGTAATCGCTTTTATTATCTATTTTTATTTGCCATTTCACACTATTAAAGAAATGAAAAAAGTGCAAATTACTGGTGTGTGTTTATAATATTTTTAATGAAATGTGTGTTATTTGTAAGAAAGTCAGGTAGACATCATTTAGCCCCCTTCTAGTCCGCTTCATCTGGGAGAGGTGAACTGTACTCTGCGCCCCCCCCCCCCCCCCCCCCCGTCATCCGCTCTCCTCACTGCTCAAACCCCCCCTCCTCGCTCAGCTCCTATGCTGATCATTCAGGGGCGGCGCGAGCGCAGGTATCACAGATAATAGAAAACCGCTTAGCGGCAAAGATTATTATTTTTTACTCCAGGTTCGTGTGCCGCCCCCCACGTGGCATAAAAAAAAATGCCTACCCACTTCGCCCTACCCTAAAACCGCCACTGACTGTGAGCGACAGGTCATGCTCCGCTATGAAAGAACATAGACGCACTTTTACATCGCGCACACGGTCGGCCACAGATGTGTGAATCTCCGTTGTGGTTCTTGTCGCAGCAGACAGGGAGCATGTGTACTGTTAGAGCACGAACCGCAGCATTGTGACGAGCTGCTGACTGATGGCGAACTCGCACTTTGTTTTGCCATTATTGCCATATTGAAGTTTCCTGTGGCATACTGTGCAGAGACACCTACCTGGATGTTTGATTTTTTTTAGTCCACGAACTAAAAGGCTTGCCATTCTCCCCAATTTCGCTAAGCCAAGCCCATCTCCATTTATGTTTTTACACTTTTATCAATCTCCGAAACACCGGAGCCTTCCTGCATTAAGTGTGTCCATGCTATCTTAAATATAGTTATACCTCAGCCTGACATGTAGTTCTTCAAAACTAAACCAAAACCCGGAGTGGATCCATACCGGAGTGATAACAAAACGCTTAGAGTGGAGAGAGGAACGTGCAGTCGCTCCACTCCAGGCTTTGATCACATCCTCCTCAGCAGGCTGAATACACGTTGTCTTTCCTTAATTTAACACCCATGTAAGCCTATATATACACAGCATTAAAATTATGAAAAGTGAATTTTAAACATTAAGGACAGGCAGAACAGTGTGATTGACGGAAATCCGTCGTAACGACGGAGAACTTTAATCCCTGTGATCACTACAGATGGGGAGGAAATTGATTCAGTTTTGAATCGCAACTCTTTTGTGAGACAATTTACGTATCGCCTGAATGACTCCAAAATAATTGTTTTTAAATATTTTTTTACATTTATAATGGAGATGATCCGGTCAATCAGCCAGTAACTAGAATTAGCTAGCTGTCAGTATGATTGGCCATGTGTGATCCTCAGCCTTAGATGTAACCGATTCTGTACAAAGTGCAGAAGGTTCCCAGTGGCACAACAGGAACACATTTTTATGACGATACATTATCAACAACAGCACAAAGATTTGCCTTGTTCTCCAAACTCTGTATGCAAATTAGTCTCAAACCAACTCATTTCACACGCATACACTTGTCTCAAAACACAGCAAGAGCAAATTAGCTGGAAATTGAAAAATTTAAATATACCTGTAACTCATGGGAGACTGAAAAAAAATAATAATAATAAAAAAAGTAACATACATGTTGTTTGTTTGTTTATTAAGAGAACTGAAATTACAGTTTTACTTTAACTGAAACTGTTCATAGGATCTAATTTACCACAGCAGCTCACCTCATCTGACAATTTGTCCTCCGGGTCATAATCCTTCAAGTCAATTACCTCAGACTGGAACCTGAGCGCCTGCACATCATCTGCGAGTTCCCTGGCAAAACCCTGAGCAAAGTGATTCAAGTTAGTTATCTCCACTTACAGTGGTTACTCAACCGTAATGGTTATTACCATCGCGCTCACCGCCGTTTAAAGGCGACAGCGGGCAAAATAAATCAGTTGCATTTCAAAGTCATTCGTAAAATGGCCGCCAGGTGGCGCAAAGTGACATTTTCATTTCATTCATCGCAGTAAATACAACATTGATGGTAATTTCCACAACAAACATGAAAAATCTGAACCAGAGCTATTGATATGTACTGTACAATAATGAGTAAAATAATTTATAGTAGATTTATTAACTGAAATTATTAAATTTTCAAGCCCCACTTGTCAACAAAATTATAACGAGTTATACTATCAATAAAATAAATCAATAAGATCAAATAACACCAAGTCGAAAACAGAAAAAGTACACGTGCAGTTATTATAACAGGCTTACTTCGTCACTTATCTAGAGCTTTCTTTCAAAGAAGTCGAGTGGCTTATTACCGTGACTGGGGCGTGTTGTCTCTAAGTGTCCGAGTGGTGCAGCGGTTAAGTCCTCGCCCTTTCATGCGGGAGATCCGGGTTCGATCTTATTGGTTTAGAAATTTAAATTTCAATAAATAGTAAACTTGGCCGATTTCGTTATAATTTTGTGTTGTTGAAGCCCTTGTGTTGTTGTTTGTGCTGTTGTTCTTTAATAATACAAATAATCAGATACAAACAGTCTGTCTAAACAAAAATTAACCAATGCTTTTTAACTCATCATTATGTAGATATTTTTCATGTTTGTTGGATAAAGTATGTAATGATTTGGTCTACTCTGTGTGTGTGTGTGTGTCGCGGTCGTGAAACAAAGGCTCAGTTTTCAGCTTATTCTGTTTCTCTGAATGTATAGGTGAGAACAGCTGATTCACACCTGGGGAGGGTGAATAATTTGCATTTGTGTGTTGTCTGGCATTGATCAACCAGAGCCAAGTGAAAAGAAGCACAATCAACCTGAACAGGTAAGCTGGAATAAAATCAGAAGCAGAATTAACTAAAGTAATTAGCATTAAAATAAGTAACTAGTTTACTAGCGTGAGCTACTGTAATGCTGTAATACTGTGACACAGTATACTGTGATACTGATTTTATTTCCGCTTACCTGTTATATCAGTTTTATTGGCATTCTTTTTAAAATATTGTCTTTCAGTTTTATATGTTCGTCTTGATATCCTTTCCTTTGTTTCTTGTATTGTGTTATATTTTATACTAGTAACTGGTGTGCAGAAATTTATCTCTGCATTAATGAGCCAATGTATTATGATGTTGGCTGCTGTAGGCCAGGAAGTGCAGGCCCACTTTTTGGTCCCAGTCCACCCCTGGCCCACATGACATGACGGAATTAGGCACGGCTGGTGAGCCATCCTTGCTAATGATCCCGGGCTTGCACCCAGTGGTGGCCCCTCCCTCCCCTTCAGCAGAAGGGGCGGCGCGGGCACAGTGCAGGTATCAAATGGCGCTTTTCCACTGCATAGTACGGCACGACACGGTTCAGTTCAGCTCACTTTTGGGGGGTTTTCCACTGGGAACAGTACCTGGTACCTGGTCCTTTTTTAAGTACCACCTCAGCCGAGGTTCCATGCGCGCCAAACCGTTACCAAAACGTGACGTGTAAACTCTGCTGGTCACTGATTGGCCGGAGAAAATCGTCATTACTGCATCACTGAACTTGCGACACGAGACACAATAGAACCACTATATTTAGAACAGCCAGCGAAGGATCGGACGCACCTTTTTGTATTAACCAAAATTTTTCTTTGGCTGCCATCAGCCTCTTTTGAAACAAACTCCTTCGTCTTGCTGTTAAAAACATCCACATGCCGAAAACGAAGAACACTATTCCGTCGATATGCTCCACTGTTGTGTGTTTGTGGCTCGTTTACGATGACGTCATGGCAGTAGCGGCGCCGCAACTAAAACGAAACGTGAATAATCCCGCCCACTCTAAAGCGTTACTAAACTGCAGTGGAAGCGCAAACCGAACCAAACTGAGCCGAACCAAAGTGAGCTGTACTGAACCGTGCTGTGCCGTACTATGCAGTGGAAAAGCGCCAATAGACAGGGCTGGTTCTAGACCAGACCATATGGGGGGGGCAGTCAGAAATGTGAAGGGGGCATCATGTTCGAGCACTGTTTTTTCCCTGTGCTTATAGTAACAGTATTGTCCTTGCTGAATTGTGTTGAGGCACGAAAACCCCCTGACCACAATAAGATGGCAATCCCTCAGGGGGCAAACTAAAAAATAAAAATTAAATAAATAAAACAAAATAAAATATCCTTAATCCAGATTTTATCAATCAATGACATAACATTTATCTAAGCTGGATGGTCAAATTCTCAAAAACGGTTAACCTAAAGTAAGACTTAAAAAAAAAAAACTTTAAAAGTTTTAAAAGTTAAAACAGATGGGCTATAGAACAGATCATAATATGTTTTATATATACACAATTATTTAGTTATTTTTTTAAGTAAATGCACAGTTCTACAAAAATCTCCTATTTCCCTTTGGAAAAACTTAATGGATGAATCATGAACTACAGTGTCGGGCGGGGCTTTAGGGGTCTGTCAGGTGGTAATTTGTCTTCAGTCTGTCAAATTCAGCGGACGTGGACTCTGTGCTTGTTGTAACCGAAAAAAACGCTACAAATTCTGCTTCAGTCTTTCCACTCCGTGACCGCTGAAATCCTACGTCTTGACTCATTTGCATACGGACGGTGATTAGATATTTACCGAGGGCTCAGGGGAGGTGTTTGTGTGTGTGTGTGCGTGCGCTGCAGCCTGTGAATAAATACACACAGCAGGGGGGCAGAGAGATGAAGGAAATCTAATACCGTATTATGTAGTGTCACTTTTTAGGCGGATTTTTCTGCTACCGCAGATCATTTTATCAACTTGTAATATATTCATTCTGTGAGTATATTAACATGTGCTTTCTCAACATTTCAAAATTTTTATTTGAAGGGGCAAGCTATTTATTTATTTACTTGCCCCCCGTAGAAGATAATAGAAAACCGCTTAGCGGCACAGATTATTATTTTTTCCTCCAGGTTCGTTTGCTGCCCCCCACGTGACATGAAAAAATGCCGCGGCTGCCCAGTTTGCCCACGCGCTATAAAATACTTGTGGTTTGTTGGGTTACAGTGAATTTTTTGTGTTGTTATTATTGCTGCAGTTATTATTCTTGAATGTGTTTAACATGTTCTGCATTCTTTTGGATTGTCTCAAAAAAAAAAAAAAAAAAAAAAAAATTTTTATATATATATATATATATATATATCCACCGTCCCGTCCCCCCCGTCATTGCCTCTCTTACGCCTTCCCCACGCTCCCCCCGTCATCATATTTAACCGTGAGGAGTCCAGTGGCGCAGTGGTGCAGTTGGGTAAAGTGCAAGTCCAATCATTTGGAGATCCGGGTCCAAACCCCAGGTGATGCTGTTTTAAATTTTTTTATTTTACTTATAGCAAAATTAAAATAAATCAAAATAAAATGTTTTATTTTAATTTTGCTCAGCATACTATAGAAAAAACAGCAAACTCATTACGGGACTCATTATGGTTGTATATCGTGCTCTGAATAATAAATGTTCTGTTGTTATGTCTTCAATCATTGTAATTTGACATTTTTTTGTTTGTTTGCTGTTTTTTCTATAGTATGCTGAGCAAAATCAATAACACTGCTATTGATTTTATTCTTTTCACTAGGCTCTGTTAAGACACAGGAGAACGTCCTGACAATGTTTTAATTTTATGGTCATTTATTTCAGTTAATAAATCTACTATAAATTTAAAGAACACAAGAAATAAGATGACAAAACCCTTTTCTAATTACACATGATAAAATCTAAAGGCTCACTGTGTTAACATTTATTGTGCTTAAATTTGATCCTAATAAGATTTGATTTAATTGAATTTGACATTTGTACTGGAATTTTAGTACTGTGATTATGAATTCGTTTAACTACAGTGTTTCACTACGTGCAGTTCTAAAGGAACGCGTCTCATTAATCCGGCAGAGAATGAACTAAGGCATCAGTCTATAGTTATATAGCGCTACTCAGTGGTAAAAGCCAGCAAACGCACAAACCCAAATGCTGTCGCCGAGCGCCGCGACGGTAAAACCGACGCTCCGATTAGGTGACCACTGTATATACAGTATCTGGACTTAGATGTTTTGTCCATTAATCCTGCTGAGTGCCAGGGGGTTAACACAAAACCACTGCCACCAGTGTGGCAATGGAAAATTCTTCTGACGAGCTCAGGCTTTGCAGGATTATGATTTACCGTAACTGCTTAAACTAAAACTATATCATGTAGAAGAAAAGAATACAGAGTTTATTAAAATGAAGTAATTTCAACTGACATTATAACACGAAAAACAAGTCAGGCAGCTTTCATGCCTCATGGCCTCAGGCTACCCCAAAAGAAATTCTCTCTGCATAGTACTGAGGTACTAATCGGGCGTTGGTTCTACAAATCACTGAGCTAACAATGCTGTGTATGACTATAAATAATGCAAACCTTTGCAGTTCCTGTCTGCGACCCATAGAAAATTCGGACACCTGCAACATGCACAGCCTTCTCTTTGCCAGTTGTTTTCTCCTTCTGATTCTCAGAGTTGGAAACTTGGGCTTTCACAGAATTGATCTGCTCCTTCTGTAAAAAAATTAAATAAAAATTAAAAAATTATAAATTAAGCAAGCAATGAGTAAATTCCTTTTACTCAGATATGCCTACTCTAAAGGCCACTTTCTAATATTCACATAGCAGCTGAATGTTTATGTGCAGAAGAAAGATGATCGCAGTATCTGAGTGAACTGCTAGAGTCTTACGATCCACCAAGCCTACTTCGATCAAAGGATGCAGGCTGCTTGTCAATACCACATATTATGAAAACTACAGCTGGGGGCAGAGCTTTTTCTTACAAAGCCCCAAAGTTATGGAATAGACTTCCAATTAATGTTCGGGACTCCGACACAGTCTGAATATTTAAGTCTAGGCTGAAAACCTATTTATTTAGCCAAGCATTTTTGTAAATAGATTTGCCTTAGTTAAAGGAGCAGATCTGGGGGACTCAGGGATGTAGAATATTATGGTGAACTGGTATGTTTAGATGATGTCTTCCCCACTCTCATTGATCACACAGGTTTGTTGACGTTGAGGTGATTTGTTGCTTTACATCTCAGGGAGCCCTCATGTCTGTGTTCCTTTCTGGCTCTCCCTTTTAATTACACTGTTATAGTTAGTCCTGCCGGAGTCCCTGCTTGCACTCTACACTAAATATACATTCTCATTATACATTTTGTGACTGTGACTACCTAACTGTTATCCCTCCTTCTCTTCTGATCTCCCTTCTAATTTTCAATCCCCCCCCCCATCTCTTTCCCTCTCTCTGTCGAGCTACACATCTCATTCCTGAGCTGCCACTGATCCAGACTCCCTCTGCCCTCTGGACCTGTCTTACTCGTCCTGGTGCCCCGCTTCTGGTTGGAGATCTCATCATATGGATTCCCTGTGTGTCTCTTTGGGATGCGTCTGGTGTCTTAAGACGGTTTCACTCTACCATGAAGACGGTTCTGGCCTCGACTGATGTTGACAGTTGTTTCTCTTGAGCAGTTTCCTCCGGTATTTCTTACAAGTATACCTGAGTCTCCAAAAACTACCTGGACTTCATATTAACATCAATCAACATCAACTGTTATGCTGAACTGCCTGCCACCTAGAGTAACACACACTGTATGAATGCAGATCAATTCCTGCTTTCTGTTTCACCCAAATGAGGATGGGTTCCCAGTTATGGGTTCTCGGTTGAGTCCAGTTCCTCTCAAGGTTTCTTCCTATTGCCATTTCAGGGAGTGCCATTTCCTTGCCACTGTCACCCTCGGCTTGCTCATCAGAGACTATCTGACCAATTTGATTCATACACATTCACATTCCTTACAAATTTAAATAATTCTTTTGATTGTGTAAAGCTGCTTTGTGACAATGACAATTGTTAAAAGCGCTATACAAATAAAATTGAATTGAATTGAATGAGGCAAAAATAAATTGCATTCATACCTTTTTCCTGGTCATGTTAACAGTTAACCATAACCCAATAAGGAGGGCAGCTGCAGTGTACAAGTATAATCTGTTGTGCCACACAGCCAAAAGGAAAGCTTCAGCATAAAGCCAGGCATTGTTCAAAGACCCTGGAAAATAACATTTTAGAAGATATTCATGTCCATGTAGATCAGATCACTAGTACAGATCAACTGATGTGCGTTAAATTTCTAGCATTTATCTTGTCCAAGAAGAAAAACAGGTTTGCTATTCAGCTTGGAGTGGTAAGCAAGCTCTTTAGTTAAACGGATCATCCTCGGCACACACGTCTCAAATATCCGCAGTAACAGAAGAGCTCATCTAACCACTAACGTCACACTATAGCAAGCAAAGGAGATGAGAAATAAATCTAATTTCTTATCATTTTGGAATGAGCCGCTTAAAAACCTGTATATGTAAGAAAAGTAGCACAATTGTTCAAGAGAGTTGTTAATAACAGCATTGCAGATATTTTTCTTGCTTCCATTTAAAGCTCCAGCAATTTTGTCATATATATTGAATAGTAATTCACAATAAACATATTTATTCTGATAAACAAAACTTGGTAAGATCTTAAATAAACCAGTACAATGCTTAGAATTTAATTGTACCAAGGGCATACTGGCATTATACACTGCATGGCACCAAAAACGTTGCACATGCTAAGATTTCATTAAGTCACTTTCAGCTTTGTTTACAGCACACAATGGAGTGGACAGTCCATGTGTGAAAATTATCCCCCACACTCCTAAAACCACTCTTTCACAATTTGAGTCCTGGAATATCCGTGTGCCATCAGGGAAGAAAAACTCCATAGATGTGATAACCTGGTACAGATACAGTACATTCAGGTCATTGGCTGACTTCATTTTACTGGTACATAATATTGCTGAGTCCAGACCTGACCAAATGAAGCAAGCCCAGATCATAACACTGCCTCCAGAGGCTTGTACAGTGAGCACTATACATGATGTGTGCATCACTCACGCCACGCTCCCGTCACTTCAGAATAGGGTCAATCTGGACTCATCAAACCACATGCCCTTTTTCCATCGTCCAATCTTAATGCTCCTTATCACATTGAAGCCTTTTTTTCTGATTAGTCTCACTAACAAATGGTTTTCTCATGGACCTACAACTGTTTACTCCTGATCCTGTGAGTTTTCATCACACAGTGTATAGCACGGAAATGCTCTTACTACAGCTATGTATTTATTACAGATTTTTAGCCTGCAACTTAACCAAGCGTGCAAGGGATCTCTAACCATCCAGCTGAAAGTTCAACAACAACTTTCCAGGTTTTTTAATAATGTGTTGATGGATTCTCAACCTGGCTTCAGTAATTCCAAAATGTTTATTTTACTAATTGCTTTGATAGAGACTATTCTGGAAAGAGCAGGCAGTGTATTTTTATTTATTTATACTTTATGCTAGAAAATACTTGTACTATTAGTACTGCTTACAAAATAATGGATGATGTCAGTTGTGAGGTCACAGCACCTGGAACCACATTAAGCTGCTAGCAGTCAGTCAGATATAATGCAGCTCAGAGTGAGTGTATTTACCCACGCGCGTATAACTCCACGCGCTCCATGTACACTGCTGGTGTGTTCGCTAACAAGACGCAGTGCTAACTAGCAGAGGAACACAACACCGAGTATGGACTCCACACTAGCTGAACACACTCACCTGATACTTCAGCAGCAGACACAACGGACAGAGAAACCGTTAATAAAGTTGTAACGGAGATGATCATGACTCTGTTACACTCAGCACTTCATCCACGCGGAAAGTAATATCGAGTGACTTGTCCGACTCGGTTTATGACGACGATTACTAAAGCAGCGAAATTCAAAAATGCGAACACAAGGAGGCAGCCATGTTGTTTTGACTGTGGAATTATGGGTAAAGAGGCGGAGCTTATTTCAGGGTGAAATCAAAAAAGTATTTGTATTATTGTATTGTTGTCAGTTATTATATTGTATATTATTTACTTTTCGTGATTTTATTGGCAGATACATTTGAGTCTAAATTATTGTTTAAAATGTCATAAATAATGTATGTGACAAAAAAATACACATTTACACTTAATATAAATTACATATAAATATTAATCTTTCCTCAAACGTTCTTAGTTATTTTTAGCCATTTTGTTTTTTAAGATAAATATTTTTGTTTGACATATTACACATATTTCTTTTTTTAAATTGAATAGCATTTAATTAAGAATTTGTATTCATGAATAAAGTATTTTACCATTAATTTCATTCAAGTTTAGAAGTTGAATTGCTTTTTTTTATCCTGTATTAGGTTTGTATGTACTGAACTTATAACACACATAAACTGCTTTTTGTAAGTGTTAATATCCTAGGCGTCCCCAATGTCATTGAATGTCCTGTAACAGTAGCCAGCCTAATCACTTTTTATGTCATATTGTGAGGTAATTATGCAAAATGAGGCTGATGTATATCTCTTTCTTACTACACAAACAAACTCGCACTGGCCAAATCTCATCAACCCGACATGCCAGTAATGAGCTTGATAGCAAAATGCATCTTATTTATTCAGAAATCTGAATATATCCATAACCTCTTATAGGTCACGGTTAGTTCAGTGATTAAGGCGTTAGACTACTTAATTGAAGATCCCAAGTTCTAACCCCAGCAATACTTTTTACAAAAAAATTTACACTTTTGGGCCCTTGAATGAGGCACTTAACCCTCAACTGCTCGGGTGTAAAAACAGATCAAATAAAGTTGTTCTGGATACGGGCATCTGCCAAATGACATATAACTCAAATCACACAAAGTGCCACTAAATAACTGATTAGATGTGACAGGTCAATTTATTTAATTGTGAACAATTCTTTGGACAATTCATTTAAATCACTAATAATACAGGATGTCCCAAAAAAGTTTACATGATTTGAAATGTAAATATCTGAGTAACTACACATCCTAGACAAACTAAATTAAATACAGTAGGCTTCATGTTGGCAAATAAAGGATTTATTTATCAAATCTCTAACAATATATTTAAATGGATATAGATTTTTTAACTGATTTCACAAAGCTTTACAATGTTGACTATGCGCATTGCCTGTGACACAACACACCTCAAGTTGGAAGTCCACCTCCTGCAAAACACGCTGTAGCATATCTTGTGTAACATTCTTCAGCACCTCAATGATTCTCTATTTGAGCTCCTCTAGGCTTGTAGGAAGAGGGGGCATAAAGACCAGTCTTTTCACATACTGTAGCCCCACAGAAAATAATTACATGCTGTCTAGTCAGGTGAACATGGTGGCCATTTCACCAGCAAATTGTCATTATCACATAAAAATAAGCAAACATAAAACATAACTTAGATCGTTTTTACACATTTCATTAAAGTTTATGATAATTTGAGCAAAAATTGGAAATGTCGTTAGACTAAGAAATTATGTACAATTTTCTGGACATCCTGTATATCTGGTGAAATCGAGCCTGGCCGGGAATCGAACAACCTCGAACGGAGGTGCAAGGTGACAGTGCTAACTACTACACCACCGTGCCGCCGCCGGTAAACATCTAATAATAGATATTTATATAGTTAAAAAATTACACAGAAAGTATATGGCCACTCAGGATTACATTAATAAGTACACTAATCATCACAGTTGAAGTCTTTCTGTTTTTCTTACTTTGCCATTGTTTTTCAGAACTTCTTGACAGTGACACTTTTTGTGACACTGTAGTGGAAATTTCCTCCATAAAACTTTCAGTTTATCCAAACTAGAGTATCAATTATTCATCTTCTATACCGCTTTATCCTGTATTAGGGTCGCGGGGGACCTGGAGCCGATCCCTGGAGACTCTGGGCACAAGGCATGGTACACCCTGGACAGCGTGCCAATCCATCGCAGAGCACACACACACAATTTGGGAACGCCAATTAGCCTAATATGCATGTCTTTGGACTGTGGGAGGAAACCGGAGTACCCGGAGGAAACCCACCAAGCACGGGGAGAACATGCAAACTCCATGCACACAGAGACGGGAATCGAGCCTGGCCGGGAATCGAACCCGGACCCTGGAGGTGCAAGGCGACAGTGCTAACCACTACACCACCGTGCCGCCAGTATCAATTATCTTCAATCGAAAAAGTCTCTATCTGTTGCCTCCCATCAGTGCCCTAAAGTTTTTAGGTCTGCAACCTTTTTTAAAATCAATTTTTTTATTAATTTTAAAAATGTCTGGTCTACTTTGGATCATTTTAGTGTTGACATCTACTGACTTCAGCATTTCTGCATCCAAGGTCCATCTGTACACTTTTTTATGATGGTCAACAGTTCGGCAGTTTGGTTGGAATTCTCGTGGAAAACTTTGATTATTGCTTTCCCTAAAGCTAGTGTCTTTTTATGTATTCTTATTTATAAATGTCTTCCTTGATTTGTATTTTAGAGGCTGATAAATTGTTCTCCTTCTGTAGCAAAGCAGATTTTAAATTATAAAAAAAAAAAAAAAATTATATATATATATATATATATATATATATATATATGTTGTCCTCTAGTTGTATCCGGCAATTCTTACAGATGCCTAAAACAACCCTTGCAGCAGTTTCTTCCCTGTTCTTCTTAATTGTATTCACAATTATGTCTTGTCTAGGTCTCAGGAGATTAAAATAAATGCCACTTAGTTTGACTTTTGAAAGCAGTAAGACTTGACAGAAAATACTTTGTATATTTTTGTCTATTTATGTGATTGTCTGGTTAGCATCAAGTGCAGCCCATCAGCTGAATTCATCACCATTTATTTCATAATGTGAAATGTAAAAGACCAACTATTTCTAGCATACAATCTAAAGTGTTTTTTATCATTGTTATTTATTTAATTATTTATTTATTTATTAATAATTAAATAAATGTTATTAATAAATAATACAACAAGAAACATTGCTAGACCTGTTTTTTGCATGTAATATATACAGTACTGTATAGTGGCTGCCAAAAGAAAGAATCCAGCACACGCCATATATTATAGTTCTCCATGCGCATAAAACAGATGATTACACTAATTAGTTCTAACTTACCTGGCTGAAGAGCTGTCATAATTAACTGTAATGAACAATGTGACAGGTGTAGTGGTTAGCACTGTTGCCTTGCACCTCCAGGGTCTGGGTTCGATTCCCCGGCCAGGCTCGATTCCCATCTCTGTGTGCATGGAGTTTGCATGTTCTCCCCGTGCTTGGTGGGTTTCCTCCGGGTACTCCGGTTTCCTCCCACAGTCCAAAGATATGCAGGTTAGGCTAATTGGCGTTCCTAAATTGCCCGTGGTGTGTGATTGGGTGTGTGTATGTGTGTGTGCCCTGCGATGGATTGGCACCCTGTCCAGGGTGTACCTCGCCTAGTGCCCGAAGTCTCCTGGGATAGGCTCCAGGTCCCCCGCGACCCTGAACACAGGATTAAGCGGTATAGAAAATGAATGAATGAATGAATGAAGATAAGATTAAGAATAAGATTGATTGTTGTATATCAATTTTATTACATAAAATGACTAATTATTCTTATTATCCTGATTGTCATTAGTTTAAATTTTTTTTAAATATTATTAAACTGTAGAATTTAGCTTTTGATTCAGTAATGTTTGCCACCACTGTACAGACAAGAAAGCCATAGGGTTAACCAGGTCATGAGCTTTTATTTTGCAGTATCAATTTTATAGATTTTGACAAATGGCCTTATGTCAAACATGTACTGTAAATGCATGAATTATGAATAATGGACGTCAATAACTTCCAGGTTTATAGACCTTTGCTTTTTCCATAGCTCTGGTTTTTCAGCTTGTGACGTACTACTGCGAGTGTAGTGAAGAAGTTGCCTGTAAATAAAATCATGAAGCAAATCCCACACATAGAAACCTAGCAGAAAAGAGAGGGGAAACGTTTATGGAATATTTACAAAAACTGAATCATAACAACTGTACATTAATCGTGAAATAAATAATTCCGACTTTTTTGTACACTCACTTGCCAACAATATCTTACTAATTAACTCTGTGGATCTTAGTCTAACTTTATGTCACAGTGTCTTTTTTTTTCTTTGTAAAGATTAATGCAATAATGGAGAAATATAATTAGAAAAAAATTGAAAGTGGATTACTGATATTCTATACTCTGAGTAGATTATACTTGTATTTTTTATTGTTTTATGGGGGGGGGGGGGCAGAATCAGCCTCATGCTACAAGCTTTGTAGCTCATCTTACACATAAATAAAACAAGACAGAAGCAATTAAGAGGACAAAGTGTGGTTTAAGATGACATTATGTTATCAGATGTATTTTCTTGCAGCAAGTGCTTCTGTAACTGAATATGTTTTATAAATAAATATGTTTTAACCCAGGAAAACCCAGACCACCTTATCCTAATAGGAAATCTATCTCCTTTGGCTGAAATGATGATACAGACCCAGTGAACCCTAAAACAGGTGTTTTTTTAAAAAATTAACCCTTTCCTACTACATGTAATGACATGGGTCATATATGACCCCTTGGGATATACAGTATGTTTTACCAACTGGTAACTTTCACTCATGACATAAAGGCAGGAGTTCTTTCTTAGTAAGGAAAGACCAGATTCTCATTTCAAAATATATTTATTGATTTTAACTTTTCATCAATGACTATGCACATAAAATTTTGTTCTAAGGCAGGAACTAAAAACACTGGCATCAGCTTTTATATCACCAAATAAAAAGCACAGTAGCAGCCATGTTTGATGTGAAAAAAATCAGGTTAGTTCAGTCAGTTACCACTAAATGTCAGTGTTATGGGTTCACATAGGGCACACTGGGTTGTAATGCAAAAAAAAATCTTTACTTTGGTGTGTGGGTTGAATATGACGACGAAATAAAAGTCTGGGTCAAATATGACCCCATGGGTTCTCCAGGGTTAAGTGAGTTATACTGGCCGCAAATTTTAACTAATAAAAAGTTACGGTGTCGTACTCACAATTTGTTTTTAATTACAAAGGATTGTTAAGAATTATAAGAAACATTATGTATAATGCTGGGAAAACTGCAGTTTTGCATTGTCTCACCTGCCACTCCTTACACTCAGGAAGTCGAGCCATTCTGAACAGAAAGATGCCATTGAAAAGCTGCCAGAACTAAAAAGCAGACCAAAGTAAACATATTCTACATTTATTAATTTTTTATTAAATAATGTAGCAAATATCAATAAAAGTCTTAGAAGAATTAGATTTTATACATTTAGATTTTATATTTTTCTTTTAATTACATGTTCCTCAACAAATTTATTTTCCTTTTGGCCTCAAGTACAAGGGAAACACACTTACGTGACCAAAGAATAGAAATGGTAACAGGAAGGTCAGTCCTCGCCACATCCAGGACTGAAATCCTTCTATAAAGTGGAACAATTTTTCACTCAGAGTAATTTCACTAAGCTAACAGTCATTTTCAAGAATATGTAATGTTATTTTTAAATTGAACAAGGAATTAAAAAAGAGAATTTATACTATACATTTTTGGTTTAAATATTACCAACATCTCTTCTCACCCACTGTCAAATCCATGTTGTGTCTTTCCCCTAAAGCCTTCAGTCTATAAAGGCATCCACTTTGATAGTAGTACTGAAGGCATTGCAGAAAGCCTGCAGAGACAGCAAAGTAAATAACACTTCTAATCACAGTGAACATTAATAAAACACAAGTTAGTACAAATGTCATACTTTGATACATGCAGTAGGCGAGAAACTGGTTCCTGAACATCTGGTACAGCTCACCATCAGGCCTGAGAAAGAACAAGGCAGGATAATAAGCAGAGTTCTATTTCATTTGGCCTTGATCTTAAAAAAAATGTCATTAGACTATCGGTTCAGAGTCAAGCCCTTAGGAATCTGTAGTTAGTCCATGTTTTTGTTTTGCAAGGCTACATACAGAGTTGTGTAGGAAATAAATAAAAAAAAATTCTGATTATTCTGGGCTGTACTGAGGTGCCCAAGGATCTGAGATCTCTCAGCATTTAGTTCATGATCAGGTCTACCCTTACATCAGTGGATAATCATAAATCAAATTAAACCCTTCCCTGTGCTCGCCTAAGGACTTTGTACTATTTTTAACTTATAATATAGAGTTATAGTTAGTATAAGAATAATAATTTATAGTTCCCTTTTGCTTCTGGTTCCACTTCCTGCCAATAAACTGAATTTAGCAAAGCAACACTGTCCACTCTTCCATGATAAATCTGTGCAAATTACTCACCAAGTCAGCATGACCCCAGAGAGAAAGGTTGCAATGTAGTGATGGAACACCCACCAGCCCTTAATCCTAATGTGAAAAGCATGATCATTTGACTGGTCATTTTTTGCTCAAATATGGGACACATTACAGTTTATACAATTTAAATATATTATATATTGCTTCCTGCACCTAGCTAATGCATTTTCAAAAGAGATTTAAAACTCTTCTGATCTGAGCCCCTTACTAACCTGGATCCATTGCTGATGAGGATGCTCTCACGAATAGTTAAAGTGCAGTAGTACCAGACCAAGACAAAGTTCACCAGTGCATCCACAAATCTACATAACACAAGTCAACAACACAGTGAAGCGAAAATTATTCAAAATGATATATTAGTCTTAGAAATTTAGAAATGCATTCATCTCTGATCTACTGTACACAGAGTACAATATATTATAATTAAAGCATCATATTCCTTAGAATCATTATTGCTATCCTAAATCATTATGATGACGACAACAGCAATAATAATAATAATAATAATAATAATAATGCGGCGCGGTGGTGTAGTGGTTAGCACTGTCGCCTTGCACCTCCAGGGTCTGGGTTCGATTCCCCGGCCAGGCTCGATTCCCGTCTCTGTGTGCATGGAGTTTGCATGTTCTCCCCGTGCTTGGTGGGTTTCCTCCGGGTACTCCGGTTTCCTCCCACAGTCCAAAGATATGCAGGTTAGGCTAATTGGCGTTCCTAAATTGCCCGTAGTGTGTGATTGGGTGTGTGAGAGTGTGTATGTGTGTGCCCTGCAATGGATTGACAACCTGTCCAGGGTGTACCCCGCCTAGTGCCTGAAGTCTCCTGGGATAGGCTCCAGGTCCCCCGCGACCCTGAACACAGGATTAAGCGGTATAGAAAATGAATGAATGAATAATAATAATAATAATATAGAACCCCATCACTATAATGATAAATATAACTGAGTGTGAATACTGCTGAATAATTGTCATCAGTGTTAAAAACTGAGATTAGTTATAATGTAATTACAGATTGCAGTGTTATTAGGATAGTTTTTTTGTAAGCAGCAGTTAGCCCAAATGTGACACAGTATGTGTGGGGGTGTTTGGTTCCATTCGTTCTGGTTTCCCATACAGTGTTTCCAGGGAACATTTGAAAAGATTTTTGTGTTTTCTCAGCTTGAGCTCGGCCAACATGTATAGTTTTGTTTACATTACTTAATTTTTTATTGTTAGTCAGGAACTATTTGCTCAAACAGAACAAAAATTTGTAATCATTGTTTTTCAACAGGATTATTCACCTACATACAGCTGCACCCACAATAGGCTAGTGTTGCTGTAATTAACATGAGAGTGCAACCATGTTACCAAATCCCCAAGAAAGTACTGACACTCTATCAGCTGTGCTCAGAGCGACTGTACTTTTGGGGGAGATTAAATGGCATGGTTGCACTCTCATGTTAATCATAACAGCACTAGCCAATCATGGGTGCAACTGTACTGTATGTATGTAAATAGCGCTGTTGACAAAATGATTATTTAAAATTATTTTTCTGTTGAACCAAATTGTTTTTGATTATCAATGAAAAGTTAACTAATGCGAACAAAACTACCCAAATTACCCAAGTTTTTTCTAACTTAAAACAGTAAGTTATATCAGTGACAACGATCTTAAGGCAATTATGTTGCCGTAATACAAGGATGAGTCAAAAAATAACCACTGTAGAATTTATTTCAATTAACTTGATAAATACAAATGCATAACTTTTTAACATAATCTCCTTCAGTCAACTAGGTTTCATATTTCACACACTCACATACCGTCTATAATACTTTATCCATTGGGGTGCCAATCCCTCACAGGGCACACACTCACACAATCATTGATTGGCAATTCAAATCTGCAGGTCTTTGGACTGTGGGAGGAAACAGGAGTAACTGGAGGAAACCCACCAAGCACTGGGAAAAAATGCAAACTCCATTCACATAGAGACAGGAATCGATCCTAGCCCAGAATCAAAGCCAGACCCTGGAGGTGCAAGGCGACAGTGCTAACCACTATACCACCTTTCATATTTCATCATTAAAAATGTTTTAGGCGATGCTGCACTCATTAGAAGTGAATCTTGGCTCTCAAAGAGCTGCTTTCAGGAGCAATGGCAGGACTATAGGGAGGATGCTTTAACACCTCAAATCAAGGTTTTTCCACGGTATTCACAGCAGAAGTGTACCATGTATTGTCATGCAAGATCATAACGCACTTGGATAACAGTCCTCTACATTTAATCCGAAGTTCTTCAGCTCTTCAATAAACATGTCACTGTAACAAGCACTGTTGATTGTTGACCCATTTTTCTGATAATGTTCCAATATTGGCCCTTGAGAATCCCAGAACACCGTTTAGCAGCAATTTTCCAGGTTGACTTCTGCTAGGTTGACTTGATGGTTCATCTTCCTTAGAGTATCGGTCCAAATTTTGTTTGCAGATATCCAAACACTTCTGTTTATGCCCGTTTGTTAGTTGTTTTGGCACCAGGTACACCCTCAGGCCAATTAATTAATTAATTAATTAATGCACCCTGCTTTTTTTTCCCTGCAAATCAGTGGGGCATCCATTTTTGCTTGCACCATAGTTCCAAATGAACTAATGTAACAGGTTCGCACCTGCACAGGACTGACTGGAAAGACAGTAGCCTCAAAACTAAAGCGTTGATAAGCGCAGCCAACAGAAGTTTTAATATGATCCGAGTGTGGATAATTTTGACTGAACCTCAAATTTTATGTTTTCTTAAATTTTCTCCTTTTTCTCCCTCTGTTCTGCCCCTAAAAGTGCCACTTTTAGTTCTGGTTCTTTAAAGGCCGACTTCCATCTAAGGGTCCTGGTCATACAGTTTCATTATTCCTCTGCCAGAGCAGTTTTTATTTCATTATTTTAGAAACCTACTGGATGTCATTAAATCCTTACTCATACCATAAACATTAGAAACTGCAGTAAACAGCAGTCTTAAATCACTACTAAACTTTGATTTTATTGGCTCAATCACCAGAAATTAGAAAACTCTCATCCAATTAATCATGATGAAGAACACCTCTAATGGATACACTTTTAAATTGTAAGCAAAGTTTCTTTAAGAATAACGTTCTTACCTGTAGGTGGCTAAAAACCGACAGATGAATCCTAGCAGGAACAGGATTACAGTCACATATAGCTTAAATTTCTCGTATTCATCTTTGTACGCACTCCTACAGTCAAATTACAAAGAATAAAAATCATTGAAGGAATTGCAAAATACAGTTGTTGTTGTTTTTTAATACCAAATACAGTATGTACAGTATTCAGTGTTTATGACTCCTTCTTATAAAAACAGTCTGTAAATGTCTATGTAACTTTTCAGTTATTTATTTGTTTAAAAAAATGTTTGGAATCATGTATGATTTTTGTTCCACTTCTCACGTGTACACCACTTTGTATTGGTCTTTCACGTGGAATTCCAATAAAATTGATTCATGTTTGTGGCTGTAATGTGACAAAATGTGGAAAAGTTCAAGGGGGCCGAATACTTTTGCAAGCCACTGTATAGTTCAAGTATTTTCATTACACTGCGTGCAAGTATGCCTCAGGCAGCTAACAGTGATGCTCTTTTTTTGGAATTAATTGATAATTGCACAGAGATTGGAAAATGTCATGTCTTTCCCTTGCTCTTTCTATCGTGAGAGTCCTTAGACTAAATAGCGTGATTATCCTGCCTATTCGTGCACTTCCGCGTTTGGGTTTACCATTCACGCAAAATTGGGAAAATCAACAATTCTGTAGATCATTAATGGGTACTGTGGTTATAAGGCAAGTGTGCAAGTTTGAACAAAATTCGAGATAGTAAATGATAGTTTTTATATTTGGAAGATGCCCATATCTAGAGGTTTGAACCTATGACCTTCCGATTAATAATCCAGCAAACCACAGCCTTAACCAATTGAGCCACCACTGCTCTACACTTTCGTGTTCACAGGGTTGTACAGGGCTGAAGATGTTTGTATAAATGTATATAATCACTCTACTTACTTCAACTGCTTGCTTAGAAGATTGACGTTCACATTCCCAAGCACAAGATTGAGATATATTCTTTAGGAAACACAAACACAAAAAAAGAAAAACACTAAATACTGAGAAAATATTGTATGCAAATCTACAGAATATGGTCATAGTATTAGCCTGGAGTTGTGTGTTACCCATTTTTCTTAGGAAGGAAGGCTTCCATCTGAAGGAAAACAGCAGGTCTCTCCCGAAGGTGTCTGTTAATTTCTTCCACACATTTGCTTTCCTCTTCTGTTAATCCTTTACTGTATCTGTAATAGGATTTTTTATTTACCTTGCTGTGTAAATTAAGCAAAATTGTAGGCAAAAAAAAAAACACAGATAGGAAAAATAGCTGAAAGAGCAGAAAACAGACAATGAGATGCTTACAAGTGATTTCATGAAAAACAGAAATTATACCAGAATTAGAAAGACAGAACGAAATAAATACACTTCTCACGTCTTCAAAGACTGAGACATGTCCTTTAAGCGCTTCCTCTGGTGAGTTATAGAGGCAGCGACGCTGTTCTGGAGCTTGGAGACTTCATCCAGCTTCTGCAGATAAAGACGATGGGACTCCTGAGAGCAAGAGAATGAAATGTTTTAATTAATAAAAGAGGTATGTTAATGTTTTAAATCCAGATTCTCATTAAAAAGTTAAGGCAATTATCAACCAGAGAAAGTTCTTTAGATGAAACATGAATCATCAATTATTATTACAATGATTTAAAGTGACATGTGCTCTGTGTGAAGAAACCTAAAATAGTGATTCATGAAGGATTTCAGTTACATGCAGAAATAATTTTTTTTCTGTACTGATTTTCACATACATATATTGCTTAGTTTATCCATATCTTATCTCTAAACTTTGTCTCGAAAAATTGTACATTTTAAAATGCATTTATTATATCGTAAAAATAAAATTAAACAGCACATTATGTCCTCAGATTACCTTCTGACAAGTAAAAACTCCAGTATATTATTCAAACACATTTTTTCCTTAATATTACTGTTAATTATTTAGTACAGACAATGAAATGAATAGGTTTATTATTTTAAGTATTTAGTAATGAGTGTAAGAAAAGCACATTTGCATCCACTAGATGGGATGAGGAAGTTTACAGGGTTAGGTCAATTTAAGTCTTAACGTTCTCATGCACTCCATGAATGAAATCTATACAACCACAAATGAATACAGTAGAATTGAAACCTAGATGTTTTAGTATATTCAATTACTTTCTCCAATAACAGAAGAGCAAAGCATGCAGCCCTCCTGATGGTTTATTGTGGCCTTTACACCTCTGGGTGGAGTTGTGTCAAAATCCAGGGCAGGAAGTGCCAGTCTGTGTAAATGTCACCATTAGATGTAATGGATGTCAATGGCATTAGATGTCCATGGCTAATTTCTTGCTATAAGCAGTCTAAACACTCACGTACAGTAGGGCTCAGAGACCACCAGGTCACCCCATGATTTGAAAATAGGTATGCAAAAAAACCTACATACTTAGGCTTTTATAATTTATATAATTTAGTGAAGTATTATGCAGTGGCAAGCGTGGTGTAATAATAATAGGTAACTAAAAGTCAAAAGGTGAGGAGGAATTGCAATCATAAAATGTTCATATCTGTCTTCTCATTTGGTTTCTACTGCAGCTGGCTTGACCTGTGTTCTTCACTTGTTGAAAGTCACACCCACATCTAAAAATGATCCTCTCCAAAAAACAAAAACAAAAAACTCCCCAAAAGCTACAAATTGTACCAAAGTCTCATCTTTGTTTCAATCTAAGCTGCATATAATTGACAAGTACAGTACAAACACTGGTTCTGTAATACTACATTATTTCCAGTGTTCATCCTAGGGCTCTAATTCATCATAAGCTCCCCGGGAACATATTTTCAACACAAGTAGTATAGTCTGCATTTACTTTTCTGTACCTGTTTTAATAAGTTACACCAAGAGGATACTGGTTCTCATGAAGACCATCCTAGGAAAGCAAGACTAAAATGTACCAAATATTAAACGTAAAAATATTCAGCTGCAGAGAAGTATATTAAGAGTTACCAGCCTCAGAAATCACAAATTAACAGCACCTCAGATTAGAGGCATTATAAAGGCTTTACAGATCCTTGTGTAGACACATCTCAATATCAACTGTTATATTGACAACTGAGATTATTGCATATTTCGGATGCCTTTGGCATTGTTTGACAATTTAGAAATAAATATAAATGGGGTAAAATCATGTCATTGGAAGTTATGTGTTCCTAAATTGCCCGTAGTGTGTGATTGGGTGTGTGAGTGTGTGTATGTGTGTGTGCCCTGCGATGGATTGGCACCCTGTCCAGGGTGTACCCCGCCTAGTGCCCGAAGTCTCCTGGGATAGGCTCCAGGTCCCCCGCGACCCTGAACACAGGATTAAGCGGTATAGAAAATGAATGAATGAATGAATGAATGGAAGTTATGTTCAAACTTGATCAAAAGATTCTGATCACTAAAGTTAGTCATATTTATAAAATCTTACCTGGAGTCGTTGGAAATCCGTTTCCAGACTATCCCATTCTTTAAGAGTTTCTTTTAATTTGGAAGACATCTGAGGCTTCTTTCAAATGACACAAAAATGAAGGAAAAGAACAACCAGGGTAGTTTGGTGATTATTTTGGAAGAACGGTTAATTTTGAATCATTTCTAAAAACAAAATTTTCCCACAGTCATTCTGGATAAACCAGCTTTAGTGAATGAACTGTAGTGTCTGGACTTTGTTTATGACTGGAAATGAACTTTGACTGTGACAAATCTGCTGACCTTTGGGACACTAATGTCTGGAATACACTAGATGTCATAGGTCTATTATGTTTCTGCTTTTAATTTATCATCAAAACAACAGGGTTTGCGCTTAATTACAATCTCTGTCATCACACATATATCACATATGATGTTTAGATAATAATTAATCATTCTCTCTGTTTAACTCTCTGTGAACAGGCGAATAGGCTCAGTTGTACATTATGATCATCTACTATGCTGTAACTTGTGCAAACGAACAGCTATAAAAAAAAACTGTAAGTCACAAAGGTGAAGCCATCAGTATGGAGCGATATCGCGGACAATATTCAAATGCAATTGCAAACTTTTTTACCGTTTGCTGTTTCGCCTTTGCGAGCGCATACTGACTGCCAAATTGCAAAATGAAAAAGAAAAGTCGATTTGCATTTGTATTTCCCAGGTCTTACACGACATGAACCTGTCATATTTAAACCCGAAAAATCAAATATCACGTTTGCTTTTTCAGTTTCTCTGCGCCGCGCATCAAGCCGGCCAAAATTCAAACGCAATCGCTAATCCATTTGCAATTGCATTTCCAACACGTTACACAGAAACCTGTCAATCAGCGTCAGGGGCGGGTCTATACTGAGGGGCGGGATTGTATGGGGAGTGACGTCACTCGCACTCGCCGACCAAGAGAAGTTTTTACAAATAAAAATATTTTCAGATCTTTTCCTGTTACAGCCTGCTGGAGCTAATGATGTCCTAATATATTTGACAGAGATTTTGTGGGGGTGCAATCAGTGGCAGGGGGGCATTTTAGCGCATAACACCGGTACGCAGCGTTTCTGAAAGATTTAGCTCCAGCAGGCTGTAACAGGAGAAGATCTAAAAATATTTTTATTTGTAAAAACTTCTCTGTCCACTCCGGAGCAAGAAAATATGCGATTTGTCATTTTTGTGTGTTTATTTCTTGATAAACAAATGAGATAATCTCGGTTCACCTCCAGTGCTCAAATATCCCCCTCTTGGTCGGCGAGTGCGAGTGACGTCACTCCCCATACAATCCCGCCCCACAGTATAGACCCGCCCCTGACGCTGATTGACAGGTTTCTGTGTAACGTGTTGGAAATGCAATTGCAAATGGATTAGCAATTGCGTTAGAATTTTGGCCGGCTTGACGCGCGGCGCAGAGAAAGTGAAAAAGCAAACGTGGTGATTGATTTTGCTATTTAAATATGACAGGTTCATGACGTGTAAGACCTGGGAAATACAAATGCAAATGGACTTTTCATTTGAAATTTGGCAGTCAGTGTGCGCTCGCAAAGGCGAATCAGCAAACGGTAATGCAAAGTTTGCAATTGCATTTGAATTATGGCACACTTTGTGCGTCCACATATGGGAAACGCAATTGCAAATGCAATTTGCAATTGCATTTGAATATTGTCCGCGATATCGTTCCATACATCAGAACACCAGTTTCATAATGCATATAGGTAGCATACGCCAATTAGCCAGATCATGTACTGTATGGTTCCCCTTGTGCTATCTGGGCAGCTCCGACTCCTCAAAACATGGGAAAATTGGAGGTAGCCTTGGGATCTTTGCCTACTTTGCCCTGTGTGTGGTGGACTGGGGTGCACTGGGTATACCAGTGCCTTTTGATCCTCGCCAGCATTTACTTTCTTCAGCGAGTTGTGCTTCTTTTTTTTTTTTTGTGAGATAAGAGAGGACAAGCTAGCCTTTGCTCCCAAAATGTATAAATGACCCTTTGATTCTGTCAAATGGCGGCACGGTAGTGTAGTGGTTAGCACTGTCGCCTTGCACCTCCAGGGTCTGGGTTCGATTCCCCGGCCAGGCTCGATTCCTGTCTCTGTGTGCATGGAGTTTGCATGTTCTCCCCGTGCTTGGTGGGTTTCCTCCGGGTACTCCGGTGAATGTGTGTACGTGTGTGTGCCCTGTGATGGATTGGCACCCTGTCCAGGGTGTACCCCGCCTTGTGCCCTAAGCCTCCTGGGATAGGCTCCAGGCCCCCCGCGACCCTGTGTTTAAGGATAAAGCGGTATAGAAGATGAATGAATGATTCTGTCAGTTGTTTAATGGTAAATACTGGACAATCAATGTTAATGTTCTGTGGTGTTAATTTTATGGATTACATGATGAATTCACAATGACAGGATATTTCAAAATGTTGTTGCTTTTTGTTCTTTCATAACACAAATTGTTGATAGAAATGGAGAATTCAAAAGGACTACAAGCCCTGAACTGTGGCTGTACATACAGCTACAGCTTTCATACTGGAAGTACATGTATTCCTGTCATAAAGAGCTAGAGATCCTATTGTAGCAACATCCTACATTTACTATAAAGCATTAAATCTAATTATTTTAATATAAATCAGCTTAACAAACATATTATCTGTCAAATTAGAAGTATGATAGCAAGCCTCGTTGTCGTTCTTGACTCAATTGATCCTTACACATCCTGACATTAGGACTGAATAATTCATGATTATGGGTTTAGTTCTGTTGGGGGAATTTCTCATGTTTTATTAGCGTTTTTGGGGTCAGAGCGTAGGGTCAGCCACTGTATGGCACCCCTGGAGCATACAGAGTAAAGGGCCTTGCTCAAGTGCCCAACAGAGGCAAACTGGAGGAGCTGGGGCTCGAACCGCCAACTTTTATGATTGTTATTAATGGTAGAAATATGTTTGTATCCTGCTTTTATATATTTTGCTTTTTTGCCTGTATTTCAAATGGCATTCCCCAGTGCATCATTCCTTCCTACAAGCCATGTAGGATACGAGTTCATTCAATGTTCACCATTACATTTTTCCAGTTAAAGGTTTAAAAGTTTAAGTAAAATATTATACACATCATCTGCAGCGTCAAGAATTAAGTCATATTTATTCAAGAGGACACCTGACTAAACTGGAAGCCATAACACATAGAGTACAACAAAATGTGCAACAGAAGAAATTAAATTGTGTAAATTATGGTGATGGTTTCAAATTGGTGATAGTGATCCTGAGGAGCTCTTTTCCCACATACTTTCTAATTTATCAGGAGTATTAGGCGATCTACCGGATCCAGTGAAACATTTTTGCTTCACATGGGTTTTCTGAACACAGGCTTCAGAGCAATCAAAATTACTACAAGCTATACTAAGTACACATGCTGTATAAAGGTTTTGAGAGATTAATTTCTGGTACAAGTCAGAGAAGGTAATTCACATTACAGGAAATGTATGAACAGCTGGACACTGGGGTAAATACTATGAACATAATGCAGTCAGTAATCACTTGATCCCGGTCAGGGTCACCGTGGATTCAGGGCCTACGCCAGGAACATTAGGCTTGAGGCGATTGAACTTCATTACCAATTTTCATGAGGAATAAGCATCAGTGCTGAATAGTTTTTATAACCTTGTTTCATTTTAGATATTAAAGAATATATTAAACCATTTTCTGAGTCTCATCCAGCATTATAAATCCCCATAACCTTGAGATTAACAAGAAAAGGCCATACAGAGTAAGAGCTACATGAATCTGGGATACCCACGGTAGCCATTATAAAATTCAGCACTCGGATCATGCAGTTAAGTAATTCTAAAAACTATTGCTTTGATATATATATTTGAAGAATGTATTTTTTTATATATATATTTGAAGAATGTAAGTTCCTACATTAAAAAAAACTACAAAAAGCTGTAATTAAAGAAACGATAAATAAGAAACAGTCAATAACTGGTGTGATAACCGTTTGCTTAAAATATAGTCTCAGGTAATGCAGTTTTATAAGAATATTACAGTAGCTGCTTAGTTTTACTGAACATTCAGAATAGACCACGTTCCTTCTGAGGATGTTGTCACATGAGTTTATTTTTTCATAGATACAAAACCCAGAAGCTTTCTTTTTTTTTATCTGTCTGAAAATTTTTCTTTTACATGTTGCTTTTTTTTCTGCCTCAAGGATATTTTCCTGTAAGTGATTTTGTATGACAATGTTTGAGGCAATTGTTTTGAAAGGTAAACTAGAGTGGTGGGTTTCCTCCGGGTACTCCGGTTTCCTCCCACAGTCCAAAGATATCCAGGTTATGCTAATTGGCATTCCCAAATTGCCTGTAGTGTGTGAATGAGTGGGTGAGTGTGTGCATGTGTGTGTGTATGGATTGGCACCCTGTCCAGGGTGTACCCTGCCTCATGCCCTAAGCCTCCTGGGATAGGCTCCAGGTCATCCCCCAACAACTGATCGGGAAGCTGAGCCTGTTGGGCCTGAACACCTCACTCTGCAACTGGATCCTGGACTTCCTGACCGGAAGGCCTTAGTCAGTACGGATCGGGAACTGCACCTCCAGCACCACCACACTGAGCACTGGGGCCCCACAAGGCTGTGTGCTCAGTCCCCTGCTCTTCACACTGCTTACTCATGACTCCTCGGAGAGGAGAGCGGATGACGGGGGGCGGGATCGTAGAGGGGACCGAGAGGGGATGACGGAGGGGGGCGGGGGGGGGGGGGGGGCGGGGTGCGCAGAGTACAGTTCACCTCTCCCAAATGAAGCGGACAAGAAGGGGGGCTAAATTATGTCTACCTGACTTTCTTACAAATAACGCACATTTCATTTATTTAATTGTGTGAAATGGCAAATAAAAATAGATAATAAAAACGATTATGATGTGGAGGTGAATTGGTTTAGTCTTGACTTCTGGTCGTGAGTGACAGCATTGGGGGAAATCTGTTAATTGTCGAATCGTCGATAGTAACAGTGATGGAGAGAAAAAGGCCAAAGCTGTCAGGGGCCCAATTTAGAAAAAAAAAGAAAAGAAGAAAATGAGAAATGGGGAAAAGATAAAGATATACAACCATGTTCTCTCTGTATGATTAAGTTATTCATGTCATCATGTTCATTAGTGGTATAACGTAACTCTTAGGTTTGTTAGCCTTCTTGCTTATGATGCTTGCTATGCTTACCTTGCTAAAAAAAAAAAAAAACACACACACACAATAAAAGACTACAGTAATTTACAAACCATCACAGAAATTCTAATGGTTTCTATTAAATACCACAAAATATAAGCACAAAATTATGCTTTGCAGCAAGACTGTTGCAAGTACAGTTATTTATTTCCATTGTTTATTATGTTAATGTTGGCTATAGCCAATATATTTACAATATATTTACAGTATACTGTAAATAGCCAGTTTAATTTACATGTGTAGATAGTTTAAAAGACATTTTCCATTTGCTATAACTCTGTTACATGTCACAGCATATAATTTGAGGCAGTAAATTAACCAAGGAGCTAATTGTTCCTCCCTTAGATTAGATTATATTAGATCAATAAAGTGTCTAATGACTGCCATCAAAAACCATGAGCCTCTTTGAGCTTATCACTTTTAGGCACGATAAGGATCTATCTGAGATCTACCCCAACTTTTGGACTGCTCTCAGGATTGCACTTACATTGCCAGTGACTGTAGCTCAAGCAGAGAGGAGCTTTTCCTTTTTAACTCAGGTTAATCAAGACATACCTGAGGTCAACCATGTCTCATGCTCAAAAGCAACGGCTCACTGGCCTTGCTGTCATAAGCATAAAGCATATGTCATAAGCATAAATCATGCAATAGAGGAGCATATCTCATATGATGTCATTATTGATGACTTTGCATCTAGAAAGGCCAGAAAAATCAGATTTTAGTTTCAGTTTGTGGTTTCTGTTCTGCAGTGAAGTACATAAGTTATTTTTCTTTAGTGTGATTTGTTCTATATTAATTCTATATTTATCTAATATTTGTTTGTGCACAGTATATTTATTTAAGTTATGAGTTAGTTTAATAAAATGTGTGGTGTGTACAAAATATGAAGTTTTTTTTTTTTTTTTTTTATGGGGGGGCCCCGGGAGGGAGTCTCGCCCAGGGAGCAATTCAGTGTAGAAACGCCACTGACCCTCTCACACACACTTCACACTCCTGCCATCTGGAAAAAGGTACCGAAGCATTCGGGCACACACATCCAGACTGTGCAACAGTTTTTTTCCACAAGCCATCCGTCTCCTCAACAAAAAGGGACTGGACTGATAAACACACACACACACACATACATTATCACTCAGCTTAACTCAACTACCTCAATATATTGGGACTGGACTGACAAATCAACACAAGCGCAGGCACACTGACCTACGCTACCAAACTATCATACACACCAATCTGTAAATGCTTCACTGTTTATCTCTTGCACAATAATCATTACTGGACTACTTTTTGCACAACAATCATTACTGGACTACTTTTTGCACTAATTGCTCAATTCTTGCTGCTGTGTTAAGGAATGTTTACAGTTTCTCACTACCTCAACACCATATTATTCTGTTATGCTATGTCGTGTTTGTTGCACTGTCACTTTGTTGTTGCTCTTGTTTGCACATTTGCACGTGCACTTTGTTGTCTGTAAAACCTGTAGTCTGACAGTTATTTTTAGTAAATTTATGTTGTAATTTATGTTAGGTCTATCTGTCTATCTTGTCTTTGCTAGCCAGCTAACTAGGCCTCTTATTTAGCTAGTTTAGTGTTTCTGTTAATTTATGTTGTAAATTTATGTTGCATGTAGCACCTTGGTCCTGGAGGAACGTTGTTTCGTTTCACTGTGTACTAACTGTATATGGTTGAAATGACAATAAAGCCTTTGAACTTGAACTTGAGGTCCCCGCGACCCTGAATACAGGATAAAGCGGTATAGAAGATAAGTGAGTGAGTGAACTAGAGAGTGGTAAATAATATGCATTCAATTGCCCATTTTTACAAAAACGAATTATCAAGGAAACTATGACCTCGCACCTCCAGGGTTGAGGGTTCGATGGAGGGGGTGGAGTTTGCATGTTCTTCCCATGCTTGGTGGGTTTCCTCCATTTACTGTCCAGAGTGTATCCTGCCTCGTGCCATAAGTCTCCTGGGACTATACAGGCCCCTGTACAGACCCTGTATGGAATAAAGTGGTACAGTATACAGTAGAAGATGAATGAAGGAAAGAATGAATGTACGTTAGGTGAGAGGCAGTGGTGATTTAATGGTTAAGGCCCCAGGTTTCAGGTCAGGGATATACTGTAGGCCCCAGCCCTCTCTTGGGGTTCTGTATCTTGATGATGCTGGACTCTAATTTTCTACAAATCACGCTGGGAATTACAAAAAGAAGAAGACAATATTTCACTGAATTTCACATACTGTATTTGTGACAAATAATGGCTGCTTCTTCATAGCATGTCTCTGCAGTGCTAAATTACCAGCTGGTTCATTATGGACAGACCATAAAGTACCATTAAAATTCTCAGTTGGTACTGAGTTTACAAGTAGACAAGCTGTTTCAAAAATAATGCATTTTTCTTACAGAAACAATATTTTAAACACAGTACCCTAGGAGGAGTTTGTTCATGTTCACACCCTAAGCGGCATGAATGTATTGGCTAACTAAAGGTTACTCGTGGCTCTCCTAGAATGCAGATCCTGACGCCCGCTTGATACAATTACGTTTCGGTAGATATAGTATCACCTCAGGGGGCACAGGTGGCTCAGTGGTAGGTGATTCGCCTGCCATGCGGAAGGCCCAGGTTCGATTCCCAGCCAGTGCCCAAACCCCCAGCCACTGGATGCAGTGCCGGTCCCAAGCCTGGATAAAATGGGAGGGTTGTGTCGGGAAGGGTATCCGGCGTAAAACCTGTGCCAAGTTGTTGTGCAGACTGGATATTCCGCTGTGGCGACCCCTTGCCGGGACCAACAACAAGATATATTATCACCTCAGAGTATGACATAAAAAGTGATGATGACACTGCCTTCTGTAACCCACCAAGGTTTCAGGAGCTATGAGCTTTCCTGACATACCCTTTTTTTGTGCCATATACTGTAGGTGATGCTCCCTACTGTTACAGTCGTAAGGGGCACCTGTGATACGTATGACATAGAATTACAAACACCATCCGTCTATATGAACAAACAGAATTTCGGTCTTATCTATATAAATAAAATAAAGGTTTTGTTATGAAAGCGATGTTATGAATAGTTAGTAACAATCTACTTTAAAATAAGTTACTAATTAATTACTTTCTCAAAGTAAATAAACATCTGCACCAATAGATATTAATTGAAAAAGATAAACTGAATATTTTTACTGGGATTAGTTAATATTTTCTCTCAATATTTTCTAAGACAAAATTTAATACTTATTTGATTTACTTTTTCCGATTTCTTATCTGTGATTCATTCTCCAATAACTAAACACGGAGTGCTTTGTAAGAAATTAAGCAGTAATAATTTAGACAGACAGATATGTATATATATATATATATATATATATATATATATATATATATATATATATATATATATATATATATATATGTGATATATAAGACAGACAGATATGGGCTTCAACCTGAAATAATAAAACTGATTACATTAAAGCTGATCAGCTCGTTTTTATCTTTAACCGTTTGACTATTTCTAAACACTTTTCCAGTTAATTACATGTACTTCAGCGAGTTAGTACATAAATAGAGGCTTAAAATCTGCGCTGCTGATTGGTTGCTGCGCCGTAAAACGTTTCGACCAATCAGTGACACCCGTTCCGGTTCATGCACAACCAATCCGAATGCGCGTAGAGTAAAACAACAGCGAAACAGTGGCGACCATCGGCACCCCTGGGATTTATCGTAACATGACAGGTTTCTGCTGCGTATAGATAGGGAAAGTGTGAATGAATTAGTGACAGAATAAAGTTAAAACAAAATAAAGATTTTTTAGTTTCTTTGCTGAACAATTAGGTGCTATTTATATCGGCTGTGTCCGGTGACAGCTCGAAGTGAGGCAGGTTACCGGCCGGTGTGTAGCCGAGGAGCTAGCGAGAAACCTGGAAGAAGTTGGTAGCTAAGCTAAGCGAAGCGCTTGGTTCGCTCCTGTCTGTTATATTGTTTTAATTCTGCTCATAGGTCATTGTAGGTATGAGTGCCGCAGTGTATGTTTTATCCACGGTCACGGGTTATGTGCTCACATCCGCCCTGCTGCTGAAATGTCCTTCACTGCTGCATCGTAGGAAGCGCGAGACATTCCGCAGCCGCCACATCTCACACCGCGGCGGTGAGTCTGTCATCATCATCATCATTATTATTATTATTATTATTATTATTAATAATATTGGTTCTAATTTGGTTCGTATAAGACTATACAGTGCACATACCCTGGTACCTTTAATCACGACCAAAATGATGCATCATATCCGGATAAAAACGCCCTAATTGTGTCGTAATACTCTATGACGGTGCACTAGTGACTCGTGGACTTATAGACAATCCATGGCACTTTGAAAACTAATGTGTTATCAGCTCGCAAAGTTCATAAGACCTTTAACCCGTTTACATGCAGTTCCCATCTGATAACGTCTGCTCGCTTCACTTCTCCTGATTAATGACTGTTGTTGTTTTTGTCAACGCCCACAGGTGCAGGTGAGAACCTGGAGAACACCATGGCAGCCTTCAGACAGTGCGTTTCCTCGCCGGTCACAATTCCATGCTTGCATGCATATTTAAGAACACTTTTTAGTGATCTTCAAGGCTCCTGTCTTCTATCATAACTCTTTTTTTCTGAGTAGCTGAGCCATGCATTCCCATTTTCCATTCCTCTTGTATTCCTCCTCCACAGTGCTGTAGAGCTTGGCACGGACATGCTGGAGCTAGACTGTCATTTGACCATGGACGAGCAGGTGGTGGTGTTGCATGACTCCAACCTGAAGAGGTCGACCGGAGTTAGCGTTGACATTTCAGATGTTGCGTATGCTGTGAGTGAAAGAGTTCAGTCATTTATTTACACCTGGCTTAATGTCAATAGATTATGCTCATGGCTAAGACTGCACTATGATGTATATTTGTGTGTGTTAATTTTCCTTTAGGATCTTCCACCTTACTTGTGCAAGCTTGGTGTCACTTTCAAGCGAGGTGAGTGATTGCTCTGATCATCAGCAGCTGTTTTTAATCTTCCTATAGTCTCAGCTGAGTAAGATATGTAACGGCCCACTTATTCTTTCAGACATGTATGTTAGGCTACGTTTACACTGCAGGTCTCGATGCTTAATTCCGATTTGCTGCCTGTATCTGATTTTTTTGACCGTCTGTTTACACGTTCTTTTAACTCTGACTCATATCCGATTCACGTGTTTACACTTGCCATACCATCTGAAACATCGCGCATACTTAAAGGGAGGTTCTTGCGCTACACACTAGCCAAGAAAGATGAAGGTGAAATATGCTTAACACTATCTCTGCTATAAATGCAAAGTTCGCGCACCATGGTTTTAAAACGGAGGAGGAGAAAAAAAAACGGCATAATTGCAGCCTGCACATATGCTTTATTCACCAAATACTGATTTCTTAATGTTATTTAGCCCAAATAAGCATTAACACAAGGCGTGTGTGTGTGTTGGAGGGGGCGTTGTTCTTTTCCTCTTCCATGTCACCTGCAATGTTGTAATTCCACACGCGCTTCCACCGGAGAATAACATTACGTCATTAAACCGCGAAGAAGTCGCAGTTTTAATGACGTACAGAACACAATGCCTCAGGAAATCCGATCTGTCTGTTTACACGGCAATCACATCAGCACGTATCTGATTCATATCCGATTTATTTCCACATATGAAGGAGGCCTGAAACCGATCTCGAAATATCGGAATGCATGCGTTTTTTTCCTGCTTACACGGACATAGAACATATCCGATATGTGTCACATATGAGCAAAAAATCGGAATTGGGTCGCATTTACCTGGCAGTGTAAACGTAGCCTTAGTGTAACCACCTTAGCGTGTGCTAATGTAAGCATGCTTTTGTATTGTAGGTAGCACTGGACTATTGACCTCATAAGGATGTTTTGGTTGTACAAAATTAGCTGTTGTACAGCAGACAGGATGATTACCAATTTTCCAAAATAAATAAATACTGAATTATTACTGCAAAGCACTGGTTTTAAATGCATCTCTACCCTTAAGATCAGTATTTTTTGACCCCCAGGTCTCCTGATAATGTCTAAAGAGGTTAGAGAGATTTGTAGAATGCATGATATTTTAAGCTTTTATGTGTTTTATGTGACTTTCTTCTTCCGTTCAGACCCAGAGATGCAGGAATTAAATAGTCCTCATAGTTTTATGATAAAAATGTGTGCACCAAAAATTTAATTTAAGCAAGCAAGATTTGGCTATAAATATATTATTAATACTTTAAGTCTTCTTTAGCAGCTTTATGAATGAGAGGATTATTTTCATTGGTAGTAATGCATCTTTAAGTAATGTCTATTTAAAGATCGCTAGCTATTTCTCTCTGGGAAAATTCTCCCTCAGTTTGTTCAACAATTCAGCCTCTTTGGAAATCAATTTTTTTTTACTTCTAGACACAGCAACAAATTTGGTGCATAACCCGATCAGCCATAACTCCACTGCCAGGCCTGAACTGAACAGCTTTGATCACCAATTGATTGAAGCAAACTGGTGACAGGATCATGAGCACCCAAAGCTCACCTGTAGAGACCAAATTCCAGCCCATTCTATCCAATCCCACAGAAAATGTGGCACGTGGCACGTCTTGCCCAAAAGAAATCAATGGTTCCCATAGTCCACCATGCACATGGGCCATCAAACAAATGACCCCCGAGGGGGTCAGAGCCCAAGGGAAACCCAAACCTAGGTTTTAATGCTAATGGTTTGAATGTTATGACTGGTCGGTGTACATTTTGTCAGAAAACCTTGAGTGTCTGTTTACAGGTTGTATAATTCTGTATAATTTTTAAAATATTTACAGATGTATTTTTTTTAGCAAGTCGACCAAAGTAAGTAGGAGTTTGAAAGAATTAATGAATCTAATTCTGGTATAATTTAAGGGGTATTTACATCAGAATCAGGGTAGCAGTGTGGGAATTTGTAGGAACAATTTTGTAGCCCCCTTTAAGGGACAAAATATAATTGAACGCAACAGAACAAACTAACATAATCACAAATATATTTAATTACATTTTGAATACTCAGTTGGAATTCCTTTGCAGTCAATCACTGTTTGAAGTCTGGTAGCCATACTTATCACCAAAATAAAGAACTGTAAATACTTTTTTATAGAAATATCTGTGGACCTCACTGTGTTTTTGGCTCATCATATAGTTAAAAACTATCATCAACTTAGACATGTTCTGGTGCTTTATAGAATATATGATACCATGATCTTTACAAACCTGAATCACATTCTAAGAAACAACCCCAAAGCATCAGTGATCTTGATAACCACAAGAATCAGCTAAACTGTGCAATCCTAAAACTGTGATCTTTGGGCTGTGTTTCTTCATCCAGATTTGAGTTTTTCCTTTTTGTTTTGTTTTTTAGCTGCAAATGTGATAAAATGTCATTTTAACTCCTCAATTATTTTTTCCATTACCTGTTTGTACAGGTCAACAATCATCTGTCTCTTTTCTGCTTTTTTAAAAATGTAACACAGTTTGGACAGCCCCTTTATTGAAACAGCATTCATGGCAAATGTTTATGGTTTCCAGTATGAGTGTTTGTTTGCAGTTGTTTTAAATATTAATTCGAGTTGTCAATATATCTCGCACACATTTTTTATTTAAAAAATAATACTATTTAAACAATAGAACTAATATATGGATTGTTTTGCCCCATGAGATTAATAGTTTTGTCCCATGAGATAAATAGTTCCCATATTGTTTAAATATACATCTTAAATTATTCTGTATGATCTGTGATATCTCATTTTATGAAAAGTGGGGCCCAAAAATAATATCTTGTCAAATTCTTGTGCCATGTATCTGTACAGAGTGTTTTATCGATGGAGGTGACGATAAAGACATCCCTCTGCTGAGAGATGTATTTGAGGCTTTCCCAAAGACCCCCATTAACATTGACATCAAAGCCAATAATGACACCCTCATTAGGAAGGTCTGTACTTCCACAACCCACTCTGATGAACAGCTATTAATAACGGTACTGACTGGATGATTCTGTCTTGTTCCTGAAGGTCTCTGAGCTGGTTGTTAAATATGATAGGGAGCAGCTGACTGTATGGGGTAACTCCAGTGACAAGATAGTTCAGAAATGCTACAAAGAGGTAAGAGTCATGACCGAAAGTGTAACGTTCTTTTTAAGCAGTTATGTATATCCAGTTTTGATTGTGGTTTTATTAATTAATTTATTAATTTTCCAGCTTCTATAAACAAACTAGCAAAGAAAAGCTAATACAAAGTGTAAAAGCTAAGTGTATTTTCCCCCCTAAAAGCAAACCAATGTCAGTAATGTATAAAACCACAGCTATTTTAAGATCCCAATGAAGTTCAAGACTGGACTTTGACTTGGCCATTCCAGCATCCTGTTAGTTTTTTTTTTTTTTTTTTTTTGAGTGCTTGGGATCATTGTCATGTTGCTGGACATATGGCCATTTGTTGCAAAAATATTTATGAAGCAGGGAACATCATTGCCTCATTGATAGCAAGCTTCCCTGGTCCTTTTGCAGCAAAACAAAAACGTTCACCCAAATGATCATCTCTCTACTACTGTGACCATGCTTAACACCTAGAATGAGTTTGATGTGATATGCTGCCATTCGTGTTTGTCAAGTCAAGTCGGCTTTTATTGTCATTCCAACCATATACAGTTTAGTACACAGTGAAACGAAACAATGTTTCAAAACAAGTTTTTTGTTTTTTTCTTTAGTAATGAGGTATGAGTTAAGGTGGTAGGTAGAGAAACAGTAAACATTGACATTTCTGAAGTAATGTGCAAATGGCAAGTAAAAATAAAATATTGTGCAAATAATGCAAAGAGCTTGAACAATTTTGAGATGGTTGTAGTTGAGGGTGATTGTGCTTGTGTGTTTATCAGTTCAGTCCTGATGTTATTTAGTTCGTCTGAATGATGTGTGTGTGTGTGTATGTGTGTGTGTGTGTGTGCGTGCACGTGTGTATGCGTTTGCTTATCAGACCAGTCCCTTTGTTTTGAGGAGACAGATGGCTTGTGGGTAAAAACTGTTACAGTACATAGTCTGGATGTGAGTGCCTGAATGCTTCGATACCTTATTCCAGATGACAGGAGGGTGAAGAGTGAGTGTGAGGGGTGTGTCCGGTCAGCCACAATGCAGGTGGCTTTGCGGCTGCAGCGTGTGGTGTAGATGCCTGTGCTGGAGGGGAGAGAGACCCCGATGAACTTCTCAGCTGTCCTCACTATCCGCTGTTGGGTTTTTGCGGTCTGATATGGCACAATTCCCAAACCAGACAGTGATGCAGCTCCTCAGGATGCTCTCGATTGTACCTCTATAGAAGGTGGTGAGGATTGGTGGTGGAAGCTGGGCCCTCCTCAGGCTTCTCAGGAGGAAAAGACGTTGTTGGGCTTTCTTGTGCAGAGAGCTGGTGCTGAGGGACCAGATGGACACCCAGGAATTTTGTGCTCTTGACCATCTCCACAGAAGAACCGCGATGCTGAGTGGAGAGTGATCGCTCCGTGTCATCCTGAAGTCAACAACCGTCTCTTTTGTCTTATCAACGTTCAGACACAGGTTGTTGTCTTTACACCAGTCCGTTAGACTCTGCACTTCCTCTCTGTACACTGACTCGTCGTTCTTGCTGTTGAGACTCACCACGGTCGTGTCATCAGCAAACTTGATGATATGATTGTAGCTGTGTGTCGCTACACATTCGTGAGTCAGCATCGTGAACAGCAGGGGACTGAGCACACAGCCCTGGGGGGCCCCAGTGCTCTGTGTGGTGGTTTTTGGACAATATGCAAAAACCAGTGAGCGGGCAGCAGGGTTTTGATGTGTCTTATGACGAGCCTCTCAAAGCACTTCATGATGATTGGTGTGAGTGCAACAGGGCGGTAGTCATTGAGACAGGACACATAGGACTTCTTCAGCATGGGGACGATGGTGGTAGACATGAAGCATGTGGGAATGACAGCACACCCTGTCTGGGATGTTTTCTTGTCCAGCAGCTTTATGTGGGTTGACCTGCGTATTTTTCTCCTGGTCCTGCACCTGGTCATTCGGAAAAGGGGTGGTCTTCCACGGCATCACGTTGTGAGATGATGCTCTTGGAGACAGTGACGTCATCGGTACACTTGTTGATGTAGTGTACTCCTCCAAGTCTGGAGTGGTCTGTATGCTGGAATTAGCATAACAGATGTTGTTTGAGTACCCGAGGTGGGGTGGGGCTCTGCCCGATATGCGCCGGAGTCCACATACCGATGGAATTTAGGAAGCACTGTCTTGAGATTTGCATGGCTAAAATCTCCAGCACCAATAAACAGTCCATCAGGGTGTATGATCTGCATATTACTGATCCTAGCTTACAGTTCACAGAGCGCCTCCTTAGCATTAGCGCTAGGTAGACTGTACACACTGATAATGAAAACAGTGGTGAATTCCTAGCACAGAGTTCTTTCACCAATTCGTGTTGATGTAAACGCACACAACCCGCCACCGCGAGTCTTACCGCACAGAGCTGCATTTCTGTCGGCGCAAAATGAGGCTAGCCTGTCTAGTTGAATGGCGGCGTCTGGAAGTCTGTCACTGCAGAGACACAGCAATCCCTTAAACTCACGCTGTGTAGTCTGTTGTAGTCGAATGTAGTCCAGTTTACTGTCCAGGGAGCAGACATTTGATAAGATGATGGACGGAAAGGTGGCCGGCTAGGGTTTGTTTTTAGCCTAGCACAGACTCCCGCCTGGCAAACATAGCTGTGCGCATGATGTCAAACATCTTTTTTAGAGGTTACCCCTACCTCTGCCTGCCTGCAGATCCTAATGCTAGCATGCTACTATTACCTGCAAATAGGGAGTGTGCTGCTGCTCCTCACACTGATCCAGTGTTGCGTCAACCCGTAATTCTGCATGTCCCATGCGCTGTATTAAATGTACAAACTTAAATAATTCTTTTGATTGTGTAAAGCTGTTTTGAGATAATGTCAATTGTTAAAAGCGCTATACAAATAAAACTGAATTGAATTATTAAATTATGTGGCAATACTTAATTTTTGACATATAAATTGATGATGCCTCCTGTTGCGCCACAATATGACATAAAAGTTGATGATGCTGCCCACTGTTACATTAAGTGAGGAACACCTGTGAACTCCCCGTCGGCCAAAAAGTGCATTTTTCAATATCATCATATAATACCATTTTTGATAATACTTAAAGCTTCTTATCTCCAGATCCATGCTTTATTAGATTTAAAAAAAACCTTTGCGAAATACAATTTCGTGCCTTTTTATGTAGTGTCTGTAACGTAGAATGTAATTTCAATTTCATAAAGACACGAAGTGTATTATTCTATATATATTTATACTTAAGACATTTATGTATATTAACTAATCTTTATAACTTTATAACATTTATAATTACATTCTTAATGATTTTGGAAGTAGAACATCTGTTTTATGAAGCTTGATTTACTGTTCTTGTTGTCACATGAGTTATTAGTTTGTTTGTTTGGTGGTAAGAACCAAGCATATAGGCCCTAAATAATACAGTGCTACCTCTGCATACAAATTTCATATGTATTGCGAAACACATTTTCCAATAGGAAATAATGTAAATGTAGTTAATCTGTTCCAGCCACCCAAACAATATTACCAATATTACCTATTTTCAACACTATAATTCTATTTTTGCTTAATAAAAACAATTAAAACACTTGTATAAAAGACATATAAAATATGTACTAAATGGACATTAAACCTTACTTAACTTTAATTTATGATTTTTTTTGGTACTGGTTACTTTGAAAACGTAACTGAAAGTGGCTTCGTTTTCCACTTGATGTCCTCCTTGATAACATGCGCAGTCACATAATGGTGTTGTATAGTTCCTAATCTGTTTCCATATGATGTATTGCCCCATCAGTGTTTTTCCTATTATGAGACTTTCTGTCCACATCACGTCCCCACGTAGTTCCACATTGAGGTCAACAGGACAGAGTTTTCTCATCATTGTGCATTAACGCCTCATAAAGCCGGTGAAGCCGATACAGTAGTCCCGCACCCCCACATGCACACCCTCACACAGTACAGAACTTTGTGACAATGTCTGTGTTGTATAATACACATTTGGGTTTGGTATATTGAGTGCTGTTTGTCTTTCGTGTTAACAGATGAGAAATGCTCTGTTTGTGGTATCTCGGTTAGGTACTTAATACGAGTGCTATAAGCATACTTCGGACCCATGGTGCTATGTCTTCACTAAAGCTTGCACAAAATGCAAAAAAAAAAAAAAAAAAAACCTCGCTTTGCTTTTCCAAAACAAGTTGTGATGAGCTTCCAGAAGTGCGTAGAAACAGAAGTATGCACTTGATCACTTGTAAGCCGAAACTGCTTTGCGTACAAATAAAAATTTTGGTTGAAATTTGTAAGTCGAAAATTCGCAAGCCAGCTTGGGGCGTTTGTATGCTGAGGGTTCACTGTAAATGAAAAAAAAAAAGAGGTTGTACTTTCTATTTATAATCACTGTACATTATATTATGTTTACAGTTCATATTTCATAATGTAGTAATATAGTTTAACAGCTTTAGATGATTAGTTTTTGCCTTGTGTGATTAGAACCCTCAGATTCCACTGCTGTTCAGTTTACCCAGAGTGCTGATCCTCATGGGGCTTTTCTACACTGGCCTTCTGCCCTTTGTACCCCTAAAGGAGAAGTTCTTGGAGATCCCCATGCCTTCTATTCTTTTCAAGTAAGTAAACATGTCAAGTGCTTACAGTATTATTTTTAGTTATGGGGGGGTCTCTTTTTACCTTTAGGACAGCATGGGGTATAATGGACTCATTAAGTTTAAGAAGATTTTTTGACTCTGGAAACACCTTATGGATAAATGGATATAAAGAAGTATACTTATTTCATACAAGCATTTTTAACAGCAAGGTTTTTATTGAGGCTGCTTTATCCATTGGGATGCACAGCTTTGATTACTGTGGGCATAGTGATGGGAGTTGGCAACCATTCCCTAATCCAGTGGTTCCCAAACTTTCAAGCCAGCGACCCCTAATTGAAGATCGACAAGATCTCGCGACCCCCACTACCAAAAAACAAGCAATAAACATAACAAGCTGTTCACAGTATTTTGACTACATTTACTATACATCAAAATAATTTTGGCTTACCTTTCAATGGGAAGGGTGTACTTGTTTTTGGCAGCACAAAAGCTTCATTCGTGGCCTGATGGTGGATACAGCTACCCGCATATCATCTTCATCATCATGAAGTGAGCTGTATTTGTTTTGTATATGTAACAGCGGAAAAATACTGCTCACACAAATATGGAGTTCCACATTGAAGCAGTACATCCATTGCTGCATGGGACAACTAGTGTATTCGGTTGCTACCGCAACTTACTGAATAGTGATACTGCACTTTATGAATTCTTCTTCATATTTCTGACGTTTCCTACTTTGGTCTGACAGGGTCTTGCTCTTTTGCTTGGTCGATGTACATGGTTCCGATGACTCAAACAATTTCCTTAACATTTTTAGATTTGCGAATAACAAATTTATCCATCTCGGCAGTTGCGGTTTGTGAATAACTAGTGAGCCAGTCGCTGCACAATGATGTCATATCTACTGTATGAGTCGCAACACTCAAACTCAGTCAGTAATATCTTTACAAATCAGAAAATATTTTTTTATAGCATTTACTTGTAATACTGAAAAGTGTGTATTATCATCACCCTCTCGCGACCCCTTGAAATTATTCCCCCGAGTTTGGGAACCACTGCCCTAATCGATCATCAGTTTGTGAAACCAATCAGTGATCAATTAATATTCATTTTTGCACACTTTTGCTTTTATATTGTAGTTCGACTTTTTTACACAGCCAATTTGTGAGCATGTAGAGTTACTGTGTCTGCATGATACACATACAGGTTTCTACACAGCAATGAGTTTTGACATTTTCACCCTGAAATTTGCCTGTGCCTCAGAGGGGGAAAAAACAACTTTGATGAGATAACTTGGTTGTTCAATCAGCAATAACAAAAAAAACAGCTGAGTCTAAACCTGACCAACTGAAGCAACCCCAGATCATAACACCGCCTCCAGAGGTTTGTACAGTGGGCACTAACACACGATGGGTGCATCTTCTAACAGTAATGTGCCCATCGCTCTGGAAAATCTGCACTCATCAGACCACATAAAATTTTTTCCCGTTTTTAAGTCCAGTCTTTTCTATGCTGGGTTTTATTAGGCAACTTCTTTTATTTTTTCCAACCGCGTTTCTTCCATAAGGCTGACAGTTCAGCACTATCCTTCCAGGCTTTGATAAGGCATAATTTTTAACCCAATCCCAGTAATTTCAGTATTGTCCTGTTCTGTTTTGCCTCTGTTAGATGAAGGCAAGGGGGTTGGGCGTTCTGATCATAAAAATAGAGTAACGAGGCTATTTTTAAAATGTAAGGAGTAGAAAGTACAGATAATTGCTTAAAAATGTAAGGAGTAGAAGTAAAAAGTCGGCTGAAAAATAATTACTCCAGTAAAGTATAGATACCCAAGATTTCTACTTAAGTAAGGTAACGAAGTATTTGTACTTCATTACTTGACACCTCTGCCAACAAGTAATGAACTGCTTGTTATTTTTTTTTTGTCATGGACTATGGATCATGAAGATTAGGACTGCTGTTAATGGCCATGTCTCTCTTTAGACTTAGAGATGAGAGGAAGATGACCCGGAGTGAACGCTGCATCGCCTGGCTGGCAGATACGTAAGTTTATCAAAATATTTACAGAGCCTGTCTGTTACATTTAGGTTAATGACGTGAAACTTTATTAAGCTGATCTCATTTTAGCTCTTTCTCTCCGTCTCAAACTCTCTCTTTCTCTCCAACACACACACACACACACACACAAAAAAGTCATTGTTCTTATGCTTGGTTGTATTTCCTCAGCCTCCTCATGAGAAAAGCTCTGTTTGACCATCTAACAGCTCGTGGAATACAGGTGAGAATTCTGTGATGAACAGGTTATAAACAACTACTTTATTTAAAGAGTTGTTATGCAGGTATGAGCTTAACTGATGTCATGTATTTCTTGTGCATTTGAACTCAGGTCTATCTGTGGGTTCTGAATGATGAGGAAGACTTTAAACGCGCATTTGACCTCGGGGCCACTGGCGTGATGACGGACTTCCCCACTAAGCTCAAAGAGTTCATGGAAACTAACATCCCTTCTATATCCAAATGACTTGTAAAGGGAAAGTAGCTGACTTTATTACATTTTTGCTGTATGTTTTTTCCACCCTTTTGTGCAGCTTGGACAGAATAGCCTCCAGCATTGCATATATGGAGTAACGGAAAAGGCTGATAGGAGTTTTCTGACCACATTTTAATAATAATGTTATAAGGCTGTAATAGATACCTTTTTGAAAACAGTAGCACATATGTTATGAGTAGCACATCCAGATTACTATTCTAGTTTGTGAACACTAGCAAAGAAAGTTTTAAATCTTCTATTACATGAATCTGTAGATATGGACATTTGATTTTTTTTGTTAATGTCTAGAGAGAAATACTGTATATCATGACACATGATGATACTTATCAGAGGCTTTGCTGTACTACTGATTTGAATACAGCCTCATTGTCTGGCCGGAACAGAACATACCCAGAAGGCATTGATTTTATGATGATACAATTTTCATTTTAATATGTAATTTGAATTGAGTGCTTATAAACATAAGCACTATACTGTATATTACATGTATATAAACAAGCTTATATAAAGGTATGTAAGTTACTTATACATGTGAACCTGAAATAAGGAAATAGTTTATAGTGTACAATCAGAAAAAAAGGGCGCACAATTCCGCACGCACAAAACCCTTAGCTATGCTTTACTTCTTTTGTGCTGCAAGTGGCCTAAGTGATAAGGATGCACACTTCTAAACACGAAGGCACATAGTTGACACAAGAGCGTACCAGCAGTTCATTACCCGGATGCAGTCAGGAATACAAACCGCAAATGACCACTAAATAAATAGTCTGTCTCTCATGTTTACACATTTTGCTTTAGTCTATATGCATATCTTATCACAATCATATGAAGCAATCTCAAGCAATCACTTAAAAAAAAAAATTGTTTATCATCGCTGGCGTATAAAAGTAGTTAATTGACTGAGTGATATAATTTAAGGACTTGATATAGATTTATTTAAAGGAAAGGAGAGATCCATATACAGTACTGTGGAACATAACAATGCAGCCATACATTGCTACCTGTTTTACACAAATAATATGTACAGTAACACTACAACTCATACACATGACTCATAATAATGATCATCTTAGGCTGTGGCATTAAGTGCAATAATAAGTTAATGATAAGTTATTCTGATTGACAGAAAATAAAGCATGTACTGTATATGTTTACAGTGGCAAACAAATATCACTCGGAGCGGTCTATAAAATGTAATCTATCAAATATATTCTGTACAAAGCTCACTTATTTGTTTTTGTTTGTCCCCACAACTGCTCTTTTGACTGCCTTATTTTTGAAAAGGATAAAGAGGATTCCTGTTTTGTGCAAGGAAACAAGTCTTTCTGTCTAGAGTAATCACACATGTAGTGCAGATAAATGTAGAGGGACATTAAAAAATTATGGAACATTCCTATAACTTATCAACAGATAGACATAATAATGCTGTCGGCCATTTTGTTTGTTCCCTCATAGCGTTGGTTAATTGCAATAATTTCTTTAGCTATAAAAAAAAGCCATGGAAATTCATAAAATGAATGTGCATTCGTGAAATGAGTGCTGTGTCCGTTTAAAGTTTGTTCTTTATCTCTGCCGTGTGTGTAGTTTCTTATAAGCATACCAAAACTCCAAAGCTGTCACACTTCTTCTTGAGCATCATTAGGCTAAAATTGCTTGGCTTGGATTGGTGTAAAGGCAAACGAAGCTAGAAGATCACAGTGTGGACATGCAACACAAGTCTCACTACAGTCTTCTGTGATGCAGTTATAATTTGCTCGTAAAACGATTATCAACAGCTCAACATTCCAAGTCAGATCATATGTGTTTAATGCTGTTTGGCCTAATGATTGTGAACAGGTTATGGGAATTGGATTCTCTGGTTTATTTGTTATTCACTTTTGTGTGTTGTTTAAATGTATTATAAAAGCCATAGATTTTGGCGCAATGAATAAAAATGAATGTGATAAGATGACAGTGAAAATTACTTTATAAAAAGCTGTCTTGGAAGCAATAGCACAATGTTTATGGATAATGGTCAGGTTTGTGTGTAACAGTTGAAGATTATTTATGAGCGTTTAATTTTTATATATGTAAATTAGATGGTGGTTTTCTTATTTTGTTTTATGGGCCTGATGTTTATTCTTTTATACTCTGTTTGTGTGTATACTGTGATAATTTAACAGTGACCATGTTCATGTTTTCCCCCACAATCCTGCCTTTATTGTGTGTGTGTGTTTTGAGTCAGTATAAATTAGTTAATTGCAGTTTTTTTGTTTTGTTTTAAAATAGGGCAGTTAATCTGCACAGCAACGTTGAGATTTTGTGATGAAAGGCGCCATCTGCAGAATAAAGCAAGATCTGCTGCCTTAATCCTAATGACCACAAACCGGTGCTCTGTCTTTTTTTTCTCCCTCTCTCTTCTTTTCTGGGGATCATTTTACTACTGTAGATATTGAGTCCTGACAGTAGAGTGTAATAGAATAACAATTGACTGCAGGGTAAATTAAGTTATGAATACAGCATTAGAGTAGGTCATGCCTATTTATAACCCACTTTGTCTTTGTATTTTTGTATACACTTATAAAACAAAAGCACCAAATAAAAAGAGCATTCAGTCTTACCCTTGGATCTGTATGAAATATTATTTGTATTAACTACATTAACAAAACATCCCTTATTATAATATCTAATATAATATAATATGGGATTCATATTATATGAGGGTAAGTCAAACATGATCTGCAATTGGTTATATTAAAAGTTTTATTCAAATAAACAAATATTTACAAATACTTCCTTGTCTACAGTTTCTCCATCGACAGTTGCCACTGGTCCACCTTTTAGAGAAGTTTGGTGTCCAGTCCAGTGTCATGCTGCTCCACGTTGGTGAAGCATCAGATGCAAAGTGTTGGAACACACCATCAAGGTTTTGCTGACCATAGCTGGGAATTTTCCATCAAAAATAAAATTCAACCATATAGCTCTCTGTCCAGCATAAAGTCCTCTGTGCCAAGTAGCTGATGTAATGTTTTGTGCTGGTTTGTGCAGCCAACATTTGTGCAGTTCCTGTGCCTACTTCCAGCCAGTTCAGCTAGTCCATACTCAGGTAAAGGATGGGTTATTCAATTGAGACCCAGGTGTTACATAGAAGCAGACCTAAAACCTGAATGGTGTGATTTCACACATGATTATTGACGGAGCCCTACTAAAAACTAAATTAAGTTTCTTAATTTCACAGTTTGTGGTCTGGTAGGCATTCCAGATACCCATACACACACACACACACACACACACACACATATATATATATACACACATGCACATGGACACCACATATCATCAGTGGTATCAAAAGTATTCACATTCATTACTTGAGTAGAAGTATAGATACTAGGGTTCAAAAATACTTCTTTAGAAGTTGAAGTATCAACCCAAGCTTTTTACTTAAGTAAAAGTTTAAAAGTACTGGTTTCAAAACTACTTAAAGTATAAAAGTAAAAGTATCGTGAGGGGCGGCAAAAGCATTAAGGTCTCGCTTTCTGATCTTGCGACTGGGGGGGTGGGGGGGGGGGTTGCGCGTTCTGATCATAAAAATAGAGTAACGAGGCTATTTTTAAAATGTAAGGAGTAGAAAGTACAGATAATTGTTTCAAAATTTAAGGAGTAGAAGTAAAAAGTCGGCTGAAAAATTATTACTCTAGTAAAGTATAGATGCCCAAAATTTCTACTTAAGTAAGGTAACAAAGTATTTGTACTTTGTTACTTGACACCTCTGCATATCATTAACACATCATAACAAAATCATAGCATTCATTATCATTTATATACAGTACACAGTGAACTGGTGAAAGGATCATGGCCACCCAAGTTACACTTACGCCTGCAGGCAAACATCCCAAGGTCGTTGACCTGACGCTCAAATTCCTCAGATAGCAATCCAATTGATCACCCATGGAACCCAAAACAACGTAATGATCCTCTGATAACATTTTGGTGCCATAATGTGTAGTGTTGTAATGTTATGGCTTATCAGTGTACCTGCACAGGCACTGAAAAAGTTAAGTTTTTCTTAACATGTCCGGTTTTAGAGATTTACAGGGTGACCCAAAGGGGATTCTCAGAGAATTTATATATAATATAATATATATAATAGGGGAGACCGGGTATGGTTGTAACATGGGGAGAGTTTTAACACCCCCAGTTCCACCAATCAGGGATAGGATAAGAGTCATATGATCATTTCAGTGTTTACCCACTTCCTCCCTAAACCCACATGGTGGATATCAAGGCTGGGAACAAATACATGCAGATTCTATTATTAAAAAACTGATTTTGAGGTAAGAAAGTACTTTTTTTGACCAAGACTACATTTTGTTCAGTATTTATACTATTGCAGATAAAATCATATACAGTGGTGTGAAAAACTATTTGCCCCCTTCCTGATTTCTTATTCTTTTGCATGTTTGTCACACTTAAATGTTTCTGATCATCAAAAACCCATTAACTATTAGTCAAAGATAACATAATTGAACACAAAATGCAGTTTTTAAATGAAGGTTTACGTTATTAAGGGAGAAAAAAAACCTCCAAATCTACATGGCCCTGTGTGAAAAAGTGATTGCCCCCCTTGTTAAAAAATAACTTAACTGTGGTTTATCACACCTGAGTTCAAATTCTGTAGTCACCCCCAGGCCTGATTACTGCCACACCTGTTTCAATCAAGAAATCACTTAAATAGGAGCTACCTGACACAGAGAAGTAGACCAAAAGCACCTCAGAAGCTAGACATCATGCCAAGATCCAAAGAAATTCAGGAACAAATGAGAACAAAAGTAATTGAGATCTATCAGTCTGTTAAAGGTTATAAAGCCATTTCTAAAGCTTTGGGACTCCAGCGAACCACAGTGAGAGCCATTATCCACAAATGGCAAAAACATGGAACAGTGGTGAACCTTCCCAGGAGTGGCCGGCCGACCAAAATTACCCCAAGAGCGCAGAGACAATTCATCCGAGAGGCCACAAAAGACCCCAGGACAACATCTAAAGAACTGCAGGCCTCACTTGCCTCAATTAAGGTCAGTGTTCACGAATCCACCATAAGAAAGAGACTGGGCAAAAATGGCCTGCATGGCAGATTTCCAAGGCGCAAACCACTTTTAAGCAAAAAGAACATTAAGGCTCGTCTCAATTTTGCTAGAAAACATCTCAATGATTGCCAAGACTTTTGGGAAAATACCTTGTGGACCGACGAGACAAAAGTTTAACTTTTTGGAAGGTGCGTGTCCCGTTACATCTGGCGTAAAAGTAACACAGCATTGCAGAAAAAGAACATCATACCAACAGTAAAATATGGTGGTGGTAGTGTGATGGTCTGGGGTTGTTTTGCTGCTTCAGGACCTGGAAGGCTTGCTGTGATAGATGGAACCATGAATTCTACTGTCTACCAAAAAATCCTGAAGGAGAATGTCTGGCCATCTGTTCGTCAACTCAAGCTGAAGTGATCTTGAGTGCTGCAGCAGGACAATGACCCAAAACACACCAGCAAATCCACCTCTGAATGGCTGAAGAAAAACAAAATGAAGACTTTGGAGTGGCCTAGTCAAAGTCCTGACCTGAATCCTATTGAGATGCTGTGGCATGACCTTAAAAAGGCAGTTCATGCTAGAAAACCCTCAAATAAAGCTGAATTACAACAATTCTGCAAAGATGAGTGGGCCAAAATTCCTCCAGAGCGCTGTAAAAGACTCGTTGCAAGTTATCGCAAACGCTTGATTGCAGTTATTGCTGCTAAGGGTGGCCCAACCAGTTATTAGGTTCAGGGGGCAATTACTTTTTCACACAGAGCCATGTAGGTTTGGATTTATTTTCTCCCTAAATAATAAAACCCCTCATTTAAAAACTGCATTTTGTGTTTACTTGTGTTATCTTTGACTAATAGTTAAATGTGTTTGATGATCAGAAACATTTTGTGTGACAAACATGCAAAAGAATAAGAAATCAGGAGGGGGCAAATAGTTTTTCACACCACTGTATATTTGATTAAATTGTAGTTTCTTAGGTAAAATGTGATTCATTTATCCCTTGCTAATTTCAAACCACTCTCCTACTACAGCTAGCTAAACAATGGCTAAGAGGAGTGGGGTGGGTTGTAACATGTCTTTAAAAAGTGTTACAACCATCCCCTTACATACAACTAAGGACAGTTTCCTGATTTTAATAATTTTACAGAATGCTTAGACAATGGAAAAGAACGACTGAAAGAGGTGTGCCTGCCAGTGTTTTAAAAACAGCATCTGATGAAGTCACAAAGAAGGGCACGTCAGTCAGGTCAGTTGCGAAGGCACATGGGATCTGCCATGTAACATTGAGCAGATATTGCAAATCACTTCAGAAGCTGAGAGACCAGGGGTCCAGTGATCTTCCAAGTTTGTTTTAAAGGCAGAGCAGAGGACAAAGTGGTAGAAGCTGAGAAAGGAAGAATGTTACAGTATGTAGTCTTTAGGGAGGAGTTGAGACAAGCTATGGGTGGTCAGGAGGTGCTTTCAGTTGACTGGACAACTACAGCCAATGTGATCAGGGAGACCGGTAAGAGGGTACTTGGTGTATCATCAGGTAAGGGCAAAGTGGACAAGGAGACTTGGTGGTGGAATGAGGAAGTACAGGAGTGTATACAGGGAAAGAGGCTAGCTAAGAAGAAGTGGGACACTGAGAGGACTGAAGAGAGTAGACAGGAGTACAGGGAGATGCAGCGTAAGGTGAAGGTAGAAGTGGCAAAGGCCAAACAAAGAGCATATGATGACTTGTATGCTAGGCTGGACAGCAAGGAGGGAGAAGTGGATCTGTACAGGTTGGCTAGGCAGAGAGATAGAGATGGGAAGGATGTGCAGCAGGTTAGAGTGATTAAAGATAGAGATGGAAATGTACTGACAGATGCCAGGAGGGTGATGTGAAGATGGAAGGAGTACTTTGAGGAGTTGATGAATGAGGAAAACGAAAGAGAACAAAGAGTGGAAGAGGTGACTGTTGTGGAGCAGGAAGTAGCAAATATTAGTAAAAGTGAGGTGAGAAGGGCGTTGAAGAGGATGAAGAGTGGAAAGGCTGTTGGTCCTGAGGAAATACCTGTGGAGGTATGGAAGTGCTTAGAAGAGGTGCAAGGAACAAGGGAGATGTGCAGAGCTGTGGCAATTACAGAGGTATAAAGCTAATGAGCCATACAATGAAGCTGTGGGAAAGAGTAGTGGAGGCTAGGTTAAGGGCAGAGGTGAGAATTTGTGAGCAGCAATAGGGTTTTATGCCTAGAAAGAGTACATCAGATGCAGTATTTGGTTTGAGGATGCTGGTGGAGAAGTACAGAGAAGGTAATAAAGAGTTGCATTGTGTCTTTGTAGATTTAGAGAAAGCGTATGGCAGGGTGCCGAGAGAGGAGCTGTGGTGTTGTATTAGGAAGTCTGGAGTGGCAGAGAAGTATGTTAGAGTGGTGCAGGACATGTATGAGAGCGCTAAGACAGTGGTAAGATGTGCGGTAGGTGTGACAGAAGAGTTCAAGGTAGATGTGGGTCTGCATCAAGGATCGGCCCTAAGCCCCTTTTTGTTTGCTCTAGTGATGGACAGGATGACAGATGAAGTTGGACAGGAGTCCCCATGGACTATGATGTTTGCAGATGACATTGTGCTTTGTAGCGAGAGCAGGGAACAGGTGGAGGAAAATGTGAGGCTATAGGGCGCAGAGGTAAAGAAGGTGCAGGACTTTAAGTACTTAGGGTCAACGGTTGAGAGCAATGGAGAGTGTTCAAAGGAGGTGAAGAGACGAGTACAGGCAGGTTGGAATGGGTGGAGAAAAGTGTCAGGTGTGTTGTGCGATGAAAGAGTATCAGTGAGAATGAAAGGAAAGGTGTACAGGACAGTGGTAAGACCAGCAATGCTCTACGGTTTAGAGACAGTGTCACTGAAGAAAAGACAGGAGGCAGAGCTAGAGGTACCAGAGCTGAAGATGTTGAGGTTCTTTTTGGTAGTGACAATGATGGATAGGATCAAGAATGAGTTCATCAGAGGGACAACCCTTGTTCTTTTATTTCAATAAAACCTCTTTTTGAAGCATACAGCATGGTGTGGTCAATGTTTTTGCTTCTTTTGTCTAACTGTTACAACTCACCCCAGCATGTGTTACAACCTACCCCGGTGGTGGGGTAGGTTGTAACAAAGGAACACCATGTATTTGCCATGAACTCACAAGGTCTGTGATATTCTTGCAGAGATTTGATTTAGTGCCGTTTGTAGCAAACAAATGTGGGTATTTTGTATAAAAGTTTAAAAACTCTAGCTCAAAAATTTTGTGAGTTATAGGTGGTAAAGCAAAAAGTGTTACAACCATTCCCGGTCTCCCCCTATATAATTTATATATAAAATACAGACAAGTAAAAGTTATAGCAAATGCTCAAAACAGTGAACGGGACTTTCACCAATCATCATCGGATATGTGCACTATTTGTACAGTGGGGCAAAAAAGTATTTAGTCAGCTGGATCATCCAAATGCTCTCTACAAACTTAAGATGGGCCTGGATATGTACTGGCTTAAGCAGGGGGACACGTCAGGCATTGCAGGATTTGAGTCCCTGGTGGCGCAGTGTGTTACTGATGGTCGCCTTTGTTACTTTAGTCCCAGCTCTCTGCAGGTCATTCACATAGGTCCCCCCGTGTGGTTCTGGGATTTTTGCTCACAGTTCTTTGATCATTTTGACCCCAAAGGGTGAGATCTTGTGTGGAGCCCCAGATCAAGGGAGATTATCAGTGCTCTTGTATGTCTTCGATTTTCTAAAAATTGCTCCCACAGTTGTTTTCTTCATACCAAGCTGCTTATCTAATGCAGATTCAGTCTTCCGAGCCTGGTGCAGGTCTACAATTTTGTCTCTGGTGTCCTTTGACAGCTCTTTGGTCTTGGCCATAGTGGTGTTTGGAGTGTGACTGTTTGAGGTTGTGGACAGGTGTCTTTTATACTGATAACTGATTCCATTAATACAGGTAGCGAGTGGAGGACAGAGGAGCCTCTTAAAGAAGAAGTTGCAGGTCTGTGAGAGCCAGAAATCTTTAAAAATCCTACAATGTGATTTTCTGAATTTCTTTTCTTATTTTGTCTGCCATAGTTGAGGTATACCTACAGTATGATGAAAATTACAGGCCTCTCTCATCTTTTTAAGTGGGAGAACTTGCACAATTAGTGTCTGACTAAATATTTTTTGCCCCACTGTATGTTAGTAATGTTGATTACTGTTCTAATTATTTCAAATATCAAAACATCCCAGTATTGGGTATATGTTATGTGTATTAACATCACCTGACGGTGTATGTATCCTGTATGTGTCTCACCTGTTAAATGAACTTAACAGCTAGGTAGAGATTAAAGTTGGGTGGAGCATACTCAGATATAATTTATATAAAAAGTTAGTGAAACTGAGCCTTACAAATTATATATTTAATTTAAGCCATGTTTTTACATGCAAAATCTTAGTTTGTGTGTTGAACTTGAGCTTGCCTTAGTTTGATGACAAAAGATCGCTGCCCAAAATCACAGTAATCTTCATTAGCTCCTTGCTAATTTGTCTGCTAACATGACTAAAAGTAAGCAGGTTGGATTGGGCTGCATGGAAACATTTGCATCACTCCACTAGTTTATTCATCAGATGATGTCCTATACTTGGATGTATGCTGTAGTTTGGCAAGGCACATGTTGACCTCATGCTAATGCCAAAACAACATATTTGTTCATGTTTCACCCTGACACATCAGGTCACACTGGACCGACAACTGTAAAATTGACTCTGCCAGCACAGTTTAGCAATCAAACCACAGAGTCCTGCTTGTGGCCTTGGTTTCTTCTGCTGATCTCTCTAATAGATCTAATACACAGAAATCTTCCTTCTCTGCAAAAGTGGATGATTTGGTACCCTCGGCCAGGAAAAGTACACCTATGGGTATAACCTCTTAGAAGAACACTAGAAGAAATACTATTGAATGAACGGGTTTCCAGTATTTGCCGTACATTCTCAAGTAAAAAATTGTTTTGCAAATGACATGCGCATCCTATTGACCCAGTGCACTTACTTAAGAATAACTGACTATGCAGGAACTGCGAGACATGTGGAAGTCTCCATAAAAGTATGTACTGTATAACAGACACTCAGAGGTGGAAAGTAACGAATTACATTTACTCGCGTTACTGTAATTGAGTAGTTTTTTTGTGTATTTCTACTTTTTAAAGTAGTTTTTAAAATCTGTAATTTTACTTTTACTTAAGTACGTTTTGTTTGAAGTATTGTAATTCGCTACATTTTAAATCATATTCGCTACTGAGTAAAAAATAAATGAATGAAAATGCTAAAATAAAAATATTATGCTTTATAAATGCTTCATTGCGCTGGCATGTGTGTATCATGTCCTGGTCGCGCGCCGCTCCAGACTCCACTCCAGGTTTTCTGACTGTCTCCACATCGGCAGCTACCTGACCTTCCACACGGTCGCTTCCACCCTGAGAGTGACGTCATCGAATAGCGCGTCCATATATAAACCGGAGAGAGACGCGGGAAAGATGAAAGAGGTTGTGATTTTGGCGTTTTGATTTGGTTGTGTATTCCGGTTTTTACTTTTTGCCTCCCATTGACTTTGATTATTGCTTTGTCCCTTTGGTTTGGTTGGTCTTTGTATATATTTGTAGATAATTTCACTGTTTTTGGTTTAGGGAGTCTGGAAAGGTACCTGTATTTTTGTTTGTGTTTTTTTTTTTTTTTTTGCAGGTAATCTAGTAACTAAATTTAAATACCATTTTGTTTATTATTTTGGCCTGGGTCCATCCTGAATCTGATCCTCCTCCTCCTGGTGTGTGTGTGTGTGTGTGTGTTTGTATATACAAACCTCATTATTTCATCAGTTAATGATTGGATCTAGTTCTTTCTGCCATATGCCACCATTTCCATACAGTTTAAAATAGAACCCTGAACCATTCTTTTGTTGTATGGCCCTAGACTGGGAGGTAACACCATATTTAAGTGACCACTTTGATGTTCAAGCACAAGAAAGACAACAGCTTTATTATGCAAAGGTGTTCCTTCAGTTAAAAACAACTAGTTTGAGATTTTATATCTGCTCATCTTTTTTGAACTACGCTAGAATGCCTCATCCCACCCCCGCTGTTAAAAAAAAATTAAAAAGTAACTCGGTAACTTTTACTCCGAGTAAATTTTTTAATGAGCTACTTTTTACTTTTACTTGAGTAGATTTGTATAATGGTAACTTTACTTGTACTTAAGTAAAACTTTCACTGAAGTAACAGTACTTGTACTTGAATACAAAATTTTATTACTCTTTCCACCTCTGCAGACACTGCTGTGCACAGCAGCACGATGGATGGTGTAGCATCCACTTATCATACACTGCGCCATGTTTCCTCCAATCCTCCAGCACTGCTCAAATGGTTCTACCATCTTTCACGGATCAAGGAAGAAATTAATCTCGGCCCTGTCCTGATGTCTGTACAGGCAAGTCACTGTTTCTTGGGTATTTGGGTCTCCCCATGAAAAAAAACAGTGTTTGATTGATGAAACTTTCAGTTAGTAACCTAGTGAATCAGTGTAAGGATATAGTTAATAATAGAAAAGCACTTACCTGTACTTAAGTAGCTCTAGGTAAGAGTGTCTGTAAAATCCCTAAATATAAATGCAGATGTAATGGTGTCTCACTAGGTGACTTATTTTTCCACAGCATCGGACATTACTATTGTGTTTGACTCCCTGACATCCTTTCCTTATGAGCCCATGCAGCAGTAGTACACAACCATGATCCTGGAGGACTCCCTGTCCTGCACATTTTAGTGTTTTCCCAATTCCCAACCCACCTATTTTAATTAGTATCCTTTTCACTAAAATGTGCATGACAGGGGTCCTCCAGGACCAGGGATGGAAACTGTGCCATATAGCATGTATTTCTTACCCACAACCATCACCCCACTGAACACTATACCAGAAAACCACTGCCACCTTATTGTCTGTAAAGTTATTGTGTCCGCACTGTGAGACGCCTAAGACAGCGCTACAGGGAGACAGGAAGGACAGCTGATCATCATCGCAGTGGAAGACCACGTGTAATAACACCTGCACAGGTTGGGTACATCCGAATATCACACCTGCGTGACAGGTACAGGATGGCCACAACAACTGCCCGAGTCACACCAGGAACACACAATCCCTCCATCTCACAGCAAGAACTGACAAATCTGGTCCAGTCCATGAGGAGGAGATGCACTGCAGTACTTCAAGCAGCTGGTGGCCACCAGGTACTGACTGATTTTGAGCCTCCCTTCATTCAGGGACACATTGTGAAACATTTTTAGTTTATGTCTTATGGTGTTGACTCTTTGTGTTCATACAAATATTTACACATTAAGTTTACTGAAAGTAAAAACAGTTGAAAGTCAGAGGATGTTTCTTTTTTTGCTTAGTAAAATATATATATAAATACATATAGTCACGTTTGTGGTGTTACGGGCTGATGGTATAGCCGTGGACTTAAACTGGGTAGGCATAAACGCAGAGGTTTTCGAAATAAAGAGTCTTTTATTTGAAACAAAATAATCACATTAAAACTGAACAAACAAAACACTGACTCTGGAAACATCCCACTCAGGGCTTTAGGAAACGACACGCAGGGGTCCAAGGAACGCAACACACCGGAACTCGAGAAATCATCACTACTTAACTCAAGCTCAGGGTAGTCACCCTGGCTCTCTAACATACAAGCTCTAATAGTCAAAACATGTAACATTATCTCGGTTTAGTAACACAGACTGACATGCAGGTTCTCATACCTGTAACAGACACATAGCTCTGTGCGACCACACACGCTCTTGAACAAGCAGGCTCTAATTCCTGAAACACAGAATGATCACAACCTCGAAAGTGCAGACTCTAATACCTGTAACATAGGCATAGACTCTCGAACAAGCAGGCTCTAATACCTGTAACATATCACACAAGTACTGTGTTAACAGACAGACGCTAATAAATAACTTAAACACTATAGTTCCTTAAGATGGAATTGGACCTCTTCTGCTTCTACGTGCGACACACACTCACGCTTCCCACACACTCACTCAAGAACGCACATACCTATGACCCTATCATACACACGTACGCACATCATACACACACACACTCGCACATCTCCATGCACATCATACAGTACACACATGAGCCACTCACACCTACACACGTAGAAGCAGGTACAGGCTGTACACGTTGATTAACCAGAGGGAAAGACACTAGGTACACATGATCGAAACAAACTAGAGTGACTAGAAACAAAAGGACAATGATCACATTCTTCCTACTCACATAAACACTAGACAAAACCAAAGATACACCTAATCACATTCAACACAAAACAAACCCTCAGAGCCAGTACAACACCAAACCGAATTCAAATAAAACATAAACACCCACTAGACCAGTGGTTCTCAAACTTATTCTGTCATTCCCCACTTAAGGGGGTGAGCGAATCTTCAAGCCCCACTTGTCAACAAAATAATAACGGAATCGGCCAAGTTTACTGTTCATTGAAATATCAATTCCTAAACCAATAAGATCAAACAACACCAAGTTAAAAACAGATAGAATAAACATGCAATTGTTACAAGGCTTACGTTGTCACTTATCATTGCATAATTGACCCCATGTTTATTAGCTGCTCAGCAATCGTTTGTAGTTTTTTTGCACTGGCCAATTCTGTATGCAACTTTGAATGAAGCCATTTGTGCTTTGCTGTCCACTGATTCAGATTTTACCATGCGATTCTCCTGCTGTCTGTATTCTGCCAGCTTTCTTTCAAAGACGTCCAGTGGTTTATTAACATGACTGGAGTGTCTTCCTAATTTGTTGGGTCTCATGCGGTCTGCTGCCAGCAGTTTAAGACACAAAACACACACAAAACTCTTCTGCCCCCACCATCCCCACCATGAATCCAAGCTGAAGATAGGCTTCATTAGGGGTGGGTGATATAACCAAAATCTTCTATCACGGTAGAAGCTATTTTCTAACTCAATAACGATATATATCACAATATAGCAATTTGTATCTGAAAATGCATAAATAAAAATGAAAACACAAAGAAATTGTTTTACATAATTTTATTTTTTTATGTAATTTTATTTAAACTGTGAATTGCTGAGGTTTGCCGCATTTTTTTTACTTTGGCCATATTCGATTTGGATGTTTGGATTTCAGATGATAGAAAAGGTTTGACGTGTTTCCACCACTTGTTAAAACAGTGCACTTGCGTACCTTCTAAAACACGTTCATCTCATTCGTATCACTTTTCTTATATCCAAACCAATTCCACACCACAGACGATGCACCTTTTTTCTTTACAATCTCCTCGTTGTCGGTTTTGTCACAAACTGCAGCGTCTTCTTTCAGTGTCGAAGTGTATGTGAAGCCAAACACATCAAAAGTGGGACGAAACCGCGGCACCCGATTGAACCGAATATCTGCGCAAATACAGCGCAGCTCGACTATCTGGATAGCGCAGTGATGATCTGGTTTATTTGCGCAGCCCGGTGGTGGATCGCGCAGCGCCGCTCAAATCACAAACCTGCGCGACCCCCTGTGTTTTTATTTAAAAACAATTTATTTAAAATGTCAGGACTGTTTAATATTGTTTCCGCCTTGCCATGCCTGGTTTGTACGTGCGCATCCCAGCGGGGTAAAATGTATTTGATGGTCGGCGCGGTTTATTTCTGCCAGAGTCGCGCAGTGCTGCCCAGTGGCTCGCGCAGGTTTGTGATTCGAGCAGCAGCTCAAGTTTGTCCGACGTTAAACCGTTATTGTTGCACTATGGTTCCACTTTTTCTCCCGGCCCACAACTGATGTTATTTTAAATTTACTTGTATTAATGATCCATTTATTTGTGTGTGATTGTTTAGTTTTGAGCGTACGCTCTTCATTATCAATAAAGAAAAGCATGAATTAGAATAGGTACTTTCCTGTTATTTTTCCACTAATTCCCTCCTGTTCATTGCGCCCCACCTGTCATGTCTGTATTCCCCACTAGTGGGGCGCGCCCCACACTTTGAGAACCACTGCACTAGACGGTATTAATGCTCGACCCAGTTTCCCAGAGCTAACAGCTTTTTATAAGAGTACTAACTTCGTCATCACCTGACCGAGGTGCCTTCTGGGAAACTGGGTCTTCTAACAAAAAACTACAAGACACAAAACACAACCACAGTGCCCTCTAGGGGCAGTCCCTTATATTTACATTTAGGCATTTGGCAGACGCTCTTATCCAGAGCTACTTACATTTTTATCTCATTACACATCTGAGCAGTTGAGGGTTAAGGGCCTTGCTCAAGGGCCCAACAGTGGCAACTTGGTGGTTTTGGGATTTGAACCTGGGATCTTCCAAACCGTAGTCCAATGCCTTAACCACTGAGCTACCCCTGGCCCTGGGATTTCAGGGTCACAGTTGCATTAATGATTATATACAGTGTCTTGCAAAAGTATTCGGCCCCCTTGAACTTTTCCACATTTTGTCACATTACAGCCACAAAAACATGAATCAATTTTATTGGAATTCCACATGAAAGACAAATACAAAGTACACATGAGAAGTGGAATGAAAATCATACATGATTCCAAACATTTTTTACAAATAAATAACTGCAAAGTGGGGTGTGCGTAATTATTCAGCCCCCTGAGTCAATACTTTGTAGAACAACCTTTTGCTGCAATTACAGCTGCCAGTCTTCTAGGGTATGTCTCTACCAGCTTTGCACATCTAGAGACTGAAATCCTAGCCTATTCTTCTTTGCAAAACAGCTCCAGCTCAGTCAGATTAGATGGATTGCAGTTTTCAGATCTTGCCACAGATTCTCGATTGGATTTAGATCTGGACTTTGACTGGGCCAACACATCTTCTTCTTTGTCTTTCGGCTGTTCCCTTTCAGGGGTTGCCACAGCGAATCATCTGCCTCCATCTAACCCAATCCTCTGCATCCTCTTCTCTCACACCAACTAACTTCATGTCCTCTCTCACTGCATCCATAAATCTCCTCTTTGGTCTTCCTTTAGACCTCCTGCCTGGCAGTTCCAACCTCAGCATCCTTCTACCGATATATTCACACTCTCTCCTCTGAACATGTCCAAACCACCTCAATCTGGCCTCTCTGACTTTATCTCCAAAACATCTAACATGGGTTGTCCTGCTGGAAGGTGAACCTCCGCCCCTGTCTCAAGTCTTTTGCAGACTCCAAGAGGTTTTCTTCCAAGATTGCCCTGTATTTGGCTCCATCCATCTTCCCATCAACTCTGACCAGCTTCCCTGTCCCTGCTGAAGAGAAGCACCCCCAGAGCATGATGCTGCCACCATCATATGTGACAGTGGGGATGGTGTGTTCAGAGTGAAGTGCAGAGTTAGTTTTCCTGCAACCAGAGGTGTCAAGTAACGAAGTACAAATACTTCGTTACCTTACTTAAGTAGAAATTTTGGGTATCTATACTTTACTGGAGTAATTATTTTTCAGCCGACTTTTTACTTCTACTCCCTACATTTTTAAGCAATTATCTGTACTTTCTACTCCTTACATTTTAAAAATAGCCTCGTTACTCTATTTTTATGATCAGAACGCGCAACCCCCCTAACCCCCCCCCCTCGGCCGCATGATAAGAACGCGCACAACGCACCCCATCCCCCGTCGCATGATCAGAAAGCGAGACCTTAATTCTTTTGTCGCCCCTCACGGTACTTTTACTTTTATAAAGTAGTTTTGAAACCAGTACTTTTAAACTTTTACTGAAGTAAAAAGCTTGGGTTGACACTTCAACTTCTAAAGAAGTATTTTTTAAAGAAGTATTTTTGAACCCTAGTATCTATACTTCTACTCAAGTAATGAATGTGAATACTTTTGACACCTATGTGGCAACACCATAGCGTTTTGCATTTTGGCCAAAAAGTTCCATTTTGGTCTCATCTGACCAGAGCACCTTCTTCCACATGCTTGCTGTGCAAACGGGACTTCTTATGGTTTTCTGTTAACAATGGCTTTCTTCTTGCCACTCTTCCATAAAGGCCAACTGTGTACATTCATTCATTTTCTATACCGCTTAATCCTGTGTTCAGGGTCGCGGGGGACCTGGAGCCTATCCCAGGAGACTTCGGGCACTAGGCGGGGTACACCCTGGACAGGGTGCCAATCCATCGCAGGGCACACACACATACACACACACCCAATCACACACTACGGGCAATTTAGGAACGCCAATTAGCCTAACCTGCATATCTTTGGACTGTGGGAGGAAACCGGAGTACCCGGAGGAAACCCACCAAGCACGGGGAGAACATGCAAACTCCATGCACACAGAGACGGGAATCGAGCCTGGCCGGGGAATCGAACCCAGACCCTGGAGGTGCAAGGCGACAGTGCTAACCACTACACCACCACGCCGCCCAACTGTGTACAGTGTACAACTAATAGTTGTCCTATGGACAGATTCCCCCACCTGAGCTGTAGATCTCTGCAGCTCGTCCAGAGTCACCATGGGCCTCTTGGCTGCATTTCTGATCAGCGCTCTCCTTGTTCGGCCTGTGAGTTTAGGTGGACGGCCTTGTCTTGGTAGGTTTACAGTTGTGCCATACTCCTTCCATTTCTGAATGATCGCTTGAACAGTGCTCCGTGGGATGTTCAAGGCTTTGGAAATCTTTTTGTAGCCTAAGCCTGCTTTAAATTTCTCAATAACTTTATCCCTGACCTGTCTGGTGTGTTCTTTGGACTTCATGGGTGTTGTTGCTCCCAATATTCTCTTAGACAACCTCTGAGGCCATCACAGTGCAGCTGTATTTGTACTGACATTAGATTACACACAGGTGCACTCTATTTAGTCATTAGCACTCATCAGGCAATGTCTATGGGCAACTGACTGAACTCAGACCAAAGGGGGCTGAATAATTATGCACACTCCACTTTGCAGTTATTTATTTGTAAAAAAAAATGTTTGGAATCATGTATGATTTTCGTTCCACTTCTCACGTGTACACCACTTTGTATTGGACTTTCACGTGGAATTCCAATAAAATTGATTCATGTTTGTGGCTGTAATGTGACAAAATGTGGAAAAGTTCAAGGGGGCCGAATACTTTTGCAAGCCACTGTATATATATATATATATATATATATATATATATATATATATATATATATATATATATATAGCCTAAGCCTTACCATCTCACAAAGTACTTTGAGCACCATGGACAGGGGCGTGGCACTCTAACTTACCGAGGCGTTTGTGTGTGTGTGTGTGTGTGTGTTTGCATGCACATATGGAGTTTTCACACTTTCTTCTGCACTGCACTCTATGACTCCTGGTGTCTGTGTTCCCATCCAACCTGCCAACGCTAACACTAGTGGAGAATGCAGGCAGGTGGACAGGCAGGGGCTCAGCACATCCCAGAGCAGTACCTCGGATATTTACTAGAAACAAGCCTCCAGCAATAGACGCTCCCACAACAACTCAGGGGCTGCAGGATACCACCGGATGGGATGTGCCCCTGGCTGATCCTCGCAAGGATGCCCAACATGCTTCTGAAGATCGACATGTGCTGGCTACAGCCTGGCCAGTTTACAGCCTAGGAAATCACTGGGAGAGTCATCTGGATGCTGCACTTCATCCCGATTAAGGAAAGAAAAGCCATGGACCAGCACCCTCCACCCTGTTCAACATAGTCAGTGCTTTAGAATGCAATGTCAACAGTCTCCCTAGGTCAGAAGAAAAGAATGCAATGTCAACAGTCTCCCTAGGTCAGAAGAAAAGAAGGCCTCCACAGAGGATCCAGTCAGCCTACATTCCGCCTCCACACAGAGAAGACATGCGTCGAGCACCGCAGCTGGAATCTTCCTGGGACGAGCCGATGCTGACAGAGCTGAAACCCACTAAATCCGACTCCACCTGGGGATTTTGGGCAAGCCACCATAACTCTCCCAAAAATTTCTTAATTTTGTAAAGAATTTACAAATTCTGCCAGGCGTCAACATTTAAGTCAGAATTTCCCCCAGACATTGTTTGGATAATTAATCATATCTGTAAAGGCTGTCTAAACAGTAATACAGAAATACTTGTTTATTAAAATTCAGTCTGGCTGCATTTTAAAATAAATTCACCATTGTTTGTTGACTAGACTGCACAGTGGCATAGAACCACTACCGCCAACTAGAGGTTATGCTGTGTAATTGCAGTGTGACCAGTATTGCCAATTTAGCGACTTTTAAGACCCCCTTGACGACTTTTTTTCAAAAAAGCGCCGAGTGACAAATCTAGCGACTTTTGGACAAACTGTAGTTGATAACAGTTTTATATTGGACACGTGAGGAAGGATTAGGAAAAACACAGAATGCAAACACGACGTAATTACGTCATCAATATGCAAATATACGCAGGACGTCATCTAGCGACATTTGGCGACTTTTCGAGCAGACTTTAGCTACTTTCCATTGAAAATGTCTTGGGTATTTGCTAAACTTCAACTCAGAGAAATAAACCTTTAGGGGTGGTTTCCCGGACCAAGATTAAGCCTAGTCCTAGACTAAAATGGCCATTTAAATCAAACTAACAGAAATGTGCTTTCTCTGTCATGGTCTTAAAAAGTCTAAGACTTAGTCTAGTCCATTATTTAATAGGTTAATTTCCTGGAGGAAGACTAGAGCAACTCAGGACTAAATTGAGGCTACCAGGAGGCAACTTCAGATTAATTTCATTTGGAGGGCACATGGATTACTTGAACTATGTCAATGATGATCAGCGCTTTCCATCAGCCATCCAAGTTCTTGCAGACAGAAGTGACCCATTGCAACGTTTTGATGAAATAAGTTTTCGAGATCATTTCCGCACACATAAAGTAAATGCAGTGGAGATAATTTCACTCTTATAACCCAGGCTTCCATCTGTGACCCAAAGAGGACAGCCTATTCCAATTTGTCTCCAGGTGCTCATAACTTTAAGGTTCTTGGCATGTGGCACCTTTCATTGAGAAACTGGGGATTTATGTGGTGTCAGTGAACCAACAGTATGTAAAGTCATTCACAGTGTGCAGGGCCATTTGTGAATTAAAAGCACATTACATAAACTTCCCTGATGCTAGGACCCAGGCTAACTACAAGATACTATTCTATGAATATGGAAATTTCATAGAGTCATAGGTTGCACAGATGGAACCAATATTCCCATTAAGCGTCCCTCTACTCCAGATGCTGTGGAATACAGGAACCAAAAGAACTGGTTTTCCATAAATGTCCAAGGTGTATGCACTCCCCAGTTAGAGTTTACAAACATTGTTGCACGGTGGAAAGGTGCAACTCATGATTCCAGAATTTTCCTCAACTCATCTCTGTATACTCAATTTGAAATAAGAGATCATAATGGAATTTTGCTTGGTGACAGTGGGTATGTTTAGAAGGATTTCTTGTTTACGCCATACTTGCACCCTACAACAGCTGAACAACTGCGCTACCACCAAGCTCATATGCACACAAGGGGTTTAGTCGAGCGCATGTTTGGTGTTTGGAAGAGTCGTTTTAGTGCCTTAGGAAAACACTCAGATTCAAACCAAGTAGATGCTGGCTGTACTGTCATCATTGCAACAGCTGTTCTTCACAACTACCTAAAAAAGCAGGGATGCCCAGATCCCCCAATAGAAGAGGATGACAATACAGATGTGCCACCATTTACAACAAAGAATAGAGAAGGACTTGCATACAGGGACGCATTTGCATTGTGCCACTTTAGATCTGTTTACATTATTTAACTTTTAACCCTCTGTTCAGATCTGATACATGTAATAATAAAACCAAATATTTGTTAAAAGTGTACAACTTTTTGGTCTGGTATGTTACTGAAACCACCATGATTAATGTACTGATGTGACATTTGAGCCTGTTGCATCTCTCTCTCCTTCATCTTTATCTCCAGTTATACACCCTAAAAAATGCTGGGTTAAAAACAACCCAGTCTGGGTTGTTTTTAACCCAGCTGCTGGGTAAATATAGGACTAACTAAATGCTGGGTTAATTTAACCCAGCAAGATGGGTTATTTGTTTAACCCAACAAGATGGGTTAAATATTCAATCCAAATGCTACGTCATATTTAACTGGGTTAATTCTGGGTTAATTCTACCACATAAATTGGTCAAATGTTCTACCCATATGTTTGGGGTTTGTTGGTTCATTTTAACTGGAATGTTGGGTTAATTCTACCTCACAAATAGGTTATTATTATTTTCATGTTTTACAGTGAATCTGAAAAAAAAAAAACATGTCTATTAAACAGTTAAATTACTTTGATATACTGGTCTATTACAAAAAAACATACATATATGCAATAAACAACAACCTATTAAATGTTCTTAGAAAAAACATTTATTTTTCAAAAGCACAAGAACAGATAATCAACAGTGACATCATTACTATACTATTACTGATAAGGGCGGGATGGAGTAATTGCACAAATAGACTGAGGCAGCTTCTACAGAGCAGGATCTCTCTGTGACTTAAGATATCTTTTCTGCAGAACAAAACAATCCAGCCCTGGTCTCATTTTAACATACAAACACTGTCTATGACTTTTCAGGTAGGCCTCGCTATTTCATAGCAACATTACAACATTACTGAGAGCAGCGCTGGTCATTATCTCCCAACGTCAGGATGTAGGGGTACGGCCTTGCAATTTCAGCCTGCTGGAGGTATTCCACCATGAAAGAGACCTTAGAAAGAAAGAAATGAAAAAGTTAAAATTTTGTTGAATAGCAAAGATTAAACTGAATAAGACTATTAATTTAGTGTGAAATAGGATTGATACTAATTTCTGTGGAGATTCATTCATCCAGGTAGAAGTTTCTTCTAAATAAAGTTTAATTTACAAAACCACTGGACTTACAAACTTACTTAAAAACACAAGACGTTTCAGTGTTCATCCAAACACCTTCAGGGAGGGGAAATCTGCTTAAGCTGCTGGAGCACCATCTAACACCTGTCATGTGATTTAGATCATGTGACCCCTTTGTGTCTACATTTGTCAGAGATACTTCCCGTGCACCAAACAACTGATGAAGGTGTTTGGATGAACACTGAAACGTCTTGTGTTTTTAAGTAAGTCCAGTGGTTTTGTAAATTAAACTTTATTTAGACGATTGATACTAAAAAATTACAAAGCTGCCCATTAAGATAGGGTATAGGTAACCTAAAACAAAAACATGGAGACAGCTACTACCAAAAATAAAACAGCAAAATAAGCATGGCTTTTAGGATACAGCTCTTTATGTCAGACTAGTTGATATTGTGGTCTACATTGATTTTAAGCTAATTACCGAAAACATTTCATAGCTGGTGTCATACTGGTACATTACAATCACCAAAATATTAATACTTCCATCTAGCAGTTACCTGTACCGCTGTGGTACTTTTTCCTGTAGTTGGCGCGCTGACTGATAGTTAATTTAACTTTGGTTAAAGAGAGCTACCTGGTTAGCTTACATGCAATTACTGGTGATACATTTGCATACTTGCCAAAGGGAGAAAGGTGTAAAATATTGTTATAACTCGGGAGAAACGCAGGAGAAATTTGACCGCAGAGTAAATTACTAGCTAGTGAAAAACGGGAGGGTTAGCAGGTCTGTATATTTGTGAGCGGGTCAGTGTTTTGTAACACACCAGCATTTTATTGTCTCAAGCAGTGAGATTAATAAAGTTCTAAAGTGGTTTCTAACACTAGCAAACTAACTAAATGCCTGCGTCATGCTAGCACTACAGTTTAGCATTCATTCATCACTTCACCATCTTCGTAACCCTGCAAACATTCTACAGAGAAAGCTAAAAAGCTCAGACATCTTAGCCGTTTCTTTCATACACAGGTGGGGTGGCTAGCAGCTATTCTCAGCTAAATTATCATCCAGTACCTCAGACCAGCCGGAAAGTTTGTGTGTAACCTTAACACGGTAACAGTAATAAATGTTACATGTAGTAATAATTTTTCAGTCATATGTGACTTAGGTGAGTGAACATTTGTATACAGACCTTATATTAAACGTCATTTTCTCTTAAATGCCCGAGGAGGATGTACCGTCGTCAGCGGTGTGGGAGTTCAAGAGACACGAAGTTGTCTGACAGCCGCTGAATCCACCGGTGAACTTTGGGGGAGGGGCCGAGCAAACTTCAACCCAGCAGCTGGGTTACACAAAAACTACCCAAATCTCTGAAAATAACCCAGAAAAATGACCCAACAGCGGCAACCCAGCGTTTGGGTAGAAAAAACAACCCAGCATTTTTTTTAGAGTGTACTTGTAGTATCTTCATTTCATGCTCCTCCTTAAGATACTTCAATTTATGTTCATGAAGATCAATAGCCAACTTTTCATAAACAGTGAGTCTTTTCTTCTGGTTACCAGTACTGGCATACATTGCCACCCTTGCTTCTGAGGATGTGGAGGGAAAGCTGCTTACCAATTCTTCAGTTCTTTTTTGACCATATATGAACATGAACAGTTTATATATGGTCAAATAAATACAGATTAAATGGGGAAATGTTTCACATCATATGACAGAAGCAAATAGAAGTTTGAGAGGAGAGAAACAAAAGACAAAATCATATTCAAATACTTAATATAGGTGCATGTGATCTATCATCTGAACTGTCCAGATGGTCATCATCTGATATGTTCTCTGAAGGTTGCTGATTCTCCAGTATTCCTGTTAGTAACTCATCCAGCACATCACAGTCTTTATTTGCAGGTCCTCCGCCAGTCTTAAACCTCTCTCTTCGAGCTTCAGCAACAGTTTTTTTTTAGGTTTATTTTGATATTTTTCCACAACACCTGTATTAAATAACTATTATAAATACAACAGTGATTTTAAAAAGCCATAATAAAACTAATGATTCTTAACTGAAGTTGTTGTATTGTTCTAGATGTGTGTTCATTTGCATTCATTCATTCATTCATTCATTTTCTATGCCGCTTAATCCTGTGTTCAGGGTCGCAGGGACCTGGAGCCTATCCCAGGAGACTTCGGGCACTAGGCGGGGTACACCCTGGACAGGGTGCCAATCCATCACAGGGCACACACATACACACACTCACACACTACGGGCAATTTAGGAACGCCAATTAGCCTAACCTGCATATCTTTGGACTGTGGGAGGAAACCGGAGAACCCGGAGGAAACCCACCAAGCACGGGGAGAACACATTTGCATTCAATTCATTACAAATAGATGTCCAGGCATTCCTTTTCTTTCATTCAACAGCTGATATGTGCAGTTTCTTTTATTAAACTATTTGCTTTAAAAGACTTTTCTCATGTTCAGTAAAGTTCTTTGATCGTACTCTCTTTTCAACTTCCATTGCCAGTTGCATACAATTTTAACCTTTTCTTGGTTGATTCCATGTTTTATATGCAATCCAGCTAATCCTTATTTGCACAGGTGGTATTAAATTAATTGAGAGTATTTTAGTTGAGGACTCCATAGTCCATGTTAGTAATCTGTACTTAATCTGTCTTTCAGAAAGCCATTTTTTAACATGATTAACTATTCTAGATTAAGGCCTACTCCTGTCTTAATTTAATATTGGTCCGGGAAACAATCCCATAGTGTTTTAACAGTATTTCTTTACAAAATTCAGCTTTTAGGCTAATACACCAACACATTTGTGAAGAGCTGAATGCATGTTTCTTTTTAGATTCAATGTTTAAAATTCATTGCTGCTAAAATGGCTATTAAAACTGAATTAATATTTAAGTCAGAATTTGCTTTACTTTACTATACAGGCGATTGTCTGGCAGTGCCGAGGAATTTATTGTTAACTGGACTGAAATAAACAGAGTAAATCATGTAACGCAGTTATAAAAGAGAAACGCGCTCAATTATTGGTGCATTATGACCTGATTGGGCTGCCATAGAAAAAGTCATAACGGCGATCTACGCACGCGACTTTTCTTTGATTTGTTTTTTGCCTTTGGGTTGAAGTACATCTCCGCGCGCGTGGGTGGTTTTGATTTAGGATGGTCACGTGTTCCCGCGTTATATTTTGACACATTTGACGCAATAAAAACGTCATACTTTTGCCCATGCACGCGCAGGAAGGAGGGCATTCGTGGCCGAGCTGCGAAAAGTTGTGAACTAGGATGTGCATGAAAAGACTTAGGAACAAATTAGGCGTGCATAGGTTGCCAGGACGACAGTGATCCGTGGTCTTGAAATAGAAAATGCAGAACATGATTAAACTCGTTATATGTAACGCTTCGTGAGTCAGGCCACTGATGCGCGTTAGTTTTTTATTTTTGCTTCCCGTTGACCAATCAGCACAGTGTTGCTAGGCTGTCCCTGTTTCTGATAGGTGGATACAAGTGTCCGTCTGTGTAGGAGACGCGCAGAATGATTTCTGCTCAATTACATGTAACACCCCAAAACACGTCCGCACCAGGACGGAGGCAACACTGCAGAGCACGCGCTAATACACTGACACACGCTCAAACACACGGCTACTCCAAGACACAGCCTGGCTTTCCTGTACAGTAAAGGACACGGTGCCTCTTAGGGTTCATTTCTACTTTTCAAAGGTAATATTTTACGCGTCGTGTATCCGTATGCTTTGGGTGTGAAACTTTATGCGGGAATTTGGCACAAATCACGCAGGCTCTAGCCACAGATCTGCAGACTTGCTCGCTTGTTGATCAGTTTGTGTTATGGAGCTACCTGAATGCAGGTGTGTCAGCGTTTTTACTAATAATTTCGCAGCGGTGATGATTTTAGGGGACACAGCGTAATGCGCGTTTCATACGGACTGTTCGCCTTTAAGTTACGCTTATGTACCGTGTCATTTGTTGTTAAGTGAAAATAAAGTCGTTATTCCACTGCGTCATTTCAGTCACACACCCCCCCCCCCCACGCACGCACGCGCGCGCGCACACTCAGGGTCAGCCTCATCCGTCTGTTGTTTCTGCATTGATGATTTAGGAAGACATACAGACACACACACAGATCAAACAGTGTAAGTTTATAGAGCAGGGTGCGTACACTGCAACATGTACTCAGGGATGGAGTGCTGTATGTGTATGTATGTGTGTGTGTGTGTGTTTGAGAGAGAGAGACTATATTTTGCCTGGACTGGAGATTTCTACCATCCAGAATGTTTCAACCCTATTTTATTCGTACCTCGTTTCTTATTAAAGCTGTGAAACCTCAGGTAGACTGTCGCTCCGATAATGTTGTCTAATTTGTCTAAACAGCAATATTACTATTTATATTTATAAGTATCAAGAACTACTGAAAATATGTAAGAAACATAGAAATGCGGTATATCTTGTGTTTTTGATTGTTTTTAAATGTTTTTATTTTAACACACTGCAGAACTATTGCTGTTCTTCTGCTCCACTCTCCAGTCCAGTGTGGTGATAATTTCAAGCGACTCTAAACTCAGAAGTCCTGTACTGTTAATGTTGCAAAACGAGAGTTTTTTGTTTTTCGGTTACTGTGCATAAATTGTAAAGCGGTTTGTATTTTCTGCAAAAGCTATGGTATATTTGTAAGTTATTTAGATTGGTTATAACATTTGTAACTTTACTTAAATCATTAAAAAGTGTGAATCGATTCTAAATTGAAAACTGACCCACTGATTAACTTAATCGACCAACAAAAGATTCAGTTTGGTTTATGTGGCATAGCTCAAGTTAACTCCAAATATCAGTATTTTAAAGAGAAGTAGGCCTTTAATTAAGGATATGAAGAAAGATCAGTATTATTCAATGTGCCACTTTATCAAACACCTATATATTTAAGCAGTATTAGACGAGAGGGAGTGCTGTTATTAACGCGGCTGTGATGCCCAAATGCCAAAAGCAAACAACGTTTTTCATACAACATTTCCACAAAGATTGTTTATTATAAACAGATTATGATATATTTATTTAACCAATCAGTAATTATCCACACAGTTGCAGTAGAATTAGCTTTAATTAACTTTTAGAAAAGAACGATAAATAATTTCGACATAATCTTGCTTTTCAATGCACTTCAATGTCCATGTGTCAACAAGCTTTTGTATTCCTATTTAAAAAAAAAGCATGAATTTTCTATCTAGCAGATGATTGTTTTTTTCTTTTTCTTGGCGATTGAACTTGTTTCCATTCCATACTCTGCCATTAACTCCCAGGCTCATTGTGATCTTGTCACCAGTAATGATTCTTTTTAAGAAACTTTCATTCAGTCCAAATGTTGTTTCCAGATATTCAAATGCTTCTGTTGGTGCTTTTCCATTAGTTGTTTTGGCACCAAGTAAACCCTCGGACCACAAAAACGATTATTGTAATTAACAGGGATGAAAGAAGTTTTGAACTCTTACTGGTACTATGTATGTAGCTAAAAGGTGAGCGAAAATAAACAATGGTGGTGGTGTACAGTCCTGTAAATCTCATAAGTTTATCTTTGTTTCCACTTACGGGTTTTAGGGTTAAATTCCAAATAGCATTAAATAAAATCTAGTGCGCTATGTAGTGAGAACAATCTCTCGTTCCACACACCAAGTAGTGCTCTTTATTAAGAGTCAGACAGGGATTTCTAATTCAGCCTTGTGGTAGAAGCTAGTTAGCTTTGTATACCATCTAAGGCATAAATAAAACAACACAGATGCAATTTAGAATGACTTACAAGTACTGTAGACAGTAAAGACATATTTTCATCCATGCTGCAAACGACAGAGGAGCGACTGTGAAACATGTGCCATGACGTGATGCATATAGTTACACATCCCAGTGCTCTTACCTTCTATTATCACCGCTCATGTAAAGCCTCTCGTCCAATCAGATTGGGCAGTGGGAACTAACTGTTGTATAAAGTGATTTATATACCCTCACCGGCCAATTCATTAGGTGTGCCTGTGTAACTGCTCATTAACGCAAATATCTTACCAGCCAATCACATGGCAAACCAAGCATCAGAATGAAGAAGAAAGGTAAGTTAAGTGATTTTGAACGTGACAAGCTGATGGTAGTCACTTACTGAAGGCAACAGTAACTCAAAATCTCATTACTGAGGTATGCCAAAGATCATCTATGAACACTCACGTGGAACCTTGAAGCAGACGGGTTACAGCAGCAGAATACTACACAGGGTGCCACTCCTTTCAGCTAAGAGCAGGAAATTGAGGTTATGGGCTCACCATAATTAGAAGAATGTAGAAGATTGGATAAACGTGGCTGTTGTAATGAATCTCAGTTTCTGCTGCTACATTCTGATGGTAGGGTCAGAATTTGGCATACACATGAAAGCATGGATCCCATGCTGCCTTATATCAACTGTTCAGGCTGGTGGTGATGGTGTAATAGTGTACCCGAGTATTGTTCCTGACCATGTCCGTCCCTTTCGAGCACAGGATAACACTTGAACATGACAATGAGTTCACTGAATTCAGTTACCTCCACCGTCACCAGATTCAATCCAGTACAGCACCTTGGGAATGTAGATACTGTTTTACTTGTTTTTTAATGTGAACACCAAAATATAAAAATAAACAAACACGCAACATGGCAAATTTTGAAGTTGAGGTTTTGCAGAAATTTTATCAGTGAAGTTAAAGATCTGAACTATAACAACATAATCTGTGTGTTGTTTTGAAATGTTAAATAAATGAACAGCAACAAAAGCGCAATGTTAGCACTCGGCTTAATACAAGCATAACTAAGAAAAGCGGGTCACAGCTGCATTCCTGATATAAATAATGTTAACTTCAACCTAAGGTTTTCTGACAGTGGAAAGTTGCAGAAATATTAATGCTCTATGGCTTTAAGAAATAGTCAAAATATTACAGTACACATTTAAATAATATCAATAATATTTCCATAGTTGGATTTGTTTAAAAGTTCGAGCAGTGCTTAGTTACAAACAGTATGAGAAACTCTTCTGTAACCATTTCTTACATGTCAGTTTATAGTCATATCTATTTCTCAGTTGTTGCAACTACTGTAATTTAAAGCTGCACATTGTCTAAAGTTAGGAATCACTTAATATTAGAGCATTAGAGTAAGCAAACATACTGTATTGTATTGAATGCGTTGATAATGTCCTAACTGTAAAATAACTTTTATTTAATATAGCACTGCATAGAGTTGTTTCCTTGTCAGCTTTGAATATATTTTCCCTTCTTCTCTTTAAACCTATTTGAGGAAAAAGTTAAACAATTCCTTGTAGATTTTTTTTAGCTAACAGTGAAACTCAGTAGGGTTTAGATCATGAGGTGCCAGCCAATGCATTTTTACAGACAGTAATCAGTTTTTCCTTTTCTAGAAGTACTGTACAGCCATGGCCAAAGGTTTGCAACATGACAAATACTAAATTTAAAGTCTTTGGTAGATTTAAGCCTAATTTAAGTCTACTTTTTCAGTGTTTTTAGATCTTTTTGTCAGATTTTACTGTGGCATACTGAAATATAACTTTTTCACAAGTGTCAAAGGCTTTTATTGACAATTACAAGTTTATGCAGAGAGTCAATATTTGTTATATGGAACCTTTTTTTCCAAGATCTTCCAAGATCTTCTGGGCCTCATCCTGACTAATGGCAGCTCATTTTTGCATGATCAGTGCTTGGTGTTTTTTGGTTACTTGTTGTTGGGTTGGGTTTTTGTTGGGTTTTTGTTTGTCCACCCACCTCTTGAGGATTGACCTAGATTAAGTTTTTAATGGAATTAATGTCTGGGGAGTTTCCTGGCCATGGACCCACAATAGACAGGCACAATATGCAATTCTTAAGTTTTTTTTCTGGATGTCCCAAACAATCTGAAAGGGGATTCATTTGAGAAAATGACTTTACCCCAGTCTTCAGCAGTCCGATCTCTGTAGCTTTTGCAGAATATCAGTCTGTCCCTGAAATTTTCCTGGAGAGAGGTGGCTTCTTTTTTGCCAGACTTGAAATGTTTAAACTCATGCTACAGTACTATCATCAGTCCTGTGTCATGCCAACAAAAAAGCCTTAGGCACTTAAAATGCTTATAATTATACTTCTGTATACCCTAGTAACATTTCACAAAAAGATCTAAAAACACTGAAAATTAGACTTTGTGAAAATTTATATTTGCCATTCTCAAAATATTTGGCCACCGCTTCATGCTTCAGCTTTTTCTCATGCTGTGTGATGAAATTCGCACCAATCAAGCACTGACAACATCATAGAGTGGGAAACCTTCAGGTTAATTGTTCCTTGTACTCCAGTCTCAACTGCACAGCCCTGTACCATTGACTCTGATGCTTAAAAAATGGCATTAAATACTCCTCCAGGACTCAATGTTTTCCTTCAATTTTCAGTTTTAGCCTTTTTTTTTTTTGCTAATGACAAATATGGATTTATTTTCGGATTTAAGGTCAGCATCACATAGTTGTATTTTTATGTGTTGCAGGTGACACTAGTATTTGACCTAATTGGCATAAAATAATATTGGACACCTTGGTATGGAATTCCTTGGCAATTTGACACATGGAGTAGAATTGTTTTAAAAAACAACTGTACACTAGTGTTTTTTGTGGATGATTTTTTGATTTGGTCAGTCTTGAATTACACACTTCACAATCCAAGGGAAGATAGTTTACGTGCCTTGTTATAAAGAATAGAAGGCTTTAGCTACAAATGTTACATAATTACAAAGGTTTCTTTGACAGTTAGCATAAAAATCATGAAAGATTAATGAATAATTAAGAATGGGTTATGGGATTTTTGCCATTAGGACACTGGAATAAAAAGCCTTTTGCGTTCAAATGTGACCTGTCAAATCAGTCATGTATCAAGTTCCACAGGCTAGGTATGGATAGTAGAGTGCAGTAGGTGAAATGTATCTTATCTTCCTGTTCCTTAAAATAAAATAGAGAAAGTTTTCATCCTAAACATTGTTTAAAAGCACTTTAATGAACACTATCCAAGTTGGTTACTCAAATTATGTTATCAATGCATGCAATTTTTGCTATAAACCGAGCTGCTGATAAAGTTATTTTCAGGGGTAGCAGGGAAATCCTTGTGTCAAAATGAGGCTGATGGATCACAAATGGATCTACTTTACACAAACAAACTCACACTGGCCATATCTCAACAACCTGACATTACAGTAATGAGCTTGATACCAGAATGGAGCTTACTGATTCAGAAATCTGAATATATCTATAACTTTACCTACAGTAGGTCAGGGTTAGCTCAGTGGTTAAGGCATTAGACTACTTATTGGAAGGTCCCAGGTTCATACCCCAGCATCACCAAATTGCTGCTTTTGGGGCCTTAGCACTAGAAGCGCCGAGTACCGATCATTTGACCGCAAAAAAAATAAATAAATACTGCACAGTCAAATTCCAGGACACTCCTTTCATGACTTTTTTCTAGATCTGTGAGCTTAATCACCCATCATGCTTACATTTTCAAAATCGCACCAGTAAAAGGCAGTATAAAGCTATTTTGCTTTTATTTACATAAAATTGCTGACAGCTGCACGCTGGTCATGCCGTTTCCTGCCTTTTCCAACCTGCAATTCTCATTTCTCTCAGCAGATGGCGCAAGGGATCGCGCATACTAGCTACAGTATGCGTCATTCATTCATTAGATCGTTCATTCTATTTGAAGCTTCTGAACTTCTCGGATGTTTTTTTAGTTTGACAGTGCTTTAGATGGAGCAGAAGCAGCGATTTAGTGCTGAACTCGCTTACGTGAAATTATCGCTAAAACAATGTAATGACCCCTCCTGAGGATATAAAGCTTTATTATTGCCATGAATAAATCAGATCTGTACCCTAACACCATTGATCATGAGTTTCAGCTGAAAATTTTTTATACATGTAACAGAAAATGTAGATGCAGATTCCAAATGTATAAATATGCATGCTATTTTATATATATATATATATATATATATATATATATATATATATATATATATATGTCACACAAAAAAACCATCAGAGAAGTTCAGAAGCTTCAAATAGAATGAACGAACTAATGAATTTTCTCAAAACATTATAAAATTAAGTAGAGCTTTCGTTTTTGTTAAAGTATGAAGCCGCGATGGACAAAGGAGAAGAAAAAACGGCAGAAAAAAGTCATGTTTTGCGTTCCTTTGTCCCCTTAGAGACTCTGTAGTAGGTTTTCTCAGTTGAATATGAAAAAAAAATATTGCTGATTATCAGCGCGAGAATGAATGGCGCATTGTCCAAGTGCAAGTTGATCTTGTAGCTACAGTAAACTATTTGCTTTGGGTGAAAGCGCCATCTAGCGATCATTGTGTGTCAGCAACAGCTTCCCATTCAAAACAATAGGCGGTCATATGACCGGTGAATCGGGTTAGGGAGTTAGTAACATCAAATTAGGGAGAAAATCTGGGGAAAGATTCTTGCGTTACGTTTTCCAGCACCTCAATGATTTTCTGTTTGACTTCCTCTAGGCTTGTAGGAAGAGGGGGCTATAGACCAGTCTTTCACATAGCCCCACAGAAAAAAAATCACAGGGTGTCAAGTAGGGGTATATACTGGTATACACGATTAACCGGTAGAAATTTGTCAACCGATAGAGATTTTGGTCTATCGTCTTAATTGCGGTTGAGATCACGTGACGTTGCACGTTACGTAACCACGCAATACACATTCACTTCTATGGGAAACCAAACACATCTAAAGTGGGACGAAACCGTGGCGTGGGCAAACCAAATATCCAGACCCGGTGGATCGCGCAGCTCGGACCAACTTGAGCAGCGCTGCTCGAATCACAAACCTGCGCGACGCTGATAGAAATAGACCGCGCCGACCATCAAAATACATTTTACCCCGCTGAGATGTGCACGTACAAACCAGGCATGGCAAGGGGGAAACAATATTAAACAGTCATGACATTTTAAATAAATAGTTTTTAAATAAAAAACAGTGAGTTGCGCAGGTTTGTGATTCGAGCGGCGCGATCCACCGGGCTGCGTAAATAAACCAGATCATCTCTGCGCTATCCAGATAGTCGCGCTACGCTGTCCACTGGGCCGCGCAGATATTTGGTTCAATCGGGTGTAAAAACAATAAAAACGAGAGCACACAAAATCCTTATCAACTGTTTAATCTCCTTTATTCACAAAAACAAACTGAAACTCCAACACACGCGACACTCTTGAGCAGGAAGTGCGCATGGGCCTTTTGCCCTTCTACGGCAAGCACCGAGGGCATAAACACCTCACGAGTGCCTGGGCATCTAACATTAGCACAATATAACAAAATCAAATTAGGTCTATTACACATCCAATCGAATATGGCCAAAGTAAAAACATGCGGCAAACCTCAGCAATTCCTAGTTTAAATTAAATTACATTATGTAAAACAGTTTCTTTGTGTTTGAATTTTTATTTATGCATTTTCAGATACAAACTATATTGTGATATATATCGTTATCGAGGTAGAAAATTGCTTCTACCGTGATGGAAGATTTTGGTTATATCGCCCACCCCTAGTGTCAAGTCAGGTGAAGGTGGTGGCCATTTCAACCAGACAAAAGGCAGTACAAATGGGCAGACTTGTCTCAGTCTCTCTCACCCTCAGGACCCAAGAGTTGTGGTCAGAGTGAGAAGTGTTTCTAGGATTTTGTAAGTGCGTGGGGACACAGGGGGGGGACCAAAAACCATATTCAATTACCAATATATAATGGCTTAGAAAACAATAAACATGATTTACAAAATTTTGAGCAATGCCCTGTGCCCTAATATGGGTGGTATTAAATTAAATGTGACACTGCCACAAGAGTCTGAAAATCATTTAGTATTTTGGGAAAAGATTTTTGTACATTTATTCATAAAAACAACTGATGAAGTAACCTTTATCTATTGACTATTTATGTGGTGATGAGCACTGCTGCTAAATCATCAGCAGTCTGCCGGTCAGTCTTGGTCAGTCAAGCGAAAATAATCAATTATCAGGGCGCAATAAAAAACTTGTATATACACACCATGATGTATTATGGTTGAGTCATGGTGTGCGTTTCTCTCGCAAATCAAGCAATGAGTGACAAAGCTCTGATCCAGTGGTGTTTGGCATTGTCAGGTTGACAGTACATTTGCCAAATGATGTTGGGTGGCGCTGGGGAGGGGGGGGGCGACCAATCATATTCCATGGGTGGGAGGTGCCCATTGCCACCCCATGCCCCCTCACTAGAATCACCTCTGGTGAGAGTGTACAGCTTGTGCGCTGCTGTACTCATTGCTGACGTATTACTGCACAGCCACCACCTACACGGAAATAACCTATATACTGTAAACATATATGTTTCAATATAGGTTTTTAATATATGTAACGTATATAAAATTGGCCGTTTTCCTATATTATATGCACATATATGCGTACATATATACGTGCATATATATACCTATATGCACGTATACATGTACGCATATATGTCCACATTACTAAAATCTAGGTAAACATAGGTGGATACATGCACACATATAAACATGCATACGTACATGTATGCATGTTTATATGTGTGCATATATGCACCTATATGTTTACCTAGATATTAGTAAAATTACAAAAATCCATATGCTAGACAACAAAGAAAAGCCCAAAATGTAGAAATTAAATTTATTTATTTTCTTAAGAACAATCACATAGCATAAACAAAAATATAGTACAAGAACAAAAATAAGACAAAAAACTGAACAGGAAGAAAAAAATATATATTTTGAGGACCTTCTCAGCTCCGTGAGCTTTGAATTGATAGATGTGCCTATCAATTATTGTGGCTGCCGGCCACTTCTTCAATGTTGCATCTAGAGAAGACAAAAATAATGAGACAGTATAATAATAATAAATGATTATTTATTAAAACTTCAGACAACAACAATTAGTGCCACGAGGTTATTTGCAACACTATATGTTCTACAAAATAGAGGACTACACACCTTACAGCGCAATATAATGTGGCTTTAGAAGAGGAAAGGTAGGATTAAGAAGTGAGCAAGTGATGAATTAGTATTATAGGTCCCAAGCAGATACAGTAACAATAATGGGTGCTCTACCTTATGCAGTCTCCATTGATGGCTAATAAACATTGATACAAGTAGGCTATGGTTAAAGTGGTGAACTTATAAAGTCTTAAATGTTTTGTTTTCCCTTCTCAACGCATTATGCATTTACTCACCAATAATGGCTACCTTTTTAATTTGGTCAAGTCTCCAAGTCGAAGGTGCCCAGCAGCAGATTCCGTACCATGGCAGTAGCAGAGGTGGCAAGGTGGGTTGCTCTCCACGCTTCTGCCTGGCAAAACACCCCAGAGCCCTTTATAACTTCAATCTGAAAAATTATTTCACATCACAATATTAATTTATTGGCAACTTTTAGTAAATTTTCATGTTTCATACTGATTCTTATGTTTAGCTTCCCAATAGTTAATAGGATTTTATGTATAAATGCAGATTAATGATGAAGATACATGCAGGGTAAAACTGCAACAGGAACAGTACAAAATAAAAACTGAAAAAAGACGGACATTCAGAGTAAAACAGTGCAAGATAAAAAAAAACCTGTACAAAACATACATGCAGGGTAAGCATTGGTGGGAGCAATGTCCAAGCAGTGTAGAGAAATATTTCTGTACGACTTCATTGTTTTGTGCTGTGTAGTATAGTATTGTAATAGCTGATCAGAGTGATCAACTCCCCATGTGCTGGTTGTACGCAGTCACAGGACATGGAAATGTCCTACATAAGGCAGTATTTTAGCCACCTGGAACTAGCTTGTTTGTGCTAAATAACATTACCCATAGCAGTGTTATAAGCTAACCAAAATGGAGCCAAATACATATTAGCAACCATAATCTAAAGCTATCCAAAACAAGGTGAATATAAACATCTGTAAACTCCATAAGGCATTAGCTTAGCCACCGGGAAATATCATGTTTGTGCTACATGAGGCAGCATGTTAGCATGATTTACCTAAACTATATAATGGCATTGAAAGCCAATGTGTCACACAAGCTGACAAGAGCTAGCTGTAGTGAGGAAAATATTTACTAATATTAGTTTAATATTATCAGAATAAGAGTTATATAAGACTTAATAACTTACCCAGTGTAGCATGGGTCTATTCTCTGTTCAAAATGCTCCTGTTCATCGTCGGAGTCACACAGTCTTCTTCTGAGGTAAATGTAAACTCCTCCAACTTTCCAGAACATTCTGAAGAGTTTCCTCGGTTGTGTAAGCGCGTTCCATCTTCCAAAACGTGCAGAAAACTCACTGAATCTGAGTATTTTCAAGCCTGTCTCTCTGTGTTCGTTTTTCATGCCGGTGTCCGGGGGCGTGGCCTAGTATGTAAATTACCCGGACTGATTTCCGTGTGATTGGCGTGTGGGCGTGTCCTGCCTCGGGTCATTAGCATATAAGTGCGACAGAAATTCTGTGCCTCTCCTTGGTTTCATACGGATTACATAAGCTGAGAATATTTGTTTTCAATGTGACTTGCATCATTTAAAAGTAGACACTTTAAGCTTTCTATAGATATATTTCTCATTTCAGTTAATTTTAATGACGTGTTTCAAAAAGATTTCATATATGTGCATATATCCTCATATACTGTATGTGGGCAATTAGGATACCAATTTCATGTGTTCGCACATAAGTTTTTTGCATTTTTTTTTGTTAGTTATTGCCTTGCTAATAGAAAATATGAGCTAGGCATCATGTATGACAGTTGCCAAAGTGAGATATGAGCTAAAATGACCAGATCCTGCCATAGGAGACATATCTTGTATGTACATATAGGGCTTATATGTGGATATAAAGAAGCAATACAGGAGACCTATATGGCCTGTATATGCACATATATGCACCTCAATGTTGCCTACATGTGGCATATATACGCATATATGCAGCATATATATTATCATATATATGCATATATACTGCATATAGATTTCATATACTGTATGCGCATATGTCCTCATATAGGTCAGGAAATATGCGCATATATTCTGCATATAGGTTTCATATATGCGCATATATCCTCATATAGGTTCGTTCCATGTGGGCATTACCACCATCATCAAATTTGCTGACAACGCCATTGTGGTGGGCCTGATCCCTTACAACAATGAGATGGTTGTCAGGGATCTCCTGGAGGAGATCGAAACTCTGGAGAACTGGTGCCAGAGAACTTGAGTTGATAGTTGATAGTGGATTTCAGTACAAAGCAGGTGAGGAACAACCAGATAGCCCGTCATCAATGAAAGCCCAGTGGACAGAGTAGACAGCTTTAGATACCTCGGTGTTCACATCACACAGGAACTGTCATGATCCTGTTATCAACACTGGTGAAAAAGGCGTGCCAGCATCTCTACCACCTCAGGTGCTTGAGGGACTTTAGACTGCTTAGGAACTTTTACTCCTGCACCATAGAGAGCATCCTGACAGGGGAACATCTCAACCTGGTTTGGGAACAGCACCATGACGATTTCTACAGAGGGTGGTGTGATCAGCTGAGCACATCATCTGTACCAGGCTTGCTGACCTGCACTCAATCTACAGCAAGTAGTGCTGGACCAAGGCCAGGAAGATGGACCACCCCAACAATGGACTGTTCTCTCTGTTGCGGTCAAGAGAGCGCTACTGCTCCCTGACGGTCAACACAGAGAGAACGAGAAGAACCTTCTTCCTGCAGGCTATACAGGCTCTCAACCAGCACACCACATAGGACTAAACAATCTGATCTGCTTTTTCATTAGGTTGCACATGGCTTACAAGTTGCACACCTCTGGGACTTTACTCTTAAAATGTTCTATGTTTGTACAGGTCCTTCTCAAAAATTAGCATATTGTGATAAAGTTCATTATTTTCTGTAATGTACTGATAAACATTAGACTTTCATATATTTTAGATTCATTACACACAACTGAAGTAGTTCAAGCCTTTTATTGTTTTAATATTGATGATTGTGGCATACAGCTCATGAAAACCCAAAATCCCTATCTCAAAAAATTAGCATATCATGAAAAGGTTCTCTAAACGAGCTATTAACCTAATCATCTGAATCAACTAATTAACTCTAAACACCTGCAAAAGATTCCTGAGGCTTTTAAAAACTCCCAGCCTGGTTCATTACTCAAAACCGCAATCATGGGTAAGACTGCTGACCTGACTGCTGTCCAGAAGGCCATCATTGACACCCTCAAGCAAGAGGGTAAGACACAGAAAGAAATTTCTGAATTAATAGACTGTTTCCAGAGTGCTGTATCAAGGCACCCCAGTGGGAAGTCTGTGGGAAGGAAAAAGTGTGGCAGAAAACGCTGCACAACGAGAAGAGGTGACCGGGCCCTGAGGAAGATTGTGGAGAAGGACCGATTCCAGACCTTGGGGGACCTGCGGAAGCAGTGGACTGAGTCTGGAGTAGAAACATCCAGAGCCACCGTGTACAGGCGTGTGCAGGAAATGGGCTACAGGTTGCAAATTTTGCATGTCATTCGGAAATCAAGGTGCCAGAGTCTGGAGGAAGACTGGGGAGAGGGAAATGCCAAAATGCCTGAAGTCCAGTGTCCAGTACCCAGAGTCAGTGATGGTCTGGGGTGCCATGTCAGCTGCTGGTGTTGGTCCACTGTGTTTTATCAAGGGCAGGGTCAATGCAGCTAGCTATCAGGAGATTTTGGAGCACTTCATTCATCCATCTGCTGAAAAGCTTTATGGAGATGAAGATTTCATTTTTCAGCACCTGCTCACAGTGCCAAAACCACTGGTAAATAGTTTACTGACCATGGTATTACTGTGCTCAATTGGCCTGCCAACTCTCCTGACCTGAACCCCATAGAGAATCTGTGGGATATTGTGAAGAGAAAGTTGAGAGACACAAGACACAAGAATCTGCAAAAGGATTCCCGACCAAGTATTGAGTGCATAACTGAACATAATTATTTGAAGGTTGACTTTTTTTGTATTCAAAACCCTTTTCTTTTATTGGTCGGATGAAATATGCTAATTTTTTGAGGGTTTTCATGAGCTGTATGCCACAATCATCAATATTAAAACAATAAAAGGTTTGAACTAATTCAGTTTTGTGTAATGAATCTAAAATATATGAAAGTCTAATGTTTATCAGTACATTACAGAAAATAATGAACTTTATCACAATATGCAAATTTTTTGAGAAGGACCTGTATATTTTTTTCTCTTATTTCATATTTACCTTTTTTATTTTGACTTCTCTATTTTCTTTTTATGAATTTTAGGTCACGGGCAGTCGTATAAGCATATCACTGCATGTCATACTGTGTATGGCTGTGTATGTGACTAACAAAATTTTTATTTGGTATATAGACAATGTATGTAGGAGAAAATGTGAGAAAATGTTCAGGTCTTAGGAACTTTCAGTGGCACATTAATGATTAACAATTTCATAGTAATTCCAACCTTATGCGAGCTATTGTCTCTATGTCCAGATCAGCCACATACTGTTCCAGGATTATGTTTGACATACAAACATACCATAACATGTGCGAATAGTCTCTTTTAGTATATTACCCAGGGTGGTGCAGCAGGAATATGCTTTTTTTACACTGTAAAAAAATTCTTGCTACTCCAACTAAAAAATTGCTAGTGACCTGTTGCACCTAAAATTTTTAGTTGGCTCAATTTTAGTTGTGTAAACTATTTTGTTTTTGCTGTGCTGATTACCTCTAAATGTACACACAAATTGAAATAAAACATTCTGTCAACTAAATGTTCTATGCTGAATAAACATGCCTAGTTAGGCCAACAAGCAGTCTCAAATTGAAATATAATGTTGTGTCAATTAAATGTTCCAAGTTGACTAAAAGGTACATTTTGAATTGGAAATTATGCTTGCATAATTATAAAATTAACATCTTAAAGTTTACTTGAGTAGGTTATTCACTGTAGCCACATTTCAAATAACATGACACATTCCTCTAAATTTGAATATTTTTTTAATGTAAACTTTAAACACCTGTTAAAGACTATCAACATTGATTAAGTGCAATCCAGCTACTCTTTCAACAAATAAACAAATGCTGCATTGTTATAACAAAATATGCAAATAACATTCCAAAATGCAAGAATGAAACCGTGCCCTTAACATTCATGTTACAAAGCTTACTAATATCACACTCAGTCAAAACAGTATACTGGATAAATAGACTTCTGCTTTGTAAAACAAAACATACTGATATTTCTCAGTAAAAACGTGCAGTGGCTTATTTGAAAATAAAATATTTTGCTTTAACTCAGAAATGGTTTAAGATTAAAAAAAATTATTGTTGTGAAATAATTTTGCCAAGCTCCAAGATTGTTTGCAGATGCAGTAAGCACTGTTTCCCAGATATTCTCCCTAATACCTGAAATACAAAAAGAAAAATATATGAATAACTAATTAAGTAACCGTTTGTAGTTCACAACCATAAAACAACCATAGTGAAATGTGCCAATAATTAAAAAATCCTAGACAAAAAATGTCCGTTTAGCCATTATAACCGTTTTCAGACAATATAAGGTTAATGAATGATGAAGTGAGAACATTAAGCTCCCTCAGTGGCGCACTAACGTGCCGTCTTTTTCAAATAGCCTTTGAAATTGTCAGTCATTAAAATGATTAAAATGCATGTAACGTAAGTAAACTTTAGCGGTTTCATAGATTAACATTAATGTCAATATACATACCATCTGAAAAAAAAAATACGTTAGGAGCTGAAAGAGTGCATTGCCAGATAACTACTGTAACACTCCAAATTATATAAATAAACACTCGAAAATATAATGTTCTAAAGCTTGCTGCTGGATAATATATACTGTATGTTATAAAGCTAAAATTGCTGATTACTTTGCAGGACAGTTAGTTTCCATGAAGTACTCACCATTTCGGGAGGAAATAACGGGAAGTTCGAAAATTCTGGAAGAACGCTTTTGCGCATGCGCAGAGGTCCCTCTTGTTCGTCCAACATAAAATTGTTTGTGTGCAGTTAAATGTTTCATGAACACAGTTTTATTCGTTGCCTTGATGAAACTTTCGTAGTTCAGTAATGAAATTTATACAATCATTGAGAAAGCATATTTTTCTTTTTTGACACCAGCATTATATTAGCCCAACATATATTTCTTTTTTCCAACAACTATTTTCAGTATTAATTTTTTACAGTGTAGTTCAAATCCTGATGAGCCCATGCCATTTAGAAAAGTAAAATAGGCAGCTAGTTTAGGACTAAACCTGGGCAAATCGTTGGCCTTGGGGGCCCAAATTAGGCAGCCTGGGAAGATGATTTGGTCTTAGAGGAATGTAATAACTGGCTATATGGGATACTGTATAGTAGCTGGCAAACGTTTCGTTGGGAATTCGACAATACAAACATAAGGGGGTTTTAAACATAATTAACATCCCTCTACAGGTCCTAGACTTTCATATATTTTAGATTCATTACACACAAACTGAAGTAGTTCAAGCCTTTTATTGTTTTAATATTGATGATTGTGGCATACAGCTCAGTAAAACCCAAAATCCTTATCTCAAAAAATTTGCATATCATGAAAAGGTTCTCTAAACGAGCTATTAACCTAATCATCTGAATTAACTAATTAACTCTAAACACCTGCAAAAGATTCCTGAGGCTTTTAAAAACTCCCAGCCTGGTTCATTACTCAAAACCGCAATCACAGGTAAGACTGCCGACCTGACTGCTGTCCAGAAGGCCATCATTGACACCCTCAAGCAAGAGGGTAAGACACAGAAAGAAATTTCTGAACGAATAGGCTGTTCCCAGAGTGCTGTATCAAGGCACCTCAGTGGGAAGTCTGTGGGAAGGAAAAAGTGTGGCAGAAAATGCTGCACAACGAGAAGAGGTGACCGGGCCCTGAGGAAGATTGTGGAGAAGGACCGATTCCAGACTTTGGGGGACCTGCGGAAGCAGTGGACTGAGTCTGGAGTAGAAACATCCAGAGCCACCGTGTACAGGCGTGTGCAGGAAATGGGCTACAGGTTGCAAATTTTGCATGTCATTCAGAAATCAAGGTGCCAGAGTCTGGAGGAAGACTGGGGAGAGGGAAATGCCAAAATGCCTGAAGTCCAGTGTCCAGTACCCACAGTCAGTGATGGTCTGGGGTGCCATGTCAGCTGCTGGAGTTGGTCCACTGTATTTTATCAAGGGCAGGGTCAATGCAGCTAGCTATCAGGAGATTTTGGAGCACTTCATGCATCCATCTGCTGAAAAGCTTTATGGAGATGAAGATTACATTTTTCAGCACGACCTGGCACCTGCTAAAAGAAAACACTTTTCTTTTATTGGTCGGATGAAATATGCAAATTTTTTTAGATGGGGATTTTGGGTTTTCATGAGCTGTATGCCACAATCATCAATATTAAAACAATAAAAGGCTTGAACTACTTCAGTTGTGTGTAATGAATCTAAACTATATGAAAGTCTAATGTTTATCAGTACATTACAGAAAATAATGAACTTTATCACAATATGCTAATTTTTTGAGAAGGACCTGTATATAATCAACTGAGAAATAGAAATACATTTTATTGTATTGTCTTCCAAATAGTACTAAATAGTAGTCCAAGTAACCTAGTGACCTGCAACTAAAACCATATTCAATTCAGTTTTATTTGTATAGTGCTTTTAACAATTGCCATTATCGCAAAACAGCTTTACACAATCAAAAGAAATTATGTAAGTGTATATATGAAATGTGAATGTGTATAAATCAAAATTATTTGATTGTCCTTAACGAGCAAGCCGAAGGCAGTGGCAAGGAAAAACTCCCTGAGATGGCAGTAGGAAAAAACCTTGAGAGGAACCAGACTCAACTGGGAACCCATCCTCATTTGGATGATAAGGAATAGCAGGGATTGATCTGGGGTCATACTGTGTGTTGGGCGACTGGAAGTTCAATATTACAGTTGATGTCTTTAAGTTAATATGGAGTCTAGTCTGTTATTGGAGGCTTAGGTAGACTGTAGAAAATTCCAGTCCTGAACTATCGTGTGACTGCAGTCACAAATCCTCAGAGAACAGCTGTCAGCCAAGGCCAGGACCATTTTCATGGAACAATCCCCACTCACCACACGTATCCCAAACAGACCACACGGGTCACATGTGACGAGATTTCCAACCAGAATCGGGGCACCAGGATAAGTCAGACAGGTCCAAAGGTCGAAGGAGGTCTGGATCATTGGCAGCTCAGGAGAAACATGTATAACTCTACAGAGGGAGAGGGAAAGAGAGAGAAGAGGAGAGAGATAGGTATGGTCACAGTCACATAATATATAAGGTGAATGTATATATAGTGAAGAGCACAAGCAGGAACTCCGGGAGGACGAACTATGACAGCTTAAGTAAAAGGGAGAGTCAGAAGGAAACACAGACATGAGGGCTCCCTGAGATGTAAAGCAACCAATCACTTCACCATCAACAAACCTGAGTGATCAGTGAGCGTGGGGAAGACGGCATCTAAACATACCAGTTCACCATAATACTCTAGTCCCCCAGATCTGCTCCTTTACCTAAGGCAAATCTATTTACAAAAATGCTTGGCTAAATAAATAAATTTTTGGCCTAGGCTTCAACACTGAGACTGTGTATGAGTCCCGAACATTAATTGGAATGAAAGGCTATTCCATAACGTTGGGGTTTTGTAAGAAAAGGTCTCCCAGCTATAGTTTTCTTTTGATCAAAGTAGGCGTGGCGGATTGTAAGACACTAGCAGTTCACTCAGAAACTGCAGCGCGAGGCCATTTAATGCTTTATACGTAAATGCTTTTTATATATAAGTAGTATTTTCAAATTTATTTAGATAGGGGTGATGTGCTGCTAATCAGGACCAGAAGATTACCTGAAGCTTGTATATGCACCTAGTTGAACAACCAGTAGAACAGTAGAAATTACTTATCAGTGAAGGTAATAAAAAAATAAAAAAAACTGTAAAAAAAAAAGGCTTCAGTTTGGTAGGGAGCATCGGAAAAAAAGCCATGTCGTCCGAGTCCAGAGTCCGAGTCCAGAGTGATAGGTGCATATTGGTTTGAAGAGAGGTGGATAAAGTCATGCACACTTCATACCTAGTGGCCACTAGGTATAAGAATTGAGAATCTTTGGGATCCAACAGTCCAACTCTCCCAATATCAATACAAGAAATTGGAGAGAAATTCTGGAAGGAAATAAGTCATTGCAGGTGCCGCCCTCATGTTGGGTGCACCTTTCCAGATTGTCTCCCATCAGCTGAACTTAATTCAGAGCGTGCAGAAACAGTTGTGATAATATCACCACACAGAGTTTTACATTGCAGATGAAAAAGCTGAACAAAACTGTGATTATATGCATTTAATGAGGGACTTAATGCAGAATTTAGACATTATGCTGAGGAAGTTCCACTTGCTTATCCATTTGCAAGAGGTATATTAAAGATTCAGTCTATAATCCAAAGAGCATAAACAAAAAGCACTTAACGTCCAGATTCAAAGGGTAATCAATAATGTGGTCAACAGGACAGGCCAAGGTCAGAGCACAGGAAAAATATAGGACTACCATAACCACTGAACAAATCAACTGATCAGGACAACAAGGAGCAAGGATCATACAGAAAATAGCAATGCTATTTACATAACAGCTCAGTCGTTATACAAATCATCAGGCAATCAACAAATGATCACACCCAGCCTACTGTCCATGTGCTTTATATCATTTACAGGCAGAAGTTCCTGTAGCAACTAAAGAAGAGAGCTAGAATTTTGAGAAGGTTGGCATCTAGTGATGTTTGACTTGATGGACTTGAGAGTTTAATTGTTCATCGTTGTTTAGATCTGAATATCGATTTAAACTTAAAAAAAAAAAAAAAGCCAGCAGTGGCAAGAAAAACTCCCTGAAACAATGAGAAAGGAACCTTGAGGTAATCTATGTTTATAAATCAGTTCTCTCTATATGCTAGAGACAAGCAGTGCTAAGTGTGTTTGAAGATAAACTTGAGCTTTGTTTCTTAAGTTAATATCCTTAATATCCTACCTTTACTACTATAATTTACAAGTACAACTTCAAAAATGTCACATGTACATGGATATTCCCTTTTGTTCCCTACATTTATGATGAAGTCACTAAGCGTAAGGCATCTGCATGGTAGTCTTAATCAATTTTAGGGGACGTTACTTTATAAAGTAACTAATTACATTACAAAATTACTGTCTTTAAAAGTAACTAGTCAGAGTACTTTTGCATTAGTGATGGGAAGTTTGAATCATCTTAGTGACTCGGTTCTTTGAATCTCGTTCATCAAAATGAATGAATCTTTTTTTGAGTCATTTCATTCTTTTGATCAGAAATAAATTAAAATGTTGCGTTTTCAATAAAAATACCCCCAATACGTCTACATGCACAAATTTTGGCTAAAGTTCCATTTATGAAAATATTACAATGCAACTAAGGACATATTATAATAAACAGAATGAGCAGCACACTTCTTATATCTTCAAATCTAAGTCGTTCATTCTTTTGAATCTGTTGCACTACATAGCGTCTATGGGAATCACGTGACGGGAACGAATGACTCGAGACTTGAAGACTCATTGCTGAGAATCGTTCAATTCTGTTTCCTGTATATAACAGACGCTTGCGATGCTTTGTGCATGCGCGCCCAATAGAAAATGAACGAATCACTCTCCGAGACTACTTGCTCATTTAAGTCATGTTAAAGATTCGTTCAAAAAGAACAAATCATTCATGAATGACCCATCACAATACAGAAGGAAATCTTACATTCTTACATACCTTAGATGCATCAGATAAATATATTTTGTTGCTCTGCTTTGAAGCCAGGCAACTAGAATAGCTATTAAATATATGGCATCTTGTGTCCTCTAGTCCCTAAGTTTACTGATTATTGGACGAAAGGCTTTTCGAGGCTTTAGGGCTTGCCTCACTTGCCCTGCAATGATGGGTGGAACTTAAGGACGTGCACGCCGTGCCCTTCTTGCTGTTGTTCTACATAAGGAAGGTTGTTGTGCTCAGGAGGAGTGTATACAGGGCACACTGCAACACCCAGCACCACTGCATCAGCCACTTACACTGAGGTGTATTTCAGGGAAGAAAGGCAGGACTGTCACTAGTGAGTGAAACTGAATTGAATTAGGGTTTATACTTTGACTGGACGTTTTGTGTGTATGTGTGTGTGTGTGTGTGTGTCTGTGTCTGTGTGTGTGTGTATGTCTGGGTTAGATTGGCGTAAAGGGGCAAATTATCAGCAGTTGTTCTGAGATGCTACAACAACATGGAATTATAGAACAGGGCCAGTTGTCTCTGCTGTATAAGGTTTGAATGTATTCAAAATTAATTATATATTGATGAACCTTTACTAAAACTACAGAGGTATATTATTAAAATGCAAATGAATTGTCTTTACTAAAGCAGATTTAAAGATTCATTAAGAAGTACTCTTGACGAATTTGAGTGTTCTTCAAAAATATTTTAGACCTTTATTATGGCGGACAATGGCTGAGTGTTTTATCACTGTCTCCTCACTTCGCCAGGGTTGCGGGTTCAGGAGTAGCCTCCTCTCTGAGTATGTGAAGTGTGCATGCTCTTCCCATGCTTTTTGGTTTCAATCCGGTACTCCGGTTTTACCACACTGCCATATTTATGATTTTCAGGTCTGCTGATGGTTAGTGCAGCAGAAATATTCATCCATGGTATTTTCATTTCTTGTTATATTCTTCCGTAATTTGGTGGGTCAGCCTCAGCTGTACTACATTATCTACTGGCCTCCATACTCAGTTAAAAATCTGCATCAAAACTGGCCACTGAAAATCCCTAATTGTTTACCACAATTTGAGATCATAGAAATAATTTTTGTACAAATTTTACAACAAGCCAACAAGCTTCAACTTTATTTAATTATAGGATGAAGTCAAAAATGTTGAATTAATTTGCACTGACTTTTTTTTTATTTATTTTTTTACCCAAACCCTCCCAACAGCAGAGCCTATTTATAACTAGGGATTGAAACTGGAAATTGAGATCACAAGTCAGAGAAGGAACTGAGGAGGCACATGTGGGATGGTTCAGTGACAGATTTTGGCCATATTCTGATGTCACTGAAGAATCAGGATCGTCGAGAGTCACTGAGCACATGAAACCCGAAATAAGATCCAGACTTTATGTTTTTAATGTAGTCTCGAGGAATAGTTCTCCAGGCTTTCTGAAGGACCTTTCTGGCAAGTTTTTGGCATTAATTTTTAGTTCAGTCGCTGTACCAGACGGTTTCAGAGAAATGTTGTTGTTTGTTAATGCATACAGTGACTTCAAGCATACAACCCATCTAACTTAAGGTGTACCAGTGAGAAACAGGTGCAGATGATGACAGATGATCCGGCTGGTGATTATACTGGTCAGACTAAACGCTGGGTGGTTGGAACAGACAAGATATGAGGTTGTTACAAAAACAAGCCATTTTTAAATTATTTTTAGGCACTTTGCAACCTGTTGCAAAAATGAGGGTTAGCTGAATGACGGAAATGAGGGGTGGTACTGAATATCCCCCTTCTTTTTCCTCTCTTCATGTGCATGAGTGTTGTGGAATCACTTGCTTATGGTTGCTTGCTTAAAGACATGAAACAGTCTAATCATCCAAAAGTGAAATCATGACATGCTATTGCTCCATACTGCTGTGATCACTGAAAGCCAGATCAGAGTCAGTTTCAGATTGTAGCAGTTGTACATTTTCGCCTCGTTCGAGTTGAGAGTGAATTTGATTAGATTGATTGCAGAGGATTTAATAATCTGCCCCTCGTCATTAACCACACCACATTTCCCTTTTAATCTCATTCCTCGGTTCCGCACTAGCGGATGTTTGTGTTGGCAGGGGACCTCTGGGGACAGTATTTAATTTTCCTTGGCCCCAGAAACATTATGAAATCATTATGAATTTTCTCCCATTTAAAATTAATTTGTACTAAAAGGCTTGTCATTTTCTCTGTAACCACACAATGCTATTACTGTACTTTTCTTCTAGCAATTATGTGGTGTGCTTATTATACCAACAACAGCAACAACAAAAATGATTTTTCCGTCTGTCTGCCTGAGAGCATATTGAGAGCTAATATTCCAGTGATAATTAAGCAATATCAGCACAGCTATGATGATATCAAGCATAACAGCACAGCCCCAAGTGTGATATTGATTTTATACAACAGATCCACCATCACGATTTATCATAAATAGATTATGATTAATTAGTTTATTTACCCAGTTATTTTAACATGTATCCTTTTTCCGCCTAGTGGAACTAACTAACTATGACTGGTGGAGCTGAAGACTGACAGTGTAATTAACAGGGTTGAAAAGAGTTTTTCTTGGGTACTACAGTATGTAGCCAAAAGGTGAGGAAAATAAACCATGGGGGTGGTGGACAGTTCTGTAAATCTCATAAGTTTCTTTTCATATTTCCATTTATTGTGCTTTAGAATATCAGCTTTGTTAAATTCCAAGTTCTGGAGTTGAATGCCAAGCATTAAAAGGAAAGCTGGTGCGCTACAGTATGTAGGGTGTACAGTCCACTTGTCCCACATGCCAAGTATTGCCCTTGATTAAGAGTTCTTAATTCTTAGTTCTTTCTTGATTAAGAAATCTTCATAGCTCGCCTTAGGGGTAAATAAAATACACCTAGGCAATTCAGAACGATGTAACGGGAGCATAACTTTATCAGATGTAATTTATTCCTAAAATGCTTCTGTGACTGGTTTTGAATGTAGGTTTTGCCAGGAGGTTGCTCTTCCTCAGTACTGCAGACCATACAGACCATACAGGGTGCCTCTTGTCTAATCCGATCACTTTGTCAGAACTGACTGTTGTATAACCTGTAATGAAACGCTGTCTCTCCTGAGCAAAGTGTTCGTATGGCTCTAGACCAGCTAAGTCCTCAGATAATTTAATATACAGTAGGGGATACAGCAGGTCGCACATGTGCCAGTAGGTTTGTTTGTGAATGCATCATTTTGTGCAATAGCATGTGGGAGACTACTGTGTGTGTGTGCAAGTGCATGTACGCAAGCTCTCAGTGGACTCTCTATGCCCACGCCTTTCCTCCTTAACAATAGAGAGAATACAAGAGTTGATTTTCCACCCAGAGCCCACAGAAGCATTGATTCCTAGACCCAATACATATACAGTACAGTTGGATACATGTGTATTTGAACAGTGACACAATTTTCATAACTGTGCTTCTTTACACCACAAAAACGGTACACTTTCAGGTTTAATTCAAGGGGTTTAACAAAGGTATTGCATTAACTTTTTAGGAATTACAGAAATTTCATAAGTCTGACCCTTTTCATCGTCTCAAAAGTAATGGGACACACTAAAATAATAATAAAAGAAGAATTATTTTTACACAAATACAAAGGATTGAACACAAATCCTTTGCAGTCAATGACGGTCTGAAGTCTGAAACCCATAGACATTAGTAAATCCTGAATTTCCAGCCTTGCCAGCTTTTTACATCATCCGGATTCAGTTGCTGCTCATTTCTGGGCCTTCCTGCTTGCAGTTTTGTCTTCAGTAAGTGAAAAGCTCAAAGGATTGAGGTCATGTTGTTTACTTGGCCCTTTAACTTCCTAGCCCTTTCCCTGCTCTTGGGTTGCTTGTGCAGTTTGTTTTTGGGTCATTAACCATCAGGTCTACTCCTATTAGTAGTCGCATCATCAGTAAACACCAGTGATCCACTTCCACCATGTTTGACATATGATGTGGTATGCTTTGGTTCTTGAGTGCTTCCTTACTGTACCTTCTCCTTCCTCTTATCTTCCCATTATACTGATACAAGTTAGTATTGGTTTCATCTGTCCAGGAAATCTTGTTTCAAACCTGGGCAGGCATTGCTGAAGGTTTTCTAGCATGTTTTATCTTTATTGGTATGTTCTTTATTGTTGCCAGTGGTTAAAACATCTGTTCCGCACATCAACTTGGCACAGGTTTTACGCCTGGTGCCCTTCCTGATGCAGCACTCCCATTTTATCCGGGCTTGGGAGCAGCACTGCATCTAGTGGCTGGGGATTGGGCAGTGGGTGAGAATTCAACCCGGGCCTTCCACATATGGCAAGCAGGAAACCTACCACCGAGCCATCTGGCTAGATGTTGTGAAGGGTTTTCTTTTGCTGAGCTCAGCAATGAATTCATCCTTTTTAAGAATGTGCCATGTTTTTGCTGTCTCTCTTAAATGTCTGTTGTTATTTTTTAACCTAATGATGGTCTCCTTTCTCTGCATTTGAATTGAATTGAACTTCAAGGGAACACAACATGCAATCCAAAGAACAGCTACCTACAGTAATATAAATTCAATACATGGAATTCAGATGCAGGCTATTTATCTCCTTAAATTGTCACAAATTAACACTTGTCTAATTACTTATGCATGTGCCGTAAAATGGAGAGACATCACAAAGGCTGTAATTCCTAAACTGTAATACAATATTCTTGTTAAACCTCTTAAATTTAATCTGAAAGTCTACTCTTCAGTCACATTGTGATTGCTGAATTTTTGAATTTTGAATCCATTATGGTGGTTTATTATGGTGGTAAAAAATTGTCACTGTTCAAATACTTCTAGTCCTGACCCTATTTACATGTATTCCCTGCACAGATGCTTTTATCTCTGCTGCACATTTCCATTATCTGACCAGAAAGCACTCTCTGTTTCCACAGGATGACATCGTTGTTAACCACAGCTCATTGTAGCTGCTTCTGATGACACATTATTACAGTCTTATAACTGTACACTCAGTAGACACTTTACCTTTATGGACAGGACCTTCTCTTGGTATGTACAATGAAACCTTGGATTACGAGTATAATTCATTCCGGAAGTGGGCTTGTATTTCAAAACACCCGTTAACCAAATCAAATTTCTCCATAAGAAATAATGGAAACTCAAATTCGTTCCACAGCCCAAAAAAATAAATACATCAAAATAATTCATACAAAATATAAAGTAAAAATAAAACACATTAACCTGCAAAAAAGTAAAAAGTAAAGTAAAAAACATTTTTTAACTGCACAAGTAAAAATAAGTCCAGACAGATTTTTTAATTTATTTATTTCCGTTTATGTGAATAGGCGGGGTGTGTGTGAGTGAGTGTGAGAGAAGCTAAAGTAATGTGTCTAATGACGCGTGCATGCACACAGACACAAAGAGCAGTCTAATACTGAGAACTTAAAATGGATTTTTAACCTCTCTAATGAGACTTGCTTTTGTATGTAATTCATCACATGTGCTGTACACACACGCATACAGACACAAAATAAAATATGTTTTACACACACACATGGTCACAGTGCAACAGTACACACGTGCACGGATGTCGATTATAACAGTGAGAGACGAGCACTAAGACCCAGCAGTGGAGCCGATTATACACAATTCCGCTGCACAAGAGAGATTGTGCTCAGTTGTGATCATGTGATCAAAACAAGAAGCGCATGCGTGATACATGATACTCGGTACTCGTAAACCAAGACTTGTTTGTTTTCCAAGTCAAAATTTATTACAAATCTTTGCTCATCTTGCGGAACTATTGAAAGCATTCCTTTGAGATTCTGGTCCATATGAACATGATTGCATCACAAATCTGCTCTCTTAGATACAGAGCTGCTGACTTTTTGAGACAATTTTTTTCTTTGCCACGTGGCATATGCTGAGTATATGAGTTAGCGCATATAAGAAGGGTAAATCGTGACTATGAAGGGAAGGACAAAGTCAGCCACGATACTCGGATAAGCTGTGGCATTAAAATAGAGAAAAAAGATTTTGCTTTATTTACCAGATTTAAGGGACCCCAGTACTGTATGTGCACAGAAAACATTACCCACTCTATTATACCATCAGCCATCATTAACTGCTCACACAAGTCAGGTTGGTTCTGATGATTCATAGTAGAAACCTCATCATCTGCACATAGCTGCAGTAATTCAGATTCACTGTGTTTAAAACAAAGCATATGCTCTCCTCCACAGGTGTGTGTGCCCCACCCCACGCACCACCACGGCCCTCACGTGTGTGTTGCGCTGTTTCCCGTGTGAGCCGTCTTGGGCCGGGAGCCCCTTCGTGCACCGCGCACCAAGCCCGCCTATGCTCACCATGACGCGCTCCAAAACCTTCCAGGCTTACCTTCCTACCTGCCACCGGACCTACAGCTGCATCCACTGCCGTGCACACCTCGCCAACCATGACGAGCTCATCTCCAAGGTGATCATGACTTCCTGTATGGAGTTCATTGCCAAAGTCGGTTAGGAAAAAGAGGAAATAAGGCATAGAAAACTGTGATAGCAGACAAGACTAAGTTGTTTAGAGCAGACGATAGGACAGCTTGTGGTCAGATATGCAGTTGTTGCACAGCTTGTTGTTCACATTTTAACACTGAACAATGACAGAGTATGGTTTTGATAGAACAATTTGTTGTGAGACTCTTATAGGCTGTTTTATTGTTTTTCTTTAAGTCCTTTCAAGGGAGTCAAGGCAGAGCTTATCTTTTCAACTCTGTGTAAGTATATATGATAATATATGATTGAAGGGTTTATCCTTGGTCATGCGCTCTTATATGCTTATTGCTCATTGCAATCTGTCTGTCTCTCAATAGGGTGAATGTAGGTTGTGGTCCAGCGGAAGAGCGAGTGCTGCTCACTGGCCTACACGCAGTAGCAGACATCTACTGTGAGAACTGCAAAACTACGCTGGGATGGAAATATGTGAGTGTAATGACATATACAGCCTTGTTTACACCACTGAATACTCTTCAGGCAACACACTTACATTATCTGTGGTCATAAATATTTGACCCATTCCTGTATTTATATTTTGGTCTGTTCATAAGCACAGGAGCGTATTTACTGCAGTCATGGACACACATCAGCTGATCAGGGATCCCAATATAGATTATGACCTACTACTATGCTATGCAAAGATTGGAAGTCTACACTTAAAGTCGATCCCTAAGGGGCTCGCACTCTTCACTCGGTGTCCATTTTCGCTTAGCAGCTGCACCACTTGCTGATATTTTTACATCCATTGGTGGATCTGAGTTTCTGTTCAGGCTTTTCAAATAGGTTATTAGCTGTCTTCAGAGTATGCACACACACACACAGATGTAGGGAAATACTGGGAATAAATGGTCTATTAAATGGTCGATGTTGTTGCGGATATTACGTTCAAGCTATAAGAGTGTTTTCATACACGTTTGACAGCTACAAATGTGATTACACAACTAGAAAAAAAAATACTCCTTATTGTCTTGAACAAAAGCAACATTTTTGCAGCTTCGTGCACTTCATGGCGCTGTGGCTTATTATAAAACCCTAACAAAATAACTAGCTCTTTATATTGTTGTTCTTTTGGCTGCTCTCATTAAAGGGTCACCACCCTTTTCAGCGGACCATCCGATCTGCACGTACAACTTGGGTTTTATGTCGGGTTTATGTCCTTCATGCAACCCTCCCATTCTGTCAGGGCTTGGGACCACCACTACCTACACCCTGCATCCATTAGCTGGTGTTTTCGATGTGGTAGGGGATGCCAACGTACATGTCTGCCTGACTTTCTGTACAGAACTCTCTGCCTAACTTATTAATACAAAGACATATAATTTTGTAAGGTTGAGTATCTACACCTTGCTTATGTTAAAAAAAAATATACAGTTTAGCTTTTCTAATTAATATCAACTGGTGCAGGTGTTTGCTTATGTTAAGCAAGTGGCTTATTTTAACACAGATTATTAAATCTGGCACATAACCGTTCATAACATCACTTTTATTCAACATTTTGATTTCACTTATGGTGCAGATTAAACTTCAGGCAGATATCCAAGTACTGAATACATTCTGTCCAGCCAGTTTTGCGCATCGCTATGACAAAATCTGCTCATAATTTCTGCTCAATCACTTTTACTCAACATTCTGATTTGAGCATGTAACACTCTGGATTCATGTTTTTTTACACGCCCTCACCTCAGGCTGCTGCGGATATGTTTGCTCTAACGACTCGTGTTTTATCTCATGGTGGCGCTTTACATTACTTCTTTAATTAGAAACACAGCTTCAGAACATATGAGACAAATCTTTCCGTATGAAGAATAAACAAACATTGATCTGTCCATTTATCTTTGAAGGTTTAGTTTTCATAGTCTACTTTTTCATAATAGCCTTTTTTGAGGGGTAAGTGTTTGTGTTTTTTGTGGATTTGGGCGTCTTGTAAGTGCATCACCATTTTTTTCCCCTGTTCATTCCACATACTCTGTCTGTACACTGTAAACTATTGCATTGATTGACTCTGGGCGCGTATAGTCATGCCCACCTTGAGGAAAAATATAATACCTTTTTTTTTTTTTCAAGGGGCGGAGTCGAATTTATTCCAGGCTTTTCTACCTGGAATGAGTAGAAAAGGTCCAGGAGGTCCAGGAGTTTGAGTTGGACTTGATCTAGTTCCTCCTACATGAATAGAATTTAACCAGAGGGTGGGATCTGAGGTGATCCAGCTACTCTTACCTACACAGTGTTTAATCAAAGGTCCAGGGGGCGGAGTCAGATCTGACCCAGTCCTTCTAACCTTAGTAGAATTGAACCGAATGTCCAGGGAGTTGATGACGTCTCTGTTTGCTTGCTTGTTTGTTCCTGTGCTACAGAGCGTCTTCTGGGTTACGGGTTCGGTGTTTAAGTGGAAGTCGATCTGGTCCATCTGTGTCCTCTGGACGACTCGTTCTGCAGTGCAGTCACTCTCTGTCAACAATATTTTTATTGATTTTTAACAGGGATATAACAGGGTAAACATGCAATGTTTTAATACAGGTTTTATAATCCCCTTATAAACCCTATAGCACCCACCCCGTCCCTCCCTGACTCCAAGCCAGTTTTACATGCATAAGAAAGGCTAGACGCCAGGCATTGAGAGAGAACAAAAAAGAAAAAAGAAAAGAATACGGAGCTGGAAGTTCTATATGCAAAAAATAAAAAGGAATAAAAAGGGGAAAGAAAACAAACAAGTAATTAAATAAGAAAGGAATCAAACTATAAATGTATATGAAAAAAGTGAAGGAAGGGTCCCCACACCTGTTGAAATTTCATGTCTGAATAACGAATTGTGCAGTGAATCTTCTCCAGGGACAAACAGGAGTGGGTGACGTGGCATCCTTCCACTTGAATAAAAGAGAACGCCTGGCCAGGAGTGTCGCAAAAGATAACAATCGCTTTTTAGCTGGAGTTAGACTCTTATCTTCCTCTCCAGTGATACCAAAGAGAGCAATCAGGGGGTCTGGTTCAAGATTGCATTTCAATACGTAGGACAGGGTCTTAAAAACATCCCTCCAGAATTTTTCCAAATTCGGGCATGTCCAGTACATATGAATAAGAGACGCCTCTCCGCTTTTACATTTATTACAACAAGGATCAATGTCTGGATAAAAACGGGAAAGTTTAAGTTTGGAGAGATGAGGCCTGTGTACAACCTTAAACTGTAATGAAGAGTGGCGGGTATATAAGGAGGTAGAGTTGACAAGTTTAAGAATTGAATTCCAAGTATCATCTGATAGTGACAAACTTAAATCCTTCTCCCAAGCAGTTTTAATTTTACACAAAGAGGTGTGACTCGAAGCCATCAAGCCACCATAAATAGTGGATATTAGGCCTTTACGCAGCGGGAACAAACAGAGGAGATTATCTAGAATGTTTGCAGCAGGAGCCTCAGGGAAATTTGGTATTAAAGAGCGAATGAAGTGTCTTACTTGCAGATATCTGAAAAAATGAGAATTGGGTAGGTTAAACCTTTCAGAAAGCTGTTCAAATGATGCAAACTTAAGGTCAACAAACAGGTCTTTGCAAAGCTTGATGCCCTTATTGTACCATTCCTGAAACACTGGATCATGTAAAGAAGGTTGGAAGAGATGGTTAGAGACGATAGGACTGGACAGAGAAAAGCCCAGAAGACCGCTGTGCTTTCTGAACTGAGCCCATACTCTCAAAGTATGCCTAACTACTGAGTTATTGATTAATTTAATTGAGGGGATGGGGAGAGCAGATCCAAGGAGTGCAGAGACAGAGAGATTTTTGACAGACTTTATCTCCGTTTCCACCCAGGCAGGCCGATTAGGTTGGTTATGAAAATAAGACCAAAAGATGACAGATCGAATGTTTGCTGCCCAGTAGTAGAAACGAAAATTAGGTAGAGCCATGCCACCGTCTCTTTTAGATCTTTGAAGTAGGGACTTATTCAATCGTGGATGTTTACCTTTCCAAAGGTAAGAAGATATAATTGAGTCAAAAGGGCCAAAGTAAGATTTGGGAATAAAAACAGGTACAGACTAAAAGAGATATAAAAATTTAGGGAGAATACTCATTTTAATTGCATTAATGCGGCCCACCAGGGACATGGACAGTGGTGACCATCGTCCCAAGTCCTTTCTTGTTTGGTTCAACAACCTAATAAAATTTTCTTTAAAAAGGTGTTTGTTTCCTTGTAATTGTAATACCAAGATAGGTAAACTGATTTTCCACTATGTTGAATGGAAAATTGTGCATACCAGTTGTTACTGCAGTATTATCTAGCAAAAAAAGTTCACTTTTGTGGAAATTTAATTTATATCCTGAAAAGTAGCTAAATTCCCTGAGCAATGACAGCACATGTGGCAGAGAGGAGACTGGATTTGATAAAAAAAAAAAAAAGTAGAAGATCATCTGCATAAAGGGAAACTTTATGTTCTTCTCCCTGCCTCCAAATCCCAGATATATTTCTACAGCTACGGAATGCAATTGCTAGTGGCTCAATGGCAAGGTTAAAGAGCAGTGGGCTAAGCGGACACCCCTGACGAGTTCCCCGCTGAAGACTGAATGGTTGAGACTGTTGAGCATTTGTCAGAACTGAGGCAGTGGGGCTTGAATATAATAATTTAACCCAAGTGATAAAACTTGGACCAAAATGGAATTTTTCTAAAGCCCTGAATAAATACTCCCATTCCACACGATCAAAAGCCTTTTCAGCATCCAAAGAAAGGACACACTCAGGGATCTCCTCTGATGGTGTGTACAAGATATCCATAAGGCGTCGAATGTTAAAGTAAGAATAACGATTTTTAACAAAACCGGTCTGGTCCTCAGATATAATTGAGGGTAGAACATTCTCTAATCTACGAGCCAAGACTTTAGCAAGTATTTTAACATCCACATTAAGAAGAGAGATTGGTCTATATGAAGAGCACTCTGTTGGGTCCTTATCCTTCTTTGCTATGAGGGTGATGCGAGCCTCATTAAATGACGCAGGCATCTGACCTTGCTTAAAAGATTCAGATAGAACCAAAGCAAGTTGTGGTGCAAGGTATGAGGAGAATGATTTAAAAAACTCTGCAGGGAACCCGTCAGGACCCGGGGACTTACCAGATTGTAATGATGAGATAGCTGAACTGATTTCCTCTTGTGATATGGGCTCTTCTAATCTTAATCTAGAATCAGGGGACAGTGTTGGGATATCTAGTTGAGTCAAGAAATTCTCAACTGAGTTCCCAACGGACCGTAGTTCAGAAGTATATAATCGAGAATAAAAATTCCTGAATGCATCATTAATTTTAGAATGGTCGGTAGTGATGGTACCATCCTCCATCCGAATTTTTGTAATTTGTTGCTGTGCTCTAAATCCTTTTAACTGATTAGCTAAAAGTTTCCCAGATTTGTCACCATGAATGTAAAATTGGCTCCTACTCTTTAATAATTGGCGTTCAATTACATGCGTTGAAATAAGTTCAAACTTAGTTTGCAATTCTACACGTTTTTTATAGAGATCGGGGTTTTTAAATAGAGCATACTGCTGATCCATTTCTTTAATTTGGTTGGTCAAATCTTTTCGTTCTTTATATGCCTTCCTTTTCATATTTGCAGTGTATGAAATTATCTGTCCCCTGAGGTAGGCTTTCAGAGCATCCCAAACAATTAAACGTGACACTTCAGGTGTTTCATTTGTGTTTAAGAAAAAAAACTATCTAGTCTTCCATAAATTTTACAAAATCGTCCTCCATCAGTAACGATGAATTAAAGCGCCAATGTTTAGTAATTTGAGGGAGAACGGGGAGTTTTATAGACATAACAACTGGAGCATGATCTGATAAAACAATGCTCTGATAAGCACAAGAAGTAACCATTGGGATCAGTTGATTATCTATAAAGAAATAATCAATTCTGGAGAAAGTATGGTGAACATGTGAGGAAAAGGAGTATTCTCTCTTTTTTGGATTAAGGAAGCGCCATATGTCCGAGATACCAAAGCTGCAGAGATAGGACTGAAGTAGCGTAGCGGATTTACTCAGAGGTATAGGATTGGGAGATGACCTGTCAAGTGATGGATCTAAACAGCAGTTAAAGTCTCCCCCTAATATGAGAGAGTATGAGCTCAGATCTGGTAGAAGAGAAAAAAAATGTTCAAAGAAGGAGACATCGTCATAATTAGGGGCATATAAATTAGCCAACACTACATTAGTATTAAATAACTTCCCTGAAACAATGATATAACGACCTTGTATATCTGTAATAACATTATGATGCTCAAAAGAGATGTTTGGGTTAATGAGAATTGAGACACCCCTAGCTTTGGCCTCAAAGGTCGAGTGGTAGTGCTGCCCACCCCAACGTGACATAAGGCGAGAATTATCAGAACTGCGAATGTGAGTTTCTTGTAAAAATGCTAACACAATACTGGCTTTGGAGATCCCCCACCCCTGCCCCCCACACCCCTCCCCCACACACCCCACTGCCCCCCAACAAACCAAGATAGCTGCTAACAAACAAAGCAGCAAGCTCTTCCATCCTTCCATTTTCCACCCAACAAATCTTCCTGCCGCTAACCACCCCATCTTCTGTTCCGACACAATTTACATAAACTAAGAATTAAATATATAAATAAAACATTTCAACACTCCAATACTGAAATCTCTTAATGAGAGAAAAACACACCACCACCCCTCCCCCCACGTCACATTGTAACTCTAAACACACAAACATGTAAATCACACGTGATTAGAAATAGAGAAAATAGTAATAGACAAATAATAATAACCGCTTCACAAGTTTAACACAACACTTTTACCGGGAAAGGCATAAACATGGCCAGATTTTTTGTTAAAAATGGTACTTTCCTGAGAAATGTAGTATTGCGTATTAAAATAATAATAATATAGTGCACTACGTAGTTTTCGGCAGACTGTCTGTGTTTCTGCGCCTCTTCTACCGAGCGGAGCCACTTCTTCTGTCCGGTAGAGAGAGAGATCCGGAGCCGCGCTGGATGCAGGAGAGAAGGCCGGAGTCCACGGCTGTATAACTAACTCGGTCATTACTTCTCTATACTCGGCTCGCTGGTTTAAAACTTCGGGAGCGTAGTCTTCCACTATGCGAACCTGCTGACCGCGGTATTCCAGCTTCCCTCTCCGCCGAGCCTCCCGAATCAGAAGGTCTTTCACCTGGTACCGGTGTACACGGAGAATGACGGGCCGAGGTCTCTGTCCTGAAGTGGGTTTGGATGCAGGTATTCGGTGGGCTCCATCAATCTCCGGCAGGGATGGCAGCGTTTCACTCCCAAACACCTCGCACAGAAACTTGGAGAAGAACTCGGTAGGGAGTCCACCTTCAGTACCTTCTGGAAGACCCAGGACACGCAGGTTTTGTCTCCTGCTCCGGCCTTCTAGGTCTACGACTTTGGACGTTAACTTCGAGTTACTTTCCCGAAGTCCGGAGCAGATATTCTCCAACTCCGTCACACACTGGCTCAGGTCATCTGTAGCGAGTTCTAGTGATGGTAAGCGCTGTCCATGGTCCTCTACTTGGGCCTGAATTTGGTCCAGTTTACTTTCTAGTAAACTAAATGAAGATTTAAACTCAACCGCTAACGCATCACGGTGTTTATCTAACAGCGCTGAGATAGCCTCGACTGTTGGAGGGGTCGCAGAGTCGTCTTTTTTAACGGCTTTAACACTCCTGGTATCCATTATAAATGAAAAAAATATATAACCGTGGGGTAGAGAATTTCTCTGTTAGAAAATTTATGCTGTGATGTAATGTAGCACAGACTGCAACTGTTCATAACTTACTCAATGTTTTGATTTCATTTACTATATAGCACAATTTAACTGTAAGTAAATTTCTAACACCTGCCAAAGTTTCATTAAATTCTGTCCAGCCAGTTTTGCATGATGCCGTGACAAAATCTGTTCGGACAGACAGAAATCTTCCAGAGACTGGTTTCAGGTCCTCCAATGTATGAAACGGGAAATATATCCTTGAAAAGGGCACAGACAAAACCTTTCTTTTATTTATATAGATATCACCAAAAATTCTCTACCTCAATATAACACTGAACTGTTGTTTTTGAAAATCCCTTTCCAGATCCATTCCTCCGCTTTGCTCTTATAAGAACGTTCACTTCTATAGGAAGTTTAAAACTAGATTTTTGACGGTGACTGTAGGGATTTGTGTGCGCTTTTAGCCACAAGTGCATTAGTGAGGTCAAGTCAGGTGCTGATGCTGGAATAAGGAGGCCCAGGGTGCAATAAATGTCTCGGTTCATTCCAAAAGCCTTGAGTGGAATTAAGGTCAGGCATGTGTCCAGGCCACTCGAGTTCTTCCAATTCAAATTTGATAAAAACTATGTCTGTATGGAGCTCAATTTATGTAATGCTGAGACAGGTTCGGGCCTGTTTTTATTCTATATACAGTTTTTTTTTTTTTTGTTAAATTTCTTTAATTTTTGTGAAGCTGCTTTGAGACAATGACCATTGTTAAAAGCGCTATATAAATAAAATTGAATTGAATTGAATTGAATTGAATTGTTATGCAGTAAAGTTAAACTGTAATACCACAGCATGCAAAGACAATTTGTGTGTGTGTGTCTTACCACTTCATTTTTTGTGGCAAAAAATTTATTTACACATACCCAGTTGTCTAGGAGGCTTTGTACTCCAGTCCTTATTCTGCTCTCTATCTGTCCACTTCTGTACAGGAGCACGCATTTGAGAGCAGCCAGAAGTACAAGGAGGGTAAGTTTATCATCGAGCTGGCCCACATGATAAAGGACAATGGCTGGGACTAAGGTCTGAGGGAGCCTTGATGGAGTATGGATGAAGCCAGTTCAGATGCTGGCTGTGCGGGTAAACAAGTGACGCTGGTTTCATGTCGCCTTCTCTCTTGTATTCGATTTAACATTTCTCCCACACACTCACACACACACACAAACACTCCAGGGTTGCCGGTGAAGAGTCAGCACAGAGGAGAGGCAAGCCTAGGAAGAGTGTACCTGCGTGTATGTGTGTGCATGTGTGTGGACATCCCAGCTGAATGAATGAACATGTGAATACATCCAACAACAGGTGTGTAGACATGTACAGTACACTCACCTAGATATATACACTGAGCTAGTTAATTGCATGTCCCACCTATCTGAGCCCAAGACAACCCAATGTGTTTGCATGCATCTGGGTTCTGCACCAAACTTCGCAGGGCCGTGGTATCACAGAGGTAAAGATGGTTTATATAGGAGAGTGCTAAGGTGATTATCCCAAATCCAGCTGAGTTTGGGCACTGCCAGCTTTGGCCAACAATGACTAGTCTCCGAATGGGCCTCTGATGGAGACAGCCAATGAAAGGGGTAAAACTAATCATATTGGGAGGCAACGCTTTCTATTGAGCCCTCCCCGTCTCACTGTTTATAGGATACTAACATCTTATCTGGCTCAGGCCCTTCTTCTTTGCCCTTACATACAAAGCTGAATGTTAACCAGTATACCTAACTGGACACATGGTGTTGTATTTGGATCGAAAAAATCTGTATTCAGCGTTATCCATTAGCCGTCTGTGCTAGTCCTGCTTTTGTGTGTGATTATATTTTAATAACTACTGCTGGGCATGAGGACGAGGTTTTCAGAGCTTTCTCACATGATGTGAGAGTACAATACTGCCTCCTTCTAACAAGCATTTTATAACCGCATAATAACTCCACAGATTAAAGTCAGTTAATAGTGACACCTTGGCGGTGTCTCCACATCAACCAAAGAATCTGTCCATATATAGTAGTTAATTAAACAGTGAGTAGGCTGTAGTGACATGAAGAGGTCTGGCAATTGCAATGACCAGCATTAACTCTTGGAGAGTGGCACAGACATTACCAAAAAACGACTAACCATTTTAATTGGTTTCATAGTACCAATATGCAGTCAATGCAAATGCGTTTAGAAAAATTTAATAAATTAGTGATGCACCGATTGTTATATTTAAAATAACTATTCGGCTGATACTTGTATGTTGTTGTTGTCCCTCTTTTGTGCCAGGGAGACAAAGAACACCTTCTTTATTTATATATATATATATATATATATATATATATATATATATATATATATATATATATATATATATATATATATATATATATAAATAAACACCTAGTTTTAAAGTTTGAGAAAGGCCTGACAGATTGTCCAAAATGACTGAAAGCCTCTTTAGCCTCTTAAAGAGATACTCAATGAGAAGAACTATCAGTACTTCACAGAGGTAGGCAAAGTACACTAATCATGTACTTGAGTAAAATTAGAGATACCCTATGAAAAATAAGTCCTCCAATTATAATCATACTTGAGTAAAATTATAAAAGTATTTACCATCAAATTTACTTAAGTATTGAAAGTACCGAGTTTGTATTAGTGTACAATAGCCTTAAAGTCATGATAAATAGTCTCTCTCGCTCTGCTTTCTGAGTATGAATGTGCTGTTTTCATCACTGTCTGCAACTGTCTCCACATCTGAATTCAAACACCTGCTATTGATTAGGCATTTCACAGAGGGAAGGCAAATCACGCAATTTTGCATAATAACCAGCAGGTGGCGATATTACTACTTAAAATTCTACACACCACTGTGGTTGCTTAACACGATGCCAGGCAGAAATGTAGTGAAAAGTTTGAATATTTGTTGTAGCAATTAGTGGAGTAAAAGTAAAAAGTATCCGCTAATAAAGATACGCAAGTAAAGCACAGTTATCATAAATATGTATTTGAGTACAGTAACAAAGTAAATGTACTTGGGTATCTTCCACCTCTAGTACTTACATAGCCAAACAACAACCTTTTTATAAATCGTAAAATATATGTAATTAAATGTGAAATATAAAAACCATAAAATTCTTGCCTGTAGAACATTCTCTAGCTACGTCACAGGAAAATGTCTTACAAACGGCATATTGCGCAGTCATGCCCTCGCTGACACTGTTATAGGAGGTACTGTAGCTCCACATATGAGACCTTTTACGATGCTGCAGTTGGTTTTACGTATTGTTTGCTGCAGGTAACCAACCCAACATTTAGCCAGCGCAAAACTGATGCCACAAAACAGATAAACATTCATCACTAGCATCAGGTTTTGTTGTCGTTAGGGCAATGCCAGGTGAATATCAGGCAGTACCCGTTTACAGCTGATAAATCGGTGCATCGCTAATTAAAATCTAAGGATGTGAAAATTAAATACTAATTATTCTAGGCCAATTATTTTATTCACTCTTGCAACAAAGGCACATCACAAAATGACATGAGTCTGTATCTTCGTTATTTTATGCAGCTCTCGGGTGACAGCTTGAAGTATTTTGAGAAGTATCCCTAAGCACTCACTCACTTCTTGTATACATTGGGTGAACATATGGGTGGAGCTGGCTAAGATGTAGCCACTAGCTAAATATGTTGTTGAACTATATTATAAAATTCCATACAGTATCACATATATTCCTGTCATTGTTGTGTATTTCCAGCATGCATTCTGTTCACCTCTATTAATCATGAACTCTCCAATGATTACCATAAAGCTCCAACATTTGCAGCTTTGTGTGACACCAGATGACCAAAATTTGTTGCTAGATCATGAAAGTCATGACCAATAATGCTGTAATGCTGCATGTGACAGTCTTTGTGTGCACAGATAAAGATCAGGGTTGAGGTTAAAAGTAGCTAAAGTGCCAGCTTTTGTCTCTGCATTATTTCCTTTTTGTAAATGACAGATATTAATATATTTAACATGTACATTTACATGTATGTTAATGAAAGGCACCTTTATTTAGGTTGGTCTGCGTGTTTTCAGACTGTAAATAAACATGTACGGTTTGTTATTTATGACTTTGAATTTCATAGTGTGCTTTCTGTCTGGAGCCCTAATATGGGTGTGCAATATTTGGCACTTTTTTTTAACTCTTGAAAATGTTTCAAGCTTAGTTTCTTTTATAAAAATGAACTACATTAAAATAAAAGATATGGTCGATTGCCTTGTTCTTGTGTTTGTTCAAGTGTGTGTGTTTATATTCCTTATAACACATCATCATATAAATCATATTTTCCGTAAAGGTAACGTTGAGTGTGAACCTGATGATCTACTTCTATCAGTGTATGACATTCAATAAGGAAATATTAACAAATTTGTAATTATAGACTTATTTCAGCTTTATTTTCGAATATAATATGACCGCCTGTGCTCCACTCCAGCGTGCTCTACTTTTGCGAGGTTCTTCAGGCTCTGGACTGCGTTTTCCTGTTTACAGCTGTGCATGACTTGGGCTCTGAGCTGCACTGCAGATCCAGTCTCCTAGCAACTGGGTTTCTATCTTCTCAAGTTGCGGAGGTGGAGAGAGAGAGAGAGAGAGAGAGAGTGTGTGTGTGTGTGTGTGTGTGTGTGTGTGTGGAAAGAATTGGCGTTATTCATTGTCTGGGTTCAGTATTTATCAGGCGCATACACACACACACACAGCTCAGGAAGTGAGTCTGTCTGACGTCTGGGGGAAGGTGCGTGGGTGATGTATTTGCTCTTCATTTCATAGTGCCATCTGTACAGGGTGAGAGATGAATGCAAAGGGCTCTCAGTGTTAGATGAGGGATGGGAAGGCTTTGGTTCAAATCCACAATGAGTCTTTATTCCTAGCCAGGCAGGATGATTGTATCCGAATTTGTAATCGGTTATGAAACAGTTTATCCTAGCAGTAATTACAGCTCTACGTTTTCTAGCATCTGATGCTACATGCTTGGAACAGCTGTATTTGGCGACCGGCGAAGAATTTCTTCAAGGTTTGTCAGGGTATACCAGTGTACGACTATTTTCAGCTCCCTCCAGAGGTTTTGAGTCAGACTGGGACACTCAAGGACAAGGACAGAAGCCAAGCCACAGTCCTGTCTGTGTGTCACAAATCACTGTCGTGTTAGAAGGTGAACTTTCAAACTACTGTAACCCTAGCTCTAGATCTTGATCCTGAAGGAGCAAACCAGATGTAACAGTGGTAACTAACCACTTAACCTTGAGATGAACCTTTTAGGTTTTGAAATGGATATAAATCATTACAATGTGAAAGAGTATAATAAAACAGTAGTAAGTGTGTTCAAATGATGTTCAGTATAAGCGTTATAGTAAATAGTAATCTTGGAATGAACATTAAAGGTTACAGTTTATGCTCAACTCTCTCCCTCCAACTGATTTAAAGTGTATCCATGAAAATCCTCCCCACATCAGGACAGTGGCACCATTGTGTTGCAGTGTAGGGATGGAACTGGTCACATGATAAGCCTGGTTTCTTTCAGATGCGGTGCTTAACTTACAGGCTGAAGTGTTCCTTCCTTCCTTCCTTCCTGGTTATCAGATCATAGAATCTTGTTTTTCACGTCCTTTTCAGAAGTGCTGTTTGGCAAGTGAGCCATTGTGTTTCATCCTTCTATTGAAGAGTCATATCTATCTTCCCATCCGACTATAAAGGGTCATGGTCACCACTCTGACTGAAATGCGTCTCCATTTGCTCAGTTTGGTTCTAAGAAAGAATCTCGCTGGTTCTGAATTTCTTCTATTTAAAAATTATAAGAGTTGTCCAGGATAATGGGTAAAACTTATAACTGAATAATTATTAAAGTTTTTCAGTTTGTGTGGAGAACTGTTTTCAAATCTAGCTCATTTTGAAGCAACTCTCAATCTCAAATGCATCACTCAACCTTAAATGCTTGTTCATAAAACCACTGTTTGTACCTTTGGCAGTATGAGTACATGATCCTGTGATTCAAACAATATGGTCAAACATATAGGCATTTATAAATCAGTTTAGGGTGACACGGTGGCTAAGTGTTTGGCGCTGTTGCCTTGCACCTGCAGGGTTGGGGTTCGATTCCTGCCTCTGGTCTGTGTACATGGAGATTGAATGTTGTCCCGTGCTTGGTGGGTTTCCTCTGGGAACGGCGGTTTCATCCCATAGTCCAAAGACACATGGATTAGGCTAATTGGCATTCCAAAATTGTCCGTAGTGTGTGTGCGTGTGCGCCCTGTGATGGATTGCTACCCTGTCCAGGATGTTCCCTGCCTCGTGCCCTAAGCCTCCTGGGATCCTGTACACAGGATAAAGTGGTATAGACAGTGAATGAATAAATCAGTTTCATTCTGCTTTGGCTTACAGAAAGAAAAAGCACTGTCGAATGGATAGTCATAGCGAGCTACCGGTGCATTGTTACACTGCAGGATAGATTAGCTGGAAAAGAGGCTAGTCTGCTGGAAAATAAAACCATTAGCACAATGAGTGTTTCAAGAGACTGCAGTCGATGCATATATAGTTTTATGATGGGCAACAGCATCATACAGCAAAACTTTAAAAATAAACTTGCTAAAGGTGGAAAAACATGGCAATAGGGATACAAGAAATATAAATAAGGGGCAGTGGAAGCTCAGTGGTTTAAGCTCTGGGTTGCTCATCATAAGGGTGGACATTCAAGCCCCAGCACTAGCAAGCTGCCACCTTGACCAAGGCCCTTAACCCCGTTGCTCCAGTAGCTGTTTCATGATAGACTCTGTCCTCTGATCCCAACAAGCTGAAATATACAAAAAATGTATTTCACTATGCTGTAATATACACTGATTAGCCATAACAATACACCAACAAACTGGGGACAGGAACATGGGTCCCCAAGGCTCACCCATGCCCGCGGGAATCCAAGGCTAGTCCGTCCAGTACAAATCCCACAGAATAGCCAATGCTGGTCACAATAGAAATATATCAGAACACCCAGTACAGCCTGTCGCATATGGGGTTTAGCAGGCAAAGAGAGCAAAGTTGTTGGTCTGACCTCCAGATTCTCAAAATCTGAGTCCAATCAAGCATCTATTGGATTCACTGCACAAACAAGTCTGATCCATGGAGACCCAAATCAATTATAAGATTATTAAGATTCTTTCTAATCAAATATTACTAAATTTGTAATTTTTTAAAGCTTAACATGTAAGTAAAATGATTAGAAATAAGCATAACATTGACATATGTGGTTTGTTGTAAACCTAAATAAATTGTACATAAATGTAACTATATTCAAGATATTTCACTTGCTAAAATGCATTGCAAAACCTAGGTGGAAAGGAGAGGCTGCTTCTTCTGTAGTCACTTGTGTACAGTTCTACAATCAAGTCTAAGACCTTTTACCAAAAAAAAAAAACTATTTGTTAACCATGTTTTTTATTCTATTTGCTGAACAATTGCAGACATGATGTCGGAACCTCAATAAACCAGGAGACCTCCCATAGACATGTCTGTCAAGTCAAATTCACACTGTATTTCTAAATCCTTCCCTTGGATGTTATGTTCCCTTTCTCAACAAATATTCTGATCAAATATTGATTTTACAAAACAAAAATGCAAAAAGTAGGAAAAGCATGCACTGTTCTCTTATCTGCTCCTGTGCAACCCATAACCGTACGCTCAGTGACATCAATTTGTTTTAACTCTAAATATCTGCTTTTAGAGGATAGAAATGTATTTATAGTGGCCCTTACACACGAAGTCAGAACCTTAAGACATTGCAAGTCCTAGTTTTCCTGTGGATGATGTTAGATTTTGTGATGCTTTAGAGAGGCAGCACAGCTCACACAACCCTGCTTACATTTTTAAACCAGATGCTGAAAAGTGTAGCAATAGTGAACAATACAGAGTTCTTTGAGTGACGCAAAGATTTATATGAAGAAAAGTCGGATATGAGTGAAATATTAATCATCATAACCTCTGTGAAAACTGAAGTACTCTGTTGTCTACTGAGGATTAGACTTATGGTGCAAAAAAGCAACATGAGTCATATCTAAGTAGGACTTAAATCCTTTGTTATGCTGACTGTCAATACAGTGGTCTGAGTACTCAGGATATACGACAAGTCAATACTGAATCAGGTTACATTAGGAATTTTGCTAATCCCAGATTTTATCTTAGCTTTTAGAGATTCTTTCACTTCTTAAATGATTTTCCCCAGGACTCCTCCTCACTGCTTTGAACAAACTCAATACTGTTAAGTCTTCACTTCACAAGATCAACCAGAAGAGCACAGTTTTCCTTGTCGAGTCTGGTTTCTCTCAAGGCTTTTCCGTGTCATCTCAGTATTTCCATACCTGTCCTGTTGTCACTGGCTCGCTCATTATGGATCTAAATCTACATGCAGAATACTGGAAAGCTGCTTTGTGTCCATGTGCATTGTTAAAAAGTGTTATACAAATAAAAGTGCTCCACTCTGGACTGTTGGAGGAAACTGGAGCACCCAAGGGAACCCACCAAGCACAGGGAGAAGAACTCCACACACCTGAGACAGGAATCGAACCATCGACCCTGGAGGTGCAAGGTCACACTGCTAACCACTACGCCACAACAAGACTGCAGACCTTTATTAAAGAAAAATCATTACTGGCTAAATCATACCAGGTGTCCCACTTCCACATGTTGCACCAGCAGACATGATATTTTTTTGTCATTATTGTACATTTTATATAAACCAGCAGATTATACCATAGCCACTATAGTATTGAATTGTGCCATTTTGGGTAGAATACAAGTAATTTTTAGACGGCTTGAATTATCCTGTGTTGGTGCCCCCTGGTGGTGACTCAAAACTCTTCAGAAGAAAAAAAACAGATAGCTGCAGCTTATGAACATGTTTTATGAATAGAAACATATGCTACCAGTATGTGTGGTTGAGTTGATAGTCATTGCTTTCTAGGAGGAGTCGGTTTGAAACTTGATCAGCTGCAACACCTTCAATACCACCAAGGATTGCCTAGTAATTATTTAATACCTGAACAATTCATTACATCATCTTCATCTCCAATATCTTTGAGGATTGGAAGGGTTATATAGGGATCCAGAGTCTATTCTGTGACTACTGGTGCATGGGCATAATCACTGATTGTGATGAGTACCACTGCATTCACACACTCATTCACACCCAGGGGCAATTTAGCGTAGCCAGTCTGTATACTGGAATGTTTTTCTGGGAGACGAGAGGAAACGGGCATGAACATGCACACAGACAGCAAAATGACAGTCACACGGATATAACTAATTCACAGGAATACCAGACTTCAAAGATGCAAGGACAGATCAATAAAACAAGAAGAACTTTAAAAAAAACAGGCAAAGAGGATAAAAGCCAAATGACTGATCACATTAACACATTACTATATTTATTTAAAGGAAAAAAGAAATAAAAACACACTCAAGTTTTAGTACATCATACAAAGATACTGTCCAAAAATTGTTACTAAGGATTCATATACCGTCTGACTGGCTAAAGTGAGAGGCAGTTGGAAGGCTGGTAAGACTAGAGGGTGAAACATGAAGACAAGAGCGGCGGTGACAATAAACTCATTCAATTAAATACCCAGTGTTCCAACTTTCCAAAAACAGCAAAAGCAGTGCAACAAGACATAGTGAAGGTGTTAAAGACGTACTATAGAAACACATTTTGGGGCTTTCTGGAACAAAACACACACTCACACGCATTTACACACAGTCAGTCAGACGATGGTGTATTAGCTTTCTGTTACATGCAAACATCTCAGCACCTGCGACTCCATGAGGGAGATGAGGTAATTACAGACAAACACATGAAACTTAAATAATGAAGCCAGGTTCGTTTTGGGCCTAATTGTAGGCTGTGCTCATAAAACAGTGGTGGTCTACAAGGCTATCTGGTCTAGATTGCTTTAGCGAGAGGGGACTAGCACATCTTTATATTTTACCATTAGCCTCCTTTTTGAACCTTCACCGTGTCCTTTTTCTTCATGAGCGTCCTCCATGTGGAGGAAATTGTGCTGGAAGCTCCGACAAGAAGTTGTCCGACATCGTCACGCTGTAGAGTATTTCCGTAAGACATCACCAAAACCAGGCTACCGTTTGTCAAAGGCTACAGCCGTTAAAGGTTTATTGAGGGAATGTAAGCTTTGACCTTTTGGAAGGCACAGAGGTCTCTCCTCGTATGTGCTAATGCTCCTGTGTGTGGAGGTGGAAAAGGAAGCGGAAGTCAACATACAGACCGTACCAGATGGTATGTTGACACGTGAGTAAAAAAAATTTAATAGGCTACCAGCGGTGCTACTAATGTTGTCTAAGGGCACCCGAGGAAAGCAGTCACTTGAGGAGACTCGAGTTATGGAGAAGAGTCCTAGATAGTCCTGTCAAACAGCCTCGTTTTGCAGCAGAATGTCATGAAAACAGTCAATTCGTTTGCAGCCATGGACATGAAATCTGTGTGGCTGATGTCACAGCTCTCAGATCAATTGGACACAGTTGGACAAAGGAGTTCATCTCATCCCCCGTAAGCAAAATGTGATCTGTGGACTAAACATTTTAAAAGCCCAATCAGGCTACTTCTGAGAAAAAACTACTGCTCAGGAAGAATAAAAAAAAAAAAAAAAGAATTAAAAACAAAATTTAAAACACACATACATTTAGAGGAAGTAAGACAAGGAGAAGCCGAGTTTAGTTCGGTTTTCAGACAGTTGTTAGTGTTAGTGCGGAGGGAAGCCTCACTTGTGGGCCGGACACTCTATCAGAGCTCAGAGCCCAGAGCAAGGCCACGGTAGGGAAGAGGGTTGGCAAGGGAAAATTCAGAGATGGCTCAGCAGCTTGTTGTGTGTGTATGTGTGTGCGTCCATCCTCATAGCATGAGAAATGAGTTTCTGGAAGAGGTGGTGGAAGTCACACACTACTGCAGCTGCTGCCTGGGAAGCGGCCGATCCGGAAGCTCACGGCACAGTGTCAATAATTCCTGCTCGCCCTGTGTGATGCATCATCTTGGAATTGTGACTGAAAAAATTAAATTAAAAGGAGGTAGTGGACAGGGAATGAATCTTAAAAAAAAAACAAAGCTGACAGGCCAGAAATGGTGCAATTCTTCCCTCTGCCCACTGGGTGGTGCTCCAAATACAGTCCTGCTGCTGCTGCCAAAGCTTCATCCTCCTCTTAAGGTGACATTGTTTCCTCGTTTGCACCTACTGTAAGTGTCCTTACTCCATGGGGAGGGGGAGGAGCAGGAGGGGGAATAGTCAAAGCACCTTTTTTATTTGGCTTTTCATTCAGTATTAAAAGATAGAAGGTCTGAATAGAGTGAAGAAGAGCGAATGGGGAGGGACGCCGAGGAACAAGCGAGTGCCAGAGAGCAGGCACAAGCCCAGTCGGGGCTACTGCATTGGGGGCACGCCTCATCCTGTTCCTGTGAAGAAAAAGGAAAGAATAAAGACATTAACATGCACCTACATGCTCGGTTACACAAGCTATTAATTAGGCTTCACTATTCGCTGGTTGAGTAAAAGTCATAACATTCACAAGAGCTCGATTATTTGAGCTGATCGGCATCAGTCCTCATTGTTTAACTGAGCAGTGGTTACCATAGCAACAAATAAGGAAGACATTTTCATTAACTGGGTTTTGGCAAATAAACCATCTGATATGCAAACATTACATCAAAACGTATTTAAATTACATACAGGAAAAAACATCCATGCATCAAACATGTGAAAACTTTTTTGCTATTAGAATAGTTATTTTAAGAAGTCTACATCAGTTAATTCACAGCAGCTCACAAAAGAGTTTCATCACTGTTTAATCCTACAACTTTTTTTCCTTTGTTACTCAAATGTTGAGAATTCCTCGAGGCCTTACCCTCCTGTTCCTCGCCCCACCCTTCCGCCACACCAGCCAACTCATAGTGCTTCTTCCTCAGCTCACCGAGACGCTCACGCTCTTTCTGAAGCTGCGTCTCCAACTCCAACACACGCACCTGCAGGATAGCAAAGCTTAGACATGGTGTTCTCACACACACACACACACACACACACACACACACACACACACACACACACACACACACACACACACACACACAGGTTAATATATACAAAGAGATACCTGGGAGTCCATCTCTTTCCTCTTTATCTGTGTAAGTGTCATACTGCTGAAATCCATCGTGTCTGAAATGGCAGAGAGAAGTCACAGAAGTATCAGTACACAGAAGTACAAGTCTCGGATTTCAAACTTGAACAATACAAATAAACACGTTACCAAAGACAACAGGGACAGATTCTGTGGTTAGATGCACAACCTGAAATGATGTTTTGTATACTAACTTGGAATGTAAATGTCCCACACTATTGACCGCTCTGTAAAGCTGAAGGAAAACTGGCAACTGCATCATGTCTAGAATAAATTCACTGTTTGTTATTTTAGAAGAAATGTGATTAATAGATCTAGATATGCCTTACTTATAGTTAAGTAATTCTTATCCAAGTCATTATATTAAATATTACATAACTACTTAATCCAATAAAAAAATTATAGTAAATAATCTTTTTTTTCCTCCATTTATTTACATTTAGGACAAAATTGCTCCTGAATTAAATGCTTATTTATTTCATGATTTGTATAATGAAGCTTTATACCTTTGCAGCTATTTGTTAAGTATATTAATGTGGCTCCAGACTCCGCCCCTGGCCTGAGCCTGCAAATGTTTACCTCCTGTGCACCACTTTTGCTCAATAAGCAAATTAGCACATAATGTAATTAGCGACATCTAGTAGCAGTTGCAGCAGGGCACTGGTGGCTCAGTGGTGGGTGTTACGCTTGTCATGGGGAAGGCCCTGGTTCGATTCCCAGCCAGTGCCCAAACCCCCAGCCACTGGATGGAGTGCCGGTCCCAAGCCCGGATAAAATGGGAGGGTTGCGTCAGGAAGGGCATCCGGCGTAAAACCTGTGCCAAGTTGTTGTGCGGACTGGATATTCCACTGTGGCGACCCCTTGTTGGAAGCAGCCGAAAGACCAACAGTAGCTGTTGCAGCAAACATTAACTGCTTTCCATTGAAAAATGTTACCAACACCGCGCGACTATATGCACAAGATGCAGGGGGGTTTATAGTTTGTGCAAAAGCTGTACGTTCAAATCTTAAGTACGTTGCCAATTTTAAACCATTTTCATTTGTTAGGTTTTGGCATTTTTAGATCGACCAACAAAAAATTTATTAAAGTACATAATTAAATCGAACAGCTCTATTATTAAATGTCTCTCCCTTAAAAACCATATTGAATCTGAAGTTCAACAACTCTGTGTATTTTTTACAAAGAAATGCAAATCATATTGGATCTGATGGAGGTTCTGCAAGAAGATCACAACTTCCTAAAAAGTCTTAAATCCCTCCTGTACGTTTGCTTTTGTGACTCTTTATAATTAACTGTGGAAAGGAAGCAAAGGGATTTGTAGGACCAAAAACACCTTGCTCCACCTGTGTCAACAAGTGCCACAAACTCACCAGTTTCCTCAATCTGGGATTTCCCAGACTTGGTTGAAGCCACTACGCGTGCAGTTGCCTGAGTGACTCCTTTAGATGCCTGCTGCAGACGAGCGAGGTTGGGACTGTCCTTGTCTGCCTTCACCTGTGAGGGTGGGTCAGTGATTGGGAAAGAGATCAATACCCTTGCTTTACCCATCTATATTTCGGTCATATAGTATCCACAGTTAGGTTGTACCTTCGAAGCAGCTACAAGCTGAGCTGTACTAGCAGCTATCTCATGTGAGCACACCATCAGCTCTTCAAACTTCCCTTTGCCTTGCACTACCAGATCAGCTGCATCACTGCACACACACACACTTTTAGAAATCTGACAGTTATGAAATAAAATGCTTGTTGAGCTAACTCATACACACATTGCAGCAAACTTACACCATCACAGTGGCTCCCCAGCCCACAGCCTTGGACGCTGAGATCAGGCCTTCGGTCCAGCGCGAGTTCTTAGCATAGAACTCCTTTATAGTTGCTGCACCCTGAAGAGAGAAGTTAATTTAATTTAAAGTGTACTAAGACTCTAATATGCTGTAGTTATAGTATCACATCAATCAAAAAGCCACACTCACTCTGCCTCCTTCCACAATGTCGCGCTGCAGGTCTTTAGAGGACAGCACCAGCACTTTAATAGCCTGCATGAGGTCTGTGCAGGAGGCCAAAATCCTACAGAAGGTCACCATACATGTTTCAGTTCTCTGCTAAAGTGATTCACTTTGTGTCAACTGCTTTTCAAAGTAAAAAGTAAAAGCAACATTTAAAAAAAAAAAAAAAAAAAAAAAAAAGGATTTTTCCCCAGAGAGGCGAAGACACAGGAATAAACATTAGAATATTAGCTAGATTATTGATTTATGTCGCCGGGTGGTGTGTTACCTTTCATTCACTTCCATTTTGACACCAGAGTCGACTGCTCGGGACTTGTTCAGCATTTCCTGTTGAAGTGTGAATTCAGAAAAAGGAAGTTTATTATTTTTTTTAATTTATTCTGCATTTCATTAAGCTGAAATATTTCACTCATATAAAGCTCACCTCTATCCTGGAGACAGCTGACTCCACGGCTGCTGAAGTGGCCGCCATCTCCTGCTCCACCAGATCTCCCAGCTCACCCTGCTGCAGCTCCAAACCCCGCGGCCGTAACGTCTACTCTCACAGACGGGGAGAAATGAGAAAATCAAGAGAAAGCAGGAGAAGAGAGACAATGACTAGCTTTGACTCTACATGGTTTTGTAGTTAATAAAGTTACAACCATGATAAAAAATAAATAAATAAATATATTAATTATATAAATATATAAATATAAATAATTATATAAATATATAAATATAAATATATATATATATATATATATATATAATTATTTATGTATGAATTCTAAGTTGAGAGGCATTTTCTTATATATATATATATATATATATATATATATATATGTAAGAAAATGCCTCTCAACTTAGAATTCATACATAACTCATTACAGTTAGATGACTAGACTGTTGCTAATATAAAATTCATGTTTTTTTTTCTTCTCACTTTGCAGCTAGAATGTGCAGAGGGCAAAAAAAATTAAGAAATAAATCACACGTTTATAATGTGACTTTCCACTGTAAGAATGTAAGGTGAATTTTAAGAAGAACAGACTGAACTGAGCAGCACTCTACCATATTACAGGCAAAGTTTTCAGAATGGGAAAATATTAATAAACGATCCTGAAATGATCAACTACATGACACATCTTGTATTCTCTTGATCATTGGAGATGGCACTTCTGTACATCTTGAAAACATAGCATGGTCCTCTGGTTTGGCTCAGTTGGTGAGGGGTTTGAGATCGGGCATTTACCTGTGCCGTGTCCAGCACGCTGCCTAGAGCTGCTCTGAGTCCACTGCTGCCTGCTGTAGCCAGCGTGTCCTGCTCCTTCAGCTGAGCGATCAGAGCCAGAGCCTCGGTTCCACATGTCTTCACGCAGGATGTTAAAGCTGCTCATACACATGCAAAAATACATAGAGGAAAGATTTAAGAAACAGAAAAAGATAGAGAAATCAGAATGCAAACAGACAGCAGTACAGACATGTTTGTATTTAGTACGTCTATATCTCAGTTTACATGAGGGACGACTCATAATGGTGTTGGGGGAAGCTAGGTTTGGCGTTGGACTCCTCGAATTAATAACAATAAATCTTTCTAAAATGAGTCACATTACAATACACTACAGTGGGCAGGCTCCCTTTTAAGGGTTTTAACGTTTACTGTGTAATACATGCTGCAATGTCATGAGTGTAGGAAGCTAGTGCTAGTTTTTCCATAAAACACGTCATTACTTCAAGTAATTTAAGGACATGCTGGTGCCCTGTGGCATCCACTCACCGTCCGCTTGTTCCACTGACACCATGTGGGAAGTGGCACTGCCTTGTGCAATGGTATCACCCACCAGGTGAGCCAGCTGAGCTACGGCCCGCACAAGCTCAGACACATCTATCACACAAGACAAAATATTATGATCAAATGATGTCACTGTCCAGAATTAGATGAGCAATTAATAAAAAAAAATAATAGTCATCTAGCTGTGTGTGAAAAAAAGATCCTTGATCTTTATTTAATCCTAAAGAAATAAATAAAAATAAACTTAAAAACTTGACCTTCTAACCACATGAAACAGCAGGTCAAACATTTTCCCTGGAGACTCTTTACAACCCACCTGTGCTGTCAGATGCAAAGCTGTCTTTGGCGGACTGTAATCTGTCCACACACTCTAAGGCGCTCTGACACCTCGACACAAGATAATCTACATACAGCAAGAGGGAGATGGATAAAGAAAGTCAACCATTGATGTAACTAAATGTGTTAACATTTTTCCTCTTCTCGATGATTCATTCCCAATATTGCAACTGCATACTGCCATGCCAATAAACACAAGAGAGACAAAGCGCCCGTCCGCAACTCTCAGTCACGCACACACACTCAATCACTCTCTCTGCTAGACAAGGGTTTTTTTTTTAGATTGTATATTTCTGAGCAAAAATGTGAGCACATGAGGAACTGCCAGCAGTAAGGACTATATGAATGTTAATGCAGGGTTCAAATATTTTGATTTTGTGTAAAGGTCTGTGTGCTAACCAGCGGAGCTGCTGCAGCTTAAGTGTGCGGGGTCATCCAGCAGGGCCAGACTGTCCTGGACAACCCTCTCTGCCTCCTCCAGTGCTGCCCTCAGAGCCATCCAACGTACAGAAACAATCTCACTCTCCAGTGCTTGTTCACGACTCTCCTACACAGACAGTCAGAAAAGGACAAACTCAAACGGCTTGCCAATCTATGCTTTCTGTGAAACTAAAATGGTAAATGGACATAATATAAAGATAAAGCACTCTGTGCAAAAGACTTGGGCAACCCCACATTTCTTTATATTACATTCAATTAAATCACAGTGTAGATTAAATTAATGGGAATAGGTGTTTTGGTACCATTCTTTATTCATGGCTGTGTTTTGGGGCAAAATTGTGAGTGAGCCCACTCCCTTGAATGAGAAGCAACCCCACACATGAATGGTCTTAGGATGCTTTACTGTTGGCATGACACAGGACTGATGGTAGCGCTCACCTTTTCTTCTCCGGACAAGCCTTTTTCCCAGTTGCCCCAAACAATCGGAAAGCGGCTTCATCAGAGAATATCACTTTGCCCCAGTCCTCAGCAGTCCATTCACCATACTTTCTGCAGACGATAAATCTGTCCCTGATGGTTTTTTTTGGAGAGAAGTGGCTTCTTTGCTGCCCTTCTTGACATCAGGCCATCTTCCAAAAGTCTTCGCCTCACTGTGCGTGCAGATGCGCTCACACCTGCCTGCTGCCATTCCTGAGCAAGATCTGCACTGGTGGCACTCCGATCCCGCAGCTGAATCCTCTTTAGGAGACGATCCTGGCTCTTGCTGGACTTTCTTGGACGCCCTGAAGCCTTCTTAACAAGAATTGAACCTCTTTCCTTGAAGTTCTTGATGATCCTATAAATTGTTGATTTAGGGGCAATCTTAGTAGCCACATAATCCCTGCCTGTGAAGCCATTTTTATGCAACGCAATGATGGCTGTACGCGTTTCTTTGCAGGTCACCATAGTTAACAATGGAAGAACAATGATTTCAAGCATCACCCTCCTTTTAACATGTCAAGTCTGCCATTCTAACCCAATCAGCCTGACATAATGATCTCCAGCCTTGTGCTCGTCAACATTCTCACCTGAATTAACAAGACGATTACTGAAATGATCTCAGCAGGTCTTTTAATGACAGCAATGAGATGCAGTGGAAAGGATTTTTTGGGATTAAGTTAATTTTCATGGCAAAGAAGGACTTTGCAATTCATCTGATCACTCTTCATAACATTCTGGAGTATATGCAAATTGCTATTATAAAAAATTTTAAAGCAACTTTTCCAATTTCCAAATTCTCAAAACTTTTGGCAACGACTGTACAGGGACTGGACTGAAAATGCGATTTTCACAAAAACATAACTCAGAAAGCCTGGAGAACTATTCCGCAAAACTACATTAAACATACAAGAAAGTCTGACTCTTAAAGTAAAAGATGAAGAAATGAGGGGTGGATCAAGACTTTTGCACAGTATTGTAAAGCTCAACACAGCCAGTTTTTCACCTTCTCATTGAGCTGATTCTGTAGAGCTTCAGCAGCCTTCACACCGCTCTCCCTCTCGCTCGCTAGACTGCTCTGCACTTGCTCCAATTCTGCCCCCAGACCTGCCAACTTCGTGTCCTTCTGTGACACAGTCTCCAAAAGCCCTGCCTTCTCAGTCTCCAGAGCAGTCAGCTGCAGCGTGAGCTCCTCACTTGACTGAAGACGAGAGAAAAAAAATTATAACCATATTAAGCCTAGATTGTTTTACCTCAATGGATACTATTAATAGTAACCTATATCTAACAATTAAGTTAACTTAAAAGTTAAAGTTAAAAGTTAAAACGTTAAAGTCCTAAATGAAACATTACCTTGTGTATTTCCTAAGCACTGGTAAAATCCTATAAAATAAATGTGGGAACACTCGATCCTGGACTTGTTTGTTATGATACACACATACACCTGAGCTAGTGTATAACTTGATCTGTGGGAATTTATTTATCCCTTACAGACCAGACTACTGAATAGCACTAAGGTAAGGAAAATCTTGTTCCACACACAATATCAAATTATCCAGAGGTTTGCTACAGGTTAGCTAAAAGGTGACAAAAAATGGCTTGGCGAGTGTTACATCTGAACCTGGAGCTCATTCTGAGGAGCATTCAGCTGCTGTGCATTTCTCAGATTAGTCAGTGGCAGCTGTCTCACTTATCACTGCTTCACTCTTCTAGAGTGACAACCACAACAAGGATGCTGTGATGACTAAGCTAAACTGCTCCCAAAAGCTTTCAGCAGACATTTCAGCAGGCGTAATGACATGTTTGAGAGAATGTAAATGAGTGATGGAGAGGATGTGAAAAGAGGAGCAGGATCGCACCTTCTGGGAGGAAGCCATGCTGGCTTTGAGGGTTTCTAGCTCTGTTCTGCTGGTAACTAGGTCAGCCTGGAGCACTTGGAGCTGCTCTGCTTGTGTTTTCTCCTACACACAGACATACATACATGTACAAACGGAGGTATGAGACATGAATGCAAGGATACCAGCAGACATGCAGTGGGAACAGATTATGGCATCCACATAAGGATACAGGGATCCTGGGGTCCTGTGAATGTATTCATCTATGCCCAACCTTTTGGCTGACTGCCTCCTGAGCTGCCTTCAGTCGCTCCTCCATTTCCCTCCTCACAGTCTCCACCTCATCCTGGGCTGCCCGAGCACACGTCATCTGCCGAGTCACATCTGCATTCTAAAACACAAACACAACCAGCCAGTATAACTATAACATTAAAATACTGAACGTTCTGATTTGTGCAGTGTTCATATAAAACATGGCTTCCTACCTTCCTCAGCAGGTCAGCATGGTTCTGAACCAGCTCAGTGTACTTCTCCTTTAACTTTGTGTAGCGCTGCTCATTCGCCTGTGCTTTTTCTGAAAGAATGCACGCACACACGCAAAAATGAGAGACAGATGGAGACTAACACACACAGGTCCAGTTAGTTCAGTCTTTACTAAAAATGAGAGTCTGATCAGATCGCTCCAATTTCACCTATACTACATTCCAGTTTTTTTTTTTTATCGATTATAAAATAATACTTGGGTGTTCAAGTCAAACCGGGACCTTTAATAATGCAGAATACATAGTAGTTATGAAACTAAGAACCCCCTTTATTTCTCTATATAATCCCCTGCTACACTAATGCACTAATCCCAGTGTGCTTGGATGTCATCAAAGCAGAAAGTTCTCAGTATACGGGAGCCATGGTCAGACTGCCTGCTTCCCATACGAAAAACTTGGCCTCACAGAAACTCCTTTAATGGCCCAAATATGTGAAAATGGCTTGGAGCGAGGTCAGTACTGTATGAGGGATGTGGCTATAACTCCCAGCCAAGTGACTTCCAAGTGCAAGTGGCGTTTGCGAAAGTTGGCGACAAGTTATCAGTCAATTTTCGTGGATCAGGTGATCCATTCTCTGAATATTCAACATGTAACTGCAGTGGAATATGACCTACTTCAGTGGTTCTCAAAGTGTGGGGCGCGCCCCACTAGTGGGGAATACAGACATGACAGGTGGGACGCAATAAACGGGAGGAAATTAGTGGAAAATAATAGGAAAGTACCTATTCTAATTCATGCTTTTCTTTATTGATAATGAAGAGCATACGCTCAAAACTAAACAATCACACACAAATAAATGGATCTTTAATACAAGTAAATTTAAAATAATATAATTTGTGGGCCGGGAGAAAAAAAGTGGAACCATAGTGGAACAATAATGGTTTAACGTCGGACCAAATGCGCGACTCTGACAGAAATAGACCGCGCCGACCATCAAATTACATTTTACCCCGCTGGGATGCGCACGTACAAACCAGGCATGGCAAGGCGGAAACAATAGTAAATAGTCCTGACATTTTAAGTAAATTGTTTTTAAATAAAAACACAGTGCGCGATCCACCGGGCTGCGCAAATAAACCAGATCATTTCTGCGCTATCCAGATAGTCGCGCTGCGCTGTATTTGCGCAGATATTTGGTTCAATCGGGTGCCACGGTTTCGTCCCACTTTTTTACATGTGACAAAACCAACAACGAGGAGATTGTAAAGAAAAAAGGTACATCGTCTGTGTTGTGGAATTGGTTTGGGTATAAGAAAAGTAATACGAATGAGATGAACGTGATTTGCAAGGTACGCAAGTGCACTGTTTTAACAAGTGGTGGAAACACGTCAAACGTTTATCATCTGAAATCCAAGCATCCAAACGAATATGGCCAAAGTAAAAAAAAAACGCGGCAAATCTCAACAATTCACAGTTTAAATAAAATTACATTATGTAAAACAGTTTCTTTGTGTTTGAATTTTTATTTATGCATTTTCAGATACAAATCGCTATATTGTGATATATATCGTTATCGAGGTAGAAATTTGCTTCTACCGTGATAGAGGATTTTGGTTATATCGCCCACCCCTAATGAAGCCTATCTTGAGCTTGGATTCATGGTGGGGATGTTGGGGGCAGAAGAGAGACACTTGTGTTTTGTGTCTTAAACCACTGGCAGCAGACCGCATGAGACCCAACAAACTAGGAAGACACTTAGAGACAACACACTCCAGTCACGTTAATAAGCCACTCGACGACTTTCAAAGAAAGCTGGCAGAATACAGACAGCAGGAGAATCGCATGGTAAAATCTGAATCAGTGGACAGCAAAGCACAAATGGCTTCATTCAAAGTTGCATACAGAATTGGCCAGTGCAAAAAAACTACAAACGATTGCTGAGCAGCTAATAAACATGGGGTCAATTATGCAAAGATAAGTGATAACCTAAGCCTTTTATAACAATTGCACGTGTATTTTATCTATTCTTAACTTGGTGTTGTTTGATCTTATTGGTTTAGAAATTTATATTTCAATAAACAGTAAACTTGGCCGATTTCGTTATTATTTTGTTGACAAGTGGGGCTTGAAAATTCGCTCACCTCCTTAAGTGGGGAATGACAGAAAATGTTTGAGAACAACTGACCTACTTTGAAACCTGTGAACCATCTCATCACCGTACTTGAAGTCTTCTGTAAATGTCAATCACTTTTATGGCTTCACTGATAAGAAATTTCATCACAAGGGCAGGTCTAAATTAAACGCCCCTTGTATTAATAAAATTAAAGTACCAAATGGTCTCACCTCCGAGATAAATTTTGCATTATTACTGTCTGCTTCAATCCAAGGTTCAATTCAGTTATTAAAGGTTACAGCGCAACTGTAAAGCCCCCCAGCTGTAAAATGGATCTTCTCTCAGGTAAAAGTGCAGATTTGGGTGTTCATGGGCATAAAGAGTTTAGGGAAACTGTCGGTGGTGTAAAAGCGTTTGCCATGTGATCGCCCGGGTTTCTGATGGTGGAAGGGCAGGATGGTTTGTCTGCCTGTCCTTTTTAGTTATGCTTTAATTGCTAGACATACTGGAGTCCCCCCGCTTGCACTCTGACCACAATGTACACCCATTTAAACCACTTTATGAAAAGAAGCTATCATAGCCAATAGTCAACTCTCTTCTGAGAGAATACATCAACTCCCCTGCTCGCACACCTTTTACAATACGATCATACTTTAAAACACTCTTACTTCTGCTTGATTTTATTCTTTTACAGCTGTATAATGTAAGGATTTACAATTTACAATTGTACCTCTCATTGTTAGTCAGAGTGGTGGTTCAATGGTTTCTCTCCTAAGGCCTGGTCCCTCTCAAGGTTAGCAAGGTTTTCATTGCGCCTTAGAAATCTAAAAATATATCCTAATTACTGTTAAGCCTGATTCTAATATATATGGAAACAGGTTGTTTGTGTGTATTTTACAAATACAACGTGTTAGCTAAATCATGGATACTACTAAGCTAATTCCATAAGCTTATGTTTTACTGGAGAAAGCCTGACTAACTAAACACTTTCAGTTGTGTTCAATTTCTTTCACTAACGTGATAACAATAGTTAATTCAACTCGGGTTTTTGGTAGATGGCTTTGCTTTCAATTTACAGAGCAATAACAATGAGCTCTGTTGTGGATTGTTGCGCACAAGCTTCAAACAAGCTCACACAGAGCCTTAAACCATGCTGATGTTAGGCTAAGAATAAAAACAAAAAGCTACATTGCTTGACATAGAAAAATGACTGTCACCAGACACACACATTGTCCGTTTAAGAGCGCATTTTTTCTTGTTTGCTTTGAGTGATACCGCAATATATACTGTACTAATCCGAGTCAGTTGTAGAAAGTTTATGTAGCTTGCAAAACAAGAAATCTCATGATGTGGTGCCAAGACACTAAATGGAAATATCAGGGTGAAAGGCCAAGTGCTAGAAGATGAAACGTTTCAGCACTTGTCAGTCATTTTGACTGGTCATGTACTGTAGGTTCTAGGGCTTACGGTTTTATGAAAGATACTTTTACAATTTTCTAGCAGTTAAACAATGGGCTGCAACAATAAAGGTCACAGGGTTATTTCTCAGAGGAATCACATGGAAAGGGCAGTGACCATTGACTTTTTGACGTTCTCAGACAGTGAGTACATCACGAGTGTCACTTTGTAGAATGAAGCAGCAGTCTTACTTTCGATCTCAGTCAAGCTCCGCTGCTCCTTCTCCGTGTCCTCTTTGACCCTGCGTAGGTCGTCCAGCTCTGCCCTGAGGAACTCGCACTCGCTCAGTGCCTGCTGCTTGAGGTGGCTCTGCTCGGCTAACTCCGCCTCTAGTTCATTCACACGCCCACGCAGGGCCTGGCACAGACGGCCACTCTAAGGTACAGAGCAATAATGAGCATAAAAGCATTTAAGACACAAAAAAAATAATCTCTTCCTTCTTGGTTCTTTTGACTTCTCTGTGATTCAACATGTTCCACACTCTTTCATATTACTTTTTTCTACCTTTCTGCATTTCACTAACCTCAAGTCTGAATGACTCCAACTCTTCTTTCAGCGCTTGGAGCTCTGCAGTCAACTGCTCGATGATTCTGTCTCTGAGGAAATAGAAAAATATACTAGAACTCTGAGAGACAGCTTGTAAGGAAGCCATGATTCGACCCACGCTCAAAATATTCGAGGGGAAACAATGATACAGTCTGTACACACGGAGGCGGTTTTCCCAGAGACAGACATAACCTGGCTCCAGCTCAAATATGGGATTCCCAAACTATGAACCCACAGTAATGCCAAGGCAAAATTACTCATGCATTCTTAGCATTTTTATCGTTTATTGTAAGGCACCATTTGAAAGCAGCTTTATAAAATAATTTTGCTAAAATACTTTAGGTTATAACAATCGAACCTTTAGTTCGAGTGTCTGGCAATTAGTAGACCAAATATTTTACACAGATTCTAAAAAGCTGTTCTGCATTTTACACACAGCACAGACACTTGACTAGCTGAATTTGTTTGAGAAAATCACTGCAGATTTGTCCTCTGAACTGTAGCTTATTTGTGTTTTTATTAAAATCATAACATCACCTTATTTACCAGGATAAAGTAATTAATGAAGAATATATTATTGCAAATATCAACTTGAGAAAGATCAACAATTCAAGTGATGCTTTTAAAGAAAAGAATAATAATAATAATAATAATAATTATATATATATATATATATATATATATATATATATATATATATATATATATATAAATTGCAAATATAAAATAAATGCAACATGAATTAAGGGCACATTCATTCAATTATATTACATCCATTTATTCTGCCACAAAAAAATTAAAATCTGGCTAAGGTGCTATGTTCTGATTGTCTTTTTAATATACGCGCGGTGTTCTAATCAAACCAGGACTTGTGATGAGATTTCGTGTGAATTCACGAACACCACTCCCACATTACAGAAACTCGGCTGGGAGTTATTTCCACATCCCCTGTACAGTCGCGACCTCTCTCCCAGCCACTTCCACATGTTTGGACCATTAAAGAAGTTTCTGTGAGGCCAGCGTTTCAGATGTAGCTTCGGCGTACTAAGGAAACTTTCTACCTTGATGTTATCCAAGCACTAGTGAAACGCAGCGATAAGTGTTTTAGTGTAGTAGGGGATTATATGGAGATGTAAAGGAAGTGTTTACTCTCATAACTGTGTTTCTGCTATTCTGCACAATCAGAAGTCCCAGTTTGAGGTAACCATCCAGTTAAAACAATGAAATAATGTCTTACTTATCGTCCTTGCGCATGCCATTCTGACTGTTGAAGTTGAAGGGATCGGAGGTAGCTGAGGTGCCAAAGAGGTCATCGAACCTGCTCTCCACTTCACTCTACATCAACAGATTCAAACAGAGATACACACACAGCTGCATTCAGTCCTTACTAACTGTCGGTTGTTCTTGACTTTGTGTAAAAACAGGGAACAGGGATCAAAACAGGACACGCACAATTGCCACTACAAGACTTAATCCTGTGCAAGGGTGGGCAATTCACTAGCAAATAAAAATATCTTAAAAACTACTCTCTAATATCAAAAATAAAAAAAAAGATTTGGTGCGTTTCTTTAAGATGAATGTGCTTTATCGCTTCTTATCGCTTATGTCATGCAATGCACTTAGAAATGTTCCTACATTCCACTATTGAACACCGCTGAGATTTCTACAGTCCATGTTTTATGATGCAACTTCACCAAGCATTTAAGTAATCCCTGTTCACAGTCATTCATGTTTTTCCTGACCACATTTCTTCCCTGAAGCTGATGGTTCAGCACTATCCTTCCATAGTTTTAATAATGCATTGGACAATTCTTAATCCAATTCCAGTAATTTCAGCAATATCCTTAGTTGTTTTCTTTGCTCGTTGCAGGTCAATAATTTGACCCTTCTAAAAAACATTAACATCTTTTCCACAACCACGGGATATGCCTTCTGAAATGGCCGTTTAAAACACGAGATCTCACTGCCTCAGTTATTGGTTTCGTCTGAAATGAATTAATTACTGCAGTAAAGATCAAATCAAAGGTTCCTGATTTGACTTTTTTTTCTTCCTTTCTTCTTCTCTGGTCTTCTCTCATTTTCTAAATACAAACCAGATTCCAAAAAAGTTGGGACACTAAGCAAATTGTGAATAAAAACTGAATGCAATGATGTGGAGATGGCAAATGTCAATATTTTATTCAGAATAGAACATAAATCACGGAACAAAAGTTTAAACTGAGAAAATGTAAAATTTTAAGGGAAAAATATGGTGAATCAAAATGTCATGGTGTCAACAAATCCCAAAAAAGTTGGGACAAGGCCATTTTCACCACTGTGTGGCATCTCCCCTTCTTCTTACAACACTCAACAGACGTCTGGGGACCGAGGAGACCAGTTTCTCAAGTTTAGAAATAGGAATGCTCTCCCATTCTTGTCTAATACAGGCCTCTAACTGTTCAATCGTCTTGGGCCTTCTTTGTCGCACCTTCCTCTTTATGATGCGCCAAATGTTCTCTATAGGGGAAAGATCTGGACTGCAGACTGGCCATTTCAGTACCCGGATCCTTCTCCTACGCAGCCATGGTGTTGTGATTGATGCAGAATGTGGTCTGGCATTATCTTGTTGAAAAATGCAGGGTCTTCCCTGAAAGAGATGACGTCTGGATGGGAGCATATGTTGTTCTAGAACCTGAATATATGTTTCTGCATTGATGGTGCCTTTCCAGACATGCAAGCTGCCCATGCCACACGCACTCATGCAACCCCATACCATCAGAGATGCAGGCTTCTGAACTGAGCGTTGATAACAACTTGGGTTGTCCTTGTCCTCTTTGGTCCGGATGACATGGCGTCCCACATTTCCAACAAGAACTTCGAATCGTGACTCTTCTGACCACAGAACAGTCTTCCATTTTGCCACACTCCATTTTAAATGATTCCTGGCCCAATGAAAATGCCTGTGCTTGTGGATCTTGCTTAGAAATGGCTTCTTCTTTGCACTGTGGAGTTTCAGCTGGCAACGGTGGATGGCACGGTGGATTGTGTTCACTGACAATGGTTTCTGGAAGTATTCCTGAGTCCATTCTGTGATTTCCTTTACAGTAGCATTCCTGTTTGTGGTGCAGTGTCGTTTAAGGGCCCGGAGATCACGGGCATCCAGTATGGTTTTCAGGGATTAAAGTGAAAAAAAAATCTTCTGACTGAACTTTTTTCAGGCCAAGCCATATTCCTTTAACAAACACTTTATTTAAATAGTCGAGACCAATAGCGTTAGGGGAGATTAAACCGCTTTAATATTGCCAGTTTGCATATTTTAAAAGCTATTTGTTATCTTTGAAAAAAAATATACCTTCACAAATAATCAACCATCTACCACATATCTTTTCAGTGCATGTTTTTCTTTATATTATAACACCAAACAATGTTTTGTGAAACTCTTAATAATTAACAGAAAAAAGTAATAGCACCACCATTAAATTCCAAAAAGTGCTTTTTCAGTGCATGTTTTATGTATCTTAAAGAAAACATCTTCGTTTTCAGCTTAGATGACAAATTGGATTTCCAGTAAGCAGCAATGCCATGTGTGCAAGTAGTAGGCATGTGCATTAGACATAGACAATCTTGAAAGTGCACTCTTGTCTTTGACAACTGATTGCATTAAATTAACTAGCGGTTGTGAGACTGTGACCAGTGGCAGTTCTACACTGAAGTGCGCCCTGGGCGAGACTCCCTCCCGGCGTTGGGTTTACCGTCTATAAAGGGCTAACGGCTAATCGCGGCTAACAGCTAATCGCGGCTAACGGCTAATCGCTAAGTCTTCTGATCACCCGGGCTTAGTTCGCGACAGAATGAAGTATAAAGATATAAATAATATATATATATTATATGATATATATATATATATATATATATATATATATATATATATATATATATATATATATAAAGATATAAGCGGGTATAAACATAGTAAGGGCCCATCTGATTGGTCAAATTTGGACACACAAATGCTTGGCAAATAAAGTATTTATCGCAACTCCTTGCGATATGGTTATCGCGCATGCCATTATCTCGATAACAATATTTTTTCGATATATCGTGCAGCCCTAAATGACATCATATGATATATGCTCCCCTATTGCATGATTTCTGCTTATGACAGCGAGGCCAGTGAGCCGTTCCTGAGACATGGTTGACCTCAGGTATGTCTTGATTAACCTGAGTTTGGAAAAGCTCCTCTCTGCTTGAGCTACAGTCACTGGCAATGTAAGTGCAATCCTGAGAGCCGTCCAAAAGTTGGGGTAGATCTCAGATAGATCCTTATCGTGCAGAAAAGTGAGAAGCTCAAAGAGGCTCATGGTTTTTGATGGCAGTCATTAGACACTTTATTAATCTAATCTAAGGGAGGAACAATTAGCTCATTGGTTAATTTCTGCCTCAAATTATATGCTTTGTCACGTAACAGAGTTATAGCAAATGGAAAATTTTAAACTATCTACACACATGTAAATTAAACTGGCTATTTACAGTATACTGTAAATATATTGGCTATAGCCAACATTAACATAATAAACAATGGAAATAAATAACTGTACTTGCAACAGTCTTGCTGCAAAGCATAATTTTGTGGTTACATTTTGTGGTATTTAATAGAAACCATTAGAATTTCTGTGATGGTTTGTAAATTAGGCTTTTATTGTGTGTGTGTGTGTTTAGCAAGGTAAGCATAGCAAGCATCATAAGCAAGAAGGCTAACAAACCTAAGAGTTAACGTTATACCACTAATTAACATGATGACATGAATAACTTAATCATACAGAGAGAACATTGTTATATACCTTTATCTTTTATCCGTTTCTCCTCATCTTCTTTACTTTTGTTTCTAAATTGGGCCCCTGACAGTTTTGGCCTTTTTCTCTCCATCGCTGTGTTTATACTTTATAATCGACGATTCGACAATCAGCAGATTTCCCCCAACGCTGTCACTCACGACCAGAAGTCAAGACTAAACCAATTCACCTCCACATCATAATCGCTTTTATTATCTATTGTTATTAGCCATTTCACACAATTAAATAAATGAAAAAAGTGCAAATTACTGGTGTGTGTTTATAATATTTTGAATGAAATGTGCGTTATTTGTAAGAAAGTCAGGTAGACATCATTTAGCCCCCTTCTTGTCCGCTTCATTTGGGAGAGGTGAACTGTACTTCCCCCCCCCCCCCCCCGCGTCATCCGCTCTCCTCTCCGCTGAAACCCCCCCCCCCCCTCCCCCTCCTCTCCGCTTCTCAGCTTCTGTGCGGCTCATTCAGGGGCGGCGCGAGCTCAGGTATCACAGATAATAGAAAACCGCTTAGCGGCACAGATTATTATTTTTTACTCCAGGTTCGTGTGCCGCCCCCCACGTGACATAAAAAAAATGCCGCCCCGGCGGCTGCCCACTTCGCCCTACCCTAAAACCTCCACTGACTGTGACCGACAGGTCATGCTCCGCTATGAAAGAACATAGGCGCACTTTTACATCGCGCACACGGTCGGCCACAGATGTGTGAATCTCCGTTGTGGTTCTTGTCGCAGCAGACAGGGAGCATGTGTACTGTTAGAGCACGAACCGCAGCATTGTGACGAGCTGCTGACTGATGGCGAACTCGCACTTTGTTTTGCCATTATTGCCATATTGAAGTTTCCTGTGGCATACTGTGCAGAGACACCTACCTGGATGTTTGATTTTTTTAGTCCACGAACTAAAAGGCTTGCCATTCTCCCCAATTTCGCTAAGCCAAGCCCATCTCCATTTATTTATTTACACTTTTATCAATCTCCGAAACACCGGAGCCTTCCTGCATTAAGTGTGTCCATGCTATCTTAAATATAGTTATACCTCAGCCTGACATGCAGTTCTTCAAAACTAAACCAAAACCCGGAGTGGATCCATACCGGAGTGATAACAAAACGCTTAGAGTGGAGAGAGGAACGTGCAGTCGCTCCACTCCAGGCTTTGATCACATCCTCCTCAGCAGGCCGAATACACTGTCTTTCCTTAATTTAACACCCATGTAAGCCTATATATATATACACAGCATTAAAAGTATGAAAAGTGAATTTTAAACATTACGGACAGGCGGAACAGTGTGATTGACGGAAATCCGTCGTAACGACGGAGAACTTTAATCCCTGGGTTTTACACCCTTGACCCTTACGCACAGAGATTGTTCCAGATTCTCTGAATCTTCGGATGATCTTCGCTGGGTAACACCTTTCTGATATTGCTCCACTATCTTTCTGCGCAACATTGTGGGAATTGGTGATCCTCTACCCATCTTGGCTTCTGAGAGACACTGCCACTCTGAGAAGCTCTTTTTATACCCAATCATGTTGCCAATTAACCTAATTACTGTTAAATGGTCTTCCAGCTCTTCGTTATGCTCAAATTTACTTTTTCCAGCCTCTTATTGCTACTTGTCCCAACTTTTTTGGGATTTGTTGACACCGTGAAATTTGGAATCAACATATTTTTCCTTTACAATGATAAATTTTCTCGGATTAAACTTTTGATCTGTCATCTATGTTCTATTCTGAATAAAATATTGACATTTGCCATCTCCACATCATTGCATTCAGTTTTTATTCACAATTTGTTTAGTGTCCCAACTTTTTTGGAATCCGGTTTGTATATGTAGGTAGGGAAGTGCCATGATAAATTGCCCACAGGTGTGAATGAGCATGTTAATAAGTGTGCACTTGGTGACCTGCAATAGGCTACAATCCCACCCTGGTGCATTTCTTCTGCCTTGTGTCTAGTGTTACTGGGATTGGATCTGGATTCAGTTTCCTTGAGGATTCTAGTTCCTGAAAAAGTATCAAAAATGGCCTTAATTTAGGCCTGATCATTTAGTTTCATATCCCCATGTGTGTGTGCGAGTGCAAGGTACCGGCAGGGATGGAATATCCGTGTCCACGAGTTCATCTGTCTCCACCATGTGCTCGCTCTCGGGGGACGAGGCCTCAGCTGGGATCACCACCACCGGACTGATGTGTTCCGACAGAGCTGAAGCACGCAGGAAGTTTGGTGGATTCTGCAGAGAGTTGCAGACAAAAAAGAGAACTCGTCACCGGTTGATTCTCACAGAGGGGGGCAAAAACAGCTTCTATGTCAGAGGATTATGAAATACCTTGCTACTAGATTTTAAAGATATCCTTACCTCAGGAAGCTGTGGAATCTGGATCAGCCTTTTAAAATACTGCAGGTTACTGGAACGGTAGAACAGACTCTTCAGCCTGAAGAGGCGTGAGAGAGAGAGTAGGAGAGTTAATTTAAATAAAAGTGTTAGCCAAAGAAGTGCAGCGTTGTGCTGAATGAGAGGCACTCACTTTTTAAACTGCTCATGGAAGCGATCTCTGTGGCCCTGCAGTGTCTCTGCTGGAAGACCTGAACAGGAAGAGGAATCAGAATGCAACAGACAGAGATGGATGGTTTGCATGTAAAGCCTATTATTTAGAGGAATTATCTAGTGATTAATTAGCATTAGATTAATTAGCAATCATATGTTAGAGTTCTCACTTACAAGAATGGAGCTTGAAGAGTAGCTTGACTGTGTAGTCGTACAGATGACTGCTATCCAGAATGACTTGGATCAGAGGAGCGAGGCGACACTGACCCGCCGCCGTCACCGACACTGACCGCGACATATCCAACGAGCTGAACACTGATACAGACGCATAACACACACACCGACATTATGCAATGTTTCCAAAGGAAATAAGTCTCATTTAAGCATACCTAAAACAGCAATGTTTATAGAAATGTGAATCAATAAAAGTATATACATGGGTATTTATTTCAGCTATCTATCTTTGTATACATTTTATGTCCATACAGTAAATGCTCCAGTTCTTCAACCATATTACACGATTCATATTCATCACCATGTCTCTCTTTCTCTCGCTCCCCCCCGTATCTTTTCCTTTCATCTTTCCCTTACTGACTCCCTCCCTCTGATTTAGGTCCTACGAGACTCCATTTGCTTGCTGTACAGGGGGTGTGGCTTCCTGTCCCTGGGATTAGACACACACGTGCATGCACACACCACTGCATCAGGGCCAAAGCAGGCATACCTAACCCTCTCGACATACAGTACACACAATCAGCAGCCCCCAAATCCAGATACTACTCAACATACACACACAAGCTCTATACATTTGACCACTTTGCATCAGTTAGACTGAGCCTGAGCTGTGTAACTCACCAGCAAGGAACAGATTCAGCTCACACTCCAGGTAGTCAAACATCTCCACCGTCAACTGGAAGCTATAATTCAAAAAGAAGAAAGGACATGTTGAAAGGAATGTCATAATCCGACTCCCTCTGAGTGAGAAAAGCAGCTTTACAAAAGGCTGAGCTTTTCAGTTTCCATATCTGGGAGCTAAGAAGCGAGAATTCGACAGGTCAAACACAGTACAGGACTAAATAAATAAATTAATAAATTAATTAATTAATAAATAAATAGCACCAGTCACATGCAGTATGCACAACAAAACTCACAAGTTATTGACGTCGTTTTCGCCTGCCTCTTCGAGCTGCCTGTTTGACATCTGAAGGTTGCCAGGGAAACGGGGATTCTAGTGTAGTGGATGGGAATAGTGCGTGTAGGTATTCGGTTTTTCAGAGTAAAGAACAAAACATTACTTCATTATAGATCAAACAGCAGAGCCATCGAGTTTTCAAATACTACATCTTTTTTATCTTGAACAAATGTCGAAAACAATTAGACCTGTGTCACTCACTTTGATGTGAAACTCCATTTTGGTGATGAGTAGTCTGAGGTAGATGCTACAAAGCTTCCCATAACCTTCACTCAGGTGGCTCTGTGCCATGCAAAGACCAGAGAGAAGAAGAAAATAATTAAGTGGATTTGAAAAGAACAACAGCACAACAGATAGCAACTTCCTCTGTCTGGAATATAATAAAGGATGCAGTTCACAGGAAACATTATTCCTGACTCGATACATTAACCACATCATCAGCAAATACCCGGCAAAAAATAGGAAGGCGACTAGAAGTGTCCCCGATCGAAAATGAGTGTTAAGCATGTTCCTTCCTCCCTATCCTTCCTGCAGCCTAGTTGAGCAAATCTGCTCCTAATAATTCCTAACTGTAATAAGACACAGCAGAGCTACAGAGGAAAAAAAACTGAAACACAACAGGATGGGCAAAGCTACAGTAGGATCAGTATTAGGGTTTGATGATCATTGCTGTCAGTAAGAAGACGGTAGTGGAACATTGTGCTGAAGTGAAATGGATGATGTCGTCGTTTGCTAATTAAAACTTTTGCTCGCTGCCGAGGAGGGGAAAGCTGACACATTCACATAGCTTAGTCACTGAGCCGTCAGTCATCAGCTGCTAAACGACCAACACTGACAGGGAATGCCATGTCTCACACACACACACACACACACCAAAATAAGAAAACTAAAAATTAATAAAAATCTAGAAATGTTCAGCATACAGCAAATTCCAGACATTTGTACAATTCTGCTTCCATTCAATATGATTCAAAACAAAAAAGAAAAATTTATAGTCAAGTCATATTGTGATTAAGCACTTACCCACATCCGGCTCATGTCATTTAGGTCTCCCTTGTTCCGCACCGAGTCTTTAATGACCTAATGAATAAACAAACACACAAACAAATATAGGGTTAGACCAAACCTCTTTCACACAATTACTTTATGATACACTTTATGTGCCTACGGCTGCGTTCACATTACAATCCACATTGCTTGACTTTCTAGTTTTTTTTTCCTGTGAGAACAGATTTGCATGTCATGACGGTTTGCATGTATAATTCAAAGTGGTCTTCTGAAATAGCATGCACACGAATATTGGTACGTCTTTGCTTCTGTCATCTGGGTTAAAACACATATGTATGTGACCGCTCAATTGGTTCAAGCAGTGGATGTAATTTTAGCAAGAATATGCTTGGGATTTTGCTCTGGAGGACAGCAAGCAGTTAATCATGTGTATTTGTTGAGGTCTAGAAAAATGGAGAAAGCCAGACACCTCGCTTTAGCTGTTTTAGCAGCAATTGCTAGGACTGCTATGAAACACCTACGGCCGGTGCTGAATGATGACATCAGCGCACGTCAGCATGTGCAGAAGCAAAAAATTGCATGACTTCAGGACCGACCATACCCACTGAAGTCACATGACCATGCATCGGACATACTGTACATCTGATCTAGGGCCATGTATGTAAGTAACTTAGATCTGATATGAAAAAATAAAGAAATAACTACATTTATTTATGTGTTCAGACAGCCCTAAGTTCAGAGCTGTATGACATTTTTTTTTGTTTGTCACTTCAGGCTGATAATATGAATGTAGCCTGTGAGGTCCACTGGGTAGTTAAGTTCCCAATTTAAACCCTTACTGGGCCCTTTGGAAAATCTTTTGTGAACTTGCCAGTGGAACAGACCCTTTGTATAACAAATTACACATGAGATGGTTTTTTTTTAAGGCACAGAGGAACAAGCAAGCAACCAACTCTTAGAACAGATAAAAGAATCTTGAACAAAACTTGAATAACTGCTAAAAAAAAAAAAAAAAACTGCTAAACTCCTCAATATGATATTTTAGACAGAACATCATCTTGAAAATGTGTTTTTGTGTACACGAGACGGATTGGTAAATACTAGGTTGGGAAGATCCATCTTCCATTGCAATTTGAACCATTTATCACATTTGTGCTCTGTTTTTGTAGATTATTTGCAACTGATGTCACTGCTTGGCCTCAATCCACTTTACAGCAGCAGACTGATTTCTAGACTGCCGCCTTTTCCCCCCCCGATTCAGTCTTATTTCTACCTTGGTCTCTATTAAAAAAATAAAATAAAAATGTAATCAATAAATGCTGGCAAATTCTTGCATGTCCCAATGTTCCCATCAGAGAGAAGAAAAAAAAAAACTATTTGTACAAACTCCATGCTTAGTCTGATCCAGCTGGCAGATCCAGGTGGAAATGGTTATATTGGTCTGTTCAATAAATCTAACCTGAGGTATAGCGCTTGATATTGCTTTATCTGCTATATTGCTTTTAATGGGTTTCAAATGTTATATTAGAACGAACTAAAAAGTCAATGCTATAGAAAGATGCCAGACCTTTTCTTACATAGTAAAATGCAAAACAAAAGTAAATTCAAAACCCAAGTGTGGAAATGTAAACTGATTACCTCTGGGGTGTAATAGAGGGAATTTATCGGTTCTTCTGTTCCGCATTCACACTTGGTTTATGTAAAGTTAAATTTTTTGATAAGGACATTGTGTTTTTATTATTTAAATACCGCACGTTTCAACACTAAAAGCTAGGCACAGCTAGATCATCAGCAGGGCTCGCAAAATGTCAAAATCCCTGGTATGAATCAGTCTGTGGCCGATTCTGAATCTGAAATTTCCAATGTAGTCACGGATGAGTAAATGCCACTCAACGGTGCTTTTTGAGGTTTGCAAAGACTGCTCAATTTTGCCAATGGTAGTTCACTCTTTGCAACATAGTACACTGTTCTAAGCAACTTTTTCAGGACTTCGTTGTGCTTGGTTTATTTTTAGTATGTTTTCTGCAATTGGTGTTCTGGGAAAGATGCTGCAGACTGAGCACCAATGCATTTCTTTTGATGCAGAGATTTCTCATGGGTTCTGATGGGGTCTTTCCTAAAATTACTAGTCTCATTAACAAAGGCGCCTGTCGATTCAGAAATTGAGGGAAACTCACGACACACCCAGCAGAACATTATGTTATTTAGCTTGTCATATTCCAGGCTCAGAAATTCTTTTGTCCATGAAACAAAAAAAGCTACGCTTTCTTTTTGCCTCAAAGTCTTTTCCGCTTTGTGGAAGGCTTTTCCTTGGCTGTCCCTTCTTCACCCTGACCGGTCTTATTTGGCTCAGCAGAACAAAAATACCTGGGTAAATCTTTAAGTTCTCTGCGTAATCATCCTCTATCATATCTCTATATATGTTGAAGTTTGCTGCGGGAGATGTCACTTGTCACGGTTGAATAGTAAGCTAATGAGTGATAAGGCAATGTCAAAGGAATTGGTGTACAATTAATCCGTCACTGACCAATCAGTACTGCCGCTCTCTATACACAGTTCGCGCGATCGCAAAGTGAAAGTAAAAAGCGCGAATTCAGACGCAATTTCACATATTGTCTGCGGCTCATCGATGCCCGAAAATTACAAAATTACCTAACTACATTTGCGAAAGAATGCAAAAGCATTGCCATATTTTTTTCCTTCCTAGGGCTGAGATAGATTTTTGTAGCCCAACTGGAAGACAATAGCCCCGGGATGTCGAGCTAGCGATTTTGCGAGCCCTGATCAGCATGGCAGGATGGCAACATTCGGTCACGTGAATGCAATCACACTGTACTTCTCGAAGTGTACACTCAAAGACCAAAAGGTCTGGAGCTTGGCGAGGTCATAATATATCATGGCAGAGTGCTGCAGAGTTTAGGGTTTGGGCAGGCACTGGGAATGAGGATAGAGCTAGTTTACTCAGTATTATGTATCAAACTACAGCAGGACCCCGACGTCAGTTCCGAGAGCATGTTCGTAAGTTGGATTCAATTGTAAGTCTGCTGAAGTGAGTCTTGGAAAGCTCTGAAACAAATATACAAATATGTTATGTAAAGCATAACAAAACTAAACACAAAGCTTTGGTGTTTTGCGTATACTCTCATGAGACTGCGCCTTTACATCGCAAGGGGAATCACGGATTCCGCTACATGGTATTTTACTGTGCACTTCAACATTTTGTCTTTGGACTGTAAACTCTGTCTCGTTGAGGATTTTCCAAAATTAGAATTATTCACTAATCGGGACAGCTTTGCAGCACAGCCATTATCCATCATCGTGGGCCCGGACTGATTCATTGAAACCTGCACCCCCACACGCACACACATACAATATACAGGTACTGAAGTGCATCTTTTACATTCACTTACACACTGAATATTGTACAGTGTCTATTTTTTGTACAATACACGTGAGCTACTTTTGCGATTTGTTTGCATCTACAAATGTCCGGGGATCCGCGGTCTGTTCGTATCTGCAGAAATTTGTAACTCGAATGTTCGTAAGTCTGCAATTTGTAGTACTGTATCTTCCTGTGTGCATGTATGGATTGTGTGTTTTTCAAAACAGACCAGGGATCAACGGACCAGGGATGAGTAAATACCCGCACAGGTACATCTCACCACTACTCACATTTGGGTGGCCATCTCTTAGAAGTTTGTGGAAGACGTGGCAGAATTTCCAGCAGAGCACTGCGTTGCTGGAGATGGGCAGGCGGTTGATGGCAGCCCAGAAAGTTTGAGCGCCCTTCTCGTGATGGGTGCCCAGAATGCAGGGTGGAGAACAGTTAAGAACAGCAACAAAAGTAGGACATCAAGACTTCACCCTAACCTTAGTGTGTTCTCGTGAGCCCTGGCAGGACCATGCCTAATCCTGACTCAAATAAGGGATGAAAAACAAAGCTCTAAAGAGGTGAAATTGAGTTAGTTGGTACTCTAGGGAAAGCATGTGCTAAATGACTGACACTAGGCAGTAAGATTACTTAACTATAATAAGAACTATTAAAATATTCTAAGTAATATTTTGAAGTTAGACTTTAGTTCGTCATCATCTTGAATAATCACCATCATCTGTGAACACTAACCAGCAAGTTAATCTTTAAGGAAGTAACTAGTTGTGTACCTGGCTTGGATTCACTTCTGTTCAACTATTTGATAGAAATACGAATAAAAAGGATATTTCTGGCATGCTTTTCTTTGACGGCGACCTCCTGTGTGTTAATCGCCTTGTTGATGCTCACAGCCTGTACAAAAAGACAGAAACAGAACGTTAATGTGACACTAATGAATGAGAAAAAACTAAGGAGATAACAAATAACATTGCTGTTTGTGCACTGGAGATATAACTAATTAAACCAACAGGGTAAACAGTGCACTGGTAGCAGTGTCTCAAATACAAATTAAGTCAGTGTCTGAACAGTGCATGACTGGTAGCAATGTCTCCAACACTTGCGCTTCCTAAAAACAGTTGTACAGCTTAGTAACACAATATGTTATATCTTGGTCTAAGGAAGATGAGGACATTGAGGTTGGAGGTCAACAAGCTACAGAGGGGCATCTACAGAACCATGAGCCATCTGTTACCCCTCACACAGTCTCATCTCTCCTTCTGCTGCTAAACATCAGCCTAGGTTTCAGCCATTATTTAATCTTTAGAACATACACCCTTTACTTTAATCCTAACAAAACGATTGTTTCATATTCACCATCATAGACCTTTAAAAAACTTTCACTTCTGTTTCATGGTGTTACTTTTGGATATGAAACTATGACCACACTACGAATGTGGGAGTCACCGCCCTCTTTACCACATCCAGTGCTTCACTAAGGATAAGCAAAGCTGTACACGAAACAAAGTTAACCACTCAGAGGCAAGCTAATTCTATTGAAGGACGACACTCATGTGTATGCATGTAATTCAGATGATGAGAGCATTTAAATCAAGAAGTGCTAGAGATCTGTTTTTAGAACTAAATTATTGATAACAGAACTGTAAAGGTTTTGCTTTTAATTTAATTAATATGTTTCTTTCCGTTCTTACTTAGCTATGTTGACAGAGGCAGGATGCTAAGGATTTTCATTAAACTATAGAGGCCGTGGCTCTAAAAAAAAACAGAAGAGACTCTGCTCTGTTTTCCGATCCTGTCCCTCAGCTCACGCTGCCAGACTTCTCTGGTAAAGGTGACAAGGCCAGGCTTTGTCTGGGCAAGATGGATTTGAGGGATAAGTGTCTCATTAAGTCACAGCTGGGCTCTGGGAATCGGGGAGGAAGAGAGAGGATGGGAGGGATGAAGAAAATGGGGTGTTGGCTCACACACCAGAACAAACAGATCCTGCGTATTCAAGCTGGTGTGCTCGCAGCTCCAGTGCTCTGCCATGGACTCACCTGGTCTCAACAGCTTCTTTGATTCATACTGGCTCTATAAACAGACCCTAGTTATGTTCTAGTCAGACCAAAACAAATTTATACACTCTTCAAAAATGCAAGTCATCTGTAAAGGGTGGAGGAGGAGGTTCAAAACAGAAATGCCCTATGAAGGATGATTAAGTCACTAAATTACCAGAAAAGCCTAAAAAAAAAAAAACAAATAAATAAATAAATAAATACATAAAAAAAATAAAACAAAAAGCCGGAACAGCTTAAAAATCTTGTTAGTATCCAGGACCCATTATCTGCATCTGCCTCATACGCCCAGGCGCTTAAAATAGTATCTGAGACGGCAAATTTATCTGGAAAGGAATAGGGACTGCCATGGGTGGAGGGATAATGAGTGGAACGGATTTGGAGTCTTCTGCATCTCCAACAACGTTGTCCCGCTTAATTTTTCACATAAACACCTTACGTTTATCCCTCCAGTGCCAATTACTGTGCAAATGATTCTAACTGCTACCAATGATTACAGCATGGTATGCTACGGCTAGCTTTCTGGAGCATTTCCCCTCCTGTCGTAGCAGCCAATTAAATCCTTAATGGCTACGATGCTGGAAGGAGCAAAAGGAAAGCATCTGCGAGTGATACATCTGTGCTAAGAAACAAAGCCTCTTATATGAAATAGCCAAAGCACATTATAAATCAAATCAGTGGCAATGAACGCAGACACTAAGCACTCGTGGATATCCGTCCTTGGATGACCCACATGTCTGAAAAGGAGACCGATATTAAAAGCTGTACAAGTTAAAATAGCTATTCTGCACATCTGCACCATTCTGATATAAAATGTAATCCTAACTGACATGGTTGATAATTATACATGTCAAGGACAAAGAATAGTAGCATTAAGCAACTTAATTTTAATGTCTGCATCACAATTTAAATTGAGGAAATGACACTTGGATAAACTGTATTAGAGAATTAGTGAAGAAATTTCATTTCTGACCAAATTTATAAATAAAACAAGGAAAGAATGTCAGTTTTAACTCCCAGCACTTTTAGATGAGTCCACTCTCGCATACCTCACATTTTTACTACAACTCTTTACTTTTATACTCTATGCTTAATGATGGTAAATTGAATAATACAAAAGAACTTGTACTGGTTACTCTAATCATATGATTATTTATTTTAAGTGAATCTTATTCATGAATTCATGTTCAAAGGAATTCCACGTCCAGACCTTATAAAATGTGAAATAACAGATTCCATTGCAAACGAAAAAGAAGTGAAGTATCAACTGCAGAGCTTTGGCTACAGTTAAATAGACTATCAATTCAATTTTTTGGCACTGCGATTTTCAAATGAGTTTTGATTCAATGGAACTAATGATTACTGTCTGATTTGTATCGAGACAATTCATCGACTAGAAGAAACCCAAACAAGCTAAATTAAATTGCGTAACTGACTAAATCCCACAACTCTACTGGTAACCAGGTAAGAAATCCCGGAAACTCACATACTGTACATCACTGTTGTGCATGACCAGATGCTTCTAATATCTCCTGTCAGTGCTCAGCCATATTTAGTTTCCAGATCCGGTCCAAATGCTATCCAGTGAAATTAAGATAAGGTGACTGATTTAACCAGCCAAGTACACTGAACACCTGTCCCTGGATTTGAAAACTGATCATGTGCAACATAAGCAGCTTCATAGCATGAATAAGTAAAGCTCCAAAGTCGTCTAATTTGGCTGGTCTTTAAACGTTGTTTGAATGCTACTGAAAAGACCCCGTTTTTTTTTTTTACCATGGACCATATAGAATATAATGCATGGTGTTCATAACAATCTAGAGCTATCAGGTTTCACAACTGCAGATCCCCCCAAAAGGTCTCTCTCTGTATGAAAGAATGTAATCAGGTGATCAGCATAATGTCCAGATATCATTTTAGCTTTATAGAAAGCACAGATTAGAACCATCAAACAGTGTAACCACATGACATGCATCCTGTTATCACACATTTCCACACTGCAAATCATCATGCTACGATGGGTCATGTCATGATGGCTCATTACACCCCTACTAAGACCCGTACACACATATAGCAGTTGAGCTATGTGTTGTTTATATATTATTTTTAGCTAACTATACACTGTCTGTTCTCAAGGGTTGATCTGTGGTTTTCCTCTTGTGGTTATCCCACTAAGGTCATGATGGTATCTCGTTTCTTTTCTGGGTGTCCTACGCTGACAGTTTTAATTTCCTGTTGCACATTTACTTTGACAAGAGGTACTACGCCTTTCATTTCAAACTCCGAATGCTGCCAAAGAGAGAAAAATTTTATCTAGGAGATTTTGAACTATCTAGTACTTTCAGCATATTAGTTACAAACTGAGAAGTAACAGAACAACAAAAAAAAAACGGTTCAGGAAATCGTAAGCAGTCCTGAAATGAGGAAGTAATCAGGAAGCCTGAAAGATGTGACTTCATCTTTAGGAGTGGTACACAACTGCTGCACACACATGATGATAATGCAATAGCTTTTCCTAGCAATGGTTACTTTTTTTAATGCATCATCATTAAATGTAATATGTTGGGTGTTTTTTTTTTTTTTTTTTACATTAAATGTTTTTTAAGCATCATTAATATTTTATTAATGTGGGCATCTAGCTAAACCTGTCTTGTGATATAATACATTAAATTGTTTAGTGTCAGAAAATTTAATGGATCAATTTGAGCTTTATATCTCAGCACTCCCACTCCTGCCCATTTCCTGTTGGATAAAAAAACACCTCTGTTTTCTGAGCCAAACCAAACAATTTCCTCTTCAGCTCCCGCATTCATTCCTGCACAAACACAGACATGGTGCAGATAATGAGTAATGAGTGAGGTGGCTGTCTGAGACTTTAAGTTTTGTGTATGACGTAAAAAAGAAATAGCCCTGCACTGCCTGAAACTTCCCTCATTTAAAGACGTCAAATCTGGAGACCAGTTTTCGGCTAACACAAAACCCAGCACTGTAAAAATAACACCACTCAGTCAGTCTAAACACACACACACACACACACACACACACACACACACACACTTTAGTGAGCTGCAATGTCGAACTACCAGTCAGCTATTAGCCTCTTTTAGAGTTTATTTTAGACAGTACTCTCTCCTGCTACTGCTCCACCCTGCCTGAAAAAGGTCACTTGACTGAAAGACAACTGTTGTGTTCCTAAGCTGCTCTGGACCCCTTAAATACGCTTTTTAAAACTTGCACCATTGACTCGCAAAGAACACCTAGTCTGTGATGTAACAATGTAACACTGTGATGTTTCAGAAGTAAAAACAAGACAGGCAATTCATCATGCAGGTTAAGTCAAATGCTCTAACTTACTGTACATCACTGCTAGTAAGTTCATATCAACCGGAAACATCTAGAACACCAAGCTCAGGGCTCAAAAGCCATAGGACCCTCCGAGACCACCATCAAACATCTGCATGTATTAACCACAGAGGAAAAATAGACAGCACTCACAGTGTGGTTTGAACAAACAGACAACAGACATCTGAGGACATGTCGGCAGACGTGCGTACACGTTATATGGCCTTGGGGAGAAAGTCAAAGGGACCAGAACAGGATAATGGTCCTGTAATGGAATAATAAACCATGTGGGTCAGTTTTATGAGCTTGAAAAGCAAAAGCGTCTCTCCATACACAGGAGTGTGAGGTTATTTTTAAGACCAGCTCATTTGCTCAATGGCTGGATAAGCTTTTAAAGAAAAGAAAAAAAAATGTTTGCAGGTCATGTTTAGGGTTAGTTCCAATTTCCGATTATTCAGTCCACATCCCCATAGATTCCCCTGATAGGTTCATCTAAACGCAACCAGTTCTCCAAAGTTGGTTCGGAATGCATTTTGAAAGTAGTTGAGATGTGGCAGCAAATCGCAAACATTCCATTAAGGCTTGTGTGGCATGGAGGCCGGACAGAACCACTGCTGCAGAGCCAGTTTATAATTTAGGGTTCTTATTTGATTGACAGTGTCCCGCCTTAGGTGAATTCTAATTGATTGAGCAAGGCTAACAATTATAGTATAGTTCAGCTCTATCTGTATACTAGCAATTCTGGTGGGAGAAAGTCAGGAAAATGATTGACAAGCACAAGCAACTTTCACGTATTGGCTTGAATGTTGATTCAGAAATCTGGTTCAAAAATCTGCTTTTGAACGGACTCTCTACTGAAATACAAGGAGAACAATGAGCAAAACGTGTTCTGACATGGAACCTTAATATTCCACTAATAGTGGGAATAATTTCTCAATCATAATAAAATTGCATGATGTAAACACCTCAATCAGGACTGTTTAAATCGATCCAGCCAGATTGGAATAAATTTTAAAACAGGAATGAGAGGAATGATGTAAATCTTTTATAAATCATTTAATAGATAAATATTAGGCATGTAAACAATTGATCTGATGGTTTCTGTTTTGTCGAATAAATATATTATTTATGTGCATGATTCCAGGAGGGAAATTTTAATTCCATTCCTGATCAGTAAACTCTGTTAACTCTGTCTTTACTTTTGTCCACTGGATGCACCAATTGGCTCACCTTGTACATAATAAAGCATCTAACCAATCACACATGAGGCTGAATTCTTTTAACCAATAAAAAACATAACAGGTGGTATTTATCAGAAAAGATAGGAAGCCTAACCTAACATCAAAGACTGAAAAAATCCTTCTTCTGTTATTTCCCCAGCATATTAAACACTTCACAGTGAGCAGAACCACTCTGCACAAGTCAAACAATAAAGGTTTTATTCTGATGAAATGCTTTAAGTATGTAAACACATCTTATCAGATTACACAATAGATTCCAAGTAAACAGTTAAGATGGAATCTCTAATAGGAATAATCTAAATCTGACTGAAGAATCGTTGTCCTTGTACTGTAAACATAGCTACTGATAACACGTTTATAACCAAGAGATCAACTGGTCCAGAACTTCCAGTTTCATGTAGCGATGCATTTCCATAAGAAAATGCAAAGGGGGATTGCTGAGTAACAGTAGATGACGATGTATTCTCTGGGAGAGAGTGTACCATTACGGTCATTTCAACTGGGGAATTAAAGACTGAGAACATTAAACTATTTGGTTTGGAATGTGTGTAATAAAGAAAGAGTTTTTTTTTTTTTACTGAAGAATAATAGAGTAATTACTCTAGCAATGGTATTGGCTACTCTATGATTTACCTTATAACTTATCCTCACCAAAGGCTTACATAGATAGGATTAGCATCTTATAAATATGTTTATAATAGCATTATTACACATTATAACCATGATACTAAGTGAATACTCACATCTGAGCAGTAATTAAGAGAAGTGAGGAGGGTTTCAATGTTTCTTCTATGAACCCATATTCCAAGAGCGTACCAATTATCAGCCTAAACTTGCATGATAACATGACATAATATAACACAAGCCTGTTTCGCCTGAAGGATTGTTTAAATTATATTATTCATGCTAAATAAAAAATTCGATGAGTCAGAGCACTCAAAGAATTTTTTTTTGCTCCAGAGGCAAACTGCAAGTCAACAAAATATCTATTCAGATAATACGAACATCATTAAGTATTTTGTTATAGAATTTTCTCAGAGAATGATGAAGAAAAACAGGAACAATTCCAAAATCCCAGAGTAGCACTAGAATTATATCCAAAAGTAAATCTGATCACTTCTTGAGCTCAGGTCAGTCAGTTGGGGAACGTACACCAGCCACTGCATGTTTTCATACCACTGTGAAATAGTGCATGACAGGAATACCTTTAAAAAGCCAGGCAACATATAGGCGATGAGCTGACAGCGAACGGGAGTCACAGCAAGGCCATGGAGCTGAGCCGAAGCGATCCTTTGTTCAAGAAAACATGACCTGGCTTACAGGGTTTGCTGCTGTATTGTCAGTCAACAACCAAATTACTCAATCAACTTCAGTAACTGTTCTGTTCAGGTTATAAATGATCCACAGCATAAACCACATATATTTGCTTAATTTAGATTCAGCTAAATCCACTCACAGGTATGTTTTTTCTAACACAGGCAAATGGAGATCATGATCAAACCAGGGACCACCTAGTCAAATTAAGGTTTATTTCCAATGCTGTCTGCAGCAAAAGATTACACAGAAAAAGGAACTAGTTCTGTCCGCTGTTTTTGCATCATCAAGCATCAAAAATTCAGTGTTATTTCACCACACACTTTGCCAATATTCAAATTCCTCTGACGCAGCAGATTCAAGCTTGTTTGAAGTTTAGCTAGTATTTTAGTGAAATACCGAAGTCAATACTCTGTATTTAATATAGGCTAAGACTGTGCTAACGTTGTATTTATTATTCAAACAAGTTGCCTGTAGTCAAACTGAGTTAGAGTCAGAGGTATGCAGAGTGTATATGTGCCTCATTTAAAGGAAATAGTTGTTTAGCAAAAATTGCTATTAAATTATTTTAATGAATAACACAAAATCCATTCAATTCAGTGTTAAAGCTAATCCATGTCAATAAATTGACCTTAAATCGCAAACAGGTGGGGTTAGGGAGGAATATTTTCACTACCTACAGATTCTGTTTTAAAGGGCCTGAATATATTACACCATAAAACAAACAGCTGAGAAGTTTAATTTTTTTTACAAAATGTGCTTACACTTTTTTCATTCTGGAGAAATCCCCAAGCTAGAAGACGGCACTAGTTACATTTACACCATTTCTTCAATCCGACATAAGAAGCGAGTTTATATGATCAAAGTATTTAATCAGAATATAGCTTCTTTGACGTGCTTAAATGGTTCTGCGCACTGTGATGCATTTAAACAGCTAGAAATATTACAGAAGTAGTAGGATTTTTCTCTAATTCTGAGGTTAGATCTTTTCTGATCAATCCACCATTCCGCATTATGACTGATTACAAGAACTCAGACCTGGGTATGATTGGTTAGGAGCTTTACTATGTGTTAAGTAGTGAGCAAATCAGTGCCTCCTCCTCGGCAGCAGAGCCAGTGGATAAAAGTAAGGACAGGTCTGAGAGTTTTGTTTGTTCTCACAGGGTTTCCTGATGAGGAGTAGAAGCAAAAAAATGTTTCAACAATGGTTTAGAGGCCTTCTCTCATTCCGATTGGGCCAGATAGGGTCAGAATTTTCCGACTGAGGTGTTTTTATTAGCTGTAGGTGTATTTTATTCTGATTAGGCTATACATCTATTAATAGTACAACATTAGTGCATTTATACTGACCCTAATGATCATAACATAGCACGCACAGACAAATACAGTCTTATGATAAAATGTATGAGTGTTACATTTTTAAACAAGTCAGGTTTAGTGATCAATTCATAATTTTTTTGGGGGTTAACTTGTCTATATCAGCTTTAAAAGCAACAACTCGAGAGTTGAGAGCATCCTCTAAACAGATATTTGAACAGTACAGAAGTGGCGTTCAGAAGGCCCATGGTTAATTCATGGTTATTTTAACCGACATACAAGTCTCTCAACAGGAGAAAGGGGTACTTCAAGATTTCTAGGTATCTGTCAGTGGGACAGTCCACCCCTCAGACTGGCCAACAATTCAACCTCTTTGGAAATCAGACATTTCTTTGGAAATTTTCACTTTCCTGCGTGCTTTAAGATGGGTCTGATCGATCATATAACACGTTTTGGTGAATACATTTTATCACAAACCAATAGATCTCTATTTACTTCTTACATGTTTGTCTAATAGCACTTAGAACTGCTAGAGGTTTGTAATTGATCATTCAAAGGGCACAGACTAATCCAAGCCCGGAGACAAGCAGTGTTGTGTAAAGGAGTATAAAGGAAGCCAGTTAGGAAGTTTCATTAGTAGGCAGCTCAGACCTCTTAACAAAAACCCTGCTCGTTATTAAGGCTGCACTACAAACACCATTACACACACACACACACACACAAATAAATATACAGAGTCACAAACACACTCACATATGCTTCACACACGTCCATATAGCATTTATACCGCCGGCCCACGTTTAGCCTGCTGGCTATTGCTCTGTAAAACACGCTCGGATGATGAGAAATGCCGAGTCAAACACTCATGGACACGCGCACACACACACACGCACGCACACACACACACACGCGTAACAATGTAGCAACAACCCGACTGAGGTTTTAAAAAACAACGGCGCGCGCGCGCCAGCAGCGGTCAAACTATTGGCACAAAAGCTAAACATACTTGTTTGCTGCGATGTAACAACCAAATGAAACAACGTCCCCCTCCACAGGAAACACCAAGATCGAGAGGAAAAACGAGGCGAGAACTTACCATCTTACTCAAGTCCATAGTTGAAGGGATAGAGAGAGATAGAGGCGCGCTGTAGAAGCAGAACAGTTACAAGTCTGAATCTACATCTAACGGGGAGAGAGAGAGAGAGAGAGAGAGAGAGACTAGGGGAGGGTGAGAGGGAAAAGAGGAGAAGGGAATGGAGGCTAGAGGAGGAGAGGCGGAAGGCTCCGTTAACTCAACATGTGCCCCGGTTCGCTACAATATCACCTCCCTCCACATTTCCGGTACAAAGAAGCGTCTGGAAAGAACCGACTGCAGAAAAGAGAACCCACAGACGCGACATTTATCCTACAGCCCCCGAGTCCAGGAGCCTGCATGCACCAGAAGAAGAAAGAAACCGAGTGATTGAACAGGCTTTTAAATGATAATCAGCCCTACAATTATACGAACTACAGTTATTATCTTTGTTATACACTACATCCGATATCGCGCGTGCGTCACCTACAGCACTCGAAAACACACGCAAATAAACAACCGATATTCTTCACGACGTCGATAAAAACATTACACCATCGCCTCAATGTCTTAAACTTTTGTAAACGATTGTTTACGCGCGGTGTCAGTGAACGCTGCCCTCGTGTGGCTGCTATCCGCCTTAGCTGCGTCTTTAACATGATCACCAAGATTGTAGCCAACCGAAAATTTACTACCAACCGACTGATTGTAACCTGCGAGTATGAACGAATGGAATTGTTTAATGTTCATATCTGAGTGATCTTATTAGTAAGAAAATTTAAAATTTTGAAAAACATCCATAAACGTAACATTAGTGTAACTGAAAAAAAAAGTGTTTACTTGATACTTAATGTCTGAAAAGACCTTGGCGAGGAATGTGGAAAGGATTGTTTTATTTTAGCGCTCAGATTATTCATTTGTTCAACTGTATCCTAGTCAGGGACAAAGTACAGAGCTGGAGACTATCCTGCGAACTCTGGGCAAGACCTCACACGAAATGAGACACACCAGTTCATCACAGGGCACCATGAACGCACACCCACAGTTTACTCCTTGCGTAGGCAATCTAGCCACTGGCGTGTTCGAAACTGGAGATCCCAAAGGAAACCTACACAGGGAAAACGTGAAAAGAAAATCCACACAGACATTAACCCGAGTTTTGGGATCGAACCGGTGACCCAGAAGCAGCAAGACCAAGAAACGTAGCGCTACCCATGCTCTGATTATAAAAATGTAAAAAGACTTGTGCCTACTTGACTTCCCAGGAGTTTATTTAAATTTACTCCAATTTGTTTTGCTCATCATTTAAAAAAAAGTTCATTATAAACTCTATGTGAACATTTAAAAGACACTGCTCTTGCAATGAATAATAATAATAATAATAATAATAATTAAACGCTTCTTGTACAGCACCAGAGACAATGACGTGGAGAGGAGCCTTCGCCAAAACAAGCCATGCTATTCACTAGTTTGTCACTCGCTCACTGGTACAGTGCACAAACAGCTAAATCTTCTTTCCTTCCCCCAAGGAAGATCAAGCAGCAAAAAACAAGGGTGTTGTGTCAGTTTATATCAAGGAGTTGATGAATGCTCAAATCTGATTGGTCAGAAAGAAGTGATAAATTGACATTTCTATTATATAATTAACTATGACTAGAACGGTAAATGATCCAGTTAATCTGCTAAAATAATACATAGATTGAATTTTTTTTAAATTTTGGTTTCACATACGATTGCTTAGAAGCTTCCAATGTATGTAATATTGAGCGAATCAGTGTCTCCTCCTCATCAGGAGACCCAGTGAATAAATGAAAGTCAAGTTGTTTGTTTTCAGTTTGCTTTTCAGGAATGGGCGCAAATTTTCCCTCATAGAACTTTGTCATGTCACCTAATGTTACCGCCACGTGGGGCAAACGTGAAGAAAGTATACATTTATTCTGACAAGATCAAGTGTTTACATGGCTAATGTTTATGCACTGTAAGGATTATCAAAGGTTCACATGCCCCCTCTCATTCTGACTGGGCCAGATCAAGTCAGACTGTTCCGACTGAGGTGTTTACATGATGTACTTTACTCCAACTGGCCTATTACTCCCATTATTAATACAGTATTAGGTTCCATGTAAACGCAGCTAATGATCATGTTAACTTTGTGTGCATAGACACGGTTTTATGATAAAATTGTATGAAACATTTGCAAGTCAAGAAAGTCAGATTTAGCAATTAGTTCATTACATCATATGTTGACTTGTCTTTAGCAGCTGTAGGAAACTGTATCCACCCCTCTGAATGACCAACAATCCGCCTCTTGTAAAATTCCTTGGAATTTTTACCTCTGTGGATGATTTAAGATGGTCTGATCTATTCTACAACACATTTGTATACATGCACACATTTTATCTTTAACCTATGTGTCTTTATTTACTTCATGCATGTTTGTCTAATAGCACTTAGAACTGCTTAAGGTATCAAAAATCATCAAAACCCCAAACACAAGCAGTGTTGTGTAAAAGTGTATAAAGGAAGACAGTTGGGAAGTTTCATTAGATTATGGATTTTTTGATAATTTCATCATGCTTAGAACTTTCGTGCAAGTAGCTACATTTTGTGTGTTAACTTAAGAATAAAAAAGTAGGGGTTTAGTATTGTAAGTACAGCTGCTTTAAAGTAAGCGATAACATGGAGTATCTTTTGCATGGACGTTGGACATTAGCTGTAACTACTACAAATACACTTTTTTATTCTTTACCAAATAAAATTTGTAATTTGTCGTTGGCAAATTGTTGTGAGGAACAAAACACATGGGATGTACCCTCATCTTATAAGCAAATCATCAACTTTGGCGCAGTAACAGATCACATTACACTACCCCGTGGTTTATTATTTTCTCAAACATTACACCCCATCTTGTTTTAATCCTTGGGGCAGTGTAACTCTGACTTACTATAAACACATACTTAGCCTTTTGCTAAGAATGAAATGTTTTTGACAACAGGAACAAGACTTATATGACCTTTACGAATGTTTTATATAAAACCTTTAATCCATTCCCTATGGAGTGCCTGGGCTCAACTAACACTTAGCACCAGCTTCGCATTGTTTAGCTACAGTATCAAATATTTTGTAGAAATACAAAGATTAAAATAATAATCCATAGAAAAACTATAGGGCCTCCACACACTGACAACTGCACCCTCTGAGACCTCAACACTATCTTAGCGAGGCGATGATGTAATCTTGGTGACGTCATAGTGCTTGCTTGAACAATACACTATATGGCCAAAAGCATGTTGACACCTAAATAATCACACATGTAAGTGCTTTTTGTATAGCCACGTTTAGATTTTGTTCCCGTTTGATGATTACCAGTCCTTTAGGAAGGCTTTCTACTAGGTTTTGGAGCATGGTTGTGGAGAATTTCTCACTCGGCCACAAGACCATTAGTGAGATCAGGCACTGATGTGGGGTCAGTCAGGCCTGGGGTGCAGTCAGCATTTCAGTTCATCCCAATGGTATTTATTGGATGTTAGATTTAAGGGTTGAAGTCAGTTTGGAGTAGGCTACTTAGTTTGAAGGAAGAGAAAATGCATATCATATGAAAACATGCTATACAATTGCATTCAACGTTGTGGCGACTCTGTGGAGAAGGTTCACATATGGGTGTGGTGTCCACAAACCTTCAGCCATATAGTGTCTAAAAGTGTATTTTTAAAACTTAGTGCCTGTTTGAGCCTAGAGGACCGTCATGTCTTATCCATGAAATGCCAGCTAGGTTGGCAGGTTTTCAAGCCAGCGTACTCATGTATTGTTTAAAAGGTATGACCTTGAACTCATTAAACTAGTGGAAATAAGTCAGCTACAATGAGCGATGCAACCAAATTCATTACTCCAAAAATCAACAGATGATGTACTGTATGGTAAAGGGATAATAATACAAATCAGAATACTAGGTTTGCTACTGTTTATATAATACTGTTGCTGCAACATAATGCTGGCAGAAGAAAGAAAGATCACATTCAAAAACATCCTTGGTAACTGCATCGACAGTGTTGCAGACATTTCATCAGTCCTGTATATAAATATCTCTGACACGTACAAGAAAATTACTACCTGTCCAAAAACATGTTTAGTTAGGACCAATGCCTTGAGTGTTATATACATAGCAAAGTTTGAGGAAATCTGATTTTGACCATGCTTAGTGTTTATGGAGAGATAGGGATTTTATTTAATAATAATACAAAAATAATAAATAAATCAAAATGTAACTCCAAATACAAATATAAAGACATGAACATATGGAGGAGTAAATATACAGACACAAATTGTGTCAATGCATTATATACCAGTCAGTCTCTTGTTGGAATGAAACCCTTCAATCACGTCATCCCCCTGTGATTAAGCCTGGATATCATTGAACCACACATGGAGGGGGGGGGGACTAAACCAAGGACATTTTATTCACTGGAAGCAAAGTTGAGTCTTATTTAGAGATGACATGACACCACTTTTTCTTTTTCAATAACAGCACCTTTAGGTGGTACAGATTTATCTGCTAATTTTTCTTTAAAAAAAACAACTACACTTGAAAATCCATTCATTTTCTATATTTCGTAGCCATAGTAATGTAAAGGGCAGCTTGGAGCCTATCCCAGGGAACTTGAGGCACAAGGAAGAGTACATCCTGAATCGGGTCCCAACATATTACAGGGCACAAGCACACACAGAATCGCACACTACAGACAAATTGGAAACACCAATCAGACTACTGCACGTCTTTGGACTGTAGGAGGAACCCGCTGTACCAGGAGGAAACCCACTAAACTGGAGGCGAGATTCGAAACCACTAATCCTTTGGGTGCAAAACAACAGTGTTGTGCGGTAAGCCATCACTAGTCAAAAAAAATTCTTATCCAAATTCAATTCCATTTTTTACAGGATCCAATAATATGAGGTGCGTTATAGTCAAACCGGGACTTTCAATTGTACAAAATAACGAAATATTTATCAGTGTAAAAACTCCCGTAGTTTCTGTATGTAATTCCCTGCTACACTCATGCACTTATAAAAGCAATTCACTCGTGCTTAGATATCATAACTCTCTACCGTGTTCTCAGTATGTCAGAACCATGATCGGACTCCCTGCTTCACGTCTGAAACAGGAACTCCTTAAATGGCCCAAACATGTGGAAATCACTTGGAGTGAAGTCAGGACTGTACAGGGCATGTGGTAATAACTCCTAACCGGGTTCCTGTAACACGAAAGTGGTGTGGTGGGCAGTATGGGGTCATGCATCATCCTGCAAAATATCAAAGATTTCGGTGATCAAATCAGTCAATTTCTTTCCATTATAGGACCATTAAGTATATGTATAGGACTACACAGCATTCCAAATTATTATCTAAATTGGATGTAAGTGTCAAACATTAAATGTTTGGTTTTTAAATTAAACTCATGGATGGTATTGCATCTCAGAGTTCTTTGGATCACCGAAACGAATCTCAGACACGTGTGATAATTAGTTTGCCAGATAATCCCAATTAAAGGAAAAGTACTGAAGAACGTTCCACATTATTAAGCAGGCCACAGGTTTCAAGCAATATGGGAAAGAAATGGCGGTTTGCCTCAAAACAGCGGCTCTGGGAGGCTATTCTGACATCCTGCAAAGAAATTCAAGCAGAAACTGTTTGAAACTTTGTGCCAGAAACTGGCACAAAAACTCACAAGTTCAATGGATGCAAGAATTGTGAAGGTGATATCAAAGAAGGGGGGATTTAACTGTTAGGATGTTTTTGATTTAAATAGCTTTTCATTCATTAATTCATCTTCTATTCCTTCTATATCTTCTATACCGCTTAATCCTGTGTTCAGGGTCGCGGGCGACCTGGAGCCTATCCCAGGAGACTTCGGGCACTAGGCGGGGTACACCCTGGACAGGGTGCCAATCCATCGCAGGGCACACACACATACACCCACTCACACACTACGGACAATTTAGGAACGCCTAACCTGCATATCTTTGGACTGTGGGAGGAAACCGGAGGAACTGGAGTACCCGGAGGAAACCCACCAAGCACGGGGAGAACATGCAAACTCCATGCACACAGAGACGGGAATCAAGCCTGGCCGGAGAATCGAACCCAGACCCTGGAGGTGCAAGGCGACAGTGCTAACCACTACACCACCGCGCCGCCTTAAATAGCTTTTGATTTCAGTAAATACAGTATGACCTCCTAATGCTGTGAAAGGATTCAATTCAATTCAATTTTATTTGTATAGCCCCTTTAACAATTGACATTGTCTCAAAACAGCTTTACACAATCAAAAGAATTATTTAAGTTTGTATGGAATGTGAATGAATCATATGGTCAGATAGTCCATCAGATAGCCAAAGGAGGCTCCTAATTCAACGAATGCCTATTTTCAGTTCTTTACAACCTATAAAATGTTCTAACTCTGTTGAAAACCGTTTTCAATTTTTTATTTATGAAATAAATATTATTATTAGGACGTTTGTTCAATAAAATTTTTATTATGCCCTATTGGTTGATGACGTGAAAGTTATACTGACTGTCATTTGCATTGACTAATTATGAAAATCAGAGAAAGATATCATTTGCGTAATAATTTGGAATGCGGTGTATTCTTTTCTAGTCTGCAAATATCTCCTAAAATATTGTTTTACACTGCTGTGTATTTAGATGAATTTGCTACAACAATGCAATTAAATTATGTATTAGAAAATACTGTATATTACACCGGCATTACTGTTATCAATTCCATAGTGCCTGAGATGCCTCATAGGGGTGTGGTGAGACAATTAACCCAGTTTTCTGCCACTCATGGATAGGATCTTTTAATCCACTACCTATGTACTGTAGTGAGGCCACAGGTCAGGACCTGCATGTTTTGCTGTCTCAGGACTTTGTATGCATTCTTTCTCCCTTTTTCTCCCTCAGTCTCTCTCTCTCTCTCCCCTTTTCTTTTCTTTTCCTCTCCCACAATTATTGATCTAGCACAATGAGAAAATGACTACAGGAACACAGGAAATAGCGGCAGGGTTCAGAAAGACCAGGGAACAATAGATAGTGCAGTCCCCAAAGCAGTGAAAGAACGAATAGCGGAAAACAGTGTTTGGGTGATAAGAATGGCTGAATAGGTGATGAGGTGTGGTGACAGGGCAACAACATACTCTTTCTACTGTACTTAAAATAAGAATAAGAAAACTAGAGAGGGATAAAGGGGAATAGCACACTGGAGCTTTTTAACCATGCGGCCTAAAGGTTATCATGGTCACATAAAACTATTGGTGTATATACGGTATACTGCAATGCCGAAAAAAGCACACCTTTTCCATTCTAATATTTAATTGGCCAACTTCTCCTTTGATTATGGCACTCCTTTACAGCGCCTGACAGTAAAAACATTAAATGCACCAATAGTTTTTGACAAAAATCTAATAACTCAAAAACATTTAAATATTTCCTAAAATCAATCGAAAATTATTCACAATACTGTGAATTATTCAAAAATTCTGAAAAATGATGCAATCAATGCTTGTTCAGTGTATAGCAATATGGAAAAAATGTGGATTACATCAGTAATGCGATGTTCAGTGCGATCACGTACATTATGGCGAAGCTACAAACATGGCATAACTGCAGCAGAAGTTGCAATGTGTTTACATTTCATACAGTATCTGATGACCGAGCGTAAGCGTTTTCAGTACAGTCCATAATAATTTTGCATAGCAACTAAGGTTGCTGTGGTATGATTAAAATCAGTCCCAAGAATGGACGACTGGAGGAAGGAACGTGATTTTGATGTTAGCATCAGTAATTTGACATAATTATCCAGCCATAACAATCTTACTCTCTGTACAATTTGTTCCTTAGTGTTTGGCCTTACAGGAGAAAAAAAAAAAAAAACTCTAGAGGCCAAGAACTTTAAACAGGGACAGAAGAGGAACATGGGAACACAGACTCTGAGGATAAGCTAAAATAATAAGGCCACACTGAGATACAAGTGCACTCATATTGAAATAGAGTGGCCTAAATTAGCCTGGCAGGCTTTTACATGGGACTTTTTGCCCAACTGTATTTTATAAGATTTTAGGCCACAAGACACATTCCGTTAGGAGAAGGGCGGCACCACACAGTTCGATCGACTTACAAACCATTTGTGTTTGCACAACAGTTAAATATAGCCATACTGCATCCTTGAAGAATTAATGAGCTGGGAACTTCAGCTGGATGAAGCTCACATTTATAGTCAGAAGCCACAACACAGGGCTGTTGTCCGGAAGTTTTGCTTACAAGTAGATTACTGACTAGCCCATGGCCTAGCATACTCGTGTCATTACAGAGCACTCTGGAAACACCTTCTCATTTGAGTCAAACTACACAGGAGGGTCTCAGTAATACAGGCACACAGAAGGCGAAGGCGAGCCGAGGGACCAGATCATAACTGACAGTGGGCTTCATTTATCAAGCGCATTACAAAAGGATTTATGTGTACAATCACAACAAAAAAATAAAACAAAAGAAATTTGGTGTTTGTGAAAATCCCATCTATTGGGAGAAAAACAACTTGGAATTTACTTCTTTTTAAGGGTGCACTTGGAAAATATTGTCAAGTTTAAACTGCTTATTTTATTACATGTGCAGCATTTAACAAATGCCCTCAAGTGCTCTGTAGCCTGGGCTTAGTTTACTTGGTCATCCCTGGGTACCATCTCAAAACACTCACTCACTCTATAATTAGGAAACATTTAGACAAATACAATGAATAATTTAACTCTGTCTGAAAAAAATGTCACTCTATACATACAGTATATTACTTAAACATTGATAAATGAGGCCTAGTGTTATAATTTCTACTGAGGTTGGATCAATGGACTTCAACATATAAATTTGCATTTGTACTTCCAAAAACAAACAAACAAAAAAACACTTCTTGAATAAATGTTGTGCTCTGGTATTTTGAGTGATATTAAATACTGACTACATACTGAACATTTAAAAATACTTGAACACATTCACAAAGAATGACTAAAGTCCAAGTAATGCATTCAAGGATCCTGACTCATTTGTGGAGTTGTAGTTCGTCATAGTGTGAACGAGTGACCCTGAACGTACTGTACATGCATCACATGAGCCCAGAAAACACTAATCCATGCCACTGTCCCACTTATAGACTGCCTGAGGGAGTATGTTTAAAAGTGTCTGTATGTTAGAGTTGGTGCATCAAAAGAAGCACAATCAAGTTCGGTCATATAACTCGATATACCAATATATGCCAATATATTCATATATTCAATAAAGACAAACATGTGTGCATACATGCATGTACATTCACAACGACAAGAACAAGGCATTCAGCTAGTGTTTAAATTCCACCACAAGCCCACCAGTAAAGCTATGCAATGCAGCATGAAATGAAATGCGTGACCTACTTTCTAGCTGACTTTGGATAGGGAGGGGGGAAATGGAGGACCCTCACAGCGGCAGGAAGAACAACGGGAAAGCGTTTATTTTGACCACACACTCTGGAATGCACTACAAGGTTTTGTGATATGATAGCCACAATTCCCAACAAGTCACGCCCCTCACATATTTCAGGAGGTGATGACTCCTCGTCCTGCCAAAAATAAGACACTGCTCCGTGATTGTGTGCCTCACTTCCTCTCCATTGCTTCTTGGCTGTATGACACTAACCATAATCCCTGGGTATCTGAGATTAGAGACGAATTGATTTTATTGTTGATCCTGATAAAGCAGGGATAAGCAAATCTGGTTCATGAGCCCCTGAGGCCAGAATAGTATTGTTTAAACTCTTTCTGCTGGTTGGTTTATGGATTGAATAACGTGTGTCAGAGCTGGAAATTCACCTCTGTACTCTAACCCTGAGTCACACCTCAGTCTGTTACAAGTGCATCTCCAGTGCATTACTACCAGCAAACGTGGCACAGGTATTACACCACTGATTTGCTTGCTTGTTATTAAACCCGCACCCAGCTGTTCCTTTTGATTAGCATGTTTCAAGGCCAAGGTGAGGATTGCAAAAGCCAATAAATACAGTTTACTGGAAGATCCATTAAAAAGCCTAGACAAATGTCATTTAAACATGGATATGATGGTCAATGGATCAATATATATATACACACACACACGTACATTATATATAAATATACATACACACACATGCACATATATTTTATATATATATATATATATATATATATATATATATATATATATATATAAAAAATACCTTATCATTTATTCAGGGACAACTACAATCAGGTTGTTTCTATTCTGTTCTCGGCCTTGTCTCTAAGTTTCAACAACCAAGTTCAAACTTCTAACGTCAACGTGACACACTTACTTCAAGGATCAGAATTAATACATAATTAAAATATGATTTTTCCATTACAACACACACACACACATGTACATATATAAGCTTTTTATGTCTTTTTACAACTTGTAAAGCTTTTGGTTATCTGTGTCAAACAAACTAGGAGTGACAGACAGTGACAGAAGTCAGAGTGTGTTCGGGTGACCTCATCATCAAGGCTTCCACACTCAGCAGTCAGGACAGATCTACTTCTATAGATTTACAGTAATTTAAGTGTGATAAAGTGCAATTACAGGCTTTAGATGGTGTTTACGAGATGTGTGTTGCTGCTGGTGGTGACCTTAAACAATGCCTGGAAATAGGCAAGACAAACAGAACATTTGTGCCAGACAGCTTCTGAAATAACAGTTAGAAACATCCTTGAATCAATGCACTTCCTGTCCTGGGCTTCCTGCACTGGTTCTCATGGAAACCATGAACGCTTTTTCAATTAAAAACAAATCAAGCTCATATTTGAGGGGAAAAACAAACATCTCTCTCTCTCTCACTGTGTGTGTGTGTGTGTGTGTGTGTGTGTGTTACCTGGCTGCGCTCAAAGTTCTCCCTCTCCACCTCCAGGCTGTTGGCTCCTCCAGCTCTGCGGCTCAGCACTTTGGGGAGCGGGTTCGGGACCTGCTGCATGGAGCTCTTCATCCGGTCCATTTCCAAACACAAACTAGTACTAATAGATTACTGGGTATTAATACACACGGAACCGAACCAGAATAAGCGCAAACTTTCCATCCACGTTCTCACGTCTGAGCATTTCAGTCCGATGAACGTGTGATTACTAAATAAACCAGCTCTAGAGTCTGAGTAAACACAACACAGCGCAGGAATGAGCGGATTCAACGCCAACCAGACAGCAAATAAAGCAGCAGGAGGAGTCCACTAACGGTGGCCTATGACTGGAGGAAAATAGATTTGTCCCACCCATTGAGGGTCGATTCTTGTATTTGATTGGTCGGCTTGGGATCATCTGTCCCTATTTTTCAAAGAACAAGTGCTCCAGTGTGGGAATTAAAGATGGATTCGGCGTATATTCTACGTCAAAAATCGAACAGAATAAATGCATAATAATTTTAAAGGGGGGATAATTAAAAGTTTATTTGGTTAAAATAATTTGAATAACTTGACAAATTCCTCCAAAATACTGGAAGTTTACTGGAATACTGGAGAGACTGGAAGATTTAATTTTAATTCATTCATTCATTCATTTATCTTCTCTACCTCTATCCTGAACAGAGTCGCAGGGGCCTGCAGCCTATCCCAGGATACACACTGGACGATGCAAATCCAGCACAGGACACACACACTACTGTATTGGGAAATTGTGAACTCTAATCAGCATGTCTTTGAATTGTGGGATGAAACCAGATTACCCTGAGGAAACCTACAAAGCATGGGGAGAACATGCACACTCCAGACACGCAGCCCTGAGGTGGGAATCAAACCCACAACCCTGGAGGTGTGAGGCCACAGTGCTAACCACCGTGCCCCCTGCCCTGGGAGTTTTTTTTTTAATATACGAAATTCTGCTCTTGTATTTGATGAAGAAGCGTCCCATACATGGAAAAAGAAACAATCAATCAGCAACAAACTTTGCAAAAAAGAGACAAAAAGCAACACCAAACTCATATTTTAATTAAACTAGCGTTCACGCCCTATCATCCGGAGAACGCTGGTTCGAACCCCAGGTGATGCTGTTTTCCTCTCACAGCCGGAGGCATAGAGAGAGTTGATTGGCCGAGCTCTCTCAGGGGGGAGGGATGAGAGGTACTTGTGCTCCCACCTTAATCACGGCTCTCCAGCCAATCAGGGGCGTATGTGAGCTTGCGCATGCGGAAGGAGCAGCTAGCGCTTTCCTTCGAGTGTGTTACTCCGCCCCTAATGGTGCGTGAGCAAGCATTTCGAAAAGATGTGGTCGGCTGACATTACGCAGTTCGGAGGAAACACGTGATAGTCTTCGCCCTCCCGACTGAGTGGTAGTGGTAGCCTTAATGTGGGAGCCCCCTAGCGATGGGGAGGAATTGGCCACGAGGAATTGGGGAGAAAATTGGAGCCCCACCCCCAAAAAAAAATTGTGATCATATAATTTGCATAAATGTTCATAACTTGCATAAATTTCCAAAAATTTATCTTTGGGAATATTTGCGGTTTCATGAAAATACCACAAGTGACGTACATTTAGTTAATGTGTCCTGCAATATGTCATCATGCATTATAATCTTTACAAAATTCAAGTTAAAAAGTGAACTGAATATATCTTAAAATTTAGATCACTAAAAAGCCTCACACCTCCAAGTTTGAGGGTTCGGTTCCCACCTCTAGTCTGTGTATGTGGACTTCTCTCTGTGCTTGGTGGGTTTCCTCCAGGTGCTCCAGTTTCCTGTTGTGAGTGTATGCATGTGATAAACTGGAACCTTTTCCAGGGTGTTCCCTACTTTTATGCCTGATCTGGAATAGGCTCCAGGCTTCATCTTGAATAATATCATAATATATCAGTCGTGACTTCATAAATGCAATACTTTGATTTGAACACATATAATGGTAAATGCATAATTTTTCCTGTCCGTAGCCTTTTATGAAGTATATGCATTTGGTGGTTGAGGCATAAATTCTGACTCCTTAGTTGTCTCTATGTAATGCTCATTTACAGTGGTGTTCAAAATAATAGCAGTGTGTTGAAAAGTGAGTAAAGCTTCATATCCATATTGTAACTTTTAATTTAAATGACATAAATGCATTGGACACCCTGTACATTCTATTCTGAATCACAACATGAAGAAAAATGTGCTAAATGTATTATTAGTTTATTGTAAGTGAAGAAAAACAAACAGCCTGTTCAAAAAAATAGCAGCGTCATCACTCATCTTTACAAAGTGATGAATTTACCGTTTAAACAAAAATGCTTGAAGTTTAATCTTTCTTGTGCATATTTGAACTAATATTTTGTTATATAACCATGGTTTCTGAGAACTGCTTCACATCTGTGACAATTGTACTACATGCCACAATTCCTCTGCATTTCTTGGTTTTGTCTCAGAAACAGCATTTTTAATGTCAGCCCACAAGTTTTCTATTGGATTAAGGTCTGGGGATTGGGCTGGCCACTCCATAACGTCAATCTTGTTGGACTGGAACCAAGATGCTGCTCGCTTACTGGTGTGTTTGGGGTCGTTGTCTTGTTGAAAAACCAAGGGCATTTCCTCTTCGGCACAAGGCAACATGACATCTTTAAGTATTCTGATGTACTCAAATTGATCCATGATCCCTGAAATGTGATAAATAGGACCAACACTGTAGTACGAGAAGCATCTCCATATCATGGTGCCTGTGCCTCCATGCTTCACTGTCTTCACAGTGTACTGTGGCTTGAATTCAATGTTTGGGGGCCTGACAAACTGTCTGCGGCCTCTAGTCCCAAAAAGAGTCAGTCCACAAAATATTGCACCATTTAGGCCAGTCAATGTGTTCTTTGGCGAACTGTAACCTCTTCAGCACATGTCTTTTTTTCAACAATGGGACTTTGCGGCGGCTTCATGCTGATAGCTTGACTTCACATATCTGTCTTCTAATAGTAACAGTACTAACAGGTAACTTTAGATGTTCTTTAAGTCAATTTTGTTATTCTTCAATCCATTCGAATGGTAGTTTTCCGTTTTCTCCCACGTCTTTCTGGTTTTGGTCTCCATTTTAAGGCTTAAAATGATCTTCCCATCTCTAATCAACTTTTGAATCAAAGTACGCTGTTCTGCTGAACAATGTCTGGACAACCCATTTTATTCTGATTTTCAGAGAGAAATGCACAGGACAACCTTTTCTGCATTTATCCTTAAATAACTTGTTTGGCACCTGTTTTTCACAGAATAATTTACCTTTCTAATTGAACTCCACACTGCTATTTTTTTTTAACAGACTAATATTTGTTTTTCTTCACTTACATTAAACTAATAATACATTTAGCACATTTTTCTTCATGTTGTGATTCAGAATAGAAAGTGCAGGGTGTCCAATGCATTTATGTGATTTAAATTAAAAGTTATTATATGGATATTATATGGCTTTACTCACTTTTTTCAACACACTGCTATAATTATAATTATAATTAAAAAGAGTTTTATTGCCAAGTACGCTTGCACGTACAAGGAATTTGTTTTAGTCACAGAGCTTCCAGAACAAAACAAATGACAAGACAAAACAGCACGACACAAAATAAATAAATAAATAAATGGTTGACCTCAAATGGAGTAGAGTGTGAGATACTTTTATTGCACATATTGCACAATATTGCACATATATGTATTGACAGTTAGAATGATGTTTAACTGTTCATGAGGTAGATTGCCTGGGGGAAAAAACAGTTTTTGTGCCTGGCTGTCCTGGTGTTCGGTGCTATGTAGCGCCGACCCGACGGCAAAAGTCTCAAATAGAAGGTGGCTTGGGTTTGAGGGGTCCAAAGTGATATTCCGAGCCCTTTTCTTCACTCTGGATATATACAGTTCTTGCAGCGTAGGCAGGGGAGTGCCAATAATTCTTTCTATAATTCTGGTGTCTGCTTTCGTAGCTGAGCCAAACCAGACAGTTATTGTGTGAGTAAGTGCACAGGACGGATTCAATGACGGCTGAGTAGAACTGTGTGAGCAGCTCCTGTGGCAGTTTGAACAACTTCAGCTAGCGAAGGAAATCCAACCTCGTGTGGGCCTTTATAACAATGGAGTCAATGTGAATGTCCCACTTCAGGTGCTGAGAGGTGCTGTTCATGATGGTGAGTGGGGGAAGTGCAGGTGGGTTTCTCCTGAAGTCCACGGTCATCTCCACTGTTTTGAGCGTGTTCATCTCCAGGTTGTTGTGACTGCACCAGACAGCCAGCTGCTCGACCTCACTTCAGTATGCAGACTCGTCACCGTCCTGGATGAGGCCATGTCATTTGCAAAAAGGTCTAAGGGGCAGAATACTGGTGATTCATGAGTCAAGATGTGGTTAACTCACAAATTGAGTTTGAAAAACCTGATTCTGTGGCTGAAATGGACATAAGCAGTAAGACAAATACAGTTTTGTGTGCAAGCCCTGGCTGTATACTGTCTTGTGAAGCTGGCATCTGTATCCTATGAGCTGAATATCTCACTTTGTGTTTAACACAGAACAGCATTGTAACTGTCATAAAGCATGTACTGTGCATATACAGATGCGTCCATGTGTGTGTAGGTATGTCAGTGGTGTTCTACTAAAAATTTAACTAGGACCAGAACATAAATAGAATGTTCTTCCTTACTGGAAAATTAAGTGGCACCAAAACACCAGCAAAAGAAAATATTTGGCACAAGTCATGTGGAGGAAATGAGAGTAGAATGTTCTAATTTGCTCAGGCTATGTGCATGCAACTGTCTGGCTTAAAAAACCAAGGCAGCTTTATGCAAACTTTACACTTTTGTTTTGTTGACTGAGCAGTCCAGCTGAAAATGCCCAGACTATTGATGTGTCGTTTAGGACGAGTCGGCTCACTGAGTCAGCTCTTTCAGCTCTTTTTTCCTTCTTTGTAAATGTAGGCAGTTTGTAGATGTTATTTGTCCTGTGCAATTTGAAGGTTCAAGCCTGAGCATTAGTTATTATCTGTGTAGAGTTTTGCTTCCTTCTGGAAGGTGGGTGGTTTATGCTGAAATTGCACAAGGTGTGTGTTTGTACGTGTGTGTTGAAACTTGCAGTCACCTCCACCTCCCAGTATTGATTGCCTACCACAACCCTGGCCAAGATCAAGAGTTGAAGTAACATTGGAGCATTTTGGATGCTCTTATTGCATTAGTCAGTGCTGTTATTGTGTTTATTCATCATTAGTGCTTTATTATGGTTATGGGTACAATATTCTGTTCACCAAGGTTCTTCTTCTTCTTTGTCTTTCGGCTGTTCCCTTTCAGGGGTCGCCACAGCGAATCATCTTAAATGACTAATTTGTTTATATTTTGGAAAATTGTTTTAAGAAGAAATTTACCATCTCCTGCTTGAATGGCTAATGCCCGAAGCACTAACCTCTACTGTCATGAAGTGCTTTAAGATTAACGTTTAAATCCTTTTCATTAGACCTGCTGCAGTATAATGTTCAACAATCAGTACCATAATTCTCACCGAGCTAAAGAACCAAGGATCAACCTCTGGATAGCCATGATCTGTGCCACTGGCTTCTGGACATTCTGATAGGTAGGCCACAGGAAGCCAAAAATGTCCCCATTCATCCTCCTCTCATAGTCTCAGCACAGAAGCTGTAGCATCACCCCTTTTCCAGACTTTTTATTTTCTGTAGCACGACACAGCTCAAACAGCATCTTTAAATTTGCAGATTAGATTTGAGATATGAGATTGTGGACTACAGGCAGAGACAGGTGGGTCGTCAATAGAACACAAATGGAAAGGGCGCCCCAGGTGGTCGAGAGGCAACAAGCTTGCCCTGTCATCTGGTGATTGCAAGTTCAAATCTCCAGTGATGCTGCAGCTTCCTGCAGCCAGGGACCCAAGAGAAAGCTGATTGGCCAAGCTCTACAGGAAGGGATGGTTGTCATTCTAGAGCTCTGGTATGCTAGCCAATCATGGGCATCTGAAGAATCTGGAGAAAACAAATTGATCAAAAACAAAGAAAGAAATAGAAAGGGTTAGAAGTTTTTTATTTATTTATTTGTTGATTTTAGCTTAGTTACTTACAGTATTGTCAATTTAAAACACATCATTGTTCTTGTGGTGTTCAGTGATGTAAGTTAATTCCTTCATTTAATTTATTCCAAAACACCATCAAATTGCTAAACTCCCAGAATATATCTAAATGTTGTTAATGTTGTTAAGAATTAGTACATGCTCCTCTGGCAAACTTCACAATGCTTCAACATTTTTCTGCTGACCATTTTTACGTCACATATTTTGAAATTCATAAGCTCCCTTACATGCATGAAAAAATTTCCCTCTTTTCCCAATATCTGCCATGGCTCATGCTTGCAGCTGGAGGCAGCACACTACAGAAAAAAAATTGTTCAACACCTTCACCCAGCAGCCTGCTTATTACTACCATTACACAAGACACTTCATCAACTGCAACTATAAGAAATGTAAAAATGTTGAGGGGAAAAAAAAATAATTATATATACAGTGGCTTGCAAAAGTATTCGGCCCCCTTAAACTTTTCCACATTTTGTCACATTACAGCAACAAACAGAAGTGGAATGAAAATCATACATGATTTCAAACATTTTTTACAAATAAATAACTGAAAAGTGGGGTGTGTCCGTAATTATTCAGCCCCCTGAGTCAATACTTTGTAGAACCACCTTTTGCTGCAATTACAGCTGCCAGTCTTTTAGGGTATGTCTCTACCAGCTTTGCACATCTAGAGACTGAAATCCTTGCCCATTCTTCTTTGCAAAACAGCTCCAGCTCAGTCAGATTAGATGGAGAGCGTTTGTGAACAGCAGTTTTCAGATCTTGCCACAGATTCTCGATTGGATTTAGATCTGGACTTTGACTGGGCCATTCTAACACATGGATATGTTTTGTTTTAAACCATTCTATTGTTGCCCTGGCTTTATGTTTAGGGTCGTTGTCTTGCTGGAAGGTGAACCTCCGCCCTAGTCTCAAGTCTTTTGCAGACTCCAAGAGGTTTTCTTCCAAGATTGCCCTGTATTTGGCTCCATCCATCTTCCCATGAACTCTGACCAGCTTCCCTGTCCCTGCTGAAGAGAAGCACCCCCAGAGCATGATGCTGCCACCACCATATGTGACAGTGGGGATGGTGTGTTCAGAGTGATGTGCAGTGTTAGTTTTCCGCCACACATAGCGTTTTGCATTTTGGTCAAAAAGTTTCATTTTGGTCAAAACGTTCCATTTTGGTCTCATCTGACCAGAGCACCTTCTTCCACATGTTTGCTGTGTCCCCCACATGGCTTGTGGCAAACTACAAACGGGACTTCTTATGGTTTTCTGTTAACAATGGATTTCTTCTTGCCACTCTTCCATAAAGGCCAACTTTGTGCAGTGCACGACTAATAGTTGTCCTATGGACAGATTCCCCCACCTGAGCTGTAGATCTCTGCAGTTCGTCCAGAGTCACCATGGGCCTCTTGGCTGCATTTCTGATCAGCGCTCTCCTTGTTCGGCCTGTGAGTTTAGGTGGACGGCCTTGTCTTGGTAGGTTTACAGTTGTGCCATACTCCTTCCATTTCTGAATGATCGCTTGAACAGCGCTCCGTTGGATGTTCAAGGCTTTGGAAATCTTTTTGTAGCCTAAGCCTGCGTTAAATTTCTCAATAACTTTATCCCTGACCTGTATGGTGTGTTCTTTGGACTTCATGGTGTTGTTGCTCCCAATATTCTCTTAGACAACCTCTGAAGCCGTCACAGAGCAGCTGTATTTGTACTGACATTAGATTACACACAGGTGCACTCATCAGGCAATGTCTATGGGCAACTGACTGCACTCAGACCAAAGGGGGCTGAATAATTACGCACACCCCACTTTTCAGTTATTTATTTGTAAAAAATGTTTGGAATCATGTATGATTTTCGTTCCACTTCTCACGTGTACACCACTTTGTATTGGTCTTTCACGTGGAATTCCAATAAAATCGATTCATGTTTTTGGCTGTAATGTGACAAAATGTGGAAAAGTTCAAGGGGGCCGAATACTTTTGCAAGCCACTGTATATATATATATATATATATATATATATATATATTTAAAAAACTGTATAACGGTTTTCCAGTGGGTTGGAACCCACGGTAACACAGCTATCACAAACACTTAAAACATTTCATCCTACCATTAGTAATCTATTCGAATAATTTAATAACTGTTTTCATTTATTAATCATTTAAAAACCTATTTTATATTTAAACAATTTTGATGGCATATCTTGAACAAATTGATATAAACCAAATATCACTGTGAAATATGTCACATAAGGGTCTCAACCCTTATATTGTTATGCCATGTGGTCTGTTTGTTTTGTGTTATATTCCCCATAAAAATAATAATAATGAAAAAGGGAAAAAGAAGAGTAGTAAAACAAAATAAAATCTCCCGAAAGTAAACTATCCATAGATTTTATTCCACACAGATTCATTCATTCATACATACATATATTTATTTTTCATATATAGATTGGTAAGGCGGCACGGTGGCATAGTGGTCAGCACTGTGGTCTCGCACCTCTAGGGTTGAGGGTTTGATTCCCTCCTTAGATCTGTGTGTGTGTGGAAAAATTGCTTTCTCTTGGTTATACAGTTGCTTCGATTAATTTACCGGGAAGAAAGGAAAAAAATTGATTAGACAAGGGAAAAAATGTATTAGAGGAATAAAAATTTTAAGAAAAATAACAATAAATAGAAGTAAAAATATAATTAAATATAACACACAGTAAGTTACATATTGCACTAAAAATAATTTATATACCGATATTGCACTTGAAATATAGTGTAAATGAAAAGAAAGAATATTGCACAAATGTACTGGTAATCAGATATTGCACTTGGAACTTATCTTGAGTTGTGGCAACAGTAGTGTCATAAAGTATTATTGAACAATAACTACTGATAGTCCCTATCCCGTAGTGAAAACGTTACAGAGATGAGTTATATAATTTTATGGCCATTGGGAGAAAAGATCTCCTGTGGTGCTATGTAGAACACCTGGTCATAATCAGTCTCTGACTGAAATTGCTCCTCTGGTCAGAGAGAACTCTGTATAGCGGGTGAGAAGGATTGTTCAAGATTATGTGTATTTTGGACAGAATCCTCCTCCTTGCCACGACATCAACAGAGTCCAGATCCAAGACAAGGACAGATCCGGCCCTTTTAATGACCTTGTCAAGTCTGTTTCTGTCTGCTGCTTTCATGTTGCAGCCCCAACAGAACACAGCATAGAAAATGACACTCGTCACAACAGATTCATATAACATCCGAAAAATGGTATTGCATATGTTGAAAGACCTGAGCCTTCTCAGAAAGTACAACCTGCTCTGTCCTTTCTTGTACAGTGCCAATGTGTAAACTGATCAGTCCAGTTTGTTATCCAGATGCACTCCCAGGTATTTATACTCAGAGACCATGTCCACTGTCTCTACCTGGACAGATATCGGAGTGACAGGGGTTCTACTTTTCCTAAAGTCGACCACCAGCTCCTTCGTTTTCTTGATGTTGAGTTGTAGGTGGTTACGCTCACACCAGGAAACAAAGTCACCCACCACAGACTGGTACTCGGGAGATGTCACTGTCCTTAATACATCCCACAACCACAGAGTCATCAGAGAACTTCTGTAGATGGCATGATTCTGAATTATATTTAAAGTCCGATGTATAGAAGGTGAAAAGGAATGGAGACAGAACAGTCCCCTGAGGAGCACCAGTGCTGCAGATCACTTTGTCGGACACACAGTTTTGTAATCGGACATACTGGGGACGGCAGGTCAGATAGTCCATGATCCAGGAGACCAAGGGAGTGTCAATATGCATGTTCCTTAGTTTCTCCCCCAGTACTGCCGGTAGTATGGTGTTGAAGGAGAAGTCAAAGAACATAATCCTAACATTGGTCTCAGGTTTGTCGAGGTGGGAGTAGGTTTGGGTGAGCAGGTGTATAATGGCATCATCTACTCCCAGGAATGGCTGATAGGAAAGCTGAAGAGGGTCAAGAGAGGACTTCACCTGGAGATGAAGTGTATCTCAAACACCTTCATAATATGTGATGTTAGAGTGACGGGCCTGTAGTCGTTCTGGGCAGAGGGTCGTGGTATTTTGGGCACAGGAACAATGCAGGATGGTTTCCACAAGGCAGAGACTTTCTGTACAGACAGACTCAGGCTAAAGAGGTGCTGTAGGACCCCACAAAATAGACCTCAGAGCACAATATTGGGAGGGGAACCGTGAAATGAAGAAGAGTGCCAGAGGGGACTAAAGGCAATTTGTGCACAGTATGACAGAAGAGGCAAAAACAGCAGCCAAGCAGAACAACATGAAGAGAGTGTATGAGATCACCCGGACTTTGTCAGGAAAAAGTTTAAACCCAAGTAAGCCAGTCAAGGACAAGAATGGTAAAACCATCACAAGTGACGAGGAACAAAGAAGAAAATGGGTGGAACATTTTGAAGAGATCCTGAATCGACCACCACCACAAACAGTTCCCGACATACCACCAGCAGAAGAGCCCCTCTGTATCAACATTAATCCACCAACTAAGGCAGAGATCACCAAAGCTATCAAGTCCTTGAAAAACGGAAAGGCTCCAGGGCCCGACAGCATCCCTGCAGAAGCTCTCAAGGCAGACGCGGCAATATCAGCGGAGATGCTACATCCTCTCCTAGTGAAGATATGGGAGCAGGAACAAATGCCTGTCGACTGGAAGCTTGGGTACCTGGTGAAGCTCCCCAAGAAAGGTGACACATCTCAGTGAGGCAACTGGCGAGGAATTATGCTGCTGTCCATCCCCAGCAAGGTGCTGACCAAAATCATCTTGGAGAGAATGAAGAAGGCATCGCCACTATGCGCATCATCATCGAACAGTCCAACAAATGGCAGTCCCCCTTGTATACAACCTTCGTCGACTTTGAAAAAGCTTTCGACAGGGAGACCATTTGGAAACTGATGCAACACTATGGAATTCCACAGAAGCTCATCAACATCATCCAACAGCTATATGAAGATTCGCCCTGCCAGATCATCCACAACGGAAAATTGACCAACCCCTTCACAGTGAAAACCAGAGTGAGGCAAGGCATGCTGTCACCGACAATCTTCCTGATCGTCATGGACTGGATCATGAGAAGAACCATAGAGGGCAACAACACCGGTATCCAGTGGACCCTCACCAAACAGCTGGAGGACCTGGATTTTGCAGACGATGTCAGCCTCCTGTCCCACAAGCAGCAACATGCACAGTCTAAGCTTACTCGGCTCGCTAAGGAGGCAGGGAAGATCGGCCTGAAGATCAACGTCAGAAAAACAGAGGCGATGCGGCTGAATAACCGACAAGAACACCCACTGCAGCTACAGGGAGAAGAGTTGGTGGAAACAGATCGCTTCGTCTATCTAGGAAGCGTAGTCAGCAGTGATGGTGGTGCAGATGAGGACGTTAGGAGCCGGATCAACAAAGCAAGGTTTGCTTTCAACACCTTAAGACCCATCTGGAACTCCAAAGCCTTATCTCAGCGCAGCAAGATCCGCATCTTTAACACCAACATGAAAGCAGTTCTCCTGTATGGATCCGAGACATGGCAGGCAACCAACACCATTACCAACAAGTTACAGAGTTTCATCAATAAGTGCTTGCGGCACATCCTTAACATCAGATGGCCTGAGAAGATCTCGAACACAGATCTGTGGAAGAAAACCAGCCAAAACCCAGTCAGTCAAGACATCAAGAAGAGAAAATGGGGCTGGATTGGCCATACACTTCGAAAACCATTCGACAATGTCACAAGGCAAGCTTTAGAATGGAACCCACAAGGAAAAAGGAAAGTGGAGAGACCTAAACAGACGTGGAGAAGATCTCTCGAGAGCGAAGTGAAGGCCGCCGGAATGACGTGGATCCAGCTGAAGAAAATGGCTCAGAACAGAGTCCGATGGCGTGGTGTTGTTGCGGTCCTATGCTCCCCTGGGAGTCTACAGGCTTAAATAAGGACCCCACATAGTTAGGAGCACAGGATTTCAGAACTCTTGGGTTGATTTTATCTGAGCCTGCAACTTTTGTAGGGCATAGCCTGCTTAGACTGCATTTTATCCGGTTATCTGAAAAGTAGTGGCCATTTTCTGTGTGGATGAGGAGCCTGTATTAAAGCTGATGTTGAAGGTGGTATGAGGCAGAGGGACATCAAATCTATTAAAGAAGGTGTTGAGATCGTTAGCACGTTCCACATTACCCTCAATAGCTTGGTCACTCGTCTTGTAGCCAGTGATGCTTGTCGTGTCTCTCCACACCTCTCTCATGTTGTTCTTCTTCAGCCTTTGTTCCAGTCTTTTGCGGTAAGACTCTTTCCCCTCCCAGATTTTGACACCCAACATTCTTTGAGCCTTCTTCGCGCATTCCTTATCATCAGACCTAAAAGCCCCTTTTTCTCATTTAAGGAAGGTTTAATGTCTTTGGTGACCCAGTGTTTATTGTTGGGGAAACAGTGAATATTTCTCATAGGTACACAGGTGTCCACACGGAAGTTTATGCACACTGTCATGTAGTCTGTCATACCATTAATGTCCTCTTTATGTGTTGCACAACTGCTGATGTACACAGGCTGACCCATTTTGGCACACTGACTTACAATATGAAGGTCCATCTGTTGTTGTTGTTGTTTTACAGAACTAGTCTAGAAACTTTTTGATACCACTTTCATAACTTACAACAATGTACATTCATATTTAATGCCTGCTGAGACAAAATACATTTAAACCTAGCGGAAAAATGCCACTGTTTGACTGCAATTAGATGCTTAAACCAAAGCAACTATACGTTTAATGCAACTTACAGTCAGGTGTCAAAAAGATTAAAAATATGTTCCAAGTTAGTGCAGAAAATAAAGGCACTGTTTGCCTGCTTGTGAATCTAAACAGCTCCAACCTTCAACAGTAGAAAGTTTGCTGGTGTTTTAGAAAAAAACTACAGGAGAAAAATATTTATTGACTAATTTTCATGCCTAAACAAACTAAATAAGCGAAGTATATTTTTTCATACCTGAATTAACCGATTGACACAACCACAATTTACTGTAATACCACAATTATTGTGACGTTCAATTTATTTCTTGAAAAATGAGAATGGAGTAATAAGCAGTTTGAAGCATAGATATACTGTATATACTGACTAGATGTTGACTTGGGCCTCTAAGCATATGTCAACATCGCCACCCTCTTGGGTCGGGGATCTGAAGAACAGAATGTATTTACATCGATGTAATATGATGGTACGATGTTGGAAATTTGTCCACACAATTGTGTCATTGTAGTCTGTAAAGTTATTTTGCTCGACAAGTTCATGTCTGTTACTGTTCATGGTGATGCTAGGTAACATTAAATTATGTTACTGTAAGATGAAGAAAACCAACGATGTATATAATATAATTGCAAGATGGTGAAGAGTTGCCTAAAGTTTGTGTCAGTGTTAGTTTGTAAAGTTAATCGTTAATGTGAATGACGATGTTGACACATAAACTATAACCATATGAAGAACGATACCGTTTGGGGTCACTTTCAGAGCGATTTGAGAACGATAAAAGCTAGAAGCTAATAGTCAATCAGAACCCATCACATTTTAGCCATACATTATTTAACACTTGGAGAGACTTTGCTTGTCAATGGTCAGTGTGGACACATTTATTGCTATGGTTAGTTATTGCTGTCATCCTCCCTGGTGAATGAATTCCCATTTACACTGCTATGACGTGGCTATGTCTCTTGAAGTACACTACAAAAATGCTATGGACTTTTGGATTTGTTTTGTTTGTAGATTCCCAAGTGATAAACAGAGGCGTCAGTCAAGTCCATAATTGTTTTTTTCCCTGCTTTGTTTGTTTAACTCATGCCTTTATGAATTTAAATTTTGCTCTATTATTTATCTATTGATTTATATTTTATATTGTGGCGTGGCGGGTGGTGGCTGATGACCATCATGCCTTGCGGGGGTTCTCTATGTGTCCACCCTATTGGGGAAGGTGTTTGGATTAGTGGCTTCGGCCAAGGTGTGTCACGACACGCCAAGCCACAGCCCCGTCATGATCCATGTTTGTCAACCACTCTCGCATCGCACCGCCCCCCCCCCCCCTCTCTGTACACCTGGACGCTATCAGTAACCAGCCTTTACCTATTTAAACCACGCTCTGACACCGCCACGTCGCCAGATTATTGTGTGCCTCACTAGCTCAATATTCCAGCGATTTTCTCTCATTGTCTATTGGATCTCGACCATGCTTTGTTTCTCCCCGACCACGATTTCGTCTCTCGTTTTTTGGATTCTAAACCTTGGATATTTCCTGTTGCCGACTTCTTACCTGTTTACGACTACGAGCTTGGATCACGGACTCCCTCTCGTCTCTCCGGCTTCGACCCCTGCCTGCTTCACGACAACGATTAGCCCTCGCGGCTCGCTGAGCTCTTGCCCCTTCCATCCACACCAGCATTTCATCGCGGAGCTCTCCCTCTTCATGTGCTGGCTCTGCGCGCCTACGCAACGCTTGCGTCACACGCATCGCCCCTCACCTCGACACATTCACGAGCTGGCACTCCGTGTTTCCGCATTTCGGCGAAGTCTCCTCCCTGCTGCATAAAGTATTTTGCACCTCGGAATTTAACCACTGCCCTGCCTGCTTCATTGTTCACAAGCACCACTGTCTCCTGCTCACCCTGTCTGCACTTGGATCCATCATGCCCCCTAGCGACCCCTGACAAGTTGGGTGTGTTATGTGTGTGTGTGACCTGTTGAATGTGCTCCGGTTCATGCTAAGGCTGAATTGGGTGAGGTTCTTGGGTGAATGTGCTGTTCATGCTATATAGTGCTGTGTGGTGAATAAAGTACTCCCAGCCATTGCATTGGGCAGCAAATAAGCTCACTCGTCTCTCCAACATCCTTTCCGGCGGTAAAATGCTACAATATATATATACACTTTATTTTATATTATTCATGTTTTTTTTCATATCACTATCAGCATCCTTGTAATTGTTTTGTGCATTGTAGAACAAATTAATTAGTTATGTAGGTGTGTCATGATATATCACATATTTATGATATAAGTAAAATAATTAATTAATCTATGTTCTATCATAAAAGAATGTCTGAAATTTATAATAAACCAAACGGCTTGAAAATCGGTTGAAAATTAAGCAAATTAAGGTGATTTTAATCGTTGTTAGTAGTTCTCTGCCAATGTTAACTAATGCAGAGTAGACGCGGATTCCCTCCACCCAAGATGGCGGCCGCCCTGATGCATCGTTCCTATGGACAGCAGCGTCAGAGGCAACATCTAGTCAGTATACATATCTAAGGTTTGAAGTATATGGCAAGCCGTTTTAATAAACTCCATAGAGGAGGACCTCTCCCCCTCCACCACCACCACCACCACCACCCGTCTTCGACATCTCGACCCAAAACCGCTTCGCTCCTCTCCGCGAGACGGCACACGACGTCCTGATCATCGGAGACTCCATCGTTCGTCACGTGCGTGCTACCACAGCTAAAGGTAAGGTGCACACACGCTGTTTACCTGGTGCACGTGTTCTTGATGTTGCTGCACAGGTGCCTGCTGCCCTGAGGAAGAACATTGGAGCTGTGGTCCTTCATGCCGGCACGAACGACACCAGGCTGAGGCAGACGGAGATCCTAAAGAAGGACTTCAGGAGCCTGGTCGAGAAGGTCCGCAGCACATCACCCACGACAAGGATCATCGTATCTGGACCGCTTCCCACATTTCAGCGAGGAATCGAGAAGTTCAGTAGATTATTTGCTTTTAATGAATGGTTACAATCTTGGTGTCAACAACAGAAATTACGCTTTGTTGATAACTGGAATGTTTTCTGGGAGCGTCCTAGGCTCTATCACACCGATGGCCTACACCCTAGCAGAGCTGGAGCAGCGGTCCTCTCTGACAACATCTCCAGGACACTACGAACCATCTGACTGGCGGTAAGTCATACTGTAGATTCCAAACATATTAGACACATCACAACTCACCGTAGTGATAGACGCACACACATAGCTTGTCCTATAGAAACTGTGTCTGTTCCCCGAATACTGAGAAAAAAGAATAAATTTGTTAAATTTGCCCGAATCAATCTGATAACCATAAAACCAGAAAAAGGCAAAATAAGTAGTCAAAATCCACCTCTAAAGTTTGGACTACTCAACATTAGATCCCTTGCGCCTAAAGCACTTATTGTTAATGAAATTATCTCAGATTATTGCCTTGACGCACTCTGTCTCACTGAAACCTGGCTTAAACCAAATGAATATTTTGGTCTGAATGAGTCTACTCCGTCAGGATATTTCTATAAGCACGAGCCCCGTCTAATTGGTCGCGGTGGTGGTGTCGCCACTATCTACAATGATGTACTCACTGTTACCCAGAAAATAAGGCCCAGGTTTAATTCATTTGAAGTGCTTATCATTAATGTTGCACTAAATGAATTGCGTAATAAACCCTTGCTATATTTTACCCTGCCCACCGTGTACAGACCCCCGGGGCCATATGGCGATTTTCTTAAAGAATTTGGACATCTGCTATCAGACCTATTGGTTAACTCTGACAAAGTGTTGATAGTAGGAGACTTTAACATTCATGTAGATGATGCTAACGACGCTTTAGCACTCACATTTATGGATTTACTAAATTCCTTTGGGGTTAAGCAAAATATAATTGGAGCAACTCACCGCTTTAATCATACGCTAGATTTAATTATATCCCATGGTATAGATGTCTCTAATATAGAGATCATACCTCAAAGTGATGATATCACAGATCATCACCTCCTGACATATACTCTACCCGTAGAACAGATTAGCTGTGTCTCCCCACGTTATCAATCTGTTAGAAATATGAATCCCACTACTAAAGACAGATTCACAAGTAATCTGCCGGATCTGTCCCAATTTCTTATTAGACCCCTAAATGCAGATGATCTAGATGAAGTGACTAGCAGCATGGGCACTATTTTTACCAGTACATTAGACACTGTTGCTCCCATCAGATTAAAAAAAGTCAAAGATAAAACATTTGCACCGTGGTACAACAGTCATACTCTCGCCCTAAAGAGAGCAACCCGTAACCTCGAGCGAAAATGGAGGAAAACCAAATTAGAAGTTTTTCGAATTGCGTATAAAGACAGTATGTGCAGCTATAGACAGGCTCTAAAAACTGCTAGGACCGAGCATCTTAGCCAACTGATAGCAAGAAACCAAAACAATCCCAGGTTCTTATTTAGTACAGTGGCTCGCCTAACAAAACCTAAGATGCCCGCAGAGAGTATCCCATCACAGTTTAGAAGTGAAGACTTTATGGACTTCTTTAATGAAAAAATCAATAATATCAGGAAGAAAATAATGGAGGTTCAACCTCTAATAGTATCTCACGATCCAGTTCAGCCTATAGCTTCACATTTAGATTTTCACTGCTTTACAGGTATAGGACAGGAAGAGCTGTATAAACTCATCACCTCGGCTAAATCAACAACGTACCTGTTAGACCCAATCCCAACCAGATTTTTAAAAGAAGTGATGCCTACGGTTGGAGAGCCACTCCTAAACATTATTAATTCTTCATTACATCTAGGTCACGTCCCTAAATCTTTCAAGTTAGCAGTTATTAAGCCGCTTCTTAAAAAATCTAATTTGGACGCGAATGAAATAACAAATTACAGACCGATTTCAAACCTCCCGTTCATATCAAAAATACTAGAAAAAGTAGTATCAGCTCAAATTTGCACATTCTTGCAGGATAACAACATCCTTGAAGAATTTCAGTCAGGTTTCAGGCCCCATCATAGCACAGAAACTGCACTAGTTAAGATTACAAACGACTTGTTTTTAGCTTCAGACCAAGGCTGCATCTCATTGCTAGTCCTGCTTGATCTTAGTGCTGCATTCGACACTATAGATCATAATATTCTCATAGATCGCTTACAAAATTATATAGGTATTCAGGGACAGGCATTAAAATGGTTTAGATCTTACCTGTCTGATCGCTACCATTTTGTAGATCTAAATGGAGAACCGTCTGGTGTAATGCCAGTGAAATATGGGGTCCCACAAGGGTCAGTTTTAGGACCTCTGTTGTTCTCAATATACATGCTTCCCTTGGGTAACATCATTAGAAGACATGGGATTAGTTTCCATTGTTATGCTGATGATACCCAATTATATATCTCAACTAAACCAGACGAAATACCTAAGTTGTCTAGATTAACTGAGTGTGTCCAGGACATAAAAGATTGGATGACCAATAACTTTCTTTTATTAAATTCAGATAAGACAGAGATATTCCTTATTGGCCCAAAAACCAGCACACAACAGCTTTCACAATTCAGCTTGCGCTTAGAAGGATGTACTGTTTTTACCAGCTCAGCAGTAAAAGATCTGGGAGTAATATTAGACAGTAACTTGTCTTTTGAAAATCACATTTCAAATATCACAAAAACAGCCTTTTTCCATCTTCTAAATATTGCTAAACTTAGGAACATCTTATCCGTATCTGATGCAGAAAAACTAGTTCATGCATTCATGACCTCCAGACTGGACTATTGTAATGCATTACTAGGTGGTTGTCCTGCATCCTCAATAAACAAGCTTCAGTTAATCCAAAATGCAGCTGCCAGGGTTCTCACTAGATCCAGAAAATATGATCATATAACCCCAATATTATCATCCCTGCACTGGCTACCTGTTCAGTTTAGAATAAATTACAAAATAGTATTACTTACATACAAGGCCTTAAATGGTTTAGCTCCCACATACCTAACCAGTCTTCTGATGCGCTACAATCCACCACGCGCCTTAAGATCACAAAGCTCCGGACTTCTGGTAGTTCCCAGAATTTCAAAATCTACAAAAGGGGGTAGGGCTTTTTCATATTTAGCTCCAAAGCTTTGGAATAGCCTTCCAGACAGTGTTCGGGGAGCAGACACGGTTTCTCAGTTCAAAAGTAGACTCAAGACGCATCTTTTTAATCTGGCATACACATAACTCATCCCAGTACTCATACTCCAGTACACCTATACCGAATGGCAACTACGCTAATTCTCCCCATCTGTTCTGTATTTCTCTACCCATCCCGAGGCATCGGGAGATTTTGCCAGCTTCAGTAGACAAAGGCCGACCCTGCGAGGTTCCTGAGGCATCCAGAGAAGGACCAGCTCCAGCTGGATTCAGCTTTATGATGGTTGGAGCTACACATGCTGCTCCTGTGCTTCCAGTGATCCAGACCTCATCTGCCCTCTGCACCTACTGACTCGTCCCTATGCTGAACTGGTCTTCATGTCAATTTAAATAATTTCTGTCATATTGAATTTTCACCTGCACAACACACAAGATGTTATATCATTTCTATCTGTTATCGCCCAAATGAGGATGGGTTCCCTGTTGAGTCTGGTTCCTCTCAAGGTTTCTTCATAATGCCATCTCAGGGAGTTTTTCCTTGCCACCGTCGCCGTCACCCTTGGCTTGCTCATCAGAGAAATTTCATTCATTCGTCTCATTATTATCTGCACATTTTTCTCACACATCCACACTTCCAATTATTTTCTTTTCTATAATTATTATTACTATTTGTTTTTATTTATTTATTTTCTATTATTTATTTATTTATTTAATATTATTATTATAAAAAAATTTTTTTTGTTAAATTTCTTTAATTTTTGTGAAGCTGCTTTGAGACAATGACCATTGTTAAAAGCGCTATATAAATAAAATTTAATTGAATAGAGATGAATGGGAAAAGTGACGTCATTCGTCCTAGTAAGAATGACGTTGTGGATATCTGGAATGACAATTACAGATATCTATAACTGAGTTGTGGATATCTGAAATGATCATTTTGCCTAGGAAGAACTGAATTACGGATATCTGTGATACATATCCAGACTTGCCATTAAATGTTAAAACGGCTTGCCATAGAAGTAGCTCGCAATCACATGCCGGTTTTTTTTTTTTTTTTTTTACAAATCTCGCGATCACATAGCGGTATCCTAACGTTAGTCACAAATCCCGCGAGACCGTCTGCTACATACCGAGAACGCCACATTACAGTGTAGGACAGAGACAAGGAAGATGGCGGCGCAGGAGACCGAAGCAACACAGCAATCCACCGTGAGCAACGGCGAGGTAAGGGCGACAGAAATAGCGAATATAGACGTAACACACCAGCCTCCATTTTAAATAATAAATTAGTTGTTTTATAGGTTCAGCAGGTGAAACTCTTTGCTGGTTTTATTACAACAGTCCAAATTGATGCCGGTCGGAATGAACGATTCCCCTGATTCACTGTGCGTTTAGTCGCGTTGCAGTTTCCCACCTGTATTCCGAGTAAAGGTCCCGCCTTCTGCGTTTGGATTGGTGCGCTTCTTCTGTTACGGTTGAATAGTAGGTGACGCGCTGAAGCGGTGAGCCTATGAAATATAGAAATGCTTTGTATGAGTCACAACAATCAACCAACCCATCAGCGGTAGGCGGTATTTGACAGAAATCGGGTAGTTAAAGGAAAAGAGAGATAATAAAAATTGTAGCTATGCTAGTTAAGGTTATTTATCGATTACGTGACAGTGTCTCTCTTGTCTGTTGTAAATTGTTAAATTGAATTTGAGGACACGTGACTGTTTTCATTTTTTTAAATGAAGTTGACGGTGTGATGCACTGGATTAAGGATGACGTCCAGTTCGGCCCGGTGTTAGCTCGGTGGCTAATGGACTGTCAGACAGAGAGACAGATGCTAAGCAGCAGGCTCAGTGCAGATGAGTGGCTTAGGTAGCTCGCCTCACCGCCAGCTCCGATCTGTACAGTCTTATTGGCACTGCATGCTATTGTCAGGCGTGTAGGTTAGTTTTACAGGTCAGTCTGGTTGGCGTGATGGGGTGGTGGTCGGTCTGTGTGAGGTGGTGGTTTTTACTACACAGCAGGTGAGCGGGTGAGATCACAGGCCCGGGGAATTAGCAACAGCTTCATATATGTTAATCAGGTGCGATCCAGTCCTCGGATGAGGGATCAGGTCTCTCTGCTGGATGTGTGTGTGACGATCTTTTCTCTTTAATGAGCTGACTTTCACTTGGACATTTTGTCCTGTCTACATTAAAACAATGTTTTGTCCTTTATATCAATGTCGCACTGTGTGTTCTTGAAAGAACGTCATCATCCTCATCTGTTGGTGTGTTCATCATGTTAATTATAGTGCTCCTAATGTGTGTTTTGCACCAACATTTAAAGAGTCCATTAACCTTTGCACTATAGCTGAGTCTGGCACATGCTGCGTTCAGTCAAAAAATTGAGGATGACACTGATGATGTCATGTCTAAACAATTTAATTCATTCATTCATTTTCTATACCGCTTAATCCTGTGTTCAGGGTCGCGGGGGACCTGGAGCCTATCCCAGGAGACTTCGAGCACGAGGCAGGGTACACCCTGGACAGGGTGCCAATCCATCGCAGGGCACACACTCATACACACACTCACACCCCCAATCACACACTATGGGTAATTTAGGAACGCCAATTAGCCTAACCTGCATATCTTTGGATTGTGGGAGGAAACCGGAGTACCCGGAGGAAACCCACCAAGCACGGGGAGAACATGCAAACTCCATGCACACAGAGACGGGAATCGAGCCCAGACCCTGGAGGTGCAAGGCGACAGTGCTAACCACTACACCACCATGCCGCCCAATTTAATTCACTTACAATTTATTTGTATAGCGCTTTTAACAATGGTCATTGTCACAAAGCAGCTTTACAGAATCAAAAGAAAGTTAGGGAAATGAGTATGAAATGTGTGAGAAAATGTGTATGAATCAAAAAGATTGCCCCTAAACAGTGATTTACAACCATTCTCAGACGTGATTGCTTCCATATTTGATTCGATCCATGCCCAAGTATGCTGTATTATCCTCAAGACCATCTCTTTAAGGGTGTTTTCATATTATGGCCCCGCAATTGCGTCTGAGACCCCAAAGTCAGATTAATTTTGATCAGATCGACATTGCAGGCTACAGTGTCGGCACTAAACCTTTAAATGAGATATTGCTTTAGGCCAATCACCATATATACCACATTTTCCTGTTTGATCGATAAGAATGACTAAACAGTTATTTAAAAAAAGATCATTTCTTTTAACTGTTTAAATGCCTGTTCTTCTGTCGTATTCGTTAAGGTTGAAAATGCATCATTAGCTCTTGATTAATTTCAACACCCAAGTCAAGTTTCTGTTTAATTACACAACTGTGACGTATAGCTGCAGTGCACTCTGGGGGATTTAACATCAGTCTTTACTAACGAGTAAGAATAAAGGCTCCAACTTGTTTGTTTTGTCAGGAGTAATAGCTATTCTCACTGACAATTTGAGATCGCTGACATTTACATTTTCATTTTACTTAATTTGGCTGACTCTTATCCAAAGTGACTTGGAATTGTTAAAGGGAAATTTGCACCTTGGGACATTTGGTATGCACGGTTAGATAAAAAAAAATGCATGGGTGCCTTAACAAAGGTGTGTCTTTTTAGTTTAAGTTTGTGAAGCTCATTAAACCTAGTTTAACTGCATCTTTTACAGTTACATACCTGAGTGGCTGCTTGTGGTGGTTGGCTTTAGTGAACGTCAAACAGTCATGCAGCATGTTGGACTGAAACTGCAGCATGGGAACAGCTATGAACAATGACAAGTGGAGAAGCAATGAGCAAGCCGATTAACCTTAGTGTTAAATGTGTGGATGATTAACATTTCAGAACAATTAGTATGGTCAGTGTTAGAGATTTAACCAGGTCCCCTTTAAACAATAAGTAACAAATGGGTGCTTTTTAGAGTTCATAGTGTTCCTTAGAAAGGAACTTCTATTTAATAAGACTACTTCAAGTTGACGAGTCTAAGGCAGCATCAGGTTTTTGCTTAAGGGTCCAATGGCATCATCTTGATAGGTTGTGAGTCAAAATCACAGCACATTCTCATTACTAAAGCCCTTCTACTGATGTTTTTTTGTCACCGTTTATAAGCGTCTGTAACTACGAGTAATAACGGTATCCCCCTGTTACTGCAGCACAGCATGCTATTCTCCCGAGAATTACAAAACCATAACACCATCCGGCAAATTATCCCAATAAACACTGAAATTAAAAAAATTATTTCCGTGTTAATGTATTACATATGTTTTTTTTCTTTCTTTTATTGTCTGTGGCTCTAAAGTTTTTCTTTCACACAAGGACAGAAAATAGTTTTCAGTGACATAGCATCAATGTTATTCGATGATGTATGTTAATAGTTTTTGTTGAACTATACTGTAAAATAAGAATGGCTGAAAGAAAATCCTTTGGTATTTTACATTTCTTTTTTGTCATTTCAGGGATCTAAGACTAGAACTCATTATTCAACATCTTGTTACTCTGCTCTTGTCAAGGGTTAATCTAATGATAATGCATAGAAAAAATGGGGACCATGTCTTTCATGGCAAAAAATTATTACCAAAACAGAAGTCAACATGGGGTTTTATTTCCAAATCCATGTCCCCCCCCCCCCCCACATTTTTGCGAAGAGACTTCAAATCAACATGCCTGCTCAGAGTTTGAAATTAAAGTAAAAGTTACCCTTAAATGATTTATACTGTGTACACAAGTGTTCACTGTAGATTAAGCAAGATACAGATATTGTTTGTTAAATCAAAAACACTGTCTATAAAATTCACTGGTTGAGAGAGAATATCTACGTCACCCAGCCTAGTACCAATTTCCCCCTTTGTCTGTCGATCTCTTTTATATCTCTCAAGCGATATCAAAATAATTTGCTACAAGGCAAGTCCTTGGTGACCTGCTGCATTTTCCTTTTAATGTGAATAAAATGTGAATAAACCAAACCAAACCAACATAAGGAATCGACCAGCACTAGTTAAAACTAGGCTGTGTGCACTCGGATCCCAACACGCACCAAGCAGAACAGTATAAATGCACACACTATATATTAAGGATGGGAATTGCCAGTGACCAGACCATACAATATCATCACAATATCTAGGTCAGTTTTTTTTTTATTATCAAGATTTTCTTTTTTCTTTCTTTCAGATTTTGTTATAATTCTAAACAGACTTGATATATAATTTGCCCCTACCACATAGGATGCTATATTGCATGCTGATGTCTGAATAGTTTAGTCTCTTCGCCACGATCTGACAAATGAGTCTTACTACAAACAACCCTGATCTTGTTGCAGTTAATAGATTTTTTCATTCATTCATTCATTCATTCATCTTCTGTACCGCTTTATCCTCTATTCAGGGTCGCGGGGGACCTGGAGCCTATCCCAGGAGACTTCGGGCACAAGGCGGGGTACACCCTGGACAGGGTGCCAATCCATCGCAGGGCACACACTCATACGCACATTCACACACTACGGTCAATTTGGGAACGCCAATTAGCCTAACCTGCATATCTTTGGACTGTGGGAGGAAACCGGAGTACCCGGAGGAAACCCACCAAGCACGGGGAGAACATGCAAACTCCATGCACACAGAGACGGGAATCGAGCCTGGCCGGGGAATCGAACCCAGACCCTGGAGGTGCAAGGCGACGGTGCTAACCACTACACCACCGTGCCGCCCAATAGATTTTTTCAGCAACTGTTAAATTTTCTGAAATTACTGCGACAGAGAAACGAGGATAGGACGTCAGGATATGGTCAGTACATTTAAATCAATGTAAAAAAAAAAAAGAAAATGGTAGCGTAGAAGAATAATTCCAGAATTGCAACATGACTAAGTGGCCTGATCGCAGTTTTTGCGGTGTTGCCATCTGTAGTTATGGTCTCTGGTGCGTTTTTTTAGGGATTCTTGCTTTGTATTTCTGTTATGTTGTATTTATGTATTATCAGCCTGTATGCTGCGAGTGAAATCATTTGTTCAGTTGAAATACAGTTTTATGGTGTAATAATAATGGCATCATTGCAGCATCATTCTTACATCATGTCCCCACAGCTGTACATTGAAGCCGGGTATAGATTGATATTGCTGTGCTTTTGCATTAGGACATCTTTTTGATAAGAAAACAAATCAAGTGTACAAATCAAGACTGATGATTTATTTTGACTAACATGTTGCAGCTCGACCTCGCGCACTGTTGTGCAGATCTCGATTGTGAAACCTTCACGCCTTTGTCGGTTGCGTGGTGTGAGGTAGGACTTAATGATTAAGATTGCTAGTTTATTTTAAGCTTACACCAGTCATGTGGATATGAGCCCCGAAGCAACTCATGTTGAATCATTTACACTCAAACACTTCCTCGATCTTGTTGACTAAATCACGTAATAAATACAGGGACGTCATAATGTTCAGAAAGTCAGCCTTGCGTTAAAGCTGCTGAACTTGTGCTGCCGTTTGAAAAAATGGAAACAGTATTATAAATTTAAAGCTGATCAAGGTGTGCAACTGCAGTTGACAACTACAACCTCAAGTACTAGAATTTATTCCAAGCATTGTGTGTGTGTGTTCAGTTGTGAGGGTGTGTAATAGCATTTATCTTATCTGTTTTTAGTTTCCTTCTATGTATGAATGACACACTTGTACTACTATCACTTTCACAGAATGAAGCATCTACCTCACTTGCCATTTGTTTTAGAAAACAAAGCATTAATAAATGTTTAGGCCTTTGTTAAAAATTAAACAAAAGAAAAAACTTAAGAAAATATTAAATTGCTGTCCATTAATACGGTCAGTTATATTTAGACCCTTTTCATTTGTTGGTTTATGTTAATGCTCATAGCCATCACCGATGATCTCATCTGCAGCAGCTGAGGTTGTTCAGGATGTCGCAGCGCACAATAAAGCGTTTATTGTTTGTCAAAGCCTCCATTTGTATATTGTGCCTTTGTGAAATATCAGCACTGTCGGTACAGTGTATCACGTAGAGCCAATCTGTCATCTAATCATAAAACCTTTCACGCAACATTTAAGCCTAGTTACAGAAGAGTATGTTTCTCTTAATAGTTTCTTATTAATTGTAGATAGTATGTCTGATAAATTCTTGTTGGTGAGGAAACAACAATCAGCTGCATAGAATTATTACAGTTGGGGTAGTTTGTGTTATGTACAATTAGAATTAGCCGAACTGATTAAGATCACTTACAATTACACTTGCAATATGCTTAGTGACTCCTGCTCTTGTGACGATTGGTGCATTTGCATGGACCCTAATATTGCAGTAATAATTGGACTAATACCCAAATCTGAATAATAATCAGGAGCTAATAATAATAATAATAATAATTTATTATTATTCTAAGCATCATGAAAACACCTCAGTCGGAACAGTCTGGCCCGATCTAGCCTGATCAGAATTAATTTTCAGTCAGAATCGGAGGGGTGATGTTAAACCTTACATAATTTGTTCAGTAGGTAAATATTAGCCAAGTGAACTCAATTCAATTGAAGCTGTTTATGTCTTGTTTAAATTTTTTTTCTGTTCATATTTTCACCACATACATTAGGTGACGTTATGAGATTCCATGGAGGGAATTTTACTTTCATTCCTGATCGGGAATCTTTGCCTGTATTTACTATCGTCAACTGGCAAAAGCCTCTAATACATGAGACGACTTCCAACCAGTCGTAATGCAGAAGGCGGGATTTATCGGAAAAGTTTAGAATCCTAACCTCAGACCACTTCGGAACACTGTTATATTCTGAACTGATCTTGAGATCTTGACAGCTTTGAGCATATAAACACAAATATTATCAGATCAGTGCCACATAAACAGTTAAGTTGAAATTCAAATTTTATTTGTCACATACAGTCATACACAGTATAATATGCAGTGAAATGCTTACACGACCGCCAGTGACCTTAAAAAGAAAATAAAAGCTTGTACGTAAAATAAATAATCAATAAAAAGGAAATACTAAAGAAATAAATTTAACTAGTAAAATTAACTGTACAATAAGGGCATAATAAAATATTGCAAAATATAGAAATATAGGGTATATGTATATAGAATTTAAAGTGTCAGTGGTTGTGCAAATATGCATGAAAGGTGACTAATGAAAGCGACATGTGCAATTGTCCAGATGTATAAATATTTAGTGCAAGTGTGTATGAATGTGTCCATGATTGTCCAGTCAGTGTTGTGAGCTTAAAAAGATGTTATTAGTCCTGTGTGGAGGTGTGATTGAGAGACCTTATCGCCTGCGGGAAGAAGCTCCTCCTCAGCCTCTCTGTGTTGGCCTTTAGGGAGCGGAATCGCTTCCCAGACCGCAACAAAGAGAACAGTCCATTACTGGGGTGACTGAGGTCCTTCATGATCTTCCTGGCCTTAGTCCAGCATCGCTTGCTGTAGATCGAGTGCAGGTCAGGGAGCTCAGTGCGGATGATGCGCTCGGCTGATCGCACCACCCTCTGTAGAGCTCGTCTGTCCTGCATGGTGCTGTTCCCGAACCAGGTCGTGATGTTTCCCGTCAGGATGCTCTCTATGGTGCAGGAGTAGAAGTTCCTGAGCACCCTGGAGGGCAATCTAAAGTCTCTCAAGCGTCTGAGGTGGTAGAGACGCTGCCGGGCTTTTTTCACCACGGTGTTGATGTGACAGGACCATGACAGGTCCTGCGTGATGTCAACACCGAGGTATCTGAAGCTGTCCACTCTCTCCACTGGGCTCCTGTTGATGATGGGGGTCTGGTAGTTCCTCTCCTGCTTTGTACTAAAGTCCACTATCAGCTCCTTTGTCTTACTTTGACGTTCAGGAGGAGATTGTTCCTCTGGCACCAGTTCTCCAGATTTCCAATCTCCTCTAGGTAGTCCGACTCATCATTGTTGGTGATCAGTCCGACCACGACGGTGTCGTCAGCAAACTTGATGATGGAGGTGGATTTGGTAGTGGCCACGCAGTCGTGGGTGTACAAAGAGTACAGCAGGGGGCTCAGAACACAACCCTGGGGGGCTCCAGTGCTGAGGGTGAGTGTAGCTGAGACATGTCCGCCCATCCTTACTGCCTGTGGTCTGCCAGTCAGAAAATTGGAGATCCACTGACATATAGATGAGCTCAGTCCCAGGTGCTCCAGCTTGGTGGTGAGTGTGGAGGGAATTATGGTATTAAAAGCAGAGCTGTAGTCGATGAGCATTTTAACATAATTCCCTTTCCTAGGGTCCAGGTGAGTGAGTGATGTGTGGAGGAGATGAGAGATTGCATCGTCTGTGGAGCGGTTCTGACGGTATACAAACTGTAGTGGGTCCAGTGTGTCAGGTAGTGAAGAAATGATGAAGTCTCTGATAAGGCGTTCAAAGCACTTCATCACTACTGAGGTGAGGGCTACAGGGCGATAGTCATTGAGGGAAGCAGGATGTGGTTTCTTCGGGACAGGAACAATTATGGACTCTTTGAAGCACGTGGGGATCACCGACTGAGATAAGGAGATGTTGAATATCTCAGTGAACACAGGTGCTAGCTGGTCTGTGCAGGATCTGAGGATACGACCTGAGATGCCGTCTGGTCCTGCTGCTTTCCTGGTGTTCACTCTCTTGAAGGCTCTACTCACGTCGTGCTCGGTGATGATTAACGCGTTCCCGGTGCTGGCAGTGTCTTCCTGTCTGCAGCCGTTAGCGCCGCTAGCATTAGCGCCGTTAGCATTAGGGCCGTTAGCATTAGCATCGCTAGCGTCTTTAGCTGCAGCCTCGAAGCGAGCATAGAATGTGTTGAGCTCGTCTGCCAGAGTCGCGTCTGCGTTCGTCATACCGGATGTTGGTGCTTTATAGTCCGTAATTGTCCTTGTATTGTAACAGTACTGAATACTTGACTACTACTATAGTGATACAGTGTATGCTGTCATTTATAAGTAAATCTAGATATAACAAACATTACCATCATGGTGAAGAAAAAAAAATGATTTTCTGGTGAGAAAATTGCGGCTAGTAAAAAGGCTGAATGGCTAGTGACTCCGGAAATCCACTAGCCACGTTGGCCAGTGAGCATAAAAGTTAATGTCAAGCCCTGATACACACATACACACACACCCATTCACACACTATGGGCAACTTGGGAATGTCAATTAACCTTACCTACATGTCTTTGGAATGTGGGAGGAAACTGGAGTACCCGGAAGAAACCCAACAAGCATGGGGAGAACATGCAAACTCCATGCACACAGAGACGGGAATCGAACCCGGACCCTGGAGGTGCAAGGCGACAGTGCTAACCACTACACCACAGTGCAACCCTCAGTGAAACCAATCAACCCCAAATTAAGAATATGAGAAGTTTATGATAGGGATGTATGGAGTCATCCACAATAATGGCTTTGCAGATGCAGTGTAAGTGTTTGTGAATAATGATGAAGTCTCTGATAAGGCGTTCAAAGCACTTCATCACTACTGAGGTGAGGGCTACAGGGCGATAGTCATTGAAAGAAGCAGGATGTGGTTTCTTCGGGACAGGAACAATTATGGACTCTTTGAAGCACGTGGGGATCACCGACTGAGATAAGGAGATGTTGAATATCTCAGTGAACACAGGTGCTAGCTGGTCTGTGCAGGATCTGAGGATACGACCTGAGATGCCGTCTGGTCCTGCTGCTTTCCTGGTGTTCACTCTCTTGAAGGCTCTCCTCACATCGTGCTCGGAGATGATGAGCGCGTTCCCGGTGCTGGCAGTGTCTTCCTGTCTGCAGCCGTTAGCGCCGCTAGCATTAGCGCCGCTAGCATTAGTGCCGTTAGCATTAGCATCGCTAGCGTCTTTAGCTGCAGCCTCGAAGCGAGCATAGAAGGTGTTGAGCTTGTCTGCCAGAGTTGAGCTCGTCCGCGTTCGTCATACCGGATGTTGGTGCTTTATAGTCCGTTATTGTCCTTAGTCCCTGCCACAGGCTCCTAGAGTCACTCTGTTGAAGCTGTGACTCTAGTTTTCTCCCGTAGCGCTGCTTCGCCACTTTCACCGCCTTCCGCACGTTGTATGACGCAGCCTTGTACGGTTCCATGTCCCCCGACGCAAGTCCCGTGTTGTAGGCAGCGGTGCGAGATCTCAGAGTGTCGCGGATGGTTTTATCCACCCACGGCATCTGGTTGGGAAACGTTCTGATAGTCTTTTTCTCCACCGTATCGTCTACTAGCTTCCCAATAAAAACCGCTTCCGTAAACACGCTGACGTCATCGGAGCTGTTTCTGAACATGTCCCAGTCTGCGTCATCGAGTGCGTCCTGTAACGTGGCCACCGATTGGTCCGTCCAGCGTGCAACCTCCCTCTGAACCGGAACTTCCTGTTTCAGCCTTTGTTTATATTTTGGCATGAGGAAGATGGCGGCGTGGTCGGATTTACCAAACGCTGGACGAGATTGTGCCTTGTAACCGTCTTTGACCGTGGTATAACAATGGTCCAGTGTCCTTTCGCCCCTGGTGGGGCAGGTGATGTGCTGATAAAAGTTCGGTGCTGCGCGTTTGAGGTTGGCACTAACTTGAATGATTTCAGTCCGTTTGAAGAAATATTGTCCATATGAGTATAGCCAATGTCAAATTATGGGATTCTAAACTTTTTACAGTCCCAAAAGTTTCAGTTGGATCATTTACTGAAATGTAGATGATGGATTAAAGATGCTGGTTAAATATGAGACGGCAATTGGGATGTTGTTTCAGGTGTTGGTGTAGCAGTAAAGTAAAATCACATATCTTTATCTGATTCAGTAGGCTTTATAACACATATTAAACATTAATGTTATATGATATTCATAACTAGGTTTGGGAATCACCAGGGTCCAGCCGATACGATATCATCATGATAGCTAGGTGCGATTTGTTTTGTGATTGTTAGCATTATGATTTTTATAAAAATTCTGATTCAATATATATTTAATGATAGAAGCAAATAATTTGCTAAGTTTTAGAATTGATTGAAAAATAACTATCACACAGGATGCTGTGCCAATGCCTGCCAATGTGCGAATAGTTTAGAGCTCGCCACCTGTAGGATTCTAGATGAATGGCAACCTTTTTACAACCTCAAACATAAACCTCTATTAATTAGAAATTAATTTAAGAAATCAATTTCGCAGACCGTGTGCTGATGTGTTATGCATTGCAATTCAATCATTTCATTCCCCGTCTCTAATGATGATTATGTATTGTTTAATGTTATTGTTCAAAAAATATATCCATATTGTTAGATGTTTCTTAAACCGTTGTAACGATGATTGGTGATTCATGAACAGACATGATGTGTTTGTGTAGGTGAGCAGTAATGGTGCAGCTGCGTCAGGCCAGGTTGCACAGACAGGTGTGACTGCACAGGACCAACAGCAGCAACAACAGCAGCAGCCCAACGCCTGGCAAGTCATTAAGGGCGTCCTTTTCCGGTGAGTTCATATGTCAGAGAGCTGCCTGCTGCAAAGACGGAAAGCTTTCTGATGATCATCTTTGGAAGGAAAAGCTGTGCACATTACTTGTATAGTGACAGTGATGTACGGTGTAACAGTGCTCAGTTATATCACCAGTTCTTTTGGTTATGTAATCATACCCCTTAGTCATAACCCTTCATTTTACTTTAAAAATAGTTCAGACTGCATGCTACCATCCCTGAGTTCTTCTCTCATGTAGCAGTTGGACAAGTTTGGGAATTATCTTCATTTAGGAGCAGTAATTTATAACACTGTTAATTAAAGCAGCACTTGTCCTAGTGGACTACTTTTAAGGATTCTTGTTATTCATGGTCAATATCAAGCTACTTTGATTAGGGATTTAGATCGATCTATCTATGTGTATACATAATTATGTACATACATACGTACATGTGTACGGTATCTGAGAACACCATCTTATTTGCTTATATGCCAATTCCAAGTCAAAAGGCAAATATCAGCTGATTAACCGGATCATTATTAGTATTTATGGTACATTGGTGCAATTGTGCCTTTCTCAGGATCTTCATAATATGGGCCATCAGCAGCTGGTTTCGCAGAGGACCATCAACCCCTGACCCCAGCACCCCTGCAGGCGCACCCCGAGTTCCCAGCCGCAACCTCTTCCCCAAGGACACCCTTATGGTACTGTGCTAGAAACATAAACATAAGTATTACAGTGCAGTCCTTTCTGTTCTGTTATGGTCTATTCTGGCTGTGAACCAGATGGCTTGGGTTCTGCAATATTTAATTTATCTGGAATTGATGTGCCTGAAGCTAGACATGAATAGAAATGCCGACTTTCAGATTTCTGATTTCAGGACTGCTTTTGCTTTGGGTTTCCCCCCATAGAGACTTGCTTTCTAATTCACTGTTATGCACCAGGCTGTGCTATGTTTATGACACACAGCCGTGTGTTTAATAATGACACAAGCAACAATGAGTGTTCTCTCTTTTTTTTTTTTCTAGGATCTTTATGTGTATTTATCTGAAAAGGAGGTATTTTCAGACTTCAACAGCACAGAAGCTTTGTTTTGGTACCAGCGGGATCTGGTCTATGGAGACTGGACCACGGGAGAAGCAGGGGATGGCTGCTATGAGCATCACCTGGAACTGGACACACCTGAGGTAAAGAGCATTTCAGGGCAGTAATTGTCTTGTAAACTAGAGATTCAAGGATACCATACTTATGGTAACAAATACCTCTGTTTCAGAAAATGGATTTGTGATAAAAGAGACAAGTAATGAGATTATTTCCTGTCTTACCAGTGTTTGGACTGATGACAATCTTATATAAACCTAACCACAGACACTTTAGCTGTTCATGAATTGTGCTTAATGGATTCTTAAGTTGTCCATAGTGATATATTTTGTGTGAATTAAAGTTAAATCTGGAAAGCAGGGCTAACGTCATCCTATGAATATTGATGTATATTTATTGCCAGTCTAGATGCAATTAATCCGAGTTTCTTATACAGAGTGTGCAGAAGAACAGCTCTATTTACATCCACGTGTACTTCACCAAGAGTGGCTTCCATCCAGATCCGAAACGCAAAGGCCAGTATCGCAGGCTGGCCACCGTCCATGCTACACGAAGTGAGTCAGCCAACCTGGAGTTCACACTAATAAAAAGTGGCACAATTTCAGTGCTGAAACTCGGGTGATAACTGCATACTTGCTTAATTTTGTACCAGTGCTAAACAAGTTCAAGCGGAGGAAGTTTCTGAAGACAAAGAACTTGCTGACAGGAGAGACAGAAGCTGATCCTGAGATGATTAAGGTTTGTGTTAATATAAGCTCTATTGGTTGGTTCAGTTCAACCCTAAAACAGTTTATCTGTTAATGAGGGCGTGTGGAATAAAAAAAATGTTTGTGTATTTATAGCGTGCAGAAAGTCATGGTCCAGTAGAGATCATATCTCACTGGCATCCCAATCTGACCATCAACATGGTGGATGATCACACAGCCTGGGTCAAAGGCTCGGTGCCCCCACCCCTCGATCAACGTAAGTATTCACATCCTTAGCAGCCTGCCTATCTTTTTAAAGCTGAGTTCCAAAATCATCACTTTATTTCTCTCAGATGTCCAGTTTGATGCAGTGAGTGGTGACTACTACCCTATTGTTTACTTCAACGATTACTGGAACCTGCAGAAAGACTACTATCCCATAAATGACACTCTAAACAAGCTGCCCCTGCGCCTGACCTACTGCCCGCTCTCTCTGTGGCGCTGGCAGCTCTATGCCGCTCAGAATGCCCGCTCGCCTTGGAACTTCCTGAGCGAGGACACGTACGAGCAGTCTGATGAGGACCAGGACTCTGTCAAGGTCCGACCTTATAAAGATTATGATTCTTTTCATAATCCCTGCTCACTGGAGATTTTTATTTATTTTTTTAATGATTTTTTGCTCAACAGGTGGCACTGCTCGAGACTAATCCCTACCTACTAGGTCTGACTATCGTCGTCTCAATTGTGCACAGCATCTTTGAGTTCTTGGCGTTCAAGAATGGTGAGTTTCATGGGCCGATTTCCAAACAGTTTATGCAGTAGAAATCAGGTTAGGATCGGGAGGATAGTTACTGTACTTCTTAATGATTTTCTATGTGCAAATATAATTTAGCAATTCCATTAATTACTTTTAGATATTAAAGCAAAGAACCGTTGTCGATTGTGTTAAACAAAAACATTAATAATGTCAAACAGTTAAATAAAATAATAAATTTCATCAGATTAAAGTGCAATACAAGGCAGGAATATTTATTTTATTTAATGTTGTGCACACCTTTTAAATCACTATTTAGAGATCAATAATTAATTTTTCCCCCCTCTGAACAACTATGAATGAAAAAAAAAATAATGGTAATACTTTATTACCTTGGCAATAATATTTCAGGCTAATTTTAGTGAAAATGAGTGTGTATATAGAAATGGGATGCACTCTATAGTATAGAGTTCTAGTACAAGTATTTTTATCCTAGCCTGGTTTTATTGGATTGGATGTATTCTGAACATTTTGTTGACAAGATCTGGCAACCCCTGACCTGGTCAAAGTATTTGGCACCAGAATGAGTTTGAAGGTATGAAAATACAATTAGCGCATATGCAAGAGAGAACTCAGGAATGAGGAATGTAACACCATACAGCAGTTGTTGGTCTTTCGGCTGCTCCCGGCAAGGGGTCGCCACAGCGGAATATCCAGTCCGCACTACAACTTGGCACAGGTTTTACGCCGGATGTCCTTCCTGACGCAACCCTCCCATTTTATCCGGGCTTGGGACCGGCACTGTATCCAGTGGCTGGGGTGTGGGCACTGGCTGGAATCGAACCCGGGCCTTCCGCATGGCAGGCGAAACACCTACCACTGAGCCACCAGTGCCCTTAACACCGCAGAAAGACTACTATCCCATAAATGACACTCTAAAGAAGCTGCCCCTGCGCCTGACCTACTGCCCGCTAACACCATACAGCAGGATTAAAAAATTTTTTTTGGTTAAACTTGTTCCAGTTTAATGTTTCTAATGTATCTTTTTAAAATCTTTCTACATCAGGGGTGTCGAACCGGATCCAGAAAGGGCAGTGATGTAGGTGCAGACATTCGTTCCATCACCCAGAACCTACGCCTGATAGTTTATTGAAAGCCATAAACGACTAATTGAACGGACATGGCTTCTGCTTGGTTGGTGTGAAAGCCCGCACCCACATTTTCCTCTCTGGATCCAGTTTTGGCGCTTTTCCACTGCATAGTACGGCACAGCACGGTTTAGTACAGCTCACTTCGGTTCGCCTCAGTTTGGCTCGGTTTGCGCTTCCACTGCAGTTTAGTACCGCTTTAGAGTGGGCGGGATTATTCACGTGTTGTTATAGTTGCGGCGCCTCTACTGCCGTGACATCATCGTAAACGCGCCACAAACAAACACACAACAATGTAGCATATCGACGGAATGGTGTTCTTCATTTTCGGCATGTGGATGTTTTTAACAGCAAGACGAAGGAGTTTGTTTCAAAAGAGGCTGATGGCAGCCAAAGAAAATTTTTGGTTAATACAAAAAGGCGCGTCCGATCCTTCGCTGGCTGTTCTAAATATAGCGGTTCTGTTGTGTCTCGTGTCGCAAGTTCAGTGATGCAGTAATGACGATTTTCTCCGGCCAATCAGTGACCAGCAGAGTTTTACACGTCACGTTTTGGTAACGGTTCGGCGCGCTTGGAACCTCGGCTGAGGTGGTATTAAAAAAGGACCAGGTACCAGGTACTGTTCCTCGTGGAAAATCCCCCATTTGTCTCCTGCTTTTACATCTTCCATTTCAATCTGGTCCCATCAGATTACAGACATGCCTTTAACCAGATTTTTGTCTTTGTATTTCCTGTCGTATGAGTTTTGTGACGCCACAGAACACATTAATTGGCCTGCATATCATAGTTTTAAGGCAGAATTGTACGGTGACTGTGCTTATTACCATATGGTTATATTAACTTTAAGGATTTATAACTTAAAAGAATGCGATAGTTAAAAAATTCTCCTTTTTTTTTATTCTGTGACCATTAATTTGCGTTGCTCTCATCATCCCCTTACTGTCACTCAGATATACAGTTCTGGAACAGTCGTCAGTCTTTAGAGGGGCTGTCTGTGCGCTCCATCATATTTGGCGTGTTCCAGTCCCTTGTGGTGCTCCTCTACATCCTAGATAACGAGACCAACTTTGTGGTGCAGGTCAGCGTCTTTATTGGGCTGCTTATTGACTTCTGGAAGATCACCAAAGTCATGGACGTCAAGGTGAGTGGCAACAACTTTTATTTTTTGTTTCAGGTTGCTCTCTCTGCTGTTAAATAAAAACTATTTCTAGTGTAAACTCGTCTCTGGTCTTTTCAGCTGGACAGAGAGAACAAGATTGCAGGAGTACTTCCACGATTGATATTCAAAGACAAGTCCACATACGTCGAATCTTCAACTAAAATCTATGATGACGTAAGTGAGCTGTTCAGTGGAGACATTTGAAATGATTTTTAAAGACGTACAAGAAGTTTGATTTCTGTTTGATCTTTTTTCATAGATGGCCTTTAAGTACCTGTCCTGGTTCCTGTACCCGCTCTTCGGGTGCTATGCTGTTTACAGCCTAATCTATGTAGAGCACAAAGGCTGGTACTCATGGGTGCTCAGCATGCTCTATGGATTCTTGCTAACATTCGGTAAGTGCAGATTGCATAAGTTCCGTATTGATCACTTCATAAATGTTAGTTACATATCTAAGACAGATTAGAAATAGATGAGCAGACCTTTTGGAGCCATAAGCCTGAATGTCAAAAGCCTAGTTTAAAAATCTTACTGTCACACAAGGTTGCTTAACTATTTCATCAGGGTATTAAAATGGGTTTGTTATTACACATATTGTAATAAATAAAATATAGCTTTGAGAAGAAGTCGGTTTCACTAGTCAGTCATGCATTAACGCGCAGACATGATGGTGGGGATGGAAACAAGAAGCACGTGTGTAAAATAAAACAACTTCACATGGCTGCTGGAGCATGCAGAGATGTTTAAAGGTGTATTTTCTATGTGTTATAAGTTTCCATGACTTAATGTGTACGTGTTCATGTAACACATACAACATTATATAAAAACCTGGAAGGATAATGCAGAACAATCAACTTTGTGGAAGAGATGTTACAAAACAATTGTGAACAGAGATGACTTGAGCACTTGGTAACATTGCTTCTACCTTATTTGGATTTCTACTGTTATATGTAATGTGTTTTCTCACATATAGAGTAGACTTGGGTGGGCTGCCCGAGTATGTTTGCACATGCTTAGAACTAGTATGTAAATTGTACTGCTGCTGAAATGTGTTCATGACATCACAACAATGCCGAACTAATATACCAAATGCTAAAGCTATAAAACTATATACCCCTTCATATCAAAAATGAAGTTCATAAAATCTTATTTTAGGGTAGGAAGCAACATTCAATATTAATATCATCACTTGCACCTCATACCCTACGTCATGGACGTTTAGCCAACAAGTGTAAAATGTATTCATTAGTGATGCTCCGATTGATCGGCCACTGATCATGATCGGCCTATATTGGCTAAAAATAGCTTGATCGGCGAACCCCAAAAGCGCCGATCAAAAAAGCAGATCGCTTTACGGAAATTTCTCACGCGACTTTTTCACACGTGCATGCACAGCGCGCAGGTAAACACCACTGGTAAGCTCCGCTCTGCTGTTAACATGAGTTCTCCTGTCTGGAAGTTTTTCAAAGTGTCTTATAAAGACGTAAACTTAGCCGTTTGCAATGTATGTCGTGATGAAATCCCTTGAGGTGGAAGCAAGCAACAGCATTTTAACACCACTAACATGATTAGGCATCTGAGTATGAGAAACTAAACCAGCCGAAGCCAACAACATCCCCATCCCTCAACCAGCCGTTACTCTGCCTTATTTGGGAAAGATGGCCTACAGTAGCCTTAAGTTCTCATTTTCTAAAATAAACACTTCAAGATTCTTCAAGATCTTGACTGTAGCCTATTTCTACAGGGTTTTTTCCCCCAATATAGTTAATTTAGTTAGTTTCATTTCAACAAATGGTGCAAACTCTGCTAGATTATATATAAAATATTTCCATTCCCCTGCTATTCTGTGATCTGCAATCGGCAGGTCATATACGGTAATCTGTCATCGGCCCCAAAAATGCTGATCGGAGCATCTCTAGTATTCATTTAAATCGGAGATTACATAAGTACCGTTTAAAAAATTTTTTAAAATCCGGTGTTGCTTGACACATTTGATGGACATCTAATTAAAAACTGAGCTGTCCAATTAGACACGGGCCTCAGCTTTTCATGACCAATTCCTTACCTTTGTTCTTGATTGTTTTTCCTGGTATTCAGCCTAGCAGTACAGATTTTGTAGCAGTGTTTTGGCTGTACACATGAGCATGTTTTTGGTCTGTGTTCCTCCTGTGTACGCATAAACACGTAAGGTATTAAACCAAACTGCTTTGCTCCTGTTTGTGGATAAAGAGGTTTTTACTGAGGGTATTATTCCCAACTTCATGCTCATCATGATAATGACCCTCATCATGATGATGACAATAAATATGTACACTCTTCCAGTCCTACTTCCACTGAACATGGTGTTATCAGACTACCCTTGTTAGATATACATGCGATTAAGCCTTCTGATAGCTTTATCCAAAACAGAACAAACAGGATTGACCTGAACTAAAATGGCAGGAATGGTATGTATTGAAAAGGAAGACTTAGAGTTTTTGTTTATGTATTTCTTTTAACTCAGGCTTCATTACAATGACGCCGCAGCTCTTCATCAACTACAAGATGAAGTCAGTGGCGCACCTTCCGTGGAGGATGCTCACTTATAAAGCATTAAACACATTCATAGATGACCTGTTTGCCTTTGTGATCAGAATGCCCATGATGTACAGGATAGGCTGTCTTCGAGATGGTATGTATAAACCCTTGATTTCTTCAGGTTGTTGAGGTTTTCCTTGCTCTTGTATTAAGACCTGGTTTCCTTCTTCAATAGATGTAGTTTTCTTCATCTACCTGTACCAGAGATGGATCTACAGAGTGGATCCCAACCGTGTCAATGAGTACGGCACGAGTGGATTGGACCACAACAGTGAAAACTCAGCTCAGGCGTCAGTCGGAGAGACAACCAGCGCCGCCATCACAGATAAACCAGAAGAGGAGAAGAAAAACGATTAACGTGTTTTACACTCCCCTGTCTACCGAAGGTGTATCAAACATCTTCAAAGCTGAATTTATGTTTAATCGTCAGGAAAGCGAACTGGAATATCGGTATTCTATAAAGGACCCTGTGTGAAATTTCAGTTCAACTTTCCTCTTTTTTTTTGTATGAGATCTGCAACAGAAAAAGAAAAATCTCATTTAATGTAGAATTCCTAATATTTTTCAAACTCCCACATTTTGCAGTCAAGGTGAAGTAAAAACGTGATGTACTGTATTGTATATTTTTGGGTTGGTTAGCACTACCATTATGAAGATTAATGAGTAAGCAAGTCCTGTTAGCGCACATGGGCTTTTGCAGTACATATTGTAATGTATAAGAATGGAGAAGACAAAAAAGAAGCCAAGTGCAAGCTCCCCCCCCCCCCCTTTTTGTGGATTCTTTGTCATTTTCTTTTCTCATTCCATGCCTGGGCGCTGTGTATCAGGACAGGGGTGAGTAGTGTGTAAGAAAAGCAGCACAACTTCTGGAGAATATGAGCTGATGAACCTGTATACTACTCACTGGAGACTGTGAATTTTTTAAGGATTGGTGTTCTAAGCTTGAACAACAAAAACATAATGCAGCCTTGTAGGTATTAAAGTAATTATATTAACATTATTAATATGTTAATGGTGATTCATAACATTTGTTCTTTTTTTCAGTCTCCACTAGTTTCATTTGTATATTCAAAGCCTGTACAGTCAGCTTCTGAAATCTAATTGTGCTGATATCAAACTGACAAATGAGAGCAGGAACTTTGGTCTACTGCCTGAGCACATCAGAATTTTTCCCTTCAGAAACATTCACACACTCCAACGCAGGACCCACTGTGGCGTGTTAAATACAGCTGCAAGCTCTGATGTGTACAAGACATGGGTAGTGTGAATATTTTTGGGACAAAATGCCTTCTTTGTCTTGCTTTTTTTTCCCCTTTAAATTTTGAATTGTTGGCCTTTTATTTTGGTACATTAAAGATTGATCACTCGTTTTTAGTAAAGCGTAAGTGCAGTTTAAAGGTGTGATGCAGAACTCTTTATTTCAGTATTAGTTTTGTGTCCATACACATTTTAACTGTACCTTACAGTGGATTTGGTCATAAATGTGTGAATGGTACAGATATAACTGGCATTGAAAAGTAACTCTCTGCCAGGATACACAGATCAGCCACAATGTTAAAACCACTGATGGGGGAAGTGAGTAATCTTAGTGTCACCTGTCAAGGGGTGGGGATATATTAGTTCCCTGCAATGTACAGATTTTGAGGGGTAGACTACTGGGTCTGATCAGACATCACAGAAGAGCTATTGTCGTACAAATTCCTGGGAAACAAGTTAATGCTGGGTCTGGTTATAAAGGTGTGGGAACACACAATAGAATGCAGCTTGCTACATATGGAGGGCTGCGTTGCTCCAGACCACTCCGAGTAGATGGGGAAGAGATGGCACCAGGATGCACTATGGCAGAAGACAAGCTGGCAATGTAATGCTCTAGGAAAGTTACGTGGCTGTTACTTTGACACGTACCACCCTGCCTAAGTATTGTTGCAGACCAAGCACACCCCTTTATGGCAATGGTGTTTCCTGACAGCACTGGCCTTGTTCAGCAGGACAATGCATCCTGCAACACTGCAAAAATATTTAACATTATGAGGAACATGACCATGTTCAAGGTTGACTCAATCCAATCCAGCATCTGTGGGATGTGATGGACAAGTTAAAACCAAGACAACCACATCACTGGTCTCTTAAATCGAAAGTCACTTAAATGATCTGGTACTGTCTAGGTGCCAGATACAGCAGCACACCTTCAACGGCGATGTGGTATTGAAGGTGTATTGGTGACAGAAAGGGGAACTACACAATATTAGACAAAACATTATAAACTTAAGGTTGATTTAGAGTAAGATTCTTTAACCAGTCTTAATATGTTCATATAGAGGCCGGTAAGACCTGGAAACTGTACAGAAGTTCAAAATTACAAAGAAATGATGAGGCGCTGGGTTCAGGCCCTGTGGGGACCAGCACATCAGCTGACAAGTTGGATCAGGTGTGTGTCAGTAACAGGGTGAACTCCACTATACCAATTAGCACACAACCACTAGTTTTAAATGTAACAGGAAAGATCTAGAAGCACCGAGTTATATACTCTAAAAAAAGACCACTGTGTTCATGAAAAGTTTTAATCAAATCCATTTGAAATACAAAAATAAAACAAATGCACATTTACATACAAGTTATTTATATAAGTGTAACACTTATTTACATTAGACAAAAAGTAATTGCAAAGAATATTTTAAGAACATATTAAAACATGACAAAAAAGGTCCACTGCGTCTTAAGATAGAGACCGCTAACAATAGTGCATCAGGTCGGGTTTATATTAGACCTACTCTTTTAAACCCGAGTAGGATTTTTCGTGATCATGGTGGAAACTCGGAGAGCTCTGCAAGCAGCTGCTCTGCGCTCGGCCTTTGACTCGGTTCCGCAGTCCAGCACCGACTGAGGAGCTCCTTAAATGAGCGGCCCGGTTCTGACTGACTGAACACGTGCTTGTTTAGATCAGGCCGCAGGTTGAAGGCGACTACGGCATACAGAATGTGCTGTCTCTCTCCTTCATACGGCGGCTCACGTGTGAGTAGCTGCCAAAAAGTGACACCGAAGGAGTAGACGTCCGCTCCGGGTGTTGCGTCTTCTCCCCTGAGGAGTTCGGGCGCGCGGTGCGTGTACGTGCCGCCGATCTCCATCCGGCGAGCCGAGGCATCGCGATCGCACACGGCTTCCAATTTTAACGAGCATCCGAAATCCGCCAGCTTGCACACGCCCGCCCGGGACACGATGACGTTTGCGGGTTTCAGGTCCAGGTGCACGACGCCGTGGGCGTGCAGGTGGCAAAGGCCACGCGCCATGTCCGTTGCGTAACGCACGCAGGATTCGGGGCGCAGCGGCTCGGCGGCGCTGTAGATCGCCTGCTGCAGGTTCACATCTCCAGCGTACTCCATAATGATGGTGCCGATGACGCCGTCACCGCTCGCGCCCAACAAGTCTTCGCCATTGTCCTGCGTGCTGGCGGCGATCACGCGGACCAGGTTCTCGTGCCGCAGATGCGCCGCGTTCAGCTCGGCCCAGAAACTCTGCCGCGAAGCCAGTTTGTTCTTGGCGCACTTGACACGCTTCACCGCCACCGTCTCCCCGAAGTACGTAGCTCTGAACACCAAACCAAACCCGCCGGAGCCGATGGGCTCCAGGTCACCGAGCTCACTCCAATGGATCACAGAAGACCAGAGTCTGCACGCGAGCTTCCCGTGAAAAGCGTTAACCGGCACACGGAGAGTCGCGTGCCCTAGCTGTTTGGTGAGAGGGCTGCTGCAGACGCCCAGGTTGAGACCGAAGTCTCTTGGGAGAAGGCGTGTCACGGGGATCGGGGATGGCATGGTGCTGAGAAGGAGAATCTGCACAGCGCACTTACAAGCGATTCAGATTTGCCTCGCTCATTGTGTTGCCAGTTTGGTTGCGGATCCTAATCTACTAGCCTTGTTTCAATTCCTGAAATTTGCTGATTAATGACAGCAATGTCGTAGCAATGTCATTTTAATGTTTAATGACATTTAATGTCATTTTGTACTATAAAGTATGTGACTAAGATTTTAACTCTGTTCATCGTCAAAATAGCGAACCTTTAAACAGCAGGATTCGTGCTGCGTGGAACGACTGCAATCAGGCAACCCTATGATCATGTTTGATCCGGCCACGTGACTCAGTGCGTGGCCATTGGTTGAGTACTGAAACCCCCGTCCTCCTTACGCAATTGTCTGTATCATGAAGGAACTGACGCAATAGCATTGTTTACCCTCAACATTACATCATAAAATTAACTACCTTGATTAACAGAATATTTCTTATTTTAATATTCTTCTTCTTTGTCTTTCGGCTGTTCCCTTTCAGGGGTCGCCACAGCGAATCATCTGCCTCCATCTAACCCTATCCTCTGCATCCTCTTCTCTCACACCAACTAACTTCATGTCCTCTCTCACTGCATCCATAAATCTCCTCTTTGGTCTTCCTCTAGACCTCCTAATATTTGTAATATTAAGAAACCTTAATTAAACTATTTAGGGATTGTCTATATTTGAAAACAATACTGATCAATGAATAAATAATAATAATTATAATTATTATTTTAATTACTAACGATAGTAATATGTGGAATGCTAAACTTACACACTCACTCATGAGTGACTTAGAGCAGGGGTAGGGTACGTGCTGGACGTTGTGCCAATTCATCACACACACACACACCCACATGCTCATTTACATGGCAATTTGGGAACTCCAATTAGCCAAATCTGCATGTCTTTGGACTGTGGGAGGAAACCCACCAAGCAGGGGAAAAATGCAAACTCCATGTACACAGACCTGAGGAGGGAATCGAACCCTTGACCCTGGAGGTGCGAGGCAACAGTTTTGAATCTGAATATGTTAGCTATTACCTAATTATTATTATAATTCTAAACAACAATAATTATTATTTTATAAATGTTTAAATAAACGATTAAATGCAAATTTTAGTGCACATGTACAATATTAAATGTTTTCTAAATACTGTACCCAGAAATTCATCCAATAACAATACAAATAAAATAACATATAATTAAACTTCTATATCCTTACTTTACTACATGTACATTTTATGAGACATTTGAACATAAAAATGAACTAGGGCATTGAACTTATACAACCGAGAGCAATGACTATTTGTTTTGAGTTAACCAGCATTGCCCGCTAGGGTATGCCCTACTCTTCAGGTGTATGCAGACAGAAATGACGTCATGTCATCTCCCATTATACCTTCATGGTTTGTGCGGCTCCGCAGTGCGTTATGTCAATGATGATAAACTACTGAGATGTAAGCAGTGTTAGATGCGCTAAAATTAGTTTTTATTTAGTCTTTTTTTTCCGCCACAGAGCTTCAAAGAGACAGGAATCAGACAGAATATCCAACACACTTAATTATTACTATCCATATTAAGTAATTACTGTTACTCATTAAGGATACAGAGCAACAAAAACCTCCAATACTGGTAGTAATTAATTCTAGTTGAATAATTAACTATACCCCCTACTATAACTTCAAAACGAACGAATGACGTCACGTTCTCACTTAAAGTCGGCCTTTTTTGGTAGAATATTTCCGCACACTATCGCTACGATTGTTTTTTTTATTATTGTTATTATTATTTTTAACAGCGTAAAGTGTGAAACCGCACTTTGTTCTTTACCTGCTGTTGGGACGTTACCATGTCGACAGTTTTAGGGGCTTCCCCAGGGGTGACGTAAGGGAATTTCCACGAGGTTTGAACGTGATGGTAAAGTGAAACACCTTCCAAATTGTGAGACACTTCGACTGGCACGAGGTGTGTGTAAAATAAGCAGAAGCAAAAGCTATTTTCTATGGCGCGAACGCACACATAAACACACACACTCGCACACACACTGCCTTGAAAACGCGTACGTTGTTTAAATACAGCTGGACGAGCGGAGCAGGCGGAAATGAGTGTGTAGCGCGAGCGCAGCCGCTCCGTGACCTCAGACGAAGCTTGGAGGCGTTTAAATATTGATATTAAGAATAATTTTCTTCAACTGACTTCACCTTGCCATGAAAATGAACGGAACTGTTTCTAACGGCACGCCGGGCCCAGATGGTAAGTTTGTAACTTTTTGTTTGTTGAGTAGTAACTGTGGAACCCGACTGCGACGTTACTGTTGTTCTACACATAGAAGGTGATCGCGGAGAAAAATGGCGATCTGCGATTGTCAGTTTCCTCTCAGATTCACTGGCACAGATACAAAATGTATAAACAGAAGCCTATATTCTATTTATATCGACAGAATACTGTACAATACTGAGCCGCCATTTTATCACCGTGAAATTAGAGGCTGCGCAATATTTCTCACATAGCAGTGTGAAGAATAAACACGTACAAAATGCACATGTATGTATGGGTAAAATTAATAATTGCGAGCTTTTTTTCAGGGTCGCTTATATTGTTGACTTTTGGATGATAGGCGTTTCCATATTTGGGAATGACATGACATTGCATGTATTATAGCATAAACAACTTTCAGTTTCGATTTAGTAGCCTGCCTGTAGATGTCCATGCCTGTAATTCATGTTTATTTGTTCTCTCTCTTTTCTAGATTTCGACTTCGGTAAGTCCTCTTAAGTCATTTGTATTTTTTTAAAGGATACCTATTTTTCACACACAAAAAAATGATTCTTTCTTGATTTATAAAGCACATGTAGCTTTTACTGATAGTACACACATTTAACCCCATGGAATCACTAGAATCAGTTTTTTCTCTCGCTAGAAATGGTTCTAAGTAATATCAGTAATAATAGCCAAGGCCTGAATTATCTGATGAGACTCTTAAGAACTCTTGAAGGATCTTTTTTAAATTATTAATCATTACAGAGTGCATTATAATGACAGCTGCACAGTGGCTTAGTGGTTAGCACTGTCGCCTTGCACCTTCAGGGTCCGGGTTTGGTTACTACGATGGGTCTATGTGTCTGGAGTAAGCATGTTCTGTCAGTGCTTGGGTTTTTTTCCTTTGGGTGCGCTGGATTCCTCCCACAGTCCAAAGACATGCAGATTAGGCATTCACAAATTGGCATTCACAAATTGCCCATAGTGTGTGAATAAGCGTGTGGGTGTGCGCCCTGTGATGGATTATCCCTCCTTCCAAGGTGTACCCTGTCTTCTGGAATAAGCTCCAGGCCCCTGCGACCCTGTATATTGGATAAAGTGATAGAGATGATGAGTGAATGAGAGTTACAATATACAATTCTGTATAATTACGAAATTACAATGGCAAAGCAGCATTGTACTTGAAAAAAAAAATTCCATCCCAATCCCTCTTGGCATCTATCCATGTATAGAGATCATAGATGAATTCCTATTGGAGAACTCAGCTAAAGACCGTCTCCCAGGTCCTCCTCCTCCACCTGCAGACTCTGATGATCATCTTCAAACCCCATCAGTAATACCTGGATGCAGTTCTACTCCAGTGCTGGTCCCCAGATGTACAGTATCAAAGGTTGGTAAAAGCATTGTACTTGCCTCGAAAAACAGTCTACAAAGCAAATCTTTATATAACTGTAAGTAGTTCAATTGTGAAAATTACACACAAAAAAGATCTTTGTAAAAGTGTCAATTATTTGATTTGTTACTGAGTTCTTATAATCATTGTTCTCAAATGATACTGTTGCAAAAGTACTGGGAAAGAACATGCTAATGTTTTGATAAATAAGCTAAATAATTTGAAAAAAATATAATAAAAATATATATTTAAAAATGCTGCTGAAAAAAATACTGAATTGAGAGATGTACTAAAAGGGTCCTTTGTTACAGAGAGTTCAAAAACAATGACCTAATATGTTTTAGTTATTGTCAGGCATAATTTGATCTTTGATAAGCAAACAATTATAATACCATTTTTTTTGCTGCTGGACAGCCTTTAAAACTTAAAGGTGTGATGGGTTATTTTGTCCACTTTTGCTTTTTGTACATTTTAAACCAAAAACTTTACCAAAAAAGAAAAAGCTACCAAAATAATTTCAACATGCAGTCTTCCATGAGACAGCTGTACAAATGACAAACAAAAAGGCAGTGGAGGGCGGAGTGGGGTCACTCAGCTGTTAAACTACTGATCACAAGGGAGTTTAAACTACCAAGCTATCGCTGTTGGGCCCTTAACCCTCAATGTACAGTGGGCACACCTTCTCAGTCAATGTTTTTTTGTATACTGATTCATTTTCTACATTCTAAAACAATACTGGAGATTTCCAAACTATGTATATAACACATATAGCATTAGATAATTAAGTAACAACAACAACAACAACAGTCAGGTGTCATTTTAAGATACGAAGGTCAGCTGTTCTGGAGCAGTTCTTGCAAGACATGTATTGTCAAATGCATTTGGAAAACCCATCAAGTACCATGATGAGACCATCCAAAAAAAGCAAGACTAAAACATACCTGTGCTATAGAGAAGAAGTTCATTTAGTTCATTTAGTTCTAGGAATTAACAGCAATTAACAACACCTCAGATTGTAGCCATTATGAAGGTTTTACAGAACATAATCAACGTCAACATCGACTGTTCTAAGGAGATTGTTGCGTACTTTTACCGCCTTCAGCATTGTTTTACACTGTAGAAAGAAATAAAAATCAGGAAAGTTTGATTAATTAGAAGATGTCTCAAAACTATTAACTGATAGTGTATAATGAGATAAATATATGTCACTCTGCCTAAGGGCGTCTGTCACGTAGTCTTTCGGCTGCTACCGTCAGAGGGTCGCCACAGTGGACCATTTTATCTGCACAACAACTTGCCATAGGTTTTACCTATGCTGCCCTTCCTGACACAACCCATTTTATCCGGGCTTGGGACCAGCACTGCATCCAGTGACTGAGGTTTGGGCATTGGGTGGGAATTAAACCTGGGTATTCCACATGGCAGATGAGAAACCTATCACTGAGCGCTGTAAATATATAATATAATGTAAAAAAATTTAAAGGATTTGTTAAATAGGAGGTATGGTACAATAAAACTAAGATATGCTTCCAATGACTATAAAGTCCCACTGGATAGGCACAGGTGTTTAATTTCCATCTTTCCATGTATCTTTGATTTTGTGGTAAATCAGAATATGAAAAAATAAGGAACAGAAGTTGCATTTTAGCAGAGCCATTAGGGTTGTAATCTGACGCCTTGTTTCAGTTGATGATCCCTGCCTCATGTGCGCCTCTTCTGGCAAAAAGAGCTTGAATGTAACTGCTCCTCCTCTCTTCATTCTCATTGGTTACTGATCCTTCTGCATGAGTTTCCTGTTTCTTCACCATGCTCCTCCTGGCTCTTGTTAGCTGCTCTTTGTGCAGGCCATCTGCATTCTTCCTCAGGCATGTCCAGACGTTTTCTCTCTTTCTCATGCAGATCTGTTGCGATCTCAGCCGGCTGGCCATAACAAACTGTTTCTTTCTGTTTTCTAGCTACTACTTTTTGTGCTTTGTTGCTACGCCATTGATTTATGACTTTGAAATACTGACCTAAATACTCCGTTCAAAGAAGTGTTTATTTTTTTCCCCTTTGACTTCCATTCCTCTTCTTCTTGCTTCTCATCCTTCTGTTCAAAAACTCTCTCTGTTCACATTTTTGCTTTATCTGCCTCTTGCTGTAAACTAAAAAATAACCTGAAGACTTGTTGTTGATTAACAGTTATAATAATCTTTTTCAGTATGTCAGGACTTAGACGTAAAAGCTAGTCTGATTAAGTGCTTTCTCTTGCACTGTTTCACATTAAGATCAATTAAGTCCACCCCAAACAACATGATGTGTGGTGTTATATTTGACATTTCTGCCTCGCTCTAATGACTCTTTCTTGTTCTGTCCCCACTGGTAGAATTTTGACATCTTCGGTCCAGGCAACATGTCAGCTCTTTCATCTTCTCGCGGCTCTCGTGGTCAGCGGCGGAACACTGCTTCAGCAGTCGGTCCAACTGTGCATCCTCACCACAGGGACACTGAACAGCTGGAGCAGCTGCTGGATAAACCAGAGCTGGTGGTAGTGGAACAGCCCAAGGAGCGCGGCATGAGGTTCCGGTATGAGTGTGAGGGACGATCGGCTGGTAGCATCCTAGGATCCTCAAGCACTGATGTGAACAAGACGCTACCTGCCATTGAGGTGGGTCCAGGGACACACCAGTGTGTGAATATTATCAAGTTATCATTTTTGTCATTGTCTCCTTGTACATTTCACACCAAATTATTATTGTTATTATTATCATTATTAGTTTTGTACTTTACATATAACATTTATAACATTTGAACAGTACCTGTGTGGGATATTTAAGCTCTTAGCTTTGGCTTGTCTTGTCTTTTCTGAAGAAAGCCAGTAAATTAAAGATGCATTTAAAAATTTGTGAGATTGGTTACCTTGTGACAGGTAAAAGATGCAGCCTTGTTTATTCTGACTTTTACGGTTAAGTCAGGTGTATTTTATGAGTCAACACAGACTCATAATGCAGAGCATCTTTCTTTTGCTTTACACGCCCTTGACCCATGTGGGAGTTTGTGTGCATTTTTGCACAAGTGTACAGTTTGCTTGCAATAAACGTACATATAATATTTGTGGCCGTTGCTCTAGCTGTTTCTGGAATGTACCGACTAGTCCAAACATAAAGGGGTTTGTCCCTGTTTTGGTTTGAGTGAATGGTGTTAATCTGTAAATGCTAACATTGAGGTACGAAAAAGAAAGTGTCACTGTGGAAGGCGTTGCACTGGTGTGGTCTGAGGGAGGGAAGTACCACACAGAAAAAACTAAGAAGATACTTTTTCATTTTGAACTGTTGGGTTTCCATATATGGCACTCTGGCTTGGAATATTACATCACTGTATAGGTAATAATTCTTCATTTTAAGTAATAATGTTTTCTTTTTCTTTTTTTCAAATAGCTCCGGGGCCCAATTGAAAACATAAAAAATGTAACAGTCACAGTGTCTCTTGTGACAAAGGACCTCCCTCATCGCCCACACCCACACTGCTTGGTTGGAAAAGACTGTTCAGATGGCATTTGTGTGATCAGCTTTAACCCTCACAATACACGGCGTCACAGGTACACTCCAGCACCTTCAGTCAATTTCATTCAGAATATTTACTGATGATTGCTTGGCATTGTTTAAGTAAATATAAAGAACTCTGAATGGCATGTAATCTTAAGTAGTTTTTACCTGATGAATATTTCACAAACTATTATACATCACTCAGATGAACTGTTTAGGGTAACTTAGATACAGCTGAATACACACTGTTATCTTGCGAGGATTATACTGTGCATTAAGACCGACTGTTCAGTGGAAGGATGTTAATATGTATTACTGCAATATATTATTTTTCTGTTTAGTGTAAAAGTATAATGTTTCATATGTCTTTTCCAGTTTTATGAATTTGGGCATCCAGTGTGTTCGGAGGAAGGAACTGGATGCATCCCTGACAAGGAGGAAGAAGAAAAACATCGACCCATTCAGCAGTACGTTTTAAAATTGTTGTTTTAAAATTTACATTTTTTTACATACAAACCATAACTCCACCAAGCATGTGACTTCTTTTGACTTTAGATGTTCATATACCATTTGGACAATAAAGCTACTACTGAGCTTGTAAGAGATTTATGTTATGCTCTCTGTCTCTCTTTCTCTCTTTCATGCAAATAGCAGGCCACTCGAAGAGTATTGAGGACATGGACATGAACGTGGTTCGGTTATGCTTCCAGTGTGAGCTAGAGAGGGAAAATGGGGACAGGACCCATCTCTACCCTGTGGTATCTAACCCCATTTATGACAAAAGTAAGACCAGTGATGGGTCTTTTAACATTGTAATCAGATAATACTTATAATTAGAGATATTAGGAGGGGCCCAAAAAATGTATACACAGTTCAACATGAAAAATATACGCATCTCTTCTGATAGTCACATGATGGTATCAACAATGGTGCAACTACTGACATCTTTAGAGCAAACATTGCTGCTACAATTCAATTCGAGTTTTAAAAAGAGCAACTGTTGACGTGTGTATAAACTGAGCCCTCTGTGTGTGTGTGTGTGTGTGTGTGTGTGTGTGTGTGCGTGTCGTCATAGTTTTTTTTTAATATACAGTTCAGTCTTTACTTTTTAGTTTTGTTTAACCAAGACATTAAGATGCAAATATACCAGTTTGCTACCTTCACTCTGTACATACATACATACATACATACATACATACATACATACATACATACATACATACATACACATAAACTAGTTGTTTAATTTTCACAATATAAAATAATTAAAAAAAACCAAGCCAGTCAATGATACTATCATTATGTCTGGATAGCATTTTTATATTAAATAATAATAATAATGATTACTATAATGGGTAACTCTAATATTATTTCTGTGTGCATCTGAGCAGAAGCTACTACAACTGCAGAGCTGAAAATTAACAGGCTGAATATTGTGCAAGGTCCCTGCACAGGCAAGACAGAGATTTACATGCTGTGCGACAAAGTGCAAAAAGGTGAGCACTACTCCCACGTCATCCTAGGAACCCAGTATTATCTTTTTTTTTTGTAATTAACAATAAAAGTACATTAAAAAAAAGCATAAAAGGGCCTTTGTAAAATCTGATCTCTGTGACTTTAATCATGGCATGGTTGTTGGTTCCAGATTAGTTGGTTTAAGTCATTTAGAAACTGATGATCTTCTGGAAATTTTAGACACAGCAGTAAAAAGTCTACATAGAACGGTCTAGTAGGAAAAAAAACATTATGTGAACAAAATGTCTGTGGGTGAAAGAGTCTTTTTGATGAGAGAGGCCAGAGGAGAATGACCAGACTGGTGTAAGTTGATTGGAAGGACAACTTAAATCAGTACTCTGTACAACTATGGTGGGTAGAAAAACAACAATCTTAAATCTTGAGGTGAATGGCCTACAATAGCAGAAGACCACTGATTTCCATCAGCCAAATACAGGAATCTGACACTCTTTTGACCTCAGACTCACCCAATGTGGACAGGTGAAGACTGGATTGTGACCAGGTGGACAATTCTCTATCCGGTGACCAGCTGTGTTACCCAGTGTGGTCTTATGCTTTTTTTAGTCCATCAGTTTACATTTTGAGCATTCTGAGATGATTATTTTGAGTGGTCAAGTTATTTTACTTCCTGGAAAAACTACTTCCAGACTAAACTAAGCCTAAGGAACTAAGGAATCACTGTAGCCACTGATTCCTATTCTTCACTGACAGAATTTTAACTTGATATGGTGTTTTGCTGTCATAGCCCATTGACTTTAAGGTTGTGTATTCTGAGGTGTTTTTCTGCTCACCATCGATACAAAAAGGGGCTGAGCTGCTATAACCCTTATTTTAGTCCTTCTTTGACCTCTCATCATCAAAGCGTTTCCATAAATAGAACTGCAATGCAAAATCTTTTTACACTTTTGCATTATAAAAATTCCTCTATTTTGATACTTCATGTGAACATTAATTAAAGCTCATGTGAATGAATACCTGAGTTTGCTTACATAGTGCTGCCACATGATCGGCTAATTGGACAATTGTATTGAATGAGCAGTAGTACAGGTGTTCTTTATTAACATGAACGCTTGATGATAGAAAATGGATGTCCTGTAATAATCCTAATTTCTGTAAATCCTCAACAAAACAGTTGTTGGAGTTCACAGTCTAATGCAGTGGAAAACAGCTCTGAGACAAAATGACATCTTCACCACTGCACATTGTTTGCACAGATGTGCTGTATATTACCATAGTATATCCTATTAAAAAAAATTATAAGTTGCACCTTCTGTACATTAAACACTCACCCCTGTACCTCCAAACCCATAGCATTATTTTCCTACATTTGTTATTTATTGTAGGTAGGCTACTTACGCACCTCTGGTTAGATGCTAACTGCATTTTCTTGGCTTTGTTTGACAAATTAAATTGAAACTAATCTAATACTAACTGCCCTGATCATCTGTCATCATCTGCAACTGTGTTTTTACCGGTTCATGCAGTTGGATGTATTTTTTTTTTTATCCTGTGTGGCTTAACAAACAACATTATTTGAAACTGGTCTGGTACAGGAATTAAACTGAAAATAAGAGCCAAAAAGTCCTTCAGGAAGCCTGGAGAACTAATATATAGGGAAGGCTGGGTCTTTGGAAGCAAAATATGATTTGATTTTGTTTAATATGAGATACTGCTGGTTGCTGTTATGTTAGCCTTCCTGCTAGTCACTTCTGAGTTAAATCAAGTTTCAGTTTAAGCACATCTTACCTTGTTCGATTGTACTCTCTACAGTTTATATTCTATTTTAGCCTGGTTCAAACATGCACAGTTAAAGATAACTACAGTGGTGAGAAAAACTATTTGCCCCCTTCCTGATTTCTTATTCTTTTGCATGTTTGTCACACTTAAATGTTTCTGATCATCAAAAACCGTTAACTATTAGTCAAAGATAACATAATTGAACACATAATGCAGTTTTTAAATGAAGGTTTATGTTATTAAGGGAGAAAAAAAACTCCAAATCTACATGGCCCTGTGTGAAAAAGTGATTGCCCCCCTTGTTAAAAAATAACTTAACTGTGGTTTATCACACCTGAGTTCAATTTCTGTAGTCACCCCCAGGCCTGATTACTGCTACACCTGTTTCAATCAAGAAATCACTTAAATAGGAGCTACCTGACACAGAGAAGTAGACCAAAAGCACCTCAAAAGCTAGACATCATGCCAAGATCCAAAGAAATTCAGGAACAAATTAGAACAAAAGTAATTGAGATCTATCAGTCTGGTAAAGGTTATAAAGCCATTTCTAAAGCTTTGGGACTCCAGCGAATCACAGTGAGAGCCATTATCCACAAATGGCAAAAACATGGAACAGTGGTGAACCTTCCCAGGAGTGGCCAGCCGAACAAAATGACCTCAAGAGCGCAGAGACAACTCATCCGAGAGGCCACAAAAGACCCCAGGACAACATCTAAAGAACTGCAGGCCTCACTTGCCTCAATTAAGGTCAGTGTTCACGACTCCACCATAAGAAAGAGACTGGGCAAAAACGGCCTGCATGGCAGATTTCCAAGGCGCTAACCACTTTTAAGCAAAAAGTACATTAAGGCTCGTCTCAATTTTGCTAAAAAACATCTCAATGATTGCCAAGACTTTTGGGAAAATACCTTGTGGACCGACGAGACAAAAGTTGAACTTTTTGGAAGGTGCGTGTCCCGTTACATCTGGCGTAAAAGTAACACAGCATTTCAGAAAAAGAACATCATACCAACAGTAAAATATGGTGGTGGTAGTGTGATGGTCTGGGGTTGTTTTTGCTGCTTCAGGACCTGGAAGGCTTGCTGTGATAGATGGAACCATGAATTCTACTGTCTTACAAAAAATCCTGAAGGAGAATGTCCGGCCATCTGTTCGTCAACTCAAGCTGAAGCGATCTTGGGTGCTGCAGCAGGACAATGACCCAAAACAGACCAGCAAATCCACCTCTGAATGGCTGAAGAAAAACAAAATGAAGACTTTGGAGTGGCCTAGTCAAAGTCCTGACCTGAATCCTATTGAGATGTTGTGGCATGACCTTAAAAAGGCGGTTCATGCTAGAAAACCCTCAAATAAAGCTGAATTACAACAATTCTGCAAAGATGAGTGGGCCAAAATTCCTCCAGAGCGCTGTAAAAGACTCGTTGCAAGTTATCGCAAACGCTTGAATGCAGTTATTGCTGCTAAGGGTGGCCCAACCAGTTATTAGGTTCAGGGGGCAATTACTTTTTCACACAGGGCCATGTAGGTTTGGATTTTTTTTCTCCCTAAATAATAAAACCCCTCATTTAAAAACTGCATTTTGTGTTTACTTGTGTTATCTTTGACTAATAGTTAAATGTGTTTGATGATCAGAAACATTTTGTGACAAACATGCAAAAGAATAAGAAATCAGGAGGGGGGCAAATAGTTTTTCACACCACTGTATATGATCAATAAATAGAGAAATGTTGCTGAGTGATTGCTGTTTTTGAAGACTGGAACTCAGGCTCTTCACAGGTAATGCTAAGCTATTAGGTTAAAGGCTATTAGTTTTCCTAGCAGTACTGTGCCATTGTTTTTCAGGTTCTGCATTAGCAAGAGAGGCATCTGGAAAAAAAAAAAAAAAAAAAAAAAAGATTGATTTGACCTTGCAGAGTGAAAGGGGTTTCCCCTGTATACAAACTGGAAAGTCCAGTTACCAGCGCTATTGTAAAATTGTATTGACAGTAAACTATTTGATTATTTGAGTGTATATATATATATATATATATATATATATATATATATATATATATATATATATATATATATATATATAATTTTTTTTTTTTTTTTACAAATTATGGAAATTCTTTTATAATATATATTTGCCAGCATTTTTGCTAGCACACCTCGAGGGTTCAAATCTTGCTTCTGGTCTTGTGTGCTTGGGGTTTGCATGTTCTTTTCAATTTAGCTGAATTAAATTTAATGCCGTGAAAGCCAGTAAAAAAAAAACACCATTGCTACAGAAATGATGAAACGGGGGAACACATCACAAATGGTATATCATAGAAACAATAAGATTTGCTTCACTTAAGTAAAATGTCTGCATGTATTTGTGTGTTGGAATTCCACAGATGACATTGAGATCATCTTCAGTTTTGGCAACTGGGAAGCTAAGGCTGAGTTCGCACAAACCGATGTGCATCGTCAGATCGCCGTTGTCTTCAAGTCACCCCCGTTTCAGGAGCAGGACATTGCCGAAGAGGTTGAGGTGAACGTGTCTCTCCGTCGTATTTCAGACCGCATGTACAGTGAACCGGTGAAGTTCACCTACCTGCCTCACAATCCAGGTCAGCACGTGACCCATAGTTCATGCAACATTGTGGGAACTTTTGTATTTTTTTTAAATAGTTGTGGTTATAACCAATGAATGGTGGTTATATAACCTCAGAAAGAACAGTTGTCTGCACAATTTTTATATCATTGATGTCTTAAAAAATGCAAAATAGGAAGCTTTAATGTGGTATTTGTAGGTGTGGATAATCAGGAGGCTGGATCCTAACCTACAAGTGTGTGCTTTTTTTTCTGTCCAGGGTGGTTGAGTAATAGGGGAAAGAGTTACTCATGAATCTCTGGTGAAATTAGTCATTAGTTTGAAACGGCTGAGGGTAAAAACGATCTTTTTTTTTTTTTTTTTTTTTTATAGCTAAACCAGCGACACTCAACCGTCTGTATCATTTCAGTGGTTAGGTTTTAGCTCATTAAAATCAGCAGAGCATCATGTCTTTAATTTAGCATAACATAACAAATCTGGACGTTTACTGAACTTTATTCCCCTTTATTAACATTGTAAGTGAAACAGGTAGAAACACATCCTTTAGCTCCCCTGATCAAAGGCTTCCTGTGCAGTTTTCAGTTCATTCTGAAATGCTGCCAGAGAAAATACTGAAGCTGCACACAATTTAAGATATGCTGTTCCACCAGCGAGCTATAACAGATGGTTACAGATGAATAGATCAAGAAATGAAATGCAATAGCATTCTCCGTCTGTCATCTCATAGTTTTGTTGCTTTTTGGTGTGCAGATCCGTATGAGGTCAAACGCAAACGGAAAATTAAATCCAGCAAGTTTAACGAGGACTGCAGTGTCAACGCAGGTAGAGTATTTCAGCATTTAAGTGTGCACTCATTGTTTTCAGTTCCAGTGATGCATCCAACTTTACTTTTTTGCTGCAGATGCGCTGATGAGCACAGCATGTCCTATACAGCAGTTTGATTCATTCTGTGCTGAAGGATCTGACAGCAGAATTCCTGCCCAGGATGAGAGTCAGGTCCCATTCTCTCAAGTCCTGGATGAGATACACTATCCAGACAACAGTCTCCGGGGAGATGACACGTGTGTCAGCTTGGACCCAGACACAATGAACAGCATACTGGTGAGCATCAACGAATGCCTGGAGCCCCAGAACCTTCTCTGGCTATTGAACAGCCACGACCCTAACTCCAATGTCACGGAAACAAACCCAAATCACATGGAAGCTAGCCAGCCTTCTATGTTTTCGTTTGTTGACCCGGTTTACAACCAAGAACTTCCACAAGATCTGCAAGACATTTTCTTACGTCAGGTCAAAACCGAAGACGACTCGTGAAGAACTCTGAAGACACTTATAAGAGTAGAGAAGTAAAAAGAGCTCCTCAATTTTCATTAGTCAAAAATAAGTACTGAGTCTGTACAAGTGAAGCGTAGGTTTAGATTCACACTGAATGCCATGTGCATCTGCCATCCCTGAGGGCTCTCAAAATGACCTGTGGACCCTTTGAACTTGAAGGACAAATCTAAGGAAAAGGCCCAGTCTGAAAAATGAGCTTTGTCTTTGTCTGTATACATCCCATAAAATGGCTGCTCAGACTGTGACCTTTCTCTACTTTGAAGCGTGTGAGTAGTGTCTCTTAAGCATGAGCTTGATGCCCTTCTCTATGGTGACGTAATGCATGTCAGGGAGATGCACAGGACCTTAGGTAGTAGGTAGTTGTTCTCGAAAAAGAGAAAAAAAGGTTTCTGCGGAGTAATTGTCAAGTTGGTCATTTATGAATTGCACAGGCTTCATGTTTTGTTTTTGTGTGTTAACCTGTCTAGAGCAGAACACAAAATTCTCACCTTCATCTATATATATTTATAATATACACAGTGTCAGGGGTGTAGAACAGAATTCTGGGCCCGTCTCTTTGGGCCCCCCTTACTTTCTTGATCCATATCTCTCACGCTTTCCAGGCTTACAAGCGCCCTAGGTAGTCAGTAGGTAGTCAGTCCCCCCGCCCATAACACCCTTGTAGAGCATGTGCACAGCAAACAATGGGCCTGTTTTTGGAACTTTCACTTAGAATGTCAACTAATAGCATTAAATGCAATGATATGAGAGGAGTTGACGTTTTGTAACATAAAAAACTAATTGTATATATTGTAAAAATAAAAACCACATAGACGTAGCAGATTGGAAACAGTAAAGGACTGACTGGTATGCATCTACATAAATAATTGTTTGTAAACTATGTTGTAGTAAAGCATGACCAAAATGCACTATCATGTCTTTTTGGAAATATTGTACGCATCTGTGTCTACTATTAAAGGCTTGATTTAGATCCTTTGGTTTTTGGATAAGTGATATCATTGCTAAATTTGGACTAGACCAACAGTTATGAAATTTCCTTATATCCTCATTCTTGAGAAATATAGCTCAGGCCAAAATCTTGCTTAAATTGTCATGTGTAATTATTTCAATAGAAGCATGCTTCAATCACATGTTATTTGTTCATTAATCGCCCACACACACTTGGACAGGAAACAGACAGGATTAAAAGGTTCATTGATCTTCCCCTTCTTGTCACATTAAAATGAACGGACAGAAGAAATGCTGCGAAGTCAGATTCCATTATGTCATTGTCATGCTCTTAAAGGAAACTTGGGCCAAGTTCCCAAGTAGGAAACTCCAGTATTGTGCAACGTTTTAAGCTATGATATTTATTTATACCACATCATAACCTCGCTGCTTATTACAATGTCATTTTAGCTCTAATGTATTACAGTGTATTATCAGTACTGACATGAGAGGTGATTACAGTTCTAGGTCAGAAATGACACTGTTATTTAAATAACGGGATACACTTGATACACTTTGATTGGCCGTGGAACCACAACGCGTGGTGGACATTGGTTAAGATTATAGTGCTTGATTTGAATTTGAGACTGTATATAATTTATCATGATTCCGGTTACTAAAATGATGCATAGCAGACAGCTAGTGGATTGACCTACAAAGTAGCTATCATTCAAATCAGTCACAACACATTCTGATGCATAATTTTTTTATGCACCAATATAAAAAAGGAAAAAAGACAAAAAGCAGGAATGTTCAACACGTGAATTTTGTCCACATTAAAGTTATTTTCTAATTTATTGTCTTTGAAGGACATCTTAAGAGATGTCATTTAAAATAAAACTTGTTCATGTCATATTGTACCAACTACTAACCTTTTAGCGTGATATACATATAAACACTGGTTGAGCTACAGGCTTCTGTTTAATACACGTGTTGTGTATGCATTGTGGTTTGAAAACGATATGAAGGATTTCTTCTAAGACCGGGACTATAGTTGAGTCCGTGCCACCTGCTGGCAGAATTAAGTGATTGATCTAAGGCACACATCATAAATCTCTCCTGATAAATGTTCATTTATTGTTTGACTTAGAAGTTAGATATTTACAGGATATTGGCATATCGTAAATGCCGTCGGTACAAAAGTAAGCAATTACAGCAGAAAACAAAACCCCAATAAATACTTTCATTTATCTTCACATCAGTCTTTCTTTTCCACAAGCTGGGGCTCAGTGAGCTTCTGCATTGCCAGTTCCTTCACCAGGCTATCAACACGGCTCTTGTAATGTGGCTCTGGATCCTGCATGACAAAGAAGATAGGCAGGTTAGGCAAAGATTATCGTATGCTCCTGGATGCCCCAGATTTCTGGATAACTGGTCATGATCTGAACAAATTGCATAATGTTATTCTCAGACCAAATGACTGCATAAAGCTGTCCAATTCAAAGGTCATGAATGCCATGAACCTCTATGCCCAAGTGAGCTCAATTGTCCATGATGATATAAAGCAAGATTTTATTTTACATAACAGTCAGTATAACACAGTTTGCCAGCTCGGTTACTTGGTATCTGGTTTCCTGTTTTTCTTGTGCGTGGTTAGTATCAGGGTTGAGCTGCGAGAAAATAGTAATAACTGTAGGCTACATGTTAAGAATGCAAACATATAGTATCGGTATCAGTGTGCTGGTAATCAGCTGGTATGCAGACATTTTAAGGAAACCCTCTTACTTTAGTCAGACTACTTAAAAATAATTCAAATAAAACAAAGCATATTTGTTTATGAACTTCATGATCTTTATGATCTTCCCCAAGCTTGTGCATATCTTCCCCTTTTTTTGCTCTGCAGGCCATCAGCAACTGGCACATGATTCACACACTACAAGACAGATTTGGGGGCTTTTGGGTTGTAAATGTACAGATATTCATTCATTCATTCGCTTATATTCTATACCGCTTTATCTTTGTCGTGTGTGTCCCTGTGACAGTGGGAGGAAACCGGAGTTCCTGAAGGAAACCCACCAAGCACGGGGAAAAGATGTACTCCAGTTCAGACAGTATTTCTCCCACATTTAAATCATGAATTAAAGACTAAAAAGAAAACAACTAGTAATAAAATTATTTTAAAAAAAAATTCTATTAACAACAAAGGTATTTTACAGTGAACCCTCGGTGAGTAATGAGGTTTACGAGTGTTCCGCAAGACGAACAAAGATTTAAAATACATTTTGACTTGAAAAATGAGCAAGTCTTGGTTTATGAGTACGAGTATTATGCATCACCCATGCGCTTCTTGTTTTGACGCAGTGTGTCACATGATCAAAACTGAGCCAACGTTTTTTCTCGCTCTTATGCTGCGGAATTGTGGATAATCGTCTCCCCTGCTGGATCTTAGTGACTGTCTCTTACTGGTATAATCAACATCCGTGTACTGTTTACTATAAAACTGTGACCACGTGTGTGTGCGCAAAACTTTTATTTTGTGTCTGAAAGCGCGTGTGTACTGTTTCTTAAAAAGCTAATAGAAAGCAAAAGAAAGTCTCATTAGAGAAGTTATCCATTTTCTCCCTCTGTTTCAGCCTGTCGTTATGTGTGTGCACGTGCATAATTTGACACCGTACCCCTTCACACACACGCTCTTGCCTTTACACCCTCCCCCACCCCCTCTCGGCTTCACACACACACACACACACACACACACACACACTCACATTCTGCTCTACACAGAAACACTGCTTTGTCGCGATTCTTTTCAAAGGTAAAATGCAGGTTAATGTGTTTGTTTTACTTTACAGCAGTGATTCCGTTAGTATGCGCTCACGCGAGCATCATTAGCGATGTTCCTTGCTAATTTTTCCGTCTTGCTAGTCTTTCCGTTAATGTGTGTGTGTTTGTGTGAAATTCAAATAAGAGAGGAGAAAGGTTTACAGTGTAAGATGAGATGGGGGAGATGTGAAGTACTAAAAGTTATAGTCTTCTCTTACTATAGCCACACACACACACACACACACACACACACACACACAGCGCCTGCATGCATAAACGGAAACGCTTATCTGTCTGAATTTATTTGTAACTTTTTTTAAGGTAAAGTGCAGGGTTAATTTGTTTTATTTTCACTTTATATTTTGTGTGAATTATTTTTATGTATTTATTTTTTTGGGCTGTGGAACGAATAATTTGAGTTTCCATTATTTTTAATGGGAAAAATTGCTTTGATTTACGAGTTGTTTGGAATATGAGCCCGCTTCCAGAATGAATTATGCTCATAATCCAAGGTTCCACTATACATTTATATTGCTTAGAAGAAGTAAACGTAAATCACAGGTGGGTTTTTATAAATTAGTGTCCTAATGTGGGCTGAGGCTTGTTGCCGAGTCTGGACCTGACCACCTGAAGTAATCCGAGATCATAACCCTGCCTCCAGAGGCTTGTACAGTGTGTGCAATCTAAATGATGGGTGCATCGCTTCATGCACTTCTCCTTACCCAGACACACCGATCGTTCTGGAATAGGTATAGTCTGCCATTTTTCTATAGTTACAAACTACTTCTTTGTCTTTCGGCTGTTCCCTTTCAGGGGTCGCCACAGCGAATCATCTGCCTCCATCTAACCCTATCCTCTGCATGCTCTTCTCTCACACCAACTAACTTCATGTCCTTTCTCACTGCATCCACAAATCTCCTCTTTGGTCTTCCTCTAGACCTCCTGCCTGGCGGTTCCAACCTCAGCATCCTTCTACCGATATATTTTCTATAGTTCCAAACATCCATCTTTATTCTCCCTAGCAATCTGGAGCCCTTTTTTCTGCTTAGATACACCATCAAGTGGTTTTCTTATGGACACACAGCTGTTTAATCTCAATCCTGTTGTTCTCACAGTTCTCGTTACATTGTACATGTAAACATTCTAACTTTCACTATGAAGCATAGCTAACATTTCCACTGTCTATTTTTACAATGCAACTTTACCAAGCGTTTAAGTAAACTACATTCACAATCATTCATAATTTTGTGGACTGGAAAGACACTTAAAAATATTTTACAGGAGGTGTACATGGTATGGCTTGAGTTGGAAAAATACTGTTCTTAACCACAATCTCGTCACCTTGTGCTCAAGAAGTCTCTGTTTCTCGACTGCCTCTTCCAGACTCAGGCCGACCCACTCCGCCTCCTCAGCAGGAACCTCAAATTGCTGTTTCGCCACCATGACGCAAGCCAAAAGATACAGTGACACACAAAAAAATATCAGCAATCCACATCCAACAGAAGTGATATACTTACTTACTATTCCTTTTTGTATGTGCACCTTGTATTTGTTGTAGACCTTCTCCCTGCGGGCCAGATCATCTGGGTAGAGCTCAGTTTCTTTGCGCGCTAAGCGCAAGAGCATGGCGCGTTTCAGGTCCATTCCAAACTTGGAGCACAGGTCCTGCTTTGGTGACTGATAAAAAAAAAAATAATTTTGAAGTTAAGTGTGACATGACATGTCTTTTTTTCTGATCTGTCTTGAGTGACTATATTGTTACAAGTACTAAAGTATTAAAAACTACTAGAATCATCTAACATGCCCTGAAATGCTGTGCGGCCTATCTTGATTTTTTAATTATCATGTCTCTCAGAAAGCGATAATATTTTTTTCCTGCTGAGCGTCAGCGCCAGACCAGTAGGTGGGGGTATAGCACCAACTGCTCATGTGGTTTGCATTTTCTCATGGTATATTTGTAAGAAATTCTTTATTTTAGGCAATTTTATCTAAATTTCTTTAGATTACATTTAAACTATTTAATCTAAATAGTTAAAAGTGCGAACTGGACTCAATTGACCCATAAAATATCTACGGAATTGTATTAGGGGGAATCAAAAAGTTTTGAGATTTGCATGCCACAAACCTGGACGCTTTTGGCGTACTTTTGGCGTCCTCCTTCAGACGCCTTAAATGCCGGTAGTAAAATTCACTATTGGCCCCTGGGGATGAATTCTCAAGCACAATGGCACAAAGGTCAAAAAGGATGTTTAGCATGCACCTGCCTCGGCTTTTTCAGTTGTGGAGATGATGGCTCTTTCACTGTAAAGAAAGTTGCCATTTTAACCCATAAACCCAAGATCGTCAACATTAATGATCCTCAACATGAAGGACGAGTCATCCACAGCATGGTGTCTGAGTTCTTAGCACACTTTGATGCGATGTTCCTTCTGCTCCTAAGTCAGCAGCTGTTCAAATCACATGTGAGTACTGCCTGGACTGTTCCACACGACAATGACAGCAGTGTTGGGGATTGTTCTTCGATGATCATTAGCACAAGTTGCCAAATGGTTGACATTATTGGTGGTTAAGCTCGTTGAAAATCTTCTAATCTCTCGTCATTTTCCAGTGATGTTATTCTGCTCTTGAAGTGCGCATGCACCGAAAACCACCTCAAACGACGCACTGCAGCATTACCGTAAAACGTCCTGAATCATGTCAAATGTATTTTTGGTAGATTTGCCCAGTTTCATGCAGAATTTCATGTCCGCTCTTTGGTTCTAACTTGCTGCTATTTGAGTGGTAACGCACTTGGTCAGAATAGCACCAGTTGCACAACTCCCGATGAGAGTATACAGGGTGATGTCTTTTGGCACACCAAGGTGGGTGCTCCCTGTTACTGGGCATACAGCGTACCATCTGTTGGCGTGTTAAAATTAGTCTTGAATCTTTTTGATACCCCCTGGTATGATCGATTAATCTGCACAGCTCTATTGGACAGTATGCCTGGTAGAGCTCTACATGGACATCACAGAGCTTTAGAGGTTCTTCAGATCTTTTAACCCAGCCCAAACCTTTTGACTTTAATAAATTCAAAAATAATCAGTTGTTACCTTTAGAATGTAGAAATCAAAGCCATAGGCGATATCGATGAGATCCAGCGTCCGAGCTGTGACTGTAATGTTAAACTTTTGGTCGAGGATTTCACTGTACAGTTCCCTCTTGAAGAGCTGAGGCTTCCACGTCTTCTGCACTCGTGCAGAAAGCTGCAGAAACATTTTAGACACAGGAACTGAACAATTTTGAATGTAGCTAAATACTTAACAAAACTCTACTGCTGTTTTACTCTACATTAGTCTCACAAAACTGTGGTGGATTACGGACACAATTTCTATAGTTGAGTGAAAGTAGAGATATCTTCGGTAACATATTACTTAAGTAAAATTTCCTTCATTTACATTTCTACTTGAGTAAAATTACGAAAGTACTTACCCTTAAAATTTACTTAGGTATCAAAAGTACATGGCTTGCATTAGCTCACTGTAGCCTTTAAGTCATAGCAAAAGATTCTCTCTCTCTCTCAACTCTGAGTGTGCTGTTTGTGCCACTATCTATAAACAGCTCTGCTTTAAAACACCTGCTACATGACCGAGCATTTTACAGAGGGAAGGCAAATCACGCAATTACGTATAATAGTCAACAGGCTTCAAATACCACTTTAATTATTACACACCACTGTGGTTATGGAACACAACGCCATGCAGAAATATAGCAAAGCAGAAAATAACGATATTTATATGTAGTATTAAAAAACTCTTTAATAAATTGATGACCAGAAAATATCCTCATGCAACTGTAAAATGGATATCAGATGCTCAACATGCTCTTAAGATCATCAAAAGTACATGTTCATCATACCCCAATTTTATCCAGAAACTCACCTTGTCATTATTGGCATATCTGAATCCAGATATCCAGCCCTCTCCACCCCACAGGCCATCCTGTGACTCCGGTGGGTAATAAACAGGAATGGGGACGTCCTGAACCCGCTCTTTGTGGCCTGTTTTCGGGTTCGCTCTGTATTTCACCCCCAGAGGTCTCCAATGCACCGGAGTCGGGGGCGATGTGTCCTGGAGAGTTTTGAGGTAATGCTGAGGCAGACGAGCGTAGATCCCTTTCTTTAACTTTAAGGCTTCCCACAGACGAGGTGGGTATTTATGTAACGGCATCTCGCTTTGAGAAGAGAAATATAACAGGTTTAGGAACAGTGGACACTTTTACAATGCATACAGGAAAGTGTTTTATATCTTTTTATATGTTTTATACGTGATATTTTTAACCAATAGACATTTCTGCCATGTCCCAAGGCAGCTCTACAGAAATATGGATTCCTAAGTCACACACCAGGGAAAACAAGGAAACGCTCCATCACAATGAACATGGCATTTAATGAGCTTAGCAACTTATTTGGGTAAAAAAAAAAAAAAAAGATCAGAATGTGAAATCCTGCATACATATCTCTGACTTATGACATCCGTATAATAGTGACAACCTTGTAATACTGGACACTTGCTTCTACTTTCTTTATTTGGGTAAGCTTTTCATCATCATCAGTAAATAAAATGCTGCTCTTCTACTTTGTCTTTTTCTTCTTAAAAGATCACTCAGGTTTGTTTATGGTGGAGTGACTGGTTGCTTTACTTCTCAGGGAGCCCTCAGGTCTGTGCTTCCTTCTGGCTCTCCCTTTCAGTTATGTTGTCAGTTCAACAGACAGAGTCCCTGCTTGCACTCTGCACAGAATATACATACATTCACCTTATACACTATGGGACTGTGACCATACCTGACTGCTATCTCTCTTTGTCTCTCTGTCGAGCTACTCATACTCCGGAGCTGCCAGTGATTGAGTATTCTGTAAAGCTGCTTTGCCTCAATGATCATTGTTATATACATAAAACTGAATTGAACACATTCATATAAAACCCTATTTAAATCTCAGAGATGAACCAAAGCCATCTAGAGGCATTCTGTGTCCTGCATAAGTCAGACATTGGGTGTAAACATTTGGTGCTGATGTCTGAGCTGCTATCAAGCTAATAAGCAAAAGATTTGCAGTGATAATTTCTTTTTTGGTCGCATATTAAACAACAGCAATTACGCTTTGTAGAAGCATACCTGAGGAGAAGCAGTTACAGGAGAACAATCTGACAGGTTTTGTATCAGCTTTTCAGGTCTATTCTCTAAGCATCCCCGGCTGGTTGGAGCACGCACGCATGTCTGTCAAGGGCAACCGTGACCACTTCCGGTGACGTAAAACAAAACAGGCATTTTGATTGGTTGTGCGAAAGGTACACATCCGGGTGAAGTGGGTTCGCAATAAGAAGATACTTTAATATTTTTGATACACTTATAACCGAATCGTATAGACTAACTAGAAAATAAGCTCACGTTCTCTCATGAGTATCCGTTTGAACCCTCCTAAAACGAAAAAACCAAACAGCATTGCACTCACAGACGCAACCCATGATCTCTAACGATGTATTTATTAACTTCTTATTTTAAAAAGTTCGTTCCACTTTCTCGCCCGAAAGGTGGAATTGAACCACTCTGCCGCTAAGCAGCTACAGGTTTGAAGCCTGCACCCCGGACCACCGAGGTTCATCCGGGCATTTAAGAGTGTCTATAACACAAGAATATATACCACAAAAACCTAATGAACGTTACGCTAAGGGTAGGTAACTAAACTTTATAACGTGTATGCACTCTAGACATATTAATATGAAAAACTATAACATGTGGAAAAATCAGACACAGTAAATTTGATATAAAATTATAAATAAGTATTTTTAAAAAACATCGCAGTGCATGATGGTTCAGGAATGCAAATTATTCAACAATCATTGGCTCACTATCTTGGGGCAGATTACAAGGGGACTTTTATAATCACTACAACATTATTTACCACCAAGTCCATTTTTAAACACATATGTCTCTTTCCAAATCAAATGTTCAAAATGCCTTAAACTTTAAAGGCATAATAAATGTCAAATTATTAATCGAAGCCGACTAAAGGTTGTCCTGTCAGGATACTGTCTGTTCAGGCAATGGAGGACCTTTACAACAGATGCGCAAGGAGCTAAGAAACCACTGAAAGGTGCAGTGTAGGTCTTCTTCACAGCATGTAACAGTAGGCAGCATCATCAAATTTAATGTAAAAAAAAAAAAAAAAAAAAAAATTTTTGTGGGGGGGTGGGGGGATGCATAGAAACTACTCAGGTGAAGTTAGGGGTATCAAGCAAGTGTAGGATAGAAAATGGGACTTGACAAATGATGTGTGATCTAAAGTAAAATGGGTGGAGCTGTTCTGCTCACAGGAGACATTTGTCAAACTATACCTGTAATTCCACAAGGAACACTAGCAGATGATCTCAAGCTTGTCTTAAAATGTCCATCTTTTAAAAATACGTCAAGACAAAAACCATGTCGACCAACATGAGAGTGTGCGTTCTCTGTGGTAATACCTCAGAATGAAAATACACACGATGGGAACCTATTTAATTGGGTTAAAGACTGTTTTGGATGGAAGAACATCACAGGCATTCCTCAAAGAATATTGAACAGTAGGCAACATCATCACAGCCCATGTGCAGATCCTGACGCCTGCATGCTCCCATTACCTGCGAACGAAGTTGCGGTGTCACTGTAGATGATCTGCAGTTTGATCAAGGGTTTCATTCAGTAGCTATGATCTCGGCCATAGACAAAACTTGCATATTGTTACATTCTGTAAGGAATGACTTTGACATGTCCATAGGATGACAAAAAAGTTGATGAGGCGCTGAATACTGTTACATTCTGTGAGCATTGCCTATTACACGCCTGTGATGGAACTTACTTACAAACACTGGGCACCAGCCAAAGATAGACAGTTGCTTTACTTTAAAACTCGTATACGAGTTAGCATAACAGTGATATATGTGAATCAAACTGTAAATGTGTAATCACTGTAAACACAAATTCTTTCAGACTTTTTTCCCCCATGCATTGTTTAAATGTTCAAAAATAAATTAATAGTTTAGATGCCATATTGATGATAGTTAGCCGAGCTGAACAAATAGTACAGTGCAGTCATTTTTTCTTATTCTGTACAGAGTCACGGGAAGCCTGAAGCCTTTTCCAGGAGACATTGGGCACGAGGCACAGTACAACCTGCCTGGACAAGGTGTCAACTCATCGCACAGACACACTCACACAATACAGGCAATGTGCCTAATCTGCATGTCTTTTGACAGTAGGAGGAAACTGGAGTACCCAGAGGAAACTTGCCAAGCCATGTTCTTCCATCCTTAGACGTGCAATGGGCTAATTGGTGTTTCCAAATTCCCCGTTGTAATGTACTGGTGCCCCTTTCAGGTATGTACCCTGCCATGTCCCAAATCCCCTGGGAAAGGCTCCAGGCTTCCTGTGACCTTGTACATAAATTATGTAATGCGTGAGTTGTTATCAGCTGGATTAATTAGTCACTTGTATTGAATGAACGCGGCATGGTGGTGTATTGGTTAGCACTGTCACCTTGCACCTCCAGAGTTCAGGTTTAATTCCTGGCCCAGAGTTTGCATGTTCTTCCCGTGCTTGGTGAGTTTCTTCCGGTTACTCCAGTTTCCTCCATCAGACCAAAGATATGCAGTTTAGGCTAACTGGCATTTCCAAAATTGCTTGTGTGTGTTCGTGCCTTGCCACAGATTGACATCCTGTCCAGGGTGGATCCTGTCTTGTGCACTATGTTTCCTAGGATAGGCTTCAGGCCCCCCTTGACCCTGAATACCAGATTAAGATGGTGAGTGAGTGTATTGAATGAGCTCAATCTAAATACAAGACTGCCTATAAAATGTCAGTCTACAAAATAAGCTTAATACATCAGCAGATGAACTGTTAGTGTTTTAAAATAATCTGTTGGATCTGTGGAATTTAAAAGGGTTTCTGTATGTAAAATGTTTGAGAACACCTGGTCTAGATACTAAAGAATATCCCATAAACTTTTTTCCATAAACAAAATGCTTGCTCAGCAATTGCTGTCTTTCAAGTCATTTATTGTGTTAATCAGAAACTTGAGGTAAAGCAAATAAAATTGGACAATTTGATGATATTAATATTGTAAAATGTCAAAGCACACTTTGACATTTCAAGGCATTCTCTGACATCATGACATCTTTAGCAGAGATTATTTTACAAAATATAATTACAAACTGATTGGAAGCATTAGATTGTAATTTAAACGATACAGTATATAAATTTATATTAGATATTTCCCAATATTAAATAGAATGATACTTATTTTTAAGTATATCCTGCTTTGTAATCTGACATGATCAGTGCTGTAGTGAAACTTGAGTCTACAGTATACAACTTTTATCTCTTCGCCTCTAAATGTGATTCTCTGCTGATCTGCAGAGCAGAAAATATGTTCCTTATCATCTTCGTGATTCTTATGCATGCTTACATGAATTTATGCTGAAATAATAATGCAAAAAAAGTTTTTCTTTTGTGGTGAAAAGATGTAGTGCAACAAACTGTCAGCTAGAGTCAAAGCCATATCAGCCTCCTTTAAAAGACATCTTTATTATGCAAGGAAATAAATTATACAACATAAAAAAAAATTATTTGAAGAGAAATAAACATACGGTGTACACCAAACCGGTTCACCCTGACTGCACGATGAACATCCACTCGAGCTCTACTCGCTCACTGCACATAGTGGCACACATTCACCTGAATTCAGCGGGGGATTACAAACCCAAGTCTTAATGCTTATAGCTGTCAGGTCTGTACAACTTAAAGGTTGTAGGTGATCCTAAGCAGTAATGCATGTTTAATAAGCAAATTAATATATTTTGTCACTCGCATTGGTGCTGCTTCCAACTAAGCACTCCTAATTCCTTGCCCTCATTTTCCTAAAGACCAACCAGTCATGTGCAGAAAAATTAGTCACTCGCACAGAAATTAACACTGAAAATTGTTCATTCAATTCTATTCGAATCTTAGGACGCAAAAGAAAATGAATACTGATCATATGCTTCACTGCAGCCTTTTCACATATGGATGAAGTGGGAGGAGAGGGAAAAGCGAACGGCACACAAAAACACAAACAGCTTCTGAACCCCTTTATGCTATAAAATGGACTAAAATCCAGTGCCAGGTTTGGATAAAAAAAACTTTTTTGTGGATTTCGCTGCAAGTTTATCCAAACCTACTTCAAGGTCTATTGTTTTATAATTTATAGGACCAATGACACCGGATAACTCCAGTGGTGGAACCTCACAACATACATCACCCTGCTGCTTCAAATCTGACACAAATCTGTGTTCTACATTAAAACACAACAGCACTCACCACGTGCCACGTCCACTATAGATTGTTACAACTATTATGAAGTTCTTAAAATAAGCTGAAAAATATTAACAATATGTCTGGAACTACTTTTATCTTGCATTGTGCTGTAAAAAATTATTTAGGTAAATATTTGCTCAGTTATTTCTGAATTTAAATGCATTTCCATCAAATTTTATTGTCATTGAAATACGCTTGCAAAAAATAGCAGAAGTCTGATTTAATAAACAATTCATTCTTTAGGTAGTTTTGAGAAATTTTTAATATTGTCTTGTAGTGTCACTCTACTTAATGGAAACCTTGCATTCAAACCACAGATGCCAAATTCAATCATTTCATGCTGTAGAAACCTAAACAAAACTGAATTATTACACACCTAAAAAAACTATTTACTTTCACTCACATTATGAAATTAGAAATAATTGGACAATAGATTTTTCGCAGTCCTGACTTTATCAGATTCTTCCCCTGGGCTGTGTGGGTTTTTGTCAGGTTCCTACACCCTCCCAAAATTACAGGTCATTGGCTATGCTAGCTGTGAACGAGTGTATGATCCCATGTGACCGACAGGTGTCCAAGCCCAATGTATTCACACCTTGTACCCATTCGTTCCCGGGATAAATTCCAGATCCATGATGACTATCCTGGATAAAGTGCTTACTGAAGGTGAATGAATGAATGAATGAACAAATCACACATCAGTCTATTGTGTTTACAGATGAAGCAATAATCAGTGTGTTTGTGTTTCAGCTTTTCCTGTCTGGTCTGTGAATGGGAGCTCGTTTTTCACATTGTAACGACACCTGGTTGATTCATGTGGCTCAGGATTGTATAACGATTAGCAAATGAAATAAATTATTTATAAATAAACCCTGTATGTAACCTATTTATCCATACACATAGTATATCTACATTGATTGAAAGTAGACTGAAAAAGAAAAATGGGTGATTTTCAGAAGACTATTTAAAAAATGTATGGGAATAAATACTGAAACATGATTTGAAATGTCATGTCACATGTTTTGTTGCTTTATGTAAAATGTAATGATTTTTTCCATCCATCATCACAGATCTCAGTGATCAAGACGATACTTTAAAGCACTTGCTAATGGAGGCCATTGTACACACCCTAACTAATAACTGGTGTGACATTTGAAAACAAGAGGGTGTCAGTAACATAAATTATAGCAATATCACTTAGCGCGCAAAACTGATAACGGAAAACAGTATCACTATTACATTGCTCAAAATTGTATGGAAGGCTGCGCTATAAAAAGAAAAATGACATCATTTAGAAACAGAGTAACGATACCGGTTAGAAAGAACTGATATTAAATGAGTGAAATACTTATATAATTTCTATATCATGATAACATTGACATTGATCTTTGCATGTTGATGAGGGTGGGAAGTGCTCTAGTGTCGAGAGCCGCTTCATGAAACCAAACCGTTCCAACAGAACAGTTTTAAAATAACACAGCTGCCCATCACTAAGAAGCCAATGTGTCTTTAAGTGGCTTGAAGTTCAATGGAAAAGGAGTAACGCTTTCTCTGGGGCAAGTCGAAACAAAACCAGTGATAAGAGAACAGACGCTTACTAAACCCCAAACTGTGCAGCAGAACTGCAGTCTGTGCGTGTGTGTTATATCACGCTGTAACTGTATCTGACATTGTGCAGGCCCTAAAGAGAAGTCAGTAATAATGAATAAGGGGAAAGTGAACTCCATGGAGAAATCAAAATGGCCACCTTACAGGATAATACACCATCATTAACTATCCAAGTTTAATATATTCTCAAAATAAAGAATCCAAAGCAACACATAACAGATGACAGGAACATGGTCATGCTGAATGTGTGGCAGAATGCGTAAAGTGCTAATGCTCCAGTTCACCACCCTGGTGACGGAGCTCCCATGTGGCTGCAGTGTGAGCTTTTGGACCAGGCTGAGAGCTGAGCTGGAGAGGAGAAGAGTGGACAGCCTGGACCAGACAAGGACACACACTCACACACATACAAACACAGCACACACAAACAAGTCCTCTGATGACAGACATTCCCACCGACAGCATGCTGTTGATGTTGACACTCACAAAAAAAAAAAAAAAAAAAAAAAACGAAGGAAACCACGCACCATGCATACTGACTACCTGTTGGCAAAAATATAGTTCATTTTTTGTTTTTCCATTGAAATCTCCCATCCTCATCTCAGGTTTCTTTACTGTAAGGTAAGGCAGGGATTTTTCTTGAAAACAAGCTATTCTGGTGTGTGACTGTCATGTAAAACAAGCCCATCACTCCACGAGAAGATCAGCAGCCAGCTTGGTTTGCTCCGTTGTATCAACACTCCTCTCCGACTGCTGAGCCGCTGCATGTTCACTCTCTTCGTCTTGATTGGAACGATAAGCATTTCCAGCGTGAACCTCAGTGCTATGCCATGTAGATAAATGTGTTAATGTCTGACTCATCACGCTTGATGTACTTGTGCTCGATCAGCCATTCAATCTGCTCCTTGATCATCTTCTTTTGGGGAAGGAACATGTTTTTCAGGATCTCCACCAGCTCGGTCTGCAGCTGGGCATTAGTGATCTTCTTTCGCATCTTCATTATTTGAATAATGGCCTCCTACAGCAAAAGCGAGAAACGAGAAAAAAAAAAACTGTCAAAACAAATCTCCCTGGTGAAAAAACTAAACAAAAAAAAAAGCAAACCACAGCATTTCATCTAAAATCTCTAAAAGTGCAGGTACGTAAGATTTCTTTATTATTATTATTATTATTAAGCACCGAAGCAACTTTTAATGATTAATCTATAAGAGATATGTTTATGGCGATAATATCGGACATTTCAAGGTCTAATTTTAGCTAATGTCTCTAAAGCTATAAGAATTCTTAGGTTAATTTAACATCAAAGTATGTACAGTAAGTGGATGAACTACAACAGTGTGTTTGTTACAGATATTTGTTGGTATTAATAAAACTGGTGTGAATGAGCAGTGGAAATCTTTCCATATAGTTGCTGAGCACACTGTTCTTTTTGATCTGCCAAAATACATTACTGGATCATGGACCACACACTGCCAACTGATGACCTCTGCCATAATATATGAATCAGCATCATGATTATTCATGATTCAACTTTCAGCAGTTATGAGAGTTATAAAACACATTCCTCCGCCCCCAAAAAATTACATACCTGTGTTCTTAATATTCTTAATTGAACTATGCCTTCATTCTCCTCTTCTCTCATTCGCTCTGTAGTCAGCTGAAGACGACCAATCAGGTTAATCTTCCCCCTCTTCTGCACTTTGGAGTTTTTTCTGATTAGCAAAACAGTAAACACAACATCAGCAATCTATTTAAACCATTTTCCCTGACACGTTAATCAATAAGGGACATAAACAATAAAAATGTATTTAAATAATCAAAAAGGAGGTACACACATCAAGGAGAATTCCTGGTTAACGAAGAACAAGGTACTATCTGTGAAGTCTTTGGGAGAGCTCACTTGAGGTTCATATGAAAGCACCTGCCGTTTGAGTTTTGGGAAGGCAACAAGAGACTAAAGGGAGAGAGAGAGAGAGAGAGAGAGAGAGAGAGAGAGAACACAGAACAAACATCAACATGGCACTAAAACACATACTACTATGACAAAAACATGACCACTGCATGAATTACCTCAACTAATCACTGTGCATTCAGGAATTATTAAAAAATTTTTTGTATTTTCCTCAATTTGTTAACTTTCTGCATTAGTATAAAATAAATTGCTCTCTCACGCCATTAAAATGGCATGACATTTACACAAGGCTTCAGACTCTTTAGTCAATATTTTGCAGCAGCAATTCTCTGCAGAACCTTTCAGGCTGCCAGGCTGGAAGGGGAAATTCACTGCACCACTATTTTAAAACAGCTTCATTGTTTGGGCACTAGGCTGCTCAAGAACATTTATGGAAGCCATTCCTGTGGTTGTGTATTTTGAGTTACTGTCATGTTAGAACTGGAAGTCTTGTGCTCTCTTCAGCAGATCATACCCCCCGAATTGTGACAAGTTTTACAGTCTCCATTGCAAACTCTCAGTTCTGTCATATGTAAAGAATCCTGAGAACACTGCCATGTATAAAGAATGGTACAAAAACATCCTCACAGAGCAACTTCTCCTAAACATCCAAGAACAGTTTGATGACGAACAATGCCTTTTCCAGCATGATGAGGCATCCTGCCATAAGGCAAAAGCAATAACCAAGTGGCTCAGGGAACAACACATTTTGGGGCAGATGCCAGGAAACTCCCCTACCTTAATCCCATTGAGAACTTGTGGTCAACCCTCAAGAGGTGAGTGGACAAAAAAAGACCCACAAATTCTGACAACCTCCAAGCATTGATCATGCGAGAATCAGGTGCCATCAGTCAGAATGTGGCCCATAAGTTGATGGACAACGTGCCTTTGTGCTATTCTCAAAACATTTGGAAACAGTTTACTGGAACCGAGAGCCTTAAACTTGTTTGAGCATGACAATACCCCTGTGCACAAAGAGAGGTTAATAAAAACATGATTTGCCAGGGTTAGAGTGGAAGAACTCAACTGACCCTAACAAAGTTCTTATCTTAACTTCACTCAACACTGTTAATACGAACTAAAACAAAATGAACAATGAAACTGAGAAATCCCCATAACCACACTCCAAAATTGTGTGAAAAGCTTTCACAGAAGAGTGGTGATTATTCTAAAAGCTAAGATGAAATGAATGCAAATGCGATAATTAACAAGCTCACACATGTCAGGTAAGCATATAGTTTTGTCTACTTACAGTGTTAGAATAACACTTGTGTTAAAACAAGATAACCTAAAATTCCGCAGGCCAACATTACACTTTGCATGTTCACCCCTCACCCAGAGTGTGCGTCTCAGCTCTGCATCAGGCAGCTCAGTGGCAAGCTTCAAGTTCTCAAAGCTGATCTTCTCTCTGGGTCTTTGGTTCCAGGCGAAAAGAACAGCCAGCTGGAAGGTTGTGACCTCTAAGTCATACTGACCCACTTCATTTTTAAATGTAATCTGTAGCAAACAAACACAAATTTATCATCATGTGCTGCTTTAAGTAAAATTGGCAGAGAAAAATAAAATCCAGCTCACAATGCCGTTGGACATAAGGTGGTGCCAGTGCAGCTTTCTGCCACTGTGATTCTTCTTGTAAAAGTCTTCAACTTCAGGAATGAGGTCCTCCAGCTCAGTGGGAAGCGAAACAAAGACCTTCTCTGAGCTGCGTGACCATGCTCCAGCATTCAGGATCTTTATATTTACGGAATCAGCTGCACCATGGAGCACACAACAGCATAAGAACCCGGCTTTTTTGGGTTTAGATATAATGACATATAATGACAAAACGCTTGTACTGTAAAGTCACCTGGTAAAGCAAGCTTGTTGTGTTTATGCATCTCCTTGAAGACCTGGTTTAGATCCTCTGAGACTTTTATGTCTTGGAACATTCTAGCGAGCTTATTGACATAATCGGCTGGCATACCAACTTCCTAAAGAATGAGAATAACAATATTTAAAAATAATATTTATGTTATAATGGGATCTTTGCAGATCCCTTTACAATTAGGCCAAAACAAATAGCAGCATTTTCCATTCCTGTCCTTACCCTGAGCCATTCAACCATGTTCTCTTCAATTTCACTGTCAGCTGAGATGTCCAGGATCAGCCTCCTGGTTAGGTGGGCTTTATGGTACCTCATAAACACATCCTTATTCTGGACATATTTTAGCACCAGTAACTGCAAAAGAAAACACAGTTTTAAGTCTGACTTCATATGAAAGAGATGTCTTTACTGTGTAGGAGCTCAACGTGCTATTCAATCCCCTTACCACTTCCTTTAATTTCAGCTCGATCTCCTCTGAGGTGAGCTTCTTGCTGAGTGGTGTCTTCCTCAGCAGCATGTCACAGTAGTTGGCTAGCAGCTCTGGACACTTGGACTCGGGTTGTGTTTTGAGGCCCACTCTTTAAACACAAACAAGTACAGAGCTGGATCACTAAACAGTCAGCTTAGCTTATGAACGAGGCCAGAAAGGACCAGAAGAGGAAATGCAAAGTTTATTTATTGCGCTTGGTGACTCACCCCTTCTGTTTCATAGGTAGTTCCAACTTAAATATTGTAGCATCATTCACAACTGCTTTATATGCCTAGCAAAAACGAACAGAACATTACAAATGTTTCCCAGTATTTTTTTTACACATCTTTTATTAATCATCATAAAATGGTCACCATTACATGGATTAGAAAATAACACTAACAGGACTGAATATATCCATAGACCCGTCAAAAGTCGTCTGCTATCATCAATAAGAAATGTATAATCTCCACTTTTAGTTAAATTAAAGTAAAAATGTAAATATTTCCTTACTATCCATCTCTTAAAAACTGTCCCCAGATTTATGAAATTGTTAATCAGTATTGATCATGTGATAGACAACCAACATCATCCTATCACAAAGCCATAGTGTGCAGTACTGAGTCATACTGCAGTTATTTTCATTAAAAACAGTAGTAAACATTTAAGAGAGCCAGCGCATTAACACACGCGCTCCAGTGCACTCACTTTATCTCTGGCCGTGAGAAATCGAGGATCATCTTGGAATGCTTCCTTCACAAGTTTACTAAAACGGTTGAACAAAGTGAGAAGCTGTTCCACATACTTCTCAGAGTCCTGAAGACAGAAACATTAGGCATTTATACATTTTCTTTTATATGTACGCATAATTTATTTCAAACCTTAATTATAGTAATAACAATAGCCTGCACTATGTCAATGTAAGCTACATGGCCAACAGCATGTGGATTCACACCCTTAAATGCTCCTTCCTCAAACAGCTGCCACAAAGATGGAAGCACTCAATTGTATACGTCTTTATATGCTCCAACATTACAATTTAACTTCACTGGAACTAAGAGACCCAGACCTGTTCCAAAATGACAATGCCCCATGCACAAGGCAAGCTCCATGACTACCCGGTTGGCCAAAACATCATAGGGATGAACTGGAACATTGACTGAGTACCAGACCTCCTTGCCTTACATCCAGTGCCTGACCTCTAAAAACTCTTGAATTTGAAGGAACACAAATCCTCCTAGTCATATTATAACATCTAGTGGATTGACATCCCAAAAGAGTGAAGGCTATTAGAACAACAAAGGGGGGAATAAATCTGGAATGCGATGTTCAAAAAGTGTACAGGTTTAAAAGTCTGGTGTCCATAAATATTTGGCCATAGAGTATATTGTACCCAATATTCAGTGAAAAATAAATGTGTTTTATTTATAAACCTACGCTGTTGGTGTGATCTGTATACTGACAGTGTACAGATGGTCACAGATCATGAAACAAATGCATCGAAAACAATACAACAATGTACCAGCATAACCCATAGAGTGTAAATCTAACATGAAGAAATAATATTTTTTTGAGGAAAAAAAAAAAAAAAGAATACTTGAGCACTTATTTTGTTGACAAAACTCCAATGAGCATTTCTTTCAGTAGTTTTACACACAAAACACACTGGAAAAGAAACTCCATGAAATAAATAGTGTGGCCCCACATGATTAAAAATGGTAGTGTCCCGAACAATGATTATTCTCCTTTTTTTTCCTTCAGAGAGGCATATATCTGCACAAAAAGTAAAACTCTGAATATTAAAAAAAAAAATAATTCTCCACTGACCGTTGTGATAGTCTCAGCAGCAGCAACCATGTCGGCCAGGCCAGCACTGATGATGTGTTCTTCCAAATCTTTAAGCATGGGTTCAATTCCACTTGGCACTTTATCCATCAATGAGAACATCAGATGAAGCTCTGGAATTGAATGACATGTTAAACATAGTAGCAATAAGAAGACTAATTTTCAAAAGTTAATACAAAAAAGTAATCAGCTGTTCTGATACTCACTGTCTGTCTCATTGCGTTTAATCATGCCTGGACATTCTGCCAAGATTGTTTCTTTGAACGATGTCACCAGTGCATTTACACAACATTCCATAAGCTAAAAGAGAAGTAATTTCTCTATTCGTAACTCAAAATTTAAATGGTTATGACTCATATACCGTCTCAAAAATAGTGAAAAAAAGATGCAAAAGAGGACAAAGGTGTATAAATAAATACTCACTGCTTGAACAGAGTTACATTCACGTCGTGTCTCTAAATAACGTAGTGCACGTTTTTCCTCCTCCCTTAATTTAGCGTCTGCCTACATGTGACCAAGATGACACAAAAAAAAGAACATGCATTACAAATAAAATGGACAGGCGCTAGAGTACAGTGAAACCTCGGTTTACAAGTAACGCAGTTTACGAGTGTTGCGCAAGACGAGCAAAGATTTTTAATACATTTTGTTTTGGAAAACGAGCATTATCTTGGTTTACGAGCACCGAGTATCATGTATCATGCTTGCGCTTCTTGTTTCGACGCCGAGCATCACGTCATCACAACTGGGCCAACGGTTTTTCTCTCTCTTGAGCTACGGAATTGTGGGTAATCGTTTCCCCTGCTGGGTCTTAGTACGCGTCTCTTACTGGTATAATCAACATCCGTGCTTGCGTGTACTGTTTACTATAACACTGTGACCATGTGTGTGTGAAACATACTTTATTTTGTGTTTGTAAGCACGTGTGTACTGCATGCGTGTACCGTTTCTTATAACACACATGTGCGTGCGCGCGCGAGTAAAGCAAAGAAAATCTCATTAGAAGTTAAAAATCCATTTCTCTCTCCCTCTCTGTTTCAGCCTGTGTGAGCCTATGTGTGTGTGGCGCATAATTTAACACTGTGCCTGTGGGTCAGTTTCTGTAAGGAGCGAGCGCACACACACACACACACACACACACTCTAAACGCACGAGCGAGAGAGTGTGAGTGAGAGAGAGACCACACGCGCAAGAGAGAGAGAAAGAGAGTGTGTGTGTGTATGAAACAGACACACAGAAACTCTGCTCTTTTCAAAGGTAACGTGCGGTTCATTTGTTTGTTTGTTTTACTTTACAGCAGTGATTCCGTTATTAAGCGCTCACACGAGTGTCTTAGCGATGTTCCTTGTTAATTATTTTAGGCAAAACAGTCTTCCCGTTAATGTGTGTTTATGTGAAATTCAAATAAGAAAGGTTTACTGGGTAATAAAGGTTTACTAGAAGGTTAAAAATCCATTTTCTCCCTCAGCCTCTCGTGTGCGCGCGCATTGATACACTTGGTATCATACGTTCTCTCTCGGGACGGGAGGGGCTTCTCTCTCTCACACACACACAGCGTGAAACGCTTAAACGGAAACACTTATCTGTCGGGATTTCTTTTTACGGTAAAAGGTAAAGTGCAGGTTAATTTGTTTTATTTTTACCTTATATTTTGTGTTAATTATTTTTATGAATTAATTTTTTTGGGCTGTAGAACGAATAATTTGCATTATTTCTTATGGGAAAATTAAATTTGGTTTACGAGTGTTTTGGAATACGAGCCCACTTCCGGAACAAATTATGCTTGTAATCCAAGGTTTCACTGTATATGCTAAATTATGGAATGAGAAGCACTCTTATATCTACAGATTATTCTAACCTGAAGACACATGTCTGACCTGACATTCCACTGCATATGTGATTGATTAACATGGCAATCCAAATTGCCTCACACCTCTTGAAAAACTTTCTACTAGATATTGAGGAAGAGGGAATTTGTACTCATTCAGTCATTGAGTTTAAAGAGGGGTTTCAGTTAGAGCTGCATAATTAACCTAAAAATGTTTTTTTCTCGATTCATACATACATGCAATGTTATTTGTAAATGATGGCGATTTCCAAAGACCTATTTCCGATTGACTCCCTTTGATGCTTTATGTGTCTGCTCAATGTGCATGTGTCAAACAGTTACACCCCTATCTCATCTGTGCAGTTTGACTCGCAGTGAGACGCGGCAAGATTCCACAGGGACCACAAGGTTCTGCAAGGACCGCCCACAATTAAACGTTTAATTTTTCATGAGGAAGATTGGAAAAGTAATCACTATGTCAAAACTCGTGGTGCATCACATGTTGAAGCTTTGTAGTATTCTGAGCTTTTGATGGGCATTCGAGCTCTTCCACACCATGCTTTTTTTTTTTACAAAAAACACTTTCCAGTGAATAGCAATACTGGTGCTACAGGATACAAAGATAATATGTGCATCTGCCCGGACATGTGAAGCTAGTCAACTACAATTTCTTTGATGCAGCATCAACAGCAGTCCAAGGACACTCAGAGGAAAGCACCATCAACATGCATGAGCTCACAGACTTAGCTAGTGTTTCTACTTAATGTTGAATGTCAGGTGAGAAAGTGTACGGCCCTCCCATCCAGAGGGCTAGGTCAATTTTGCCCTCTTGGCATATGATCATAGACAGCTATGGCATTGGTGAAGTTTGGGCTCATGATGTCCAGGTATATAAAGCAAGTTATTTTCTGCTTTGCTGGTAAAACTCTTACATGTAATAACTTTAAAAAAAAAATAGCTTATTTCAATGCACCTTTAATGCACCAGCTCCCAGATATCTTGGCTTGGAGTTGCTATTTACAATAAAATGCCCATATTTAATTTGACATAAATTTTCTTACATATTTCATGTAGTTTTGGACTCCATTTTGCTGCAGGTAAGAAGGAGCCTGTGTCCTGTAGAACCTCTCTGTGGAGTCCAGGTAGGCCTTCTCAAAGTTATCCCTGTAGATCTGTAGCTTATCGTCAGGGTTGGAACACAAGTTCACTGCAAAATGGTTACATTAGGGACTTTCATGTAGAATCCACACGTTCTGTCTTCATTGTATACTTGAATATTAAAGTGTCCTTTAAAATGTTATTGTTTCTATAGCAACAGCTCATAAACAATGACTTGTATTTTTGTACAATCACTATTATTCCTTACATAAAATAATCCTTTAATTCTACGAATCTGATATAACACCCCCAGGTTGAGCTATCATGAAGCAGAACTAATCAAACCAAAAAAATTCAAATTCTTCAGTGCTTACCATACGACTCGCGTACCCCGATGACCAGCTGAGAGTCAAAAGCCTCTCCAAGTCGTTCAGCATGGACAAGCTTCATTGCACTATCTTGCAGCCTGTTCTTAATGTTGGAAAAAATGGATTCATTCCAAGTGTCCAACATCAGCTGGGAATCGACAGAGGAATAAAACACACGTCAGATCCCGTTTGATGTTTATATACTGAGCTGACTGCTTCCAGTGTCTCACGCTTACCTTCCGCACTATGCTGTCCTCCACGTTGGACTTCTTGTTGCTGCCTTGCTTCCCCATCAGAGTGATCTCAAGCTGGCAAAATGGCTTAGGTAGTATATCACACTGAGTGAAGAACTTCCTCCACTCCACAATGTAGGCCTTGAGGAGGGCTGTGTCATCTTGGTGACTGAGCACCCTCTGAAAAGCATGAAGTTGAAGGGGAAAAAAATTAAAAATAACATTTTATAAGCATGAGGGATTAGCAGATCATTCATTCCCATGGAGAAAATTTACTTTGAAGATATAAATAAAGCTTTAGCCCTATTCAGATACAGTTTCTGTGCAATATTTCCATTAATGTTTTATATTTTCAGTGATCTGTTAAAAAAAAACAAAAAAAAAAAAAAACAGTGTGCTGTTTTATATGCATTAGTAATTAGTAATGACAGCACTGCACATCTGCACTAAACAAATATCAGAAACAAAAAAAAAACAGGTATTTGTGCTGTAATGTTTTTCCAGATGAGAAGGGGTAAAAAACAAACACGGCTAAATAAACTCACAGAATAACACTTGAAAATGATGGAATTACTGCAGGTCCCCATGGTAATCTAATCTCTTGTACATAGAGCTTTTATTTATAGGATACTTACACTGCTATGAACATGTTTCCAATTAATTATTTGTTAAATCAATTTCCATTTAAACAGCAAGAACATAAATGACGAAAGGGGCATGCAACCAGTTTGCTCCTCCTTTACAGTTAAGCTGTAATTACTTGTTCATATATTTTCCAAATAACACATTACTTGGCAAACAATCGATGGCGACTGATGTACTAATTTGTAGCACAGCAGTTGGTTCAGGAGATGATAATTTCTGGAAGAGCAGCGCCACAAATGACAAAAGACAGTACCAGTCACTGCTCAGACTGCGTACACTCAAATCTTTACCGCGCAACTGTAAATTTCTTTATTCATGTTTTTCCCAGAATAGATCCCTGTAGCGTAAATTAGATTTGTAACTGTGACGTAAATCAATATTCAACATGACTGTAATTAATCTCTTATCTGAAATCCCTAAACATCACAGGTCCATAATTCACATGCATCACATCTTATTTGCAACAAATCTATGATGGAAGAAAAAAAACAAATGCACTCATAGCCCAAGTCTGCAACACTATTTTGTCAGTTTGTTTATCAGCTGTATGTGATCAGGTTGAGAAGGTGATGAAAAAGGCCAGATGGCTAGCTTTTGCAGCTAGTGCTGCACTTGGCTACAGTGCAGATGAATGGCTACAGGACAGAATTCAGGAGCAGAGGAATTGTGATGTTGAGTAATCATCAAGTATTTAATCAGGAATATATTTCCTTTTTTAAGTCACATTTGTTTTTGTCCACACACTGGAAATGGCAGTTTCAATGACCATTTCAAACAACTCAGTTCTTTTAGCATCAAGCAATTAATCAATTTCCTCAGCCATGACCTGAATACAGTCAATGCAGTAAATGTTCTCCATGCTTGGCTTGATAAACTTGATAATGACAGGAGTATGTGCAGTAATACTGAGAAAAAGCTACACATTTTCTGTGATAATTGTTCTCATTTTTGTCACACCGCACCTAACTAGATCTATATCCAGTATAGGACTCCATATGAAAGTCGTTCAGTCCTTAAATCACTTTAAATTGAATCAATTCTTGTTGGTTACGTAACCATGTAACATGTAGTTTGAAATCTGAGTTACAACCACATACAGGGGCAGATTTGGGGGGACATAGACCTTCCTTACCGCCTGGGCTTGCTTTATGAAATCTAAAATGTCCTCCTTAAGAGCCTGGTGAATCTTTGCTGGGCCTTTGTCATCCCATAGACAAACCGCATGAACATCTCTGTGGCAGAAAAAAAAAAGGATAAAAGAGACTCAGGCTTCAGGCAAAATTAGACAGACTTATGTCTGATTATCAGCATCAAATTCAATTAATCAATCTTACGAGAAAAGATCAAACCACTGTTGCTTTGTTACAGACTCCTGGCGAAGTAACTTCAGGACAATTGGGCGCATCAGATCCCACTTATCCTCGAACTGGAGGGACCCTTTGTTCTGAGAAAGATTAAAATGTCTTCGTTAACACACTACAGTTTTGTTTAAATGTACTCTTTTGGAGAGCAGACACTCTATTACTGACATTCTCACACGGACATTCTTACAGTAAACAAGATGACACTCGAACTTGTTACAAAACAAATAATAAGAGGAGCAATAGCAGAGTGCTTTGAGATATTATGTGTGCATTATTTTCAAGTGGAAATCACAAACGTTGAGATCGGATCTGAATCAGATCAGATTCATTATTTTTCTGATGCACAGCTCTGGAATAAATTCCCAGAATTGGCAGAGAGCCACTAGCAGGGAGGGAAAAAAATATCAACCCTGACTGACTTGCATATTAAATCTTTATAATTACCACTCGATCATTCATGACAAAGATTTCTTTTTATAATTAAGTTCCTAACTGACTTTTTTCCTTTCTGTTTAAACATGCAGGATTTGACTGGTGCATTATCTCTCCCTGAAGAGAGCGATCTTTTAACTTCTACTTTAATGTTAATGCTACCATCATGTTTGTGCATATGATAAACACTATTAGTCAGTCAAAGCATTCACCAAAATCTCTGCACAAAACAGTGCTCTACAGCTGCACTGCATTCTGTAACTTTAAGCCAAGGATTTGTAAGCTTGGAGCAAACATCAATATCCCACTTTTTCACTTATGTTTTGGATTACTGACATTTTTTTCTTCTAATTCTCCTTCTATGACAGGGGTGACATCTCTTAGGGCTGATGTGGGTGTAAGCTTTCATTCTATCCAAGCAGAAGCCCCACCTGATTCCACCTGTTTAATAAGATGTTCTTGTTTAGGAAATGAAAGCCTGCACTCACACTGGCCCTTTCTGAACAAGACTGTGCTCTATAACATCAGCACCGGGCACAACGACTAACTTCTCACAAAAGTAAAAATATTATGATTCAATTATTTGTCACATGTACCCAACAGCACAGTGGAATATATATCACTGTGCGGAATACAACGCAGATAGGTTTAAGGGCCTCAACTGTGGCAACCTGGCAGTGCTGGGCTTTGAACCTACAACCATTTGAGCTACCACTGCTTAATTTTCACCAGCAATTCACTAAAAATATTTTTTTAGTGTGGAATTTTACTTTAAATTACGCTCTTTAACCAACTCTAGGCTTCAGTATGTTCTTACTCTATGGCACTTTAGAGAGACGCTTCTGTCAAATATATATAAATAAATGTTAGGCAGGTGACAGCTGCCAGGGTAACTTGTTCCCTTATACGGACCAACACTTAACACCAAGTTCGTTACCTAAAATGATTAACGCAAAAAGCTTTCTGTATTGCATATTGGCAAACAAACTTTTCATAAAAGGATCTGTAACACTAAATGTAGTACAGAGCAGTGGAGGCGTTAGCTAGCTAAGCTAATGTGCAAATGTGCATTTTATATATATATATATATATATATATAAAAAAAATTTTTTTTTTTTTTTTTTTTTTTTTAAGTGAGTAAGCATATGCATCGGGACACAAATTAAAGGCTTAATATAAACCAAATATCTGCTCATTTGAGCTATGAAGACGTAATAGTGTAAACCTTGAACGTTTTAATAGTCGTAATATTTCTTAGCCAGTGCTGTTAACCGGCATCAAATTATTGGCCATCCTGGGTAGCTACGCTAACTTAACTGTCCACCGCAAATTAACTACATCCAAACAAATGTGTGCAATTATGTAAAATTGCCACTTTAATATACAGAGCAAAAAAGAAAAAGACGACACAAGATAAAATTGAGTGTCAAGGATAAAATTAATTATATGACTGTTTACTAGCTAACAAGCTAAAATGGGCTAATACTAAGCTTGGATGCTAGCTAGCTAGCTTGCTGTGCGGCATTATTTTCCCGACCCGTATTCCAAAATAGGCAGCTTCCGGCGCTTTGTCCAATGACTCCAACTCACAACTTTGAAGGCAGGCGGTATTAACCAATCATAGCACAAGACACGGATGTTACTAACCAATCATATCGAGGAATGCCGCATTTGTCGGAATATAGGTGGAAAGAAAACGGTGATGTACGTTCCCTTGACTAGCAAAACAGCTCGGCTTATCAGTCTCTTTACTGAACTACCTGGCTGAAAGTGGTTTTGCAGGAAGGTTACAGAACAAAACTCTCATGTATAAAGGATTACAGAAAAATAATTGATCGCGTTGGTAGCGAAGGCGCAAAGCGTCTGTTATCGAAGTACAATAGTAAATCTTCGAGCTGTTAGGTCTTACCTTTAATAGATTAGACATCGCCATGTTTCCTTAACTTACTCCCCCTCTTGATCTCGCGAGTGTTGCACTGCATGAGAATGGAGAGGGTTTAGGCAGGCAGGTGTAGTTTTTTCATAGCAATATAACGAATAACAAACTGTTTAAATATATATACATATATATTTTACATATGCATTATAGGACATGAGACCCTTAAAATAACAATATTACACTTACTGAAACATGAACTCTACACGGGGTCATCTGTCATGAGGTGTCCGGGTAACTACCATTTGTGTGTGTAGTTGTTAATTATTTTCTTAGGAGTAGTAAAGTGCAAAGTCAAAAGGACTGAGCACTTTTGTATCATGATTTTAATGTGTAGTATTTAAAAAATGCACTGTCACAGCTGCGGTTCTACGGTTGGCAGGAGATCATTTATACAGCGAGGGTTAAACCTTGGCGTGCTACATGCTTCTTTAAATCTTAGTTGCTGTGTACTTTATAAATCATACACCTGCCACCAGATGTCACTGTATCTGACCTTCAGCTAGGATTCTTTTTGAACCTGCTGAAGGTTAAACACAATATAAACATACACTGGAATGGAGAAGGATATTACTGCATTTTCACAGCGCCAAGTGAGAGGGATATAACACCAGATGGGATCATAATAACAAATAGGGGGTTTCAACATCAAACTCCAAATGGTGAACAGTCATAACTCCAGGGGGAGTCCTAGACCCAATGGTATGAGGGTAACTCCAGATTAAATGGTCATAACTCCAAATATGAGGTTTATGACCCCAGATGGGACAACGTCAAATAGGTCATAACTCCAAATGGGAAGGTATGGCTTCCAATAGCAGGTCATCACACCAAATGAGAGGGTCAAAACTCCAAATTTAAGGGTCATATTTCCAAATATTAGGCCATACATGCCAGTCCATCCATCTAGGAACTTCTGTAGTCCATCTAGGGAGCGTGGAGTCCATTGGTAACCATTGTATTTATTCCCATCTTGTACGACTCCACCGGTCAACATACACACACATTCACCCACTACAGGCCAGTTAGCCTAATCTGCATAGTCTTTGGACTGTGGGAAAAAAACACCAAACATATCCGTGCATGCGTGTGTGTGGTCCATTATTGGTTGTTAAACTGTCCACAGTGGGTTTTCTGTATCACAGGGTTCAGTATTTATTTTTGATCATCGCATACATTCAGTTGTTTGAGTAAATTTAAAGGTCTTCGAGCTCTATTTGTTGTTGTTCAATAATCTAAAATATGGACTGAATCTATATATAATTTGAAGCGCGACTAAAAAATAAAAGGACTAATTTCAATATCTTCTTTTGGAAAAAAAGGAAAGTGAAGGAGTGTTGTCTGTAAGTCAGGATTTTTCTTCAAGATTTGTGATCCTCGTCTCTTAATAAAAATAAAAACATTTCTGTCCTGATGTCCAGGATAGTGGTGATCTCTGTAACGCATACAGGACATGCTAGAGTAGAATCTATTTATATTTATATTGGACCAGTATTTTAACACAATATTTAACAGCATGCAGTTTGTTGTGGAGTTAATGCTGCATTTGATTTAGCTCAGAAGTGGAAAGTCTTATTGCCACATTTGAGTTACAAAGTACACCCAAAAAATAATGCATCTGTTAAACTATGTCATTGATTAACAACAATTCAGAACATTAGTGTTCAAAAGTTTATTATTTACTTCCTTTCTGAAAATCTCTGTTAATTAAGCTAATGCCAATACTAATCTATTATAAACTCACTTAAAGTGAATACCTTATCTTTCATGTGATATATTATTTATTGTTAGCTAGGGGTTACCCGCAGCTCTGCCCGTGTGCATATCCTGATGCCTGCGTGCCACCATTACCTGCAAATGGAGTTTGCTATTAATCTGCTGCTGCTCCTCACACTGTTCCAATTGTTCGGCTGCCCTTATTTCTGCATGTTGTATGTGCGTCGCTGTAAACAATCTGCAGTCTAAGCCTTTTTATCAGTTATGAGCTGGGCCTGATGTACCCGTTTTTTGTTGTAGAAAATGCTGCCTATTGTCACAGACAGTGAGGAACGCCTGTGACACACTCACAGTATGACATAAAAGTTGATGATGCTGTCTACTACCTACCTTTATGAATATTGTTATTCTAATCCATTTACCATAGGAATATTTACAGATTATGGAGAAGACATTTTTAGAGCAATCAGAGGACTGATATAAAAAAAAATAATCCTCTGTGTGGGCCGAAACACACACCCTATCTGACAGAAAGCACGAGTTCACAAATACACAGACATGCATACAATGGCACCAGCTCTTTGTGTGTTCTGGAACTCACCTAACACTAATATTTCAAATGTTAGGTGTAAATGTTAGGTGTCTCAGCCTAGCCTGCAGTAAAACAAAGGGGAGGGAAAGGTTAGCATCAATTTGGGACATTACATATTCATAGAATTTTGACACTGTGTTGACAATAGTGCACATAGAACCATAATGTACTGTCGAGTCCACCATTGCACGGTTTGTGCCCACTTGCAGACTTACTGTACCAGAATGCAGCAAGTTGATTGGGGCGTCCTGAGGTATGTCAGGGACCAGATCAGTGTGCAACATCAATCCTGGAAATGCCCAGGTTCCCCAACCTGCTGACAGACCGGCCCAGGATTCCCTCACCACATTTCCAAGGATAGTAGGAGAAGGGGTGGAAAATCCAGGGGAGGGATGCCACAGTACTTGGGACAACAGAACTGAAAAGAGAAACACAGGTGTGGGAGGCTGGCTTAGAAGGGGATGCCTCTTCCTCTGCACAGCTGGAATATGCTATGTTTTGTTCCTGAGCCTGAAATAACGAACTGGACAAAATATTAACTTAAATACATCATCTGTTGTACTGAACTTCAAGCAGCGTAATGTAACACCTGCTGTCCGTTATTATCCAAATGATAATGGGTTTCCTGTTGAGTCTGGTTCCTCTCAAGGTTTCCTCCTATTGCCATCTCAGGGAGTTTTGTTTCTCTGCCACTGCCGCCTTCGGCTTGCTCATCAGTGACAACCTGATCATTTTGATCCATACATTTTTTCACATTTCATACACATTTTCATAATTTTGGTTCTGTAAAGCTTCTTTGTGACAATGACCATTGTTAAAAATATAGAAATACAATTGAATTGGAAAATGGTCCTAAATGTATAAATACTGTAGTAGAAGGACTAAACACTGCATAATGTTTTAATATTGTCAGATGGGTACTGCCCTCTTACTTTAAATTAATCCTAGTGTTACAGTCCTTAACAGTTCCAACAAAGTTGCAAATATTTGTTCTTCTTAATGGTGACATCAGATAAAGTTTCAAGTCATTAAAAAAATTTCACAACAGAAAATTTGCTCCCAAATCAACCTTGCCTATACTTTATTAAAAAAATACTGAAGTATGAAAAAGGATTTGATTAGATTTGTTTTTGTGATAGGCAAACTGGAGTAATGTTGTGTTATGGATCATTCTAAAATAAATTCCTCAGTATACCACAGAGTTGTTTATGTCTATATTGTATTTATGTGGTAATGTTCTGATGCAATTTCATTTAGGGTATTGAATGAAATATGGTACTTTAAATCAAGTTTCCAGTATGATTTTGTTCCCAGTATGCTCCATTTACATGTGCATCTCCAGTAATCTATAAACAAATATGTTTTGGGTGATTTTAACTGACATACTCCGTCCATTTGTCAGTATGTGTTTAATCTGAGATTTTTAGAAATTGGATCAGCACCTAGTTATATAATGTACTGTATACTATATGTAATTCTTAAACACTATTTCTTAGAAATAGTGGTTTATAGGTGCTTGTGAGGTACTTGTGAGAATTAAAATATTTTAATACTAAAATTTACAGTACAAGTCCTTTTTTACTCCATATGTTATATGTGTTATGGATAAACTCTGGATCAAATGGACACAATATTAAGCTTTTCTCTACATCGTTTAAGTTATATAACTTAAATATTAAGGTTTTCTCTACATCCTTTAAGTTATATTTATTAACAATATTTAAAATAAAAGTTTTGATTATTTTAGTTTTTATAGTTTATTAAATTTTCCTTTCATGCAATATACTCAGTTAAGCCAACTGCTGCAACTTGGCATTGTGTATAAAGCTTTAACTATAGCAACTGCAATAGCAATTTTGTCACTTACTGTTTTCTCTATTGTATTATGATTAAAGTAAAGAGGACTCATTCATGTTTAGATGTTATATTGCCATAAACAATGCACATTCAACAATCAAACAAAACAATGAGTGGTTTACAGTAAAAGGAAGTTGAATTATTAAAAAAATATATGATGAATTGATGAATTAGAAAAAATGGATTTCCCGTTGTCTATTGTATGCAGGTAGAACTGAAACATGAAAATAAATAAGGTTCCTGTTAGTGGTATGATTGACAATATGTTCCTCTTAGATAAAAATATGTGCTAGTTGTACTGTATATGGTATTAAGCCAGGTTTGCCATGTTTTGATGTAGTCAGTATATGTACAATAAGTCTTTTTCTACTTCTAAATTTAAAGTTAATAGTTAAAAAATAAAATGTGTTTTCCGAAATATCTGTTTATTTATATGATGTACACATGTGTTGGTATGTTAAGAGTTTAGAAAAAGTATTAAGTGTAGATGAATACTGCTATAGCTTGCACTTATTTTAATTGGATCTTCTAGATGCATTAGGATGACTATAGTGTCTTATATATTGTGTTCTATCTTTTACCAATTGTTAGAAATTTCAACCAATTTTCAACCAAATTTAATTCAAGCACTAAATAAAGAAGCAAAGAGTAACACTGACTGCTGGCGTCAGACTGTTACTATGTGCCTCCTCTATAAGTGCAGCTCTTTATTTTAAATAACAAAAGTTTTGCTTGTTACAGTACTGGAAACATGTACAGTACTGTAATATCTAAAAGTGGAGGCAAATACAATTTTGGGAAAAATTAATCTTTAATTAAGAACATTCAATAGTCCAAAACACAGTCTAAAAACACTATCCAAAAGTCAGGCAAGAGACTACAAACAGGTGAAACTGGGCTAAGGTAAAATTAAGAAACAGAAAAACAGGATCAGTAGTTTAAAAAGGAAGTAAACATGAGAAATACTGTATAAACCGTTCAGTGAGTTCAAAGGATGCAGTTGGCTTTACGCATATTCAGGTTTTTTATGTTGGTAATGGCACCACCAGGTCATCTGTCGGAGAATTTGACACTGAGGGTATTAAAAACCATGATCATTTTCCCAGGACATTAATAAATGTGTTAATTTCCACAGTTATGTCAATAAATTGAAAAATAATATTTTACTTAATTTCATATGGACTAAACAACTCAAGTAAGAAATGAATGGTATTAAAATTTACTAAGGAATAAAACAACAGTGAGGTTTTTCATAATATAAAAGTATTTTTCACTCGTCTTACAGTACATGTGTAAAAGAATGTCCTCATTCAAGTAGTTGTTGAAGTACCAAGAGAATTGGAAGTTTCTTTTTTTCCAGTTAACGTCTATATAAGGGACATGCCCTCTGTAGCCAAATATTAGTTATTGCATACATTTTTGGCAAGCGAGTTATCAAAATATTTTAATGTGTATAAAAGTATAATTAGGAAAAGGATGTAATTCTCTTTATGTCCTTTATGAGGCAGTGTGACCACGCACCTCCAGGGTTGAAGGTTTGAGTCCCGTCTCTGGTCTGTGTGTGCAGATTGAAATGCAGATTAAATTTATTGGCCCATTTGTGTGTATGTTGCCTGGGATAGGCTTGACAACCCTGTACACAGGATAAGCGGGATAGAAGATGAATAAATTAATGAATATGTCCTTTATAGTAATACATGGACATATGAAAATAGACATATAAAAGCTTTGAACATACTAAAAGTAAACTGCGTACTGTGGTACAAAATACCTCAAGATGTTAGAAAAACAAATGGCTTATATTTAATAATTTAAGGATAAAAAAAAAAAACACTGAAGTAACATTTGTAACCTATCCTATAGTTCAGTGCTTAAGATATAATATATTTCCAATAATAAATTTACAGTGATAAAAATGCTAATGAAATAATAATAATAATAATAATAATAATAATAATAATAATAAATCTTTGCAGACTTGTCTAAGACAATTTTTATGATAAGTAATAATCAGGTCAACGATGTGCATGTCTTTAGTTGGTACTTGGAGTTCGATCCATCTTATGGCGTCGACGGAAAAATCCACACTGCATGTAAGAACAAATAAAGTGTTAAGTTAAGATGAAGGTAAAGTTCAGGGATAAATGAAGGACCATTCAAGGATGTAGCAAGAAAAACTAAAGTTTACCTTAATGAGAATTATGATAATGATGATTAAAAGGAGAAACCCTCCAATGGCACTGCCTACAATAAGTGGAGTTGACGTCTCAACTGTCAACTTAATTAGTGGAATCTCTACCTGAAGTAAAAAAACAAATAAAAAAAACATAAGCCAAATAAACATGTATGATTAAATTATATATACACAGTATACACTCATGTGAAAAAATTAGGACACCCTATGAAAGCCTGGGTATTTTGTAGCATTTCCTATGGATATTTAATCTCAATGTTAACAATACTGAGAGATTAAGAAAAAAAACTTCCATGGGAGGTGTGCAAGGAGGAAACCTTTGCTCTCTAAAGCCCTATTCGGACGGGACTTATTTTACAGGGGGTCGTTAGAGAAATTTCTGTTTTGCAGACGTACTCTGTGATTTTATTCCCGTCCCAATCTGCCATTTCTGTCTTTCTCTCACACCTCTGTAAAAATTCCAGAGAAAATTACCTACTGTTTTTCAGCAAACTCGGCGGTCCTCTGAGAAATCTAATCCCGTCCGAAAGCGAATGTCTGTGATTGCCGAAAATGTTTATTTTTTCCAAAACCATGAATTCTACTGTGTATCAGAGGGTGCTTGAGGAACATTTGAGACCATCTGTCAGAAAATTTAAGCTGAATCGGAACTGGACCATGCAACATGACAATGACCCAAAACATACCAGTAAATCAACCAAGGACTGGCTGAAAATGAGGAAATGGAGAGTCCTGCAATGGCCAAGTCAAAGCCCAGATTTGAATCCCATTGAGATTCTGTGAGGTCACTTGAAACGGGCTGTAAATGCAAGAAACCCAGTAAACATCTCACAGCTGAAAGAATTCTGCATTGAGGAGTGGGGAATGTCAGAGACTGGTAGATGGCTATAAAAAGCGTCTCACTGCAGTTACAGTGGGGCAAAAAAGTATTTAGTCAGACACCAATTGTGCAAGTTCTCCCACTTAAAAAGAAGAGAGAGGCCTGTAATTTTCATTATAGGTATACCTCAACTATGGCAGACAAAATAAGAAAAAAAAAATCACATTGTAGGATTTTTTATGAATTAATTGGTAAATTCCTTTGTAAAATAAGTATCTGCTCAACTACAAACAAGCAAGATTTCTGGCTCTCACAGACCTGCAACTTCTTCTTTAAGAGGCTCCTCTGTCCTCCACTCGCTACCTGTATTAATGGAATCTGTTTGAACTTGTTATCCATATAATAGACACCTGCTCACAACCTCAAACAGTCACACTCCAAACTCCACTATGGCCAAGACCAAAGAGCTGTCAAAGGACACTAGAAACACAATTTTAGACCTGCACCAGGCTCGGAAGACTGAATCTGCAGTAGATAAGCAGCTTGGTGTGGAGAAATCAACTGTGGGAGCAATTATTAGAAAATGGACATAAAAGACCACTGATAATCTCCCTCGATCTGGGGCTCCACACAAGATCTCACCCCGTGGGGTCAAAATGATCAAAGAACTGTGAGCAAAAATCCCAGAACCACACAGGGGGACCTAGTGAATGACCTGCAGAGAGCTGGGACCAAAGTAACAAAGCTTACCATCAGTAACACACTGCACCACCAGGGACTCAAATCCTGCAATGCCAGACATGTCCCCCTGCTTAACCCAGTACATGTCCAGGCCCATCTGAAGTTAACTAGAGAGCATTTGGATGATCCAGAAGAGGATTGGGAGAATGTCAAATAAAACCTTTTGGTATATACTCAATTTGTCGTGTTTGGAGGAGAAAGAATGCTGAGTTGCATCCAAAGAACACCATAGCTACTGTGAAGCATGGGGATGAAAACATCATGCTTTGGGGCTGTTTTTCTGTAAAGTGACCAGGACGATTGATTCACGTAAAGGAAAGAATGAATAGGGCCATGTACAGCCCCAAAACATCACTGACAGCCCCAAAACATCACTGCTCTACAGGAGATCTGCATGGAGGAATGGGCCAAAATACCAGCAACAGTGTGTGAAAACCTTGTGGAGACTTACAGAAAACGTTTGACCTCTGTCATTGCCAACAAAGGGTATATAACAAAGTATTGAGATGAAATTTTGTTATTGACCAAATACTTATTTTCCACCATAATTTGCAAATAAATTCTTAAAAAATCCTACAATGTCATTTTCTGTTTTTTTTTTTTTTTTTTCATTTTATTTTTCTCTCATAGTTCAGGTATACCTATGATGAAAATTACAGACTCTCATATTTTTTTAACTTGCACAATTGGTGGCTGACTAAATACTTTTTTGCTCCACTGTATTTCAGCCAAAGTGGGTATCACTAGCTACAGTATTAAGGGGTAGGGTGTCCTAACTTTATCCTCAATTAGAATATGATTTTTGTATAATTAAATTTACAGAGGATCTTTAAAAGTCTTTTCTTCAGCTTGAATTGTTTAATTATATTACTTATATATGATATGATACTGTATGAGATTAAATATCCATATATTAACAAATGTTACAAAATACCCAGATTTTCAGGGTGTCCAAATTTTTTTCACATGACATATACATACTGTATATTTAGGAATCTATGGATCCATTTAAAGGTTAAAATTCACCCACTTCGTAAGTCTTCATGATGTTTTTTCCATCATAGATGCTCTCATCATATGTAATTTCTGCCTTGGCAATGATCTTTTCAGATTCCTTTCATTTAAAGAACAAGGAACAAAGTTTACATTTGGTCATGCATAGAAAATCTTTTAAAATGAATATATGACAAGCATTCTTGTTAAACCAGGACTTGTGATGAAGTCTTTCTTGAATGAAGACGTAAAAAAACGGTTGACATTTGCTACCCTGAAACATGTATGGTGCAGACATTTTAAAGAGCGCCGTAGGACTGTGAATGGTGATCATGAACATTCATTAAGTATTGTAAAATGCTCTCAGGAAAACAGCCTCTTTTGATTACCAAAGATGTTCTGGCCAGTAAACCAGTCCCTGGGAGGCCAGCGTTTTTTAGATGACATTTAGTTTTTTAGATGATGATGTGAAACAGAGAGTCCAATCATGGCTCTGGTATAATGAAGAAATTAATCACCTTGATGGTATTCAAGCAATAGTTAAAGACTGAAGTGCATTACAGTAGCAGGGGATTATGTAGTAAATTAAGGTGTGTGCTTTTATTTTGCACAATCAAAAGTCCTGGTTTGACTTGAATGCACCTTGTACATTAAATATGTATTGACATGTAACCTACATTCAGTTTTCCTTGAATTACAGATATCTGCAGTATTACCCTGCATATTTCTGAACCAACTTGTCTAAAATTTGCCTCTAGCAATCAGTAAAATTAACCACTTCCAAAAAGGATTATGAATAGAGTAGTAGTTTTTCCAATTTACCTTAATGTCATAGATATGTGTTTGGACTGTGACGTTAACCTCCAGCAAATCTGTCAACTCTGTACATACAATCTGGGAGATGCTCTACAGAGAAAAATAACATGATCATATTGAACAAGATAACATTATATATTACACCTAATATACTGTATAGCAGGGGTGCCCAACCTTTTTTGAACAAAGATCTACTTTTTAATTTGTCAGTGTGCCGAGATCTACCAGTCCAAACAGAAAGCCAGTTGCTATTCATAGCATATTTACATATTTAATGTTCATAAAACAAACAGAAAGTAGCCCTAATCCATATATAATAAAACAGTCTAATTGTAGTGATAATTGAAAGTTATTAACCCTAACCCTAGCTCTTCTTTTGCACCCATGTCTCCAAAAACCATTCTAATGAAAACACACAGCTGTGCCACATCCACAACATCAGTCGACTCATCAACTTGAAGAGAAAAACATTCACACTGTTCAATATCCTTCCTTAACTGCGCCTCGACATCCTCTGCCATTCCCTCACATCGCCGTGTCACAGTGCCACGGGATAATTGCACGTCCTTAACGGCAGCTATGATATCACTTTTATTCTTGAAGTCACCAAATAGTGCGTCTGCAGCCGCGTCAAATGCTTCTTTCACAACTTCGCCATCCTTGAAAGACTTCTTGTGTTTTGCAAGAACCTGACTGATGCGATAAGATGCTATAGTTTCAGCCTTAATGGACTACTGTGCTGCTTCAATTCCTGGAGCTGATTTAGCCGGGAAAGCTGATTCGTAGCTTTTGTGCACGTTTTGAAATGGCGACCCAAATTGCCCTTTTTTTTTGCTTCTGCCATAGTTACCTTTTACTTTGCTGAAGTTGCAGCTCTCTCAACTTCTCTACTTAAACAGTGAGGCCCTACTAGTAACGTTCCTATAGCTAAAACCCTGTCTAAATTCAGATTAGCGTACTAGCATACTACTCTCGCTATTTCTGCCATATACTGTATTTATATGAAATAGTATGAGTAGTATGTTAGTATGCGATTTCAAATTCAGCCACTAATTCCGTCGGTTTTTCAGCGCAGAGCCGAACGTAATCAGTGATCTTGTAAGGGAAAATAAAGAACTGCTTTTTTAAATAAGTACAGGGTTTCTTTACTCAAGAAATACTATGTCTATAAAGGTTATTGTTTTATTTGAGGTTTGAGGCGTGGAAACAGTGAAGAAAGAGAAAAGACAAACCAGAAGGCAGTTTACTCTCGCGATCGACTGGAAAGTAGGTTGGGCACCCCTGCTGTATAGTATATAGCAAGGAACATGCTGACTTTTATTCTAAATTTGATAAGCAGTTCTTTACCTTACTATTTGCATCTGAAGGCCATGAGCAGTTCTACCCAAAAGAAAATAGCAATGTTAGAATGTTTGTTCAGGTAGCTTCAACTTTATTCACATTTACTGCATTTAGCAGAGTGATTTGGAAGATCTTAGCTCAATTTCATGTTATTGCAAATTGCATCAAATTAAGCCCCTCATGGCTGAACGTACTGTACCTTTGGTTCAACATTCTCGATGATCATGTCAGTTTTATGTGCGTCCTTTTTAATTGTTATTGTCAAATTTATTTTGGCACCATATTTGTTTTCACCACGCAGCTGCAAATGTAAAACAGACAAGCACAAGGGAGTTTTAAAAATTAAAGGCGACCAAAATATGAACTATCAACGTACAGCAGAAATGAACACTCAAAGGACAGACAGGTGAAGATTTAGAATATTTTACCTTGAAAGTAAAATGTAGTTTTTGTTTTTTGCTTTTTTCCCCCTCTGTAATATTCAGACTTTTTGGCATGGCTGTGCTGTGTAATAAAAAAAGGTTCTCTTTAAACAACATAATACAAACATAGTTTGTAAAAAATATATATTTTCTTATTTGGATATTTCCTTACGGAGCAACTTGGAGATTAAGGGCTTTCTTCACTGTAAAAGTATATGTCTTAAAATCAAGTTGCTCACTGCCATTATTTCCACTAAAAATAAATACAAATTAATAAAATATTTTACTACAACATACGACAGAGATTTAAAATCTTTCTTTATTAAGAAACAAATTAATATGCCAACCCAGATAAGAGAGCAGTAATTACAGCTGTGCTGTTTGTGTTTCTGTTCATAGGCTGCCAAACGATAGTAACACTGGTCTACGGGAGAAAAATGGGAAAAAAAAAATTTGTGGCAGTTTTATATAAAAAAAAATCTTACAAAAATTATTTAGAGATTTCAATTGCATTGGCACATCATGCTTATACCTCTGCATTCCTTCTGAATATAGGATGCAAAAGTTTACACACTACTTGATGTTTGTCATTTTTATCTTCACATGTTCCATGCTCAGATTTCTGTGAAATCATATAAACATTAAAACCCATCTGAAATTAGGCACCTCTCAACTTCAACTTCAACATTCAGGCCAACACAAGTTTAAGGATAATTGTGATTTACCTTGAAAGATAGTACTTCAGGATATATCAGGGTCAGAGTGGTAATATAGGAACTGTTCCCAGAGTTCTTAAGATTACCATCAAACGTTATCTCTGGAGTTTCTCCAATTGTTATAGTATCTTTGCTATAATAATGGAAAACGTTAATGTTAAAAAAGTATGAAAAATAAACTAAGATAAGTCTCCAGGATTGCAAACACTGACATAATGACAGCATCACCTGAGTTTAAAGGAATTCAGTGAAATGGCAGCCATACAGTTTTGACTGCAGTCCTTTTCAAATTGAATCTGAGGCATAAAAAAGTAAAAGTTAGGTGCTGTGTATTTCTTTACACCTTTTTGAAATCAGAAATTTATTTTAGGCTGATGCTTGTTTTTCAAAGCAAATGACAATAGACAATAAACACAACTGAACAGGTGAGGTTTAACTGCTCAACTTTATCTGTCTATCTGTCTATATTTATTTGTCTATAATTGGCACCTTATACATTACCATTTTTATTTTTTACTTTTTTCCCACTATTTTAGAGTAAAAGTCAAAACAAAAATGAAATTATTTTGCTAAGATCAATTATAACCTTCAAAGTAACCCAACTATCTGCAGATTATGTACATTTTATAGTAATGCAAATATACTAAGTAAAAAAAAAAGTATAGAAAAAGAGACCTAAACGTTCAATAATTCTAAAAAACTTTACCATTCATGTTTCATAATTAATTCACAGTATTTTAAATGTACCTCTTTTATGGCTTCCTTTGGATTATATACATCGAGAACCCGTATAGGTATTCCAGTGGATGGGGTTAAAGTAAAATTGACCCTAATCTTGATAGGTGAGAAACAGTCAGAACAGCCCTGAAAACAGATACAAGAAAGAAAAAAAATGACACCCTAATTAAAAAGAATTTACTGAATCAAATCTTTCAGCATTTTAACATAATAATTAATGCTCAGGAGGTTCACATTAACTTACCACATATTTCACATCTATATCTTCAATGCAGGTTACGGATCCTGTAATGGTAAACCTCCATCTCCCTTCATGAGGGTTGACATGAACCAGCCGCTTTTGTTCTTTACCCCAGTCCAAATCAATCTGGTACTCAACTGGTAGTTGTAGAGAGGAACCGGCTGAAGGGAGGAAGTGTGAAAGAAAAAAAAAAGATTGAAAATAGACATCAATAAAATAAAGAAAGACAAGTTAAGCTGACACATTTAAGTTTGGGTATAACAACTTACAGTTAATGCCTCCTTTTGGTGAATTGAAGCAGATCTTGAGCTTTGCCTCAAATTTGCTTGATCCATTATTGTTCTGCCTATTAATGGTAATTTGTTGAATTTCTTCACTTGAATTTTTAATTGTGATTTTTGGTTTAATTATGATAACAGGAATTGTCCTAAAGAAAATAAAAATACATGAACTCTTCTTACTGTGTATTCCTTACATAATAAATGCAAATAAGCTAATTCATGCTAAACAAATGTTTCCTCCCACAGTCCAAAGTTATGCAGATTAGGCTAATTGGCGTTCCTAAAATTGCCAGTAGTGTGTGATTGGGTGTGTGAGTGTGTGTACTGTATGTGTGTGTGCCCTGCGATGGATTGGCACCCTGTCCAGGGTGTACCCCGCCTAGTGCCCGAAGTCTCCTGGGATAGGCTCCAGGTCCCCTGTGACCCTGAACACAGGATTAAGCGGTATAGAAAATGAATGAATGAATGAATGCTAAACAAATGTGTGATTTATTACTCCAAGGAGTTTAACGATGTTTATGGAGTTACAATGGCCAAGAGATGCTAAACAAAATAGCAAAACCAAAAACAAAATAACAAAACTGAAAAAAAAAAACTAAATACATTAAAAACAAAACCAAATAACTAAACCAAAAACAAAGTAACAAATTAAAAAACAAAATAACAATGTTTTTCAAAAATCAAGTAAAAAGAATTAAGTTCAGATTAACCTCAGTTCAGATTATTCCTGGGCAGCATGTAACAGTTGCTGAAATATATAGTCTGTATAGTGCTTTTAAGAATTGTCATTGTCACAAAGCAGCTTTACACAATCAAAAGAAAATTATGGAATTTTGTATGCAATGTGAAAAGTGTGTATGAATCAAAATGATCAGAATGCCTCTGATGAGCCAGCCAGACTGTGGCAATGAAAAACCTCTTGAGATGGCAATAGGAATAAACCTTGAGAGGAACCAGACTCAATAGGGAACCCATCCTCATTTGGGTGATAACGAATAGCAGGGATTGATATGCAGCCATGCTGTGTGTTAGGCGGGTGGAAGTTCAATAATCCAGTTGATGTCTTTAAAGTTATAATGGAGTCCAGTTCATAATTGGAGGCTCAGGTAGACTTTAGGAGACTCCAGTCCCTGAACTATTGGGCGACTGCAGTCACAAGTCCTCAGGGAACAGCTGTCTGCATCAGCCCGAAGCCGGGACTGTCTTCATGGAAAAGTGCAACACTCTGCTCTGTGTCATGACCTTTTGATTTGTCACATGACTGCGTCATCATAAGGCATCTTGTTTTCTTAATTTAACAGGTTGTTAACTGGCAGAAGGTAGCAATAACCTGGAAAATTGCCCCCTGAATAATCCATGTGGCTCAGAATGACATCACCCAACACCCATCAACCACAAAATGCTCAGAATAGCATTTTTTTTTAAATTAAAGAGAATTACATTACAAAATCTTACATTTTTGTAGCTTTACTAATTGTGCCTTGAATTGTAACTTATACATAAGGAACATAAACCACATTAATCTGCATTGTATTTTAAGGAATAATCAAAAACATGTTGCATTTAGAAAATGTGATGAAGTAGGACATACTGTCATATACAGTATGAAATGTGTGATACTACAGTAGATTGTGATACAATGAGTTTTTATCTAATTTCTACACTGCAATTTTCTATACTCACTGAAAGAAATTTATGGTTCCTTTACTCCCAACACAGATTAGTGGTTGCTTGTCTTTTTCTGTAGAAGGCATGACACTCACTGCTTGCCCAAAGTACTCAAGTTTACATCCAAAGTCTAAGGGTGTGATTCTCTGTGAAGAAAAAAACAAGACAAAAACACCAGGCCTTTAAAGAGCAGTTGAGTGCTTGCTTACTGTTAGTATTCTATAAATATGCTGTCAGACCTCTGCATGACAATCGGTTGTCAACAGACAAAATTACTTAAAGTTCACCTGTCCCCTGTATGCACGTATAACATAATATTAAAATAAATATACATATCCCTGTAAAGAAACAGATTTAAGATTTAGAACAAAACCAATATTATAACGACCAAGCAGATATCAAAACAAGTCTGAGACAAAGTTATAGAGAAGTACGAATAGATTAATTTTTTCATAGGGTAACATGGTGGCTTAGTTCTTATCACTGCCACCTTGCACCGCCAAGGTTCCCGTCTTGGGTCAGTTTGCATATTCTCCCTGTGCTTGGTGGAGTACCTCCGGGTGTTCTGGTTTCTTCCCATAGTTGCCCCATAGTGTATGAATAAGCATGCCCTACGTTTCCTGGGATATGCTTCAGGCCTTGTATACAGGGTAAGGAGGTATTAAGAATGAGTAAGTGAGGGAGTGAGAGGTTATACATACATATAAAAATATCCAAAATTTTCCACATTATCATTAAATCCATTTTTTTATACAGTGGAAACTTGGATTGCGAGAAACATGGTCTAAGAGCGTTTTGCCAGACGAGCAATTTTTTTAAATAAAAAATTCACGTAAGACATAATCACAACTGAGCCAATGGTTCTTCCCTCTCACGGGCTACGGGATTATAGGTAATCGTCTCACATTCTCAGTGTCAGGACGTGTCGTCATTTGTATAGTCAACATCTGTGCGTACCTGTATTGTTTATTATAACATTGTGACCATTTGTGTGTGGCACGTAAAGCAAAAGAAATAAGATTTCTGTTTGTGTGTGTGTATGTGTGTGTGTGTGTGTGCGCGTGTGTGTGCGTGTAACAAATTATCAGAGTTTCCATAAATTCTTATGTGGGAATTCACTTTGATAGACTAGTGTTTTGATATACAAGTATGCTTCCAGAACGAATTATACTCGCAATCCAAAGCTTGACTATACATTTACATTTACGCATTTGGCAGACGCTCTTATCCAGAGCGACTTACAGACACTCTTATCCAGAGCGACTTACATTTTTATCTCATTATACATCTGAGCAGTGGAGGGTTAAGGGCCTTGCTCAAGGGCCCAACAGTGGCAACTTGGTGGTTGTGGGGTTTGAACCTGGGATCTTCCGAACCGTAGTCCAATGCCTTAACCACTGAGCTACCCCTGGCCCCCTTATTTACTATAAATGTAAAATATGAGAAATTCTGAAGGAGGTAAAAAGATTCACAGCTCAGATAAAAGAAGCTGTTCACAGATTAAGTCACAAGCCATTTGAAATCTTATTTGGGGTAGCCAAAAGCCATATTGGAGACTGATCAATCATGTAAAAACAGGTTCTCTGGTTCTTAACGTAAAGCTGTAAATATGAAAACCCCATTTCATTATGAAATATGGTAGATTTAGCATTAGTGTGTGGGAATATTTTTATGAATTTCACCTTCCAGCTGCACAACAACCCTACAGTAAGCAAACTGCCAAAGCTACATTTAAGTGGTACAGAAACAAGAATTTGAATGGCTTTAAATTGTCAAAACCTATTAGTTTCATTTGTTGAAGAACTTTCTATTTAAAAAATTGTCTCCATACAATTTAGCAGAGGGTAGGCAAACATATAAAGATCTAAGATGAAAAACTGATTAGAGACCCTTAGTTGCAAAAGTGACGACTGTAATTGGAGGTAAAATTGGTTTATACAAAGTATTGGTCTAGAATTACAAATAATTACGCAACCTACAAAATTTTTTTTTAAACACCTTGTAAATCATTAAAAAAAAGCCCAACATTTACATTTTTTTAGATTGTAAAAGTACCAAATGTGGAAATTATGCAAATGATACCTGTGAAAACTTCTTAATTCCATCCTGAAATCCGTTATATATGTAGACACTCCCTGCATTATATTCTTCAAGAGGCGCTCCCACTGCCACATCACTGAATCCGTTCCCATCAATGTCTCCAATATCAGCTATGGCAGAACCAAACCTTGCATAGCTGAACTTTTCAAGCCCATACAATTCATTGGCTTCTTTCTCAAATTTCCCCTGCAGCAACAATCCATTAAATAGTTAAATTGAAGTAAAATGTAAACTAAATACATATTTAGAAGGAAAGATGTCATTATTATATATACAGTACTTCATTCAGTTTGTAAATCATCACTTTGCCCTCTTCCCCTTTCACATGGAAAAGCGGTGCTCCAACCAGAAGATAATCTGTTTCCTTATCATTATTAATATCCAAGGCACAGAGAACTGATCCAAAATAAGAGCCTACCTGTAGAACCAAGATGTATGATGTATGTCAGTAATTGTTATAATATTTAATGTAATATAATAATATATATCATATTGTTATAAATTATTTCATGTTTTCATTCTTTAAATTGAAGTATTTCTTCAAACCTGATCTCCTTGTAGCAAATCCTGATTTGATTGATTAAAAATAAATACTGCACCAGTCAAGTTATATCTCGGAGCACCGGATATATACAGTGTTTTTGAGTCCCTATTTGCAGATGCCACACTGTAACCTGTAATTATCAAAAAGCTTTAGGATTTACTTTATATTTTTATTTAACATTTATGGTTTCTGTAGGTCATACCCAAATAAGAATATCTGGGTTCTTCCTTGGTTGCATTAAAAAATGTGACGTTATTTTGTTTCAGAATGATTCCTCCACTCCAGTCATAGGCTCCCACAGCGCCAAAAAGAACTGAACCCTACAGGTTGAGGTAGACATTACAGTATGTAACAGTGAATTTTGTACTGTATATGCACAAACTTGACTGCATTATAACTTACATAAATCAGAAACCACTTTAAAAACTCCCCCTATGGTTGATGCGTAATATCTGGCACTTACATCATGGGTAATGTGAGAGCTAAAACCAGCCTCTGCAAGCTCAAGTTCAAATCCTGCTCCCTTCTGTAGGCCTGAAAAAAAAAAACTAATCAAATACACCCTAAAACTTATCATTAAAAGTAAAAGCAAACGGCACTACATTTTGGTACAGATCAATTAAATATATCTTAATTAAATATATCACAACTCATGTTTATTATTCCATAGCAAGCAAGTTTTAACAAATGCCTGCTGCAAAAAGGACAACTCATCAACTCTTACAGTACACACATCTTTAATCAAAATCTTTACTGTAGCTCTATGATAGCCTGACATACTATTGTATATAGGATTCCTTTCATTACATTTCAGGCCATTATACTGCTATACATACTTTTTGACATATAAATCGGACAAGTTGACTTAATACAGGTTTGCATGGCATGCTCTTAAATTCTTCCTGAATAAGTAAAACTACTGCATATAAATAAGTAAATATATAAATAAATAAAATTTGACAAAGCATGCTGTAAAAGTATTTCATGCTGTAAAATAATTAGTGGCATGGTGGTGTGATCAAGCGTGATAATAAGTACAGTTAACTGTGGAGTCCATAGCATGTTCTAAAGTTTCCTCTCACACCACTGTGAACAACTGGGCACATCGTGCATTTATATTTCCATCTAATGTTGTGGAAAGTGCAAAATATGTTTCACCCTATCTTTTGAAGTTAGTAATACATAAAATGCAGCTTGTTGTGTTACAGAGAAATCACAAAATGCAAAGCCTCCTACCGGTAATACTCTCCCACAGCAGAAGCCCTTATTTCAATGAATACATTCTGATACTCTTAACACTTACTGTATTTATTTAAATTATGTGAAATGTACACTACTAAAATTATAACATTTTAGAAGAAGCACATTAATATGAATCAGTAGAATCAGCAGCCCGTTTTAAAAACAAATCAGCAATGTTTGGGAATAAGACAATTTATAAATGAGTTGTTAACACAAGTCATTTAAATGGATTTTCAAATAACATACCTTCAATCCCAATTATGTTTTTTTCTAAAGAAGAAAGAATTTCTTCTAAGGCTGCATAATTGGAAACATTGAAATATCTGTCTTTGCTGCCAGCTATTGTTATCATTTCTTCTTCTGCCTTTGGTTTACCCAGTACTAACGGCCCCACCTGAAAGTAAAACATCACTTTATTAGTGCTATAATCTTAATGATGTACGATGATGATTACGATGTAATATAAATATACATTTCCATTTACACATGGTTAAGTCTGGCTGTCTAAATACCCAATGTGAGGATACAGGGAGCAGAGGTAAAGAAGGTGCAGGACTTTAAGTACTTAGGGTCAACGGTCCAGAGCAATGGAGAGTGTGGAAAGGAGGTGGAGAGGCGGGTACAGGCAGGTTGGAATGGGTGGAGAAAGGTTTTGTGCGATAAAAGATTATCAGCGAGAATGAAAAGAAAGGTGTACAGGACAGTGGTGAGACCAGCGATGTTCTACGGCTTAGAGACAGTGGCACTGAAGAAAAGACAGGAGGCAGAGCTAGAGGTAGCAGAGCTGAAGATGTTGAGGTTCTCCTTGGGAGTGACAAGGATGGATAGGATCAAGAATGAGTTCATCAGAGGGACAACCCATGTTAGATGTTTTGGAGATAAAGTCAGAGAGGCCAGATTGAGGTGGTTTGGACATGTTCAGAGGAGAGATGGTGAATATATCAGTAGAAGGATGCTGAGGTTGGAACTGCCAGGCAGGAGGTCTAGAGGAAGACCAAAGAGGAGATTTATGGATGCAGCGAGAGAGGACATGAAGTTAGTTGGTATGAGAGAAGAGGATGCAGAGGATAGGGTTAGATGGAGGCAGATGATTCGCTGTGGCGACCCCTGAAAGGGAACAGCCGAAAGACAAAGAAGAAGTATAATTAAAAAACACAAACCACTAACTTGAGTTTTTAATATTATCAGACATCTTTAAAATATTTAAATAAAAAAAAAAGTACTGTATATGTAAATGAAGTATTTTTGACATATGGACAAATAATTGCAGATGAATAATTGCAGATGAATAATTGCAGCACATTTTGTTCTGTCCTTGTCAGCTGAGCTATGAAATAGGGTAAACATGTAGACTTACCCCTATAGAATAGCGAGTAATCCCCTTCATCTCTGTCATGTTTAAAACATCTGAAAGAGTTCTAGTATCTCCCATCATTTCTCCATCAGACAATAGAATAATCATCTTTTTGGCCTTTTCATTTGATCCTTGTTCAGGAACAAAAACCTCTGTTCTGTAAGTAGCACAGGAGAAAGAAGCTAAAGAAGACTTTGCAGTAAGATGTGGCTGATAGACTGTTGGCCATCAATGCACTTGGTAAGAAACACATGATAAGAAAGTTTGGGTTTGAGCACTTACAGAACATGGTAGAGGGCTGAAGCAGTCTTGGTGATTTCACCTAACTGTGTTATATTATTCACCTTCTTCAGTGCTCTGAGACTGTCATTATTTTCTTTCAGAGAGAGTTCTGTCCTTATATTTCTCCCAAACTGCGCGATTGCAAAGTTGCACTTGGGGTACATGGAAGAGGGTAGTGATTAGTATTGACTTTATTACTAACAACGATTGTTTATCTAAATTATTCATTTATCTTTAGACCTTCAGCGCTCAGACTCTTTGTACACTGAAGCTTTAGAATATCTTCCTCATGGTTTCTAGTTTTATTCATGTTTATGTTAGCAAAAAGCAAAAGTATATTTGTTCCCTAGCAAGGCTACACTCGATGCTGCGTGAAAACGCTATGGGAACCAGTTTGTCGCGTTGCCGGTCGTTGAAGCATGCTGTGAAAACACGCCAAAGTTTTTGGCTATATATAACCTCCACAGGTGACGTCATCTGATTAGATGTAGGTGGAAGTTATAAAAACAGGTGAGCCGGCAACGACCTCAGATCATTTGTCTTCAGTGCCTAGTTGTGAAGCGTGCTTGTGATAAACCAGCAAAATAAGAAGGTGTTTAACTCACCGATTTGACGAGTTTAATCCCTCCGTGTGTGATAATCCATATCGGAGTGCGATCTCTACACTGCTCCGACTAGTGCTGCGCGCGCCGCGCATTCCGTGAGAAGCTGCGAGCCGCCGCGCGTTCCTGGCTTAAAACTCGTGCATCTGACAGAGCTGTGGCAGACGGAGGTAAGAAAACTCCTTTCTTCCACGTCGTCATCACGAGGATTTCTCTCTTTTTTACCGGAGATGAAAATAGCCTTAAGCACTAAAACAAGCAGTAGACGGCAGCTTCTGTCGGGTGGCTGGGGGGCGGAGCCTCAATGACGCGCTCTCTCCCCCCCCACCCCCTCTCAGCTCTCTTCATATGAGTTAACCCTTTCATGGAGTAGGCTGTATTCATGCTGTGTTTTTCATGCCATCGACTTATTTGTTTATTTAAATATAGTCGATATGGAAACGCGGGATTGTATGATGACGCCCAGATAGCAGAGACGCTTCACAGGCTATCTCTCTCCTGGGACATCATCCTCCCTGGTAGGCTTATACTTCCTTTCTAGCTGTGTAGACTTTTATCTGCCCTAGAGGGAAAAGCTTTTCAGGCAGTGGGTCAGCTTGGTGCTCTACTGCACACAGGAGGTCAGACTGATTAAAAATAATAATAATAATATATATATATATATATATATATATATATATATATATATATATATATATATATATATATATATGTGTGTATATATGTATATACAGTGGTGTGAAAAACTATTTGCCCCCCTCCTGATTTCTTATTCTTTTGCATGTTTGTCACACAAAATGTTTCTGATCATCAAACACATTTAACTATTAGTCAAAGATAACACAAGTAAACACAAAATACAGTTTTTAAATGAGGGGTTTTATTATTTAGGGAGAAAAAAAATCCAAACCTACATGGCCCTGTGTGAAAAAGTGATTGCCCCCTGAACCTAATAACTGGTTGGGCCACCCTTAGCAGCAATAACTGCAATCAAGCGTTTGCGATAACTTGCAACGAGTCTTTTACAGCGCTCTGGAGGAATTTTGGCCCACTCATCTTTGCAGAATTGTTGTAATTCAGCTTTATTTGAGGGTTTTCTAGCATGAACCGCCTTTTTAAGGTCATGTCACAACATCTCAATAGGATTCAGGTCAGGACTTTGACTAGGCCACTCCAAAGTCTTCATTTTGTTTTTCTTCAGCCATTCAGAGGTGGATTTGCTGGTGTGTTTTGGGTCATTGTCCTGCTGCAGCACCCAAGATCGCTTCAGCTTGAGTTGACGAACAGATGGCCGGACATTCTCCTTCAGGATTTTTTGGTAGACAGTAGAATTCATGGTTCCATCTATCACAGCAAGCCTTCCAGGTCCTGAAGCAGCAAAACAACCCCAGACCATCACACTACCACCACCATATTTTACTGTTGGTATGATGTTCTTTTTCTGAAATGCTGTGTTACTTTTACGCCAGATGTAACGGGACACGCACCTTCCAAAAAGTTCAACTTTTGTCTCATCGGTCCACAAGGTATTTTCCCAAAAGTCTTGGCAATCATTGAGATGTTTTTTAGCAAAATTGAGACGAGCCTTAATGTTCTTTTTGCTTAAAAGTGGTTTGCGCCTTGGAAATCTGCCATGCAGGCCGTTTTTGCCCAGTTTCTTTCTTATGGTGGAGTCGTGAACACTGACCTTAATTGAGGCAAGTGAGGCCTGCAGTTCTTTAGATGTTGTCCTGGGGTCTTTTGTGGCCTCTCGGATGAGTTGTCTCTGCGCTCTTGGGGTAATTTTGGTCGGCCGGCCACTCCTGGGAAGGTTTACCACTGTTCCATGTTTTTGCCATTTGTGGATAATGGCTCTCACTGTGGTTCGCTGGAGTCCCAAAGCTTTAGAAATGGCTTTATAACCTTTACCAGACTGATAGATCTCAATTACTTTTGTTCTCATTTGTTCCTGAATTTCTTTGGATCTTGGCATGATGTCTAGCTTTTGAGGTGCTTTTGGTCTACTTCTCTGTGTCAGGTAGCTCCTATTTAAGTGATTTCTTGATTGAAACAGGTGTGGCAGTAATCAGGCCTGGGGGTGACTACAGAAATTGAACTCAGGTGTGATAAACCACAGTTAAGTTATTTTTTAACAAGGGGGGGCAATCACTTTTTCACACAGGGCCATGTAGATTTGGAGTTTCTTTTCTCCCTTAATAACGTAAACCTTCATTTAAAAACTGCATTTTGTGTTCAATTATGTTATCTTTGACTAATAGTTAACGGTTTTGATGAGCAGAAACATTTAAGTGTGACAAACATGCAAAAGAATAAGAAATCAGGAAGGGGGCAAATAGTTTTTCACACCACTGTATATATATATATATATATACATGTGTGTATAAAATAAAATAAATGGGGGTGGCCCCCCCAATAGGGAAGGCACCCAGAATTCCTTTTTAACGAATATGTGTTCTCCCTGGCACCCCCAGGAGGTCGGTGTTTGCTCCGCCACCACTGGTGTTCGGGCAACACCAGTCTCCAATAGGCTGTTAGTTCTTGGGTTTTTCCTGCCATGCTTCAGGATGCCGAACATCTAACATCCTCCCCCCCCCCCCCTGTTTAACCAAGCTGCCGAAACTTTTGCCCTTTTATGAGAAACTGGCAGCGTGGAAGCTACTGCCAAGAATATCTCCTTGGGTACTAAGCACTGGAGAGAGGAACTACAGGATTCAGTTCTCACTTCACCTTCTGTGTTTTCAATGGCGTGGCCTCCACTTCCATGAAACCAGAAAGTGCGCATCTGCTGACAGGCTGCCGGGAAGGGGGCCATGGAACATGTTCCCCCACCAGACAGTGAGTCAGGCTACTACAGGCGGTATTCTTGGTTCCCAAGAGGAACGGGGGCTGCGTCCAATATTTCAGATTCTGCGGGCTCTCCCGCTACCTGAAAATCAATTAATACAGTTCAGTTCTTGACTGTAAAGGTGATTGCTCTCAACCCTACCAAGCGATTGTTTCTGACAATCGATTTAAGGACGCTTACTTTCATACAGAAACATTGCCACAACACAGGGAGATCCTGAGGTTCGCTTTCGGGGGGCGAAGCTTACCAGTATCGGGTCCTTCCATTGGTCTAGCTCACCCGCACACATACAAAATGCACGGATTTAGCCCTGGCTCTTACGGGAGTCCCAGGGCATCCGGTGGCTAGTGCTTCGACATCAGCATGTCGTCCTAGCTCATCTCTGTTCTCAGGACTGGGACCCAACGCCACGAAAGCGTGCTCTTTCCTGTGCAGAGGACAACACATTGGGTGCTATATGGGATTCGGTCGTAAGCGGGCACAGCTGTCTCCCGCTCGTATCGAACCCATTCTCAACACCCTCAAGGAAAACAAGCTAGACCAGAAAGTGACCATCACTTTCAGACATCCTAGCTCTCATGGCAGCTGTATCCACGGTGACACCTTTGGACCTTCTGCACATGAGAGCATTCTAAGTTGTGGCTAAGAACCAGGGGATATTACTAGGGCCAATCCCCAATATGGGTTACGCGCCAGGTGCTTCGTACCCTTTCTTCGTGGTTCAGACCCCGGTCTCTACTCTGGGTCCCACTCTAAGTTCATCTTGTCGTCGCTGAGGCTAACGACAGATGCTTCCCTCATAGGCTGGGGTGCGGTCTCTGATGACTGTCCAGCCCAAGGGAGCTGGAGAGGCTATCTTCTCGCATGGCACAGCAATTGCCTCGAAATGATGGCTCTATTTCTGTCCCTAAAGCACTTCCTCCAGCAGTTGAGAGGCTGCCATGTCCTAGTGCGGGGGACAACACTATGGCAGTCTCATATGTTATCGCCAGGGCGGACTGTGCTCGCGCCGCTAACAGCTAGCGCACCAGGTTCCTGTCCCTCAGAGCGATTTACATTCCAGCATGGATGCGGGAGCAGTAGTACTGTCCAGTCTATCTCTGACACACGGGGAATGGTAACCCCACTCCGAAGTAGTCAGAGAGAGATTTTCATGTAGCAAGGCGGACCTTTCGCCTTTTACTGCTCTTCAGATTTACGTCCACCGCATCAGCTAGTGGCGTAGGTCAGAGCAGCTTCTACATGTTTTGGATGAGAGATGCTATTGCCCTCTCCTATGAGGCGCGTGGGTTCACTTCGCCTCTGGGAATCAGGGCTCTTTCAACCCTGGGGATTGCCTCATCTATTGCATTAGCAAGAGGAATTCCCCTGCAGGAAGTATATGCTAAGCAGGTAAACCCAGTCCACTGCCGAATTGTTTCAGTGCTGGAGTTTCCCTCCTCGGGTCTGTGCCCTAGTACTCTCAGGACGTACGTGACTGCATCCTCTCTCAACTATCTTCAGAAAGCTCCATAAGCCCAACAGGCACCCTATTGCTCTTGAAGCCTTCTGTCCTCCGCGCTTACAGCTTCGGAGCAGGAGAGACTTCACTTGCTGTGTCCAGCTTGTGCTCTTCAGATCTACGTCCACCGCATCAGCTAGTGGCGTAGGTCAGAGCAGTTTCTACATGTTCTGGATGAGACATGCTATTGCCCTCTCCTATGAGGCGCGTGGCCTCACTTCGCCTCTAGGAATCAGGGCTCTTTCAGCCAAAGGGATTGCCTCATCTATTGCACTAGCAAGAGGTATTCCCCTGCAGCAAGTGTCTGCTAAGCAGGTAAACCCAGTCTACTGCCGAATTGTTTCAGTGCTGGAGTTTCCCTCCTCGCAACAGGCACCCTATTGCTCTTGAAGCCTTCTGTCCTCCGCGCTTACAGCTTCGGAGCAGGAGAGACCTCACTGGCTGTGTCCAGCTTGTGCTCTTCAGATCTACGTCCACCGCATCAGCTAGTGGCGTAGGTCAGAGCAGTTTCTACATGTTCTGGATGAGACATGCTATTGCCCTCTCCTATGAGGCGCGTGGCCTCACTTCGCCTCTAGGAATCAGGGCTCTTTCAGCCAAAGGGATTGCCTCATCTATTGCACTAGCAAGAGGTATTCCCCTGCAGCAAGTGTCTGCTAAGCAGGTAAACCCAGTCCACTGCCGAATTGTTTCAGTGCTGGAGTTTCCGTCCTCGGGTCTATGCCCTAGCACTTTCAGGACGTGCGTAACTGCATCCTCTCTCAACTATCTTCCAAAAGCTAACTATAAACCCAACAGGCACCCTATTGCTTTTGAAGCCTTCTGTCCTCCGCGCTTACAGCTTCGGAGCAGGAGAGACTTCACTTGCTGTGTCCAGCTTGTGCTCTTCAGATCTACGTCCACCGCATCAGCTAGTGGCGTAGGTCAGATGCTATTGCCCTCTCCTATGAGGCGCGTGGGCTCACTTCGCCTCTAGGAATCAGGGCTCATTCAACCAGGGGATCGCCTCAGCTATTGGATTAGCAAGAGGTATTCCCCTGCAACAAGTGTGTGCCAAGCAGGTAGACCCAGTCCACTGCCAAAATGTTTCAGTGCTGGAGCTTCTGCAGTAAAAGCTTGTCCTTGGGCTTGTGCCCTAGTACCCTCAGGATTTTCTTAGCTGCATTGTTTGAAGCCTTCTGTCCTCCGCCTTTTACAGCTTCGGAGCAGGAGAAACTTCACTTACTATCCAGTATGTGCTCTTCAGATTCACGTCCACCGCATCAGCTAGTGGCGTAAGTCAGAGCGCCACTATACTGGGTGAGAGATGCATATTGCCCTCTCCTATGAGGCGCGTGGGTTCACTTCGCCTCTGGGAAGCAGGGCTCACCCAACCAGGGTGATCATCCCAGTCTCACCAGCAGGAGGTATCCCCTGCAGTAATTGTGTGGCGCGAAGGGTTGGTTCCTCCCCGCACACATTTCTTACATTTATAAATCTGGATGTTCATGCTACTCCGGGCTCACTGCCCCTGAGTTAGCTGCCCAGGCATAGCTCTGAGACCTTCTTGGCTTTGTGCGCACACGCTACACAACCTTGGGGTCCAGACACCTGTAGTGCGGCGGCGTTGGTATTCTCGTTCCCATAGCGTTTTCACGCAGCATCGAGTGTAGCCTTGCTAGGGAACGTCTCGGGTTACATTTCTGTAACCCTGTTCCCTGAAAGGCGGGAACGAGATGCTGCGTCGCAATGCCGCACTACCACGTGACCGGACGGCTGTTCAGACAAATTAATCTGAGGTCGTTGCCGGCTCACCTGTTTTTATAACCTCCACCTACATCTAATCAGATGACGTCACCTGTGGAGGTTATATATAGCCAAAAACTTTGGCGTGTTTTCACAGCATGCTTCAACGACCGGCAACGCGACAAACTGGTTCCCATAGCGTTTTCACGCAGCATCTCGTTCCCGCCTTTCAGGGAACAGGGTTACAGAAATGTAACCCGAGACGTTTCACTGTACAATTGTTTTACAATTTTTACAATTTTTACAATTACAATTTTTAAGAAGGGTGCCTAAAGATTCAGTGGTGTATACCCTTTTTTGTTAGGTACAAACACAGATACAATGTATTAAAAAATTAAACAGGTAATATGAAATAATACAGTAATTCTCTTAGCCAGTTTTTAAAATACTCTAGTAGTTTTGCTAATACACTAAAGTATGTTAACAACTGTAGCACTGGTTGATACAGATATCATATCATGAATTTTTCATGCTATTAGTTCCTCACTTACACTGAAACATGTTTTCCAAACATTTTCCATTATAGTATGAATGAAGTCTTTGGCTCTTATAAAATCCTCTTTATCAATGCTTCCAGAACCATCAAGCACAAAAGCGATCTCCGTCCCCGCATCTTTAGAAAAAAACATGTACCAGAATGACTTCACAAATATTACCTCTATGAGAATCTAAAGGAAGTGATCAGACGTAAGTACTGTACATCAGACACCACATGCATCAATCACCTGATATGTCCATTTTTTTTTCATGTGTGACAAACTTAAAATTACCTTCATCTTCGTCATCTGTATCAGTGTTAGGATCATCTTCAAGAGCTCTTCTCTTCCTCCAGTAGTCTAATAATCATTTACAGTATAAAAATATGTAACCTATAAAATGTACTTAGTATGAATTTTTCATTGCAATTAATTATATCAACTTTTCCTAAGATGCTTTACCTTGATGAGGACTATCCTGATATTTATTGTTGTTGTTGTTGTTGTTAGCTTTTTTTTTTAGTATCTGTGAAACTAAAACAATGCATTGTGAGGAAAGGCTCTACTGATGACAAAATGTCTTGTTTATTACCTAGTCCAGACACGTACCCAACTCCTCAGGATAGATATCCTTGACTTGCCCGTCCGATATCCATGTACATTTTCCATTAAAAAACTCAGTTGATGAGTTCCTTGTCCGGACTTGGTTACAAACCTAGGTTTTGGGATAATCATATTTATCAAATCATATAATCAAATTATATATATATTTTTTTGCATTTGCCGACCCCCTAAAGGTTTCATAATCTTTAAACAGTCAGTTGTCTTTAAGTGTGTTTTTTTTGTTAAAATTTATTGCCATAAATAAATAGCCACATATTTTCTAGCTTGAAGATAAATAAAGTTCTTTATTTATGTATAAATAGTAAATTACATGATTAACTAATAAACCCACTGTTCTTCAGTATTTAGTCTCCTTCTTTCACAATCCCAGTTTTTGTTTTGATCCAACCTCATTATCACTGTCATATACTGTATACATTAATAAAAGTTTCTTTTAGGGTTGTCACAATACTATAGAAATTATGTCTTAGATAATAGCGAATTTATTTAGATAATAAAGTGGCGCACCCAGATAATTTGAATTAAAACAACAAAAGGATGGTTGCTGGGGAAGTTTCATTCGCTTGGTTTCATTAAAACCATTTGTATTATCTATTGGAAACTGGGGCGGATGTGCCAAAAAATGTTTGTGGTCAGACCTATGACTAAGACATCATGAGAGACTGCAGGTGGCCGTTATGAATTGGGAAAGAACTTCTGACTGAGAATTTCAAATGAGACGTTTTTTTTTGTTGTTAGTTTTTTTCTAACAGAGTGTCTGCCACTGCATAAGCTATAGTTTTGTGCATAGTCTACACAACATTTATTTATCAGACCCTGGATCAGCAACAGTTTTGAATAGTCAATTCATGAGGGAACGTCTCGCTGTCTAAAAGAGAAGTCGACATGTCTGACGCTTTTCATAGGGGAAACTGTGGTTTGACACAGAACTAGACTCTCATGAGAAGCAGACAAACCTACAATTTGGATAAAAAAAAAAAAATAATTCAAAGCATTATCATGGAAAAAGTATTTAAACTATTATTGAAAATATGAGAAAATATACCAGAAGCTGCTCTTTATTTCCATTAAAACTGGATGCCACAGACGCAATTGGACTTAGCCCTTTTCCTCCACCTGTAATTAATTTATTAGCATACATTTATCTGACATTATACTGTAGTGTGAAAAGGTAAAGATAACCTTATAATAATAGCCATTTAAAGAAACCTAGTTTTTAAAAACATTAGTAAAAAATAAAATAAAATACCATTAACTGTTTTAAAACAGTTTTTGTTTGTGCATGTGTAAGCATCTCCAGAGGCAGGAGAAGGAACAAAAACTCTAAAAAAAAAAAAAAAACAACACAAATCTATTTAATTACATGCAATTCAATACTTTTCAGTAATTAATACTTTATCTTTAATACTTTAAAATCCAATACTTTTAACATTTATAGCCTTTTTAAAATTTAGTAGAAGATACCAACCCATCACTTGACTTAATAATGGTTTGACCAAACAATGGGTCTTCAGTACTAAAATTGCTGACTGGTGTTGTATATATGTTGAATCCCACTGCTGTATATATCCCTGTCAAAGTATATTGACTAATTATTAAAAATGACTGATGTTTAATACAGATTACAAACAAAAGTAATTAGCTCTTCAAAAGTTGTTCTATTTTTATCAAGAAACAAGTATCTATTTTAACCAAATATAATTTCTATACTTCTTACTCAACTATATAAGATGCCCATATAGTAAAAAAACAACAACATATAGACATACCTGTTATAAACAGTACAGCTGCATGCATCTTGCTGAGACAGTTGGATAACTCGTATGCCCTAACTGTCTCTTACATTGTCAGCACATGTACAATTTCCTGTGTTGTCTTCCTGTCCTTTGTATGAACATTTCTACTCATTCTACAAGCTGCTGCCTCTAAAAAAGTGAAAGAATTTGATTTATATGATAATTGAGCTCTAAGCCAGAAGATTCTCACTTTCAGCACCTGACAAAATCTTAAAACAACAAAAGGTATTAATTTTCAAATCTTGTCATATTTCCCAGAATGGAAAGGCAGGAGTCTTTTCTTTGAAAACATGGTCATGGTACACTTTAAGACACGCCTAGACTTTTTATAGACAAGTCATGCACACATTCTGCTTTAAACAAAGTCCATGTTTTAATGATTTTTCCATGCCATGCTTTTTCCTAAAATCCATCAGTTTAACATTAAACATCTGACCAAAAGTTATCGAAGCAATGACAAGTCACATACAGTAGTTTCCTGGAATGGTGTTTGCTGGCAGATACAGTAGCTTGCCACACACAGTGTGTATATTTATATTAATCTATATATGAAATTGTGACTGTATATCTATGGAACTGCTACCTGACCCTCGAAACTGTCCAATAATGCATCTGAACAACTTGTTTGTAATTGTTTCAAATCTTTTGCCATTACTTGCATTGTCTCCAATAGGTTTCTGTAGCTGCTCACTTCAGATTTAAATGATGATGCTTGCCTGCAAAATAAGACAATGGATCTACCTGGGAGAGAAACATTCTCATAACATTTTCATAATTGTCTCTTTTCTAGGAAGCAGGTGGTAAAAAGTAAATCCCTTGGCTTTCTTCAAACTTTTAGCCATTTTATACTATGCCCTATTGTCCTAGCATGAGGATGTTTTAAATCAGTCACCAATTCTGCGAGTTGCTCTGTATAAGGGCATTTGATATAAATGCTGTAAATGAAAACGTACACTTTTTAAACCATCTTGAAGCAAATCATACAGTACAACTTATTTGCCCTGTAGCTTGAAGGGCTGATTTTATAGACACCTAATCAACATTTAATGAATCATATTTGTTGTTTCAACAATGCTGTGGTGTAAACATAATTAACAAAATCTAGAATAAAATAAACAAATTACATTTTTACAAATGGCAAATTCATCAGGCCACATAGCCAAAATCATTCACACAACCACCAAGTCACATGGGGGAGCTGGTTATAACTCCTGTCACCTCATTACTCTGGGTGAAAACAGAGCTTGAATTAAAAAATTAAATCAGGAAGAAAATATGTTTTTCTTTTCTTAAGCAATGTTATTGTATATATTATAATAATGGTTCTTTCTTTTTAGGAATCTCAGAGCTGCTAGATAATTTCTGATTTTCATATTTTACATTATTATACAGCGTAAGCAGATAAGGAGACGAAAAAGTAACCCAAACACACACATAGGCTGATATTTACTGTAAGTGTGAGCAACGTAATGCATGTGTGAAAGAGAGAGAGAGAGGGAGAGACTGGTGCGTAGTCTTACAAAACTACAATACTGTACTATTAAATTACTAGTGTTTTTTACTTGTACTCTTATAATCCTCCCCTTCAAATGATCACACTTACTCACTCATCTTCTATACCGCTTTATCCTGTACTCAGGGTCATGGGGACCTGGAGCCTATCCGAGGAGACTTAGAGCACGAGGCAGGGTACACCCTGCACAGTGTGCCAATTCATCATAGGGCACACACACACACACATACTGTACACTACGGGCAATTTCGGAACCACAATTAGCCTAACCTGCATATCTTTGGACTGTGGGAAGAAACCAGAGTACCTGGAGGAAACCCACCAAGCACGGGGAGAACATGCAAACTCCATGCACACAGAGAGGAGAATCGAGCCTGGCCGGGAATCGAACCCGGACCCTGGAGGTGCAAGGCGACAGTGCTAACCACTACACGTGCCGCCTCCATCAAATGATAATATTGACAATTGCATGTTTAAATCCAGGTTTTGTTTTGATGGCTCCAAGTTGATTTAATTAAGCTTTTAATTAATTATATACTTTTAAATATTTTATATGCGACCCTCAATACAGGATAAAGATATATTAAATATTTAACATTTAATAAAAAAATATAGTTTGTTAATAAAACTGTTCTGAAAAGTTACAAATTTACATACATACATACATACATATACATACATATTTCACAACCATTTTGTATGACCATGAGTGACTGAGTAAGTAAGTACTTGCACCTAAAAATAATAATAATAACTTGACCACACCATCCGCCATTTTTTTTTTTTTTTTTTATAATTCGACTACTGAGTCTAAGATAATTTAAGTGCATACAGTCCTTAAAGCAAACGGGGGGACATACCAAATATCAAGAATTCCAACATTTTAAAGGTTTTTCTTTTTTTTTTTTAACTCACTTTTATCAATTGTATAATTAGTCATGAAAATTGTTGCATTAAATTAGAAAAGAATGTATATTGTACAATTAGAAACAAAAATTCTATGACATTTACAGGAAGACCACAGTGGTTTGCATCTTTCAAAATGGAACATGTGACTTCGTGGTTTTTGCGTGCTTCTGTGCTATAAAGCTGAAGTGAAAGTGAACCATTTTACAGAGAACATTGTTATTACATAATCTAAATGTGTTAGTTTAATCTGCTCAGGCTGAGAATCTATACATAGTTAAGATTTTAAAATGGTTAAAAGAAACACTTCTTTGACCTGCACTTCGTTGACCTGCACTTCAGAAGCAATAGATGTGAAATTCTAGTTTATTTAAAGATTTTAACACTCTTTTTGCCGGAGTATGACAGGATGTGGGGAAGTTCTGAATTAGAACTAGGTTGAAATACCGCATTGGTATATTTTCAAACACTAGCAACTGCAGCAAATACATTTGTAATACAAATTTCCTTTAAATAAGAGACAGTGGTAACAAAAAATGTTGCTTTTTTTGTTGCAACCAGTGTAAAAAATTGCAAAAAATAATTGCTATCAATTTTCTAGGTACACAGTTTTTGAAGGAATGCAGCAGGGAGGTTGTTCTAAACATCTTGAAGAACTAACCATACCGTATATCCTCTGTGAATGTAGGTTGCCTGAAATCCTTCTGTAATCCTAGGGAGTGTATTTGGCTGACGATGAAAGGGTATTATGAGGTTTTCATGATTGTTCTCAATAAAGACATGACACATTTTATGAGAAATTAATGCAGAAAACCATGAAATTCTGAAAGGTTCACATACCTTTTCTTGCCATACAGCAAGTCCACAACGTATGCACAATCGAGTTAAAAACATTCAAAGATACAAACATGTGTTCATGTGTGTTCAATCACCGAAGTTATATCACAGGTCCACTGTGCATTGTCACAATGCGTGCAATACACAAAAAGCAGTACAAGCCCAGGATTTCCAGGCGCAAGTGTAAAAGCAGGGAGATGAAGCCGGTACTGCTACTAAGTGCCAAGCAGTAACAATGGAAACAAAAGTGAAAATAATTGAGAGAATGAAGCGAGATGAAAAGATGGGGAGTGTTGCTTGTTCGTTTAACATGCATTGTTCAACCAGTGGCACGATTAGCACCCATTTGGAGGAATATAGCACTTTTTACCTTGAGTCAGGAATTGCTATACATGGCTCTCAACACAGCCAATCAATGCGATAGTTTACCATGTACAGACAGAGTATGTGGAAGACACAGAATTGATGGGAATGAAAAACCTACAAGCTGCCCAAATCCTCACGGAACACAAAAAACCTGCACAAAAAGAAGGAAAGTAAACAATGGAAACTGAACCTTCAATGATGAGTGGACAGATTAATGTATGTTTGTTCTTTTTCTGAGAATTTTAAAACTAGTTTGTCTGGCCGAACTTTCTTACCGTCACTGTTCTTTCAAGGCGAAACAACTCATGCAAGATCTTTGGATATCTGCAAACACAATTTGGTCCAATACGTCAAGGAAGGTGAAAGTTTCTTAAAGATAATCATTAATAGTGACATGAATTCATCACTATGAGCCTGAGAGTAAACAGCAGAGTATGGATTAGAAACATCCTTAATCACTGACCAAGAAGAAGTGTAAAAGTCTACCATCAGCCATATAACTGATGCTTACAGTTTTCTTGAATTCTCAAGGGCCAACATTGGGTAAAAAGGTTCAGCAATCAACAGGACTCGTTACAGTGAGATGTTTATTGAAAAGCTGAAGTGATTAAACAGAGAGGATTGCTATACAAGGCCATTGTGAGCTTACTGTACATGAATATCCACACACAATTCTGCCCACATTGTTAGCACTTTATAAAAGCTTCATTTTGAGGTGTTAAAATAGGTGAGCATCCTCCTTTAGTCCTGATCTTGCTCCATCAGTCTTCCACCTGTTTGGTACCCTGAAAGCAGCCCAACAAGGACAGAGATTCACTTCTGATGAGTGGGAATAATTTTTCACTACTCCAATTTCCAGATTCCAATTCCAATTTCCTGCACCAGCATAACAGAATAGTTGAAACAAACTTCATTACTCATCCGCGCCACAAATTGTGTTCCTTCCACCTGCTTGTACCTCAGATTACACATATCTGCTGTTTAGTGCACATGACCTAAACATAACCTAGTCTTGTGGTCACACTTTCACCAGTTTCACTCCTAGATTTTGTAGTGAAGAGGGCAAGCTGTTTATAGCTTGTAGCCTATTTCTGGTTTTGACTCTGTTGCTGCTTCACTTTCTGATTTTTTAAAACAATTTTGGTTAATAATATTTCAAACTCCACTTGCATTCATCTCTGGTGACAACTGGTGAAATCTGACATTAAAGATTTACAGTTATGGCCTAAAGTCTTAAGACAACACATGCCATGTATTACTGAATATGTCACGTTCTCCTTGTGCACAAAACAGGAGATGTCACTAATTAGTTTTAGCCTCTCTAACTGAGGAGTTGTGGCAATAAACTAAAAAAACATAAAAATTGGCCATGTGACAATGGTGTTCAACTTTTGGCGCCATGTCCTGGGTCTCCAGACCTGAACCCAGAAGAAAACTTTGGACAATGTTAAGAAGGCTGTACCAGCCTCAGAGTGGCGCAGTAGGCTAAAGTGCTCGCCCTATCATCCGGAGATCGCAGGTTCGAACCCCGGGTGATGCTGTTTTCCACTCACAGCATTAAACAGGTGAAATTAATTGTGGGTTCTGGTTGGCTTGAATGAAAGCCTGAGCCCATACTGACACTTTTGGGTCCAGTTTGACATCCCTGCTATAAAGAGATGGTTAACCCTATTGGTAATGATTTGAATCAAAATGTAACATAAAACAGTCAGAAATAAACATCTCAAAAACAACCTGAGAAAGCAAAACCTTGTTTATTTAAATATAAATATTAAATATTTAAATATTAAACTATAAAAATATATAGTCACAAAAAGAAAACAAATCAATAAAAACATGTTCTAATTAAATTTTTTCTTTATATAGAGCTTTTTACAATGGTCATTGTTGAAATCACAAAGGAGCTTTACTGAATCAAAAGGAAATTAGGGAAATGTGTATGAAATATGTATAGCTAATTCAAAATGATCAGGTTGTCCCTGATGAGGAAGCCGAGGGCAATAATATACATTTCGACCTAGGTTCGAATTTATAGATAGAATTTATGGATGTCTGGTTAGATGGATTACAAAGATATTGTGCTCTGCATCGTTCACATTTTACCAGGTTGAAATCTAATAGCTCGAGCTGTATGCTTGATTTATCTGTAAGATATTAATCTCGAATTATGACGTGAACCTCCTTGATTAATTGTGCACTTTGCTTGGAAATTTTACTATAGGTCTAGCTGTATGATATAAATAGAAGTGTTTACCGCATCCTGCTATACATGTCATTCATCACTTTATAATTATTGTTCTTGCCTTCGCTCTTCTGATGGTTTTCAGCTTTCTCTTTCTGCACATTATATTGTTGTGTGGTGTACAGTAATCCCTCGTTTATCGCGGGGGTTACGTTCCGAAAATGACCCGCGATAAGTGAAATCCGCGAAATAGAAAACTTTATTATTTTTTTACAATTAGCAACTATTACATGTATACAAATACAGTGACTCACGTGTAGGCCGTTTCACTGCTCTTCAGACTGGGCCGCTGCATCCTGACTGCGCTCTGCAGTGTTCTCTTCTTCTGAAGCCCGCGGTGCAGGTGTGTTTGTTCGGGAGAAGAATATAGTAATAGGCAGCTGTTGTCGCTCTTTTTTCCTCTTTGCAAAAAGATCCTTGTACACCGACATGCCACCATCGATTACGTTGGAGAACTGTAATGAACGGCTCATCAAAGGGTCCCATTCCTCAGCTACTCGCTTAAGTTCAGTGGCCATTCGCACCATGGTTGCACATAAAGCTGTTTTATGTACGTACACATAACTGCACGAGACGACAAAATGATAACACAATTCGTAGCATGTTTTGATACAAGAAGCGGGAGTGAGTTTTTAGCGAATCAGAATGCAGAACACAATGCACCAAAAAAAAAAAAATGCATTATGAAAATCCGCGAAATAGCGAATCCGCGATAAGTGAACCGCGAAGTGGCGAGGGATCACTGTATAGCGATATGACACAGCACCCAAAATACTTCTGAAGCAATCCAACGCAGCCTTAGTTCTTTGCGGAAGATGAATAAAAATATGCACAGGAAACAAAAACCTTTAAAAAAAAACTATATATGCCGCCGCCAAATACTGGCCAAATCACAGACATGCTGATTTGCACGGGACTATTGTCATCACAGGACCTCGGTGTTCAGTAAAATATGGTGCTGTAGGTAATTTGTGGAGGAATTTTTACTTTACAAATTACAGATATGGCTAATTTACACGGGATTAAGATCACAGACAACTGCCACCAATTATAACAAACTTCACGAGGTCCAAAAATCATAATAATCCCGGGCGAATAGGACATACTGCATTAAGTACCAACCAAAGCGATAGCATACTGCAGAAGATTTACAGTACCTTCAATTCCAATTATGCTTTTTTCCAAAGAAGAAAGAATGTTTTTCAAAGATTCATAATTAGAAATCTTAAAAAATCTATCTTCACTGCCAGCTATCTCTGTCATGTCCAGTATTGCCTTTGGTTTATTGAAAACTTCTGGCCCAACCTGAGAATAAAACATCATTGTTTCAGCAAAGACTAACTCTTTCAGCACATGATAATTAAAAGAAACTGTTCATTGCGATTATTAAAAATAAAACATTTTGTAATTTTAAGCAAACACAATTTTATTATTTTATTAATAGATATAACAATATACCTCGTTGAACGCCATGCTGAATTTTGCTGCAGCAAAAGTTCATTATAAACAGATCAAGAAACTGACAGACTCCAGGGATGGAAGGCAATGATTCATAAGAAAGGTGGCTAATATCTTAACAGTCTTAAAAAATCCTAATCAAATCTAAACTAAATGTAACGTAAGTTAAACAAACTATGCCAAAATAGATTTACAGACAGATTCTATGTTACAGTATGTAAGCAAATTTTGATCAACATATATTTATGCAAGTAGAAATATAAAAAGAACTATAAGTGTACCATTATAGTATAAAAGAGAGGACAAGAGTTAGGAACAGCGAAAATGGGGGGGAACTGGAAAAGTCCCTAGAATCTGGGGAGCATGACAGGTCGTAAAGCATAGACGAGATAAGGTGCCAGGTGTCGGACTTGGCAGAGTGTGAGCGCACACATTTAATGAAGGATTAAAACAAGTGATAGACACACGTACACATGTTTAAGTAAAATTATAGACAAAGATCTAAAAGACACACAATCAGATATTAAGAATACAGAGCTTAATAAAGTAGGAAAAATAAACTAGTATGTGCATCTACATAATACCAAGTAAAGAGATGCTTATACTTGGTCCGTCTCTTGAGAACTGTAGAAAAGACCAGGAGCAGCCAACAAAACCAAGGACAGAAGATAAGATAAGGGAGACATAAGACCAGAAACCAAAAAATAATTGGACGAACCTGAAAGATTAATGAGGGAAACAACGGATGGTCAGGCCGTGGAAACTTAATAAGAGAGGGGCTAACGGGGTGACTATGTAATCAATCATACATTAAAACCAAAATTCAGAAGGATCAGGAGACAATGTGTGTATGTGTCTGTGCGCAGGTGGCCGGAATCTGCCAACAGAATGTGTGTGCGCAGAGTGATAAGGAAGAGACACAGAGCAGGGGTTTCCCCTATGTGTGTGTGAAAATGGTCTTGGGCACAGACTGGATGGGCAGATAAGAAATAAATCAGAGCCACAGAGAGTTTTGTGAATAACATATTTTAATAAGAGTAAGACACAGGATAAAATACAGTAAGCGTATCTACATGATAATAATATAAAATACAAAGTATAAAAGCCCAACGTAAAATACAAAACACAAGGAGTAAAAAGCATCGACAGAAATAAAAGTCCTCAGAAGGAACACAATCTGAACTGCCCTGGCTGTCCGAATCATCCACAGGGATGATGTCATCCATGGAGAAGTTGCAGTTAGCTATAAAATAGAATGACATATATAAAAACATTGAATAGGGTAAAATAAGGCAAATAAGTAATAAATAATAAATAAATTAAGTACAGTAGTATAAAGGAGATGCTTACCCATGACTGGTCTTTTGAGAAATGAAGAATAAACCAAAGAAACACGAGGAAAAAGTCTTGAAAACAAGCAACACCCCTATATTTTTATAAAAAGATATGAAAAGTGTAAAGATAATAGAAAATAATTATTAATGAAAATAAATTATAATGGAGAAAGTTATGAGCATGGAGAGGAGTCAGATAGCGAGGTGTATGATGTAATGGTACAAGATAAGAAAAATTTAATTATAATGGGAGAATTAATTGATAGAAACTGGAATAAAATAATTGATAGAACTGGACTATAATGGAATAAAAATTTGATGTGGTCAGCAAAAAGAGTGTATAGAGGAGGGGTCGGGAAATTCCCCGGGACTCCCCCCTCCTTCTCATGAAGTGTATAAAAGGTGTGTGTCTTTTACTGTGAATTCAGTCTGCTCTTGACAGTGCTTGTATTTACGATCTAAGCATTGCAAGTGCGGCTCACTGGGTTTTATTGCTGCAATAAATCCTCTTACTTCTTCCAGTTCTGTGTGGCGTCTGAAATCTTTTTAATTTTGATTGTAACTAATTTGTTAACTGTTTGATATTTTAAATTGTAGGCAACATTCAACAGGTGGAAGAATTTCCTCCCACATTTATTGGTGACCTCCGACTGCGATTGCCGTCAAGGGGTGACTCCTCTGGGGACCTGGGAACACCGCGACCTGACAGACCATTAACTGGCGCCATTATAGACAAAGGTAAGCAGAAACCTGTTTTATCGAATTCTGCATTAGAAGTTCATGGTCTGTTAGAGTGCGTGTTTCCAGCTGGAGGGAGCAACTCCTAAGGTATATTGAACACATTTTGTTGAATGTTGCTAATATTGATAAAATAAGCGCTATATTTATATTTAATATAAAAAAGACTGGATGAAGTAACAAAGATTTAGGAGATCTCCAAAGGTTTTTTTTTTTATATATATATTTGTGGTGCACGCACGGTTGTATCTGAGGTAACGCCACTGTTGGGGCTAGAGCCCATTTACGAGGAATCGCCAACAGGTGGGGCTGGACCCAGATGGTTTTGTATGATCTGAGGTAACGCCACTGAGTTGGGGCCAGAGCCCGTACACGAGGAATCGCCAACCAGTGGGGCCGGACCCAGATGAAAAGTCCTGCCGAATCACTAGGTAGAGGACGAAAGCAAATCCTCAGACGTGGGCAGGTGGAAAAGTCCTGTAATAAGCCGCTAAGTATAGAACTCATTGAAAAGTGAGGTGTTTCTAAGACGCGGAGCTGAGCAGGTGGAAAAAGTCCTGTAGGTGGTTGTGCTGTGTTCTCGAGGCCTTGAGTCCTAGGGCTAGAACCCACTTGTGTGAGGTATCGCTAGGAACAGTACTGCAATCACGTTCCCTAGGGCTAGAACCCATATATATATATATGAGGTATCGCTGGGGAATGAAAGGAGATTGCTTGGAAATTCCTACAGGTGGTATTGAAGTGTTCTGGGCCCAGGTTGTGTTGTGTGATAAATTGTTTTATTGTTTTGAGTACTCAAATTGCTAAAAACTGTTGTAAAAAGTAGAAAAGCGCTTGTGCTGTGTGTGTTTTGTATCTGTGTGTAACGTGTCCTTTAAAAGTGTGCGGACATTAAATTTATGTGCAAAGTCCGTCACTTATATGTGTATGTGTAAGAATATGGTAAGTGATATGGTATTAGAGATACAGTAACTAAATATGTAGATACCTTTTACGGAATTTCTGACTTGATATAATTATTAATAAATATAATAAGTATAAATAAATAATAATAAGTTTAAATAATAGCATATAAGATAAAAGCATATAAGTGATACATATAATATTTATAGTATTAAAATATACGTGTGGTTATGGTACACGCTGTTAGATATAGAACTCACTGTGACATAAGCTTCGTGCCAGCATAGTAGTATTATAAAATAATAATATTTTTGGATTAGTGTACATATGCGCAGCAACATATTAGTTATTGAAGATAAGCTTAGGTAAAATACAAAAGGTACCTTTATGTGTTGTGTAGTCGACGACACAATACTAATAATAATAAACATAGTGCATAAAGTTATAAATGCACCTAGGTTATACATAAAACAAATATTAAAAATGGAGGAGATCAGATGATAAGTGGAGTTAGAGAAATTAACCGGGATGAGCAGATAAGAGAAGAAGGAGTTTTAACTAAGCACGAACAGGAGTTTAGAATCTTGGAGTCAGATCAGAGTGAAAGATATAGATGTTTATTGAATAATCCTGAAAAGGATTTAGAAAAAGAGTGTGACAAGGGAGAGTGGATTCTTAGGCTCTTATTAATACCTGATGTGTTAGATCTTGACGGCAACACACTTTATTACTTATATCATATTTCAGAATGGAGAAATTAGTTTTTCTTTAAGGTTAGTTCCTAGAGAGATTTGTTTAAGAGTAATAAATAAGTATGATAGAATTTGGAGGAATAAGTGGACCCCCCTCCGCTGCCTTGTTTAACTCTGCTCATTTCACTGCTGTAAGCAGAGCCAGATTTTGATATATTGCATTTAGAAGGCGGCGCGCGGGAGGTTGGAAAAGAAAAAGATAAGGCCTAAAAGAGCAGACACAGGTCCGGTAGTGCTGGGTCGTGTGTGGGTGATTAATAACAATAGTGAATTGGCGTTAATACATGTAGGACCAGACGGAAGAATAATTTTTAGACTTCAAAAAGAAGTTACATTTCTGATATTGACACCAGTGGAAAATTAATGTTTAAAAAATATATATAGAATAAAATAGCTATTCTAAATCGGTAGCAGCTATAAAGTACACAGTAAGAGAACTAGGGTTAGAGACACAGGAATTTACACTATAAATCAAGACAGAAGTGTGTGATGGGGAAGCTACTCTGCTAAAAAAAAAAAACCGCATGAATAAAGCCAGCAGACACCTGCAGACATAAATTATAACTAAACATGAAAATATATGAAAACTATAAAATGGCATGACAGGACATCCGGAGAATTGCAATGGCTTACACAGGAAACTTTTAACGAAGAATGTTGTAAGGAAGAAAAATAAATAAAAAAATAAATAAATAATAATAATAATAATAATAATAATAATAATAGTACAAATAAATAAATAAATAAAAGAAATGCTCAAACACACAACTACAGGAAAGAGTAGCAAGAAAAAAAATGACATTGTTGAATGGGTTGAAAAGGAAGAATAAGAAAAGGATAAAAGAAGACAAACTGAAGAAATAAATTAACAAAACAAAAAAAAAAAACAGGAAACAAGTTAGAGAAAGAGGATCAGGAGTCAGGAGGGAGCGAAGACAGGAAAGAAACTTAGAATTAGAAAGACCACCACCATACACTGAGGAACACATACAACAGAGGAATAGGGGGAATGTAACCATTACAGAAGATGCAAGATAAAGGAACATGGGGATTTGAAGGACACGTGTTGAAAAAAAAATAAAAAAATAAATAAATAATAATTTTAAACTGATGTCATGTGACTCTGAGTGATTGCCCAGACGAACGAAGAAACAAGACAAGAGTCAACAACTCCCAGGCATGATAGTGACAACGAAAAAGAATGGAGTGAAGAAGAAGAAACAGAATCACACATGCTAACAAAGAAAGAGGAGATGGAGAGAATGAGAAAACGAAGTACGCAGTACCTGAGGGAAAGAAAAGGGCTTGGAGATAAACGGCAAGCCATATCCGACAAAGGAATGATGGAACAAGAGGAATGTGCCATGAAGGAAAGAAAAAAAAGAGAAGAAGAAGACCTGGAAGAAAGGGAAGACATAGACGTATGTCCCAGAGAATCCTGCTCGTCGCCATGTCACGAGTCTGACACAGAAGAGGCAGAAATCGAGGAGGAAGGAAGGAAGGAAAGGGAAAGAAAAAGGGTTCATAATCATTGAACCTAAAAGAAAGATGCAAGAAAAAGAACAGCAAGGAAAAGACCGGATGAGCACTCCAAGATGCAGCGATCAAGCATACCCAAGATGGGGGAGAACAGGAGTGCATGAGTAGAAGTCGCCATGAGACTCCCAGTACAGCAGAAGATGAGAGGGAGGTCACTGGAAAAAAAAAAAAAAAAAAGGGAACGCAATGATGACCAGACTGCAGAAGAGTGACCCTGCTATTGCACTGCATCATGTATTAGGACACAGGAAGTCAAGATGAAGAATATGCACAGATGTGGACAGATGTCATGGAAGACTCTATCACCTATATGGCACTAGGAGACATAATCGCAATAGCAGCCATCACTGTACACCTGACTGAACACCTGGAACACTGGCATCAAGTATCTAACACAGCACCCCACATCTCTCTGTTAGTGGGAGAAGAAAACACAATCTAAAGAACTATAACCGATGGTCAAGCATGCAGCTGAAGTGACTTGGATGGGAACAAACCTCTAATCCTTCTGTACATATTTCACAAGATCAAGGATTTTTGAAAATAACGTTTTTAGAAATAGATAGAATGAGGGTAACACACACAGAGATAGATGGGAACATGCTGTTGTCAACACACCCTCAGAGGGGGATGTGTAACATTCTGTTATCATCGCACACACAAATGTCAGTAAGAATGATAGGACAGGTAGATGAAGGAGAAGGGATGTTAGAGGAAGAATTGCTGAAAACAATCCCAGAGAAACTATGGACAAGACATTCCACAGATGTAGGATTAGTTAAGTCTGGAGGACAAGTGTTAATAAAATAAGACCAAATGCAATATTGCCTTGTCAAAGATAGTACCCATTGACACCTTAAGCTATAACAGGTATTAAGCCTACAGTAGATGGGTTATTAGAAGCTGGAAGATTAATACCAATTAAAAGTCCTTGTAATACTCCCATATTTCCTGTCAGAAAGCCCAACTCAGATAATAGAGACTTGTGTATGACTCATAAGCCATAAATCAAATTGTAGAAGCAGAATTGCCTGTAATGCCCGATCCTCACACACTGCTGTCTAATATACCAGTAGGTAGACAGTGGTACACTGTCATAGATTTATGTTCAGCATTTGTTAGTGCTAGCTGAAAATGGACAAAGTTAGTAAAGAAGAGTTTGAATTCTGTAAGCAGAAACTAGAATATCTAGGCAGAGTCTTAAAAGGAACATCTAGACACATATCTCCTGAACATATAGAAGCAATATTAAAAACTCCTAAACCATGGCCTGTAAAAGAGATGCTGTCTTTTCTAGGTAGGATTTAGTAGAGACTGGATTTGTGACTTTGCATTAAAAACAACACTATTTAGAGCAATAGTTAAAACAGGTGATAGTGCAGTGTTAGAACGGATACCTGAAGCACTGGAGGTTTTGAACAGCTAAAGAGAGAACTCTGTACAGCACCAACACTTGCTAGTCCAGAGTATAATAAGCCATTCCACCTGTCTGTCTCAGAATGTGGCGGTTTTGTAAAAGGGGTTCTGATTCAATAACAAGGTCCTAGTAAACAACTAATTGCTTATTATAGTACAGTGCTTGATAATATTGAAAAGGACATGCCACCCTGCTACCAAGCAGCAGCATTTGCGTATCAGAAAGCCCCATCAATTACCATGGGACATCCAGTCGTATACCACCCACATATAACACACACTCCTGACCAGCCATAGTTTGTAATCACAAATACTAGAAGCAAAAAATAGGATGTAATACTCTCTGCACCTGAGTTAACTATATGAAGGTGTCAGCAAAACACTTAAAGACACGACAAGACCTAGAGAATCAACCTCTGTCACATCCAGATTGTATATTCTTTGTAGATGGGTCGTGTTTTAGAAATGGGGATAGCAATACAGCAGGCTATGCTATAGTAACACCAGCCCTAGATGGAAAAGCATTTAGAATAGTACAAGCGGAATATGTGCCACTACCCTGTACCCAGTTAACTGAGTAAATCGCTTTGTCAGGCGCCTGTAAGATAGTAGAAGGAAAAGCATGTACAATATATACTGATTTAGCTTACACATATGGAATATGCCATTTGTATGGCCCCATATGGGCACAAAAAGGTTACGAGAGAGCGGACGGAACATCAGTAGTATATGGAAAGGCAATTGCAGAGCTAATAGATGTAATCAAACTACCATCTAGCCATAGTTAAATGTGTACAGCACATAGAAAAGATAGTACTTTTGTTAGTGATGGAAAGGAAGCAGCAGACACACGAGCAAAATTCTTGTGTAGAGAAGATTTGGAATCCCAAACACCCTTAACTTAGATAACGGAAAGCACTTTGCAAACAAGGTAATATAGAAAGTAACTCAGTGGTTAAATATCAAGCTTAGGTTTGGATTTTTGTATCGCCCAATCTCAAGGGATGGTAAAGATAGCGAATGGAATTCTAAAAATGAAATTGGCAAAAATATGTGCAGATACAGGTATGAACTGGTCACAAGCTTTACCATTAGCTTTGATGTGCATGAGATCGCAAACTAACCGAAACACGCATTTAATATCGCATGCAATGCTTACTGGCAGACCAATGCTGACATCCTTTGATCGAGGACCCTATAAAGGTCCATCTCTCGAACAACTACAAAGTGAACTTGATCATTATGTAAAACACTAATCTGAAATACACAAAGTTATTTTCCAACAGGTTAAGAGAGCGACAGTGCTACATGACAACAGGCAGAGACCAGCTAACGACGCAGAGGAGACACACGAAAGAACAGTGCTTCCTGGTGATTGGGTATTTATTCGAGTATTTAAAAGAAGGTGGAACCAAGCTAGAAGAGAAGGACCTCACAAGGTGGTGTTGGCAACTCCAATTGCTGTGAAAGTTAAAGGTAAAGAAATTTACATCATTGCTGCAAGGTCGCCAAATCCAGACCAGGTACTGTAAGAGACAGGGCGCCCCAGGGATTTGCAATCAGACCTGGGTTTGCAAATAGACGCCTAGAGAGGCCTAGACAACAAGCACCAGACCCATATGAACACACTGAAGAATTGCCGTGGAACGAACCAGAAGAACAAGAATCAGAACAACCAGAAGAACAAGTCTATTGGCCAGAGTGGCCCCAAGATAACATAGGAGAGTGGGAATCAGAACTCATTGAAGAAGAGGCTGCTGCAGAACAAGCTGGACCAGCCCAAAAGAACAAGAGCCTGAGGCAAACAATGACAAGAAAAAACGTACAAGAATTGAAGAAGCAGCATGGCAACAGCTAGAACTTGACACTGGATCAGATAGTGATTAGAATAGTTAAAGCGACCCCAACAGTAACGTGATACTCAACGAAAAACACACCAAGACATATATTATGTAGATTATTAGGCCATAGCCCTAAGTGTCGACTTTGTGATCCGTTACTACCCCCGAAATAATCTTAAATTTATGCTTATAATCATTACAATCATAACTATTCTACTGCCAGATCTAACTGATGGCAGAGCCACTTTGAGTAATGACACCAGCCCAGACTGGAACCTTAAGGAAAGACAAATTAGCATTAGCATTAGCCTCAATAACTGTCGAAGAAGGAGAGGAGGAAGACGTGTTCGAAAGCAGAGAGAGAAAAGGAAAAGGAAAGGCAAGAGTTTAGGAGTGAAAGTAGGGACTTTGAATGTTGGGACCATGACAGAGAAGGGAAGAGAGTAGGTTGATATGATGCAGAGAAGGTAATAAAGAGTTGCATTGTGTCTTTGTAGATTTAGAGAAGGCGTACGACAGGGTGCCGAGAGAGGAGCTGTGGTGTTGTATGAGGAAGTCTGGAGTGGTAGAGAAGTATGTTAGAGTGGTGCAGGACATGTATGAGAGCTGTAAGTCAGTGGTGAGACCAGCGATGCTCTACGGCTTAGAGACAGTGGCACTGAAGAAAAGACAGGAGGCAGAGTTGGAGGTAGCAGAGCTGAAGATGTTGAGGTTCTCCTTGGGAGTGACAAGGATGGATAGGATCAAGAATGAGTTCATCAGAGGGACAACCCATGTTAGATGTTTTGGAGATAAAGTCAGAGAGGCCAGATTGAGGTGGTTTGGACATGTTCAGAGGAGAGATGGTGAATATATCGGTAGAAGGATGCTGAGGTTGGAACTGCCAGGCAGGAGATCTAGAGGAAGACCAAAGAGGAGATTTATGGATGCAGTAAGAGAGGACAACGGAAATTGATACAACATGGAAAAATGTTCTTCCAATGGCTGAAAATTTACAGCAGACTTATTGACCTCAAGGGATTGTATTGCGTGTCATGATAGAATAAACCCCTACATGCGATTCCCACACAAGGTACAGTGCGAAGGAATGTACAGACAACCCAACATACAGTACATTAGAATTATGCCCAAACAGCTGTCTCTTGCACTCAGCTGCAGTACATTATGGCAGTAAGAGTAAAATCTTTCCGTGCCACGGGCATACGCCACTCCACATGTCACCGCTATGTGCGCATGGCACTGACACCTGCCACTCCACATGTCACCGCTGCGTGCGCATGGCAGTCCACAGGCCACCGCTGCGTGCGCATGGCAGTCCACAGGCCACCGCTGCGTGCGCATGGCAGTCCACAGGCCACCGCTGCGTGCGCATGGCAGTCCACATGGCAGTCCACAGGCCACCGCTGCGTGCACATGGCAGTCCACAGGCCACCGCTGCGTGCGCATGGCAGTCCACATGGCAGTCCACAGGCCACCGCTGCGTGCGCATGGCAGTCCACATGGCAGTCCACAGGCCACCGATGCGTGCGCATGGCAGTCCACAGGCCACCGCTGCGTGCACATGGCAGTCCACATGGCAGTCCACAGGCCACCGCTGCGTGCGCATGGCAGTCCACAGGCCACCGCTGCGTGCACATGGCAGTCCACAGGCCACCGCTGCGTGCACATGGCAGTCCACATGGCAGTCCACAGGCCACCGCTGCGTGCACATGGCAGTCCACATGTCACGGCTGCGTGCACATGGCAGTCCACATGTCACCGCCGCGTGCTCATGGCAGTCCACATGTCACCGCTGCGTGCACATGGCAGTCCACATGTCACGGCTGCGTGCACATGGCAGTCCACATGTCACCGCTGCGTGCACATGGCACTGGCAGCTGCCACTCCACATGAGCATGGAACGCGATCTTTCACTGTTATATGCGCTTGGCAACCGACCCGCGCTAAAATGCCCCCCTGCCAGGAATTGCCCCCCCTACATAATCGCTATCAAAGATGGCTTTGCTAGCGATTATGTAGGGGGGGAATCCATGGCAGGCGGGCATTTTAGCGCATAACAACTAATTCTGTGTAAAGTTTTTCTAAAGTTGCGTAGTAGAAGAGGCGAGTTGCTCGGTCTATCCGCTGTGCTTCGGTAAGCTGTGCTTCGGTAAGCTTTTCTGGTGCCAGGAGAGACTCAGTCAAACACACACATGTCTGCCAGAAAGGTCTCTGTTTATTAACAGCAAAAGATGGGGTTTTTCTATGTTTGACCAAACGCCTGTGCCATAGACATATGTTACTAAGAACATGAACCTTTGTAAATGTCCTGGTGAGATCCTGAAGAATCAAAGGAGAGGAAGATCACAAGAGGGGGAAGGAGACAGGGGGGGGGGGGGGAGACAAAGAGGGTCTGGGAAGGTGAGCGTGGGAGCGTTCACACCTTTAACAGCAGATGCAAGAGGAGACAGGAAGATAGCAGCAGGAAAGATTTAACACGTTAATATCAGATCTATGAGGAAGAGAGCAAGAGAGTAGAAATAACTCCTTTATATATCAAATAATTCTAACAGGTTGTATATCGTGCTCTGAATAATAAATGTTCTGTTATGTCTTCAATCATTGTAATTTGACATTTTTTTGTTTGTTTGTTTGCTGTTTTTTCATAGTATGCTGCAAGGCCGGTTTGTTTGTCTTGCCCCCTCAAATAAACATTTTGAAATGTTGAGAAAGCACATGTTAATATACTCACAAAATGAATATATTAGAAGTTGAAAAAATGATCTTCGGTAGCGGAAAAATCCGCCGAAAAAGGGACACTACACAATACGTATCACACTACACATATCTCTGTCCCTCTGCTGTGTGTATTCATTCACAGGCTGCAGCACACGCACGCACGCACACACACACACACACACACATCTCCCCTGAGCCCTCGGTAAACATCTAATCAGCGTCCGTATGCAGATGAGTCAAGACGTAGCTAAGATAAATGTTATGTCATTGCTCGAACATGCGTATACACATGATGCCCCCTTCACATTTCTCACTGCCCCCCCCATATGTCTGGTCTAGAACCGGCCCTGGTATACTGAACAAAATTAAAATAAAACTTGAACGTGCAATCAATGATTCAAAAAGGCTGCATGAAGAGGTTGGCACTAAAGAATAAATCCATACATCCATACATGTTCATATGACAAGAAAAATACAAAACAGTAGGCTAATTAATTAATCTTTGTGAGGCTTGGGGAGTTTACAAACGGGGTACAAAGGTATGCTACACGCGCACACACATTTATAACGGGTGTAGACTATACTTTCCGCGTACATCAGTGGATTGTTCTTATTTTTTAATTAACCTCACGGGGAGAAAATGTATATTCAGACTAAGGGAATGTGATGGTGGTCTTTGGTTAATGGAGGATACAGATGTTATATCCACTGCACTAATCACAATACAGTACACAATTGCTTTAAGTTCATGAGCCATGTTCAAGCAGATCAGATGTATTTGTCATCGTGGATGAGGTGGAAAGATGTTGGTTTGGGGGGATTGGGGGAGTGTGGTTTGAAGAGAATTTGTGTGTGTGTTAGGTGGTGTGAGAGTGGGTTTTTCAAACTTGCAGTAAAAAATTTTGGGGGGCAGTTTTTGATTCACCCTTATCTAAGTACTGTAAATACTTAAACAGTCTTGGGTTAAAAAGTCGGCCTTTCAACACGCACCCCCACCCCTAAATATCTTCTTAAGTCACCAGTCATCAGGTGCCGACACCCTCCCCCAAAATTGTCACCTTTCGTGACCTCCAGTACCCTGTAAGCTAGTTATTTGATTGGTGTAAGTGTATTGACCAGTGCGATTTGATTGGTCTAACATCGACATCAAGAACATTGGAGGCAGCGACAATGAACTTCAAAGATCATTTCAGGAGTATCTCTGTCAGCGTAAGTACATTACCCTTTTTTATCTGATGTAATCAGATTTGATAATTTGTAATTTCAGGATTTGACACTTTAATATGTAAAATTAAATTTTATACGTGCAAAGTTTAATGGATATAACAAGTAGCTCATGCTTTGGTTTCGTCTTTTTTTTTGGAATAGGTGACACTTGTTTGACTCAACAATGGAAGGTAAGATATTCAACATTATTATTTGATGAATATTTTATTCTGAAAATTATTTCACAGTGTATCCACAGCTCCTTATTTGTTAAAGACTTAAATGTTTTGTTCAGTGATTTCTGAAAACATTTTTGGCCTACACGATTTAATGCAGTAGTTCAACAGCGTCTACCGGAGGTCGCATCTGTTGGCCATAAACGTACAAAACAGTAACCATTATATACTTGACCATTACTTTTGAGTGTACCGCAAAATCTTTGTGGTTTGTAAGTATAATGACACTAGTACATCGAATGGTCAAGGTTCTTTTAGGAGGGGAGGGAGGAGGGGGGGCGATCTCCGTGAACCATTCAGATAATTAATATATGCCATACTGACTTAATGTCATTAATTGATTGCAATGTGCCAATCAATCCATCTATCTTCTGTTGTTATTTTACAGGAAGATTATTTGAGTTTCTCAGCAAAGAGGATTTTTTGGATCTTGGAGGTGATCATGATTGTTGTTACTGCTCTTCTTCAGTTACAGCCTCGAAAAATCATTATTCAGTAAAGCATCTGAGATTTGCCATACACTTTAAAGAGGGTGTCACAGGTAAGTAATATCATGAACACTGAGTCTTGCAAATCCTAGAAATCTATTACATGTAAATAAAGAAGATATATTAGTAACAAACTGTTAACAAAACATTCTGTTGTATTTGTAGACAAGTTCTCCATACCATGCTACTGTCCAGATCGGAAATGTGGTCAAAGGAGCCATTGGCATTGCCCGAAATGTACCAAAATAATAAACAGATCAGACAACTTCAAATCCCACTTAAAAAACCATGGTAGGTACATTTAAAATTATACAATTTGTAGCTCTGACCAATTTGTAAGTATTGTATAATTAATGTAATTTATTGTTCTTTTTTTTATTTTTGCCACAACAGGTCTGACGGTGACAGCAAGCCCTTCTGGTGAGTACACTGACAAATTTAAACTGCCATCTGAATTATTATTTATTTTTTTATGCACATTTAAAAGCAAAACACAAACTTAAAGCTCCTATGTTTACGCTCAGTAATTTTACTTAAGTTCCAATGAAAATAGCATGTTCTTCAATCACGTTAAACTCTTTAAATATTCAATAATGGTTTATTAATGAAATAGTCATGTCTCATATTGAATGGATCTTTTATTATCAGATGGGGAACAACATTCTCTGTTGACTGTTGCAACTGACCAAGTCCAACAAGGAACCAGGGTTTGTCGTATTTGTGGGATTAATTTCACCACCACCTCAAACTTAAGAAGGCATGAAAAGGAGCAGCATGATGGAGAAGAACCAATGATGTGCATTGACCCCAAAAATGGACTCTATGTGACAACAAAGCATTCTCATGGAGTGAGACTTCCTGTACATGTGCAAAAGTGTTTGCCAGCACAGCTGTATGATTGTGAAGTAGATGAATGTAGAGACTTCATGAGCATAGCTGCTCAAAGTGGAAACCCTGGGAAAGAATGCTACCACCTAGAGAGGACCAGAAGAGCCCATGTGTATATTCCACTTCCAGCACTGAACACTGAGTCTTTGAACGACATGGTGAAAAAAGGAATAATATCAACATCTAGACAAGAAGAATGTATGGCACTATACCAACGCGCTAACGGAGGTGAAGCTGACAGTGTGTTTCCAGTTTTCTGGGGGGAACACAGTCTCTCTGACAGATATATATTCTTCTCCGTGTACACTGGTGAGAAGGACAACTGGTGTAAGTTTGGGAGGACCATTTCAACATTTGACACAAAATCAGGTAAATGGCACTGCCAGTGTATAGGCTCAAGAAACAGGATCAGTTGTATACATAGATACATGTCTATGTGGTGGCTCTTTCAAGAGCATCCTCATTTGGCCAAAAATGCTGTGGATACAGCAAATGAAGACATTGAGGACATAGAGGAGAATTTCAGTGGAAATCTGGGTATGCATAATCATCAAGGATACACAAATAGTAGTGTGATTGCAATGACCAACTACTTGTGGACGTCCAAAAGAATCCCAGAGGACCTTCCACTGGATTTAACTAAAACAGAAAAGCTCGTTCCACACAACATTGAGCCCACAGAAGTAAACTGTCCTTACTGTCCAGGGCCATGTCCTCCTGAACTGAGCAATGCTTTTGTAATAACGACACAAGCAACAGCTTATGGGATTTTTTCCCAGAGTAAAGGTAGGATATTCCATACTATTTTGAAATATAAGTCACTTATCAATTTTATGTATATATATGTAGGAATTACAGTTTATGGAAAGGACTGCCCAGTGTGCCGAATTGTAGTTAGTTTTCAGGACTACAATTCAGGATTTCATAATTATAACAACAGGATCTTCCTTTCCATACCCTTATGTTCGTTTCTGACAACCGGCCTTTCGGTGAGTAGCTGATTGTTATAACTGGGATGTTTATTTGTACTAAATTACTAAAGCACATACAAAAACTTGAAAAACATGTTTGAAAACATCCTCCTTTTAAATTTTTTCAGAATCACATTGCTGTTGGGCGGATGCTGCGCACAATTGAGTCACATTCAGCAACTACTGTGCCCCATAACTCAATCAGAAAAGCATTTTATCACTTTTCAGCTCTCAGGAGGTATTCTTACAGCTACTTCTGTTACCGCTGTGGACACCACCCATCTGTTGTCATTGCTGATACAAACTGGAAGGTTGCATTTGAATTTCCAGGTGAGAATTGACAAAAAATTTATTTCAAGAGTTCTAGCATCATTTATCCAGCATTAACATGCTATAATGTCATTTCCCCTTTTTTTGCCACACAACTATCAGTTCATCTTTTGAAACGCCCAGAACAACATAATGACACATCCCAGGAAACAGAGATCAACGTGGCTGCAAGGTGGGAGGATTTGGAGAAGGAAATTATAGCCACTGGATTCTGTGATGGTAAGCATAATATACTGTAAAATCTGACAAATGATATTGGGGAAATTTTTGTTGATATTTAGCAACATTAGTATTCTATCAGTAATGGTAATATAAATTAATATTAATTGTATTAATGTAGTAAATGTATTAATTGCAGTCAGCCATGCATTTACAGTACTTTAAATTTTAACCTTACAAATTCCATACTTTAGTTGCATCCAGCAATCCATTTAGTAGCACTTTATCCTACTCTGGCTTTGCTCCATGGATGGGGCAACAAACGAGGAGTGAAACCCTGCCCAAAACAGAGATTTTCAAAGGGCTATCCCAAAGGGACAGGGCCAGCACCAGTAAAGAAAGGACAGATGGAAAGGACATTGACGAGGACCAGATTTTGCACGTGCTTGATTCAAAATCGGTACATTACAGAAAACATGACTTTTTTTACATTCATTTTAATATGCAACATAGTAGTATAAAATTTTTTCCTAAATATTTTGAATGTTAATCATCTTTTCATCAGCCTAAAAAAGAAGACCTGACTAAAGCCTGCAATATTCTGGGAGTGTCTGCCAGTGGATCCATTTCCGACATTATAAACAGGCTTGAGGAGCTTCTCCTGTATAAGAATGTTTATCCTAAGATGTTTGTAAAACTCAAAAAAGCTGGAGGTAAGATGTCATATATATTACTTACAGTACTGAATCATTAATTGGAATTTACTCCACAATATTTTTATTGATTTTAAACAGGGATATAACAGGGTAAACATATAATGTTTCAATACAGGTTTTATAACCCCCTTATAAACCCTATAACACCCACCCAGTCCCTCCCTGACTCCAAGCCAGTTTTACACGCATAAGAAAGGCTAGACGCCGGGCATTGAGAGAAAACGAAAAGAAAAAAGAAAAATATGGAGCTGGAAGTTTTTTGGTTCTGCGTGCAAAGATAAAAAGGGGAAAGAAAACAAACAATTAATTGGAATTTAAATAGATTTAATTTCATTATAATCATATTTGTTCTAACACAGGTGGAGTCTTACACATGGGGTGCACACATGGAGTGGTGTATTATGCATCACCATTATGGTGGCAGGAGTCTGCTCGGGATCATGGAGATGCCCTGCTCAGTTTTAAACACCCCCCCCCCCACCGTGTACATTTGTGATGTTGCTGGACGTGTTGCCAGACATCTAAATAATCACACAAAGCAAAAATTTTTCCAGCCACACGATGGGAGGATGTGTGAGCCAAATGAAAAGAACATATCTTTGGCAGCTGATGGAAAACTAAGGATACATCTTGACTGGGTAAACAACATCAAAATGAAAACCCGGCACTCAAAATCCTGACAGAATATTAGGTCCACATCCAGAAACTGGAACATCAGACCGCTTTTGCTTTTACGATAGGTTCCATCAAAAGAACCAGAAACGACCAGAGGAGAAATTGCGCAGTCTAAAACTAATCCCTGAACTGGCCTCTCTAGTTAACTCTTCAGAAGCAGAACAAGTAAATAGAGAGCTTTCCTCGAGCCGATATTCGTTGTGCCAAATGAAAGATACTCACTACATGTTTTCGCTGCGTCTCTGCATCTTCATAATGCCAAGAAGAATTCTGCATTTTTTAAAGAAATGCAGAGGCGTGCAGCTGAAAACGTACACATAGGACTACAGGGCAAACTCATTTATGGACAAAAAGGTAATGAAGTGAAGGTTGAGTTAATGTCTGCAGTTAGATATGCCAGTTTTTTATGATAGCTATTCTGTAGTATCTGCTGTCGAGTAACGTAAGCCATATTCATAAATAATTGCAGAAACAAACACAAAGCCTAGAGAAGTACAGAGCAAAGGTCCAGATGTCTCAGGAAAATTGGATAGCACGCCAGAGGAAGGGAAGAAGTTTTCAGTGTCAGTGTTCCCAATTGAGCAGACACACAAGGTAAACATTATGGAATTTGTACACCACAGACAACCAATTACACCAAGAAATAAAACAGTAATGTCAGCATTTACAATCAATTTAATTAAATGTACTTTTGCAATATTAGGAGACAATCTCCAAACAGTACACTGAGAAGAGAAACGATGATGATGTCGTTGCCAGAATTTCTCAGTATGCCATTTTGTATCTGCGGGACCTGAAGTCTGTTCTCCCCCCACATCTGCTGAGTGACACAAGCAGTACAGCAATGCCGTGGCTAACTGATAATGTAAGTTTGAATGCTATAAAGCAGTTGTCTTAAAAAAATTCTTATTTATACATTTAAAATATACATAATTAGAATCACCCCAGTTATGGTTATTTATGAGTATTTACAAACATCTGCTTATTTTGGTTTAAAGGCTGTAAATTGTCGCATTGCTCAGATTGCCGAAGACACTAATGATGTAAGTTATTCACACACAATTCATCACTGACCTATGACTTTTTTAGTTTGTTATGTAAAGACTAGAACATGTGCATTTGGGTTTCAGGTTGTGGCCTTGAGCACCGCCAAAATCATTTTGTGGCACAGGGATTGGCAGAGAGATGCAACAGTGTCAGATGAACATTTGAAAGAGCTTGAGGTATATTAAAATGCATAATAGAAAACGTCCATCTTTTATTCAGCATATGCCTCAAGCCAGTTTAAAATAATAGTCTCATAAATGTCTCAGACATCAGTGTTTCCTGTTTGCTTAATTTCAGAAAACCTCAGAATTCCTGAAAATACTTTTACCAAGGATTGTTGGACCTGGTGATAACCCAGAGCAGGGAAACCACTTCATTCTTTGGGTAACAAGAAATTATGTTTAATGAAATGTTAGTAATTGTTTTATCTTCATTCTCAAACTTCTAACAAGTTCTTGAGTCTGCTTCAAACTGAACCACAATTTCATAATGCTGTAGCCACTGCTTTTTCATATTTGAAAAATGTAATTATTATTTGGATTTTACAGGTTTTTGACATGACTACAAAAACCATCAGAGTTTATGACAACATTGATCAGTATGTGACAATTTCAAACCGGGACATGGAAGTTTTGAAGTAAGATTTTACATTTTATTGTAATTGTTATTGTAATCACAAATTGTGTCCAATATATATGATGTATAAATATTACTTATTGGAACATTTACGTTCTATACTAAAATACTTGTTTTTATTCAGGGATGCTTTTAGAAATATTGCCTCCTTGAACAGTTGGACTGTGTGCAGTCCACATCAATGGCAGAGAGATGACGGAAGGAACTGTGGTGTTTTTGTATGCACAGTGAGTTTACCATTTTTCTATATATATATATATATATATATATATATATATATATATATATATATATATATATATACAGTGGTGTGAAAAACTATTTGCCCCCTTCCTGATTTCTTATTCTTTTGCATGTTTGTCACACTTAAATGTTTCTGCTCATCAAAAACCGTTAACTATTAGTTAAAGATAACATAATTGAACACAAAATGCAGTTTTTAAATGAAGGTTTACGTTATTAAGGGAGAAAAAAAACTCCAAATCTACATGGCCCTGTGTGAAAAAGTAATTGCCCCCCTTGTTAAAAAATAACTTAACTGTGGTTTATCACACCTGAGTTCAATTTCTGTAGTCACCCCCAGGCCTGATTACTGCCACACCTGTTTCAATCAAGAAATCACTTAAATAGGAGCTACCTGACACAGAGAAGTAGACCAAAAGCACCTCAAAAGCTAGACATCATGCCAAGATCCAAAGAAATTCAGGAACAAAAGTAATTGAGATCTATCAGTCTGGTAAAGGTTATAAAGCCATTTCTAAAGCTTTGGGACTCCAGCGAACCACAGTGAGAGCCATTATCCACAAATGGCAAAAACATGGAACAGTGGTGAACCTTCCCAGGAGTGGCCGGCCGACCGAAATTACCCCAAGAGCGCAGAGACAACTCATCCGAGAGGCCACAAAAGACCCCAGGACAACATCTAAAGAACTGTAGGCCTCACTTGCCTCAATTAAGGTCAGTGTTCACGACTCCACCATAAGAAAGAGACTGGGCAAAAACGGCCTGCATGGCAGATTTCCAAGGCGCAAACCACTTTTAAGCAAAAAGAACATTAAGGCTCGTCTCAATTTTGCTAAAAAACATCTCAATGATTGCCAAGACTTTTGGGAAAATACCTTGTGGACCGACGAGACAAAAGTTTAACTTTTTGGAAGGTGCGTGTCCCGTTACATCTGGCGTAAAAGTAACACAGCATTTCAGAAAAAGAACATCATACCAACAGTAAAATATGGTGGTGGTAGTGTGATGGTCTGGGGTTGTTTTGCTGCTTCAGGACCTGGAAGGCTTGCTGTGATAGATGGAACCATGAATTCTACTGTCTACCAAAAAATCCTGAAGGAGAATGTTCGGCCATCTGTTCGTCAACTCAAGCTGAAGCGATCTTGGGTGCTGCAGCAGGACAATGACCCAAAACACACCAGCAAATCCACCTCTGAATGGCTGAAGAAAAACAAAATGAAGACTTTGGAGTGGCCGAGTCAAAGTCCTGACCTGAATCCTATTGAGATGTTGTGGCATGACCTTAAAAAGGCGGTTCATGCTAGAAAACCCTCAAATAAAGCTGAATTACAACAATTCTGCAAAGATGAGTGGGCCAAAATTCCTCCAGAGCCCTGTAAAAGACTCGTTGCAAGTTATCGCAAACGCTTGATTGCAGTTATTGCTGCTAAGGGTGGCCCAACCAGTTATTAGGTTCAGGGGGCAATTACTTTTTCACACAGCGCCATGTAGGTTTGGATTTTTTTTCTCCCTAAATAATAAAACCCCTCATTTAAAAACTGCATTTTGTGTTTACTTGTGTTATCTTTGACTAATAGTTAAATGTGTTTGATGATCAGAAACATTTTGTGTGACAAACATGCAAAAGAATAAGAAATCAGGAGGGGGGCAAATAGTTTTTCACACCACTGTATATATATATATTCATGTTGATGGTGTTTATATAATTAAATTAAAAATGTTTGGTGCATATACCTGATTCTGTTAAATCCTTATTTTAACAGATAGCAGAGATGGAGGCTAGAAATATTCAAATGTGCCATGAAGTGCTGCACAATGAACAGATGTGTCACCTTCGGCTCTACCATGCCTTATGCATGGTGAAAAAACTGCAACCGCTGGTAATGCTGGGGTTTAAAAACATTATAGGTTTACAGAATATGCAAAACTTGACATGAACATTTTTCCTATGATTTTCTATTTAAGGTTAAAACAGTGCAGAGTGCAAAACAAAACACCTGTATGGCCCAGGATGCTGGAGTTTGCATTTACCAAAAATATCATTCAAAGTATGTAATGGCTATTGAATTTCCACATTATCTATAATAAGCAGTTATATTTTTTATTCTTTTTTTTTTAAATATACTGTATATTTTTTATAATATATTTTTATATTTTTATCTGTCTGCAGAGTAATGCACCCAAATGTCAAGTCACTGAACTGGATTCAGTGTGATTTTTGCAAAAAATGGCTGCATGCAGACTGCGCTGGCATCAGCCTTGACACAGTCACAGAGGATACAACATTCTGCTGTGGATGTGACACTAAACATGTGCACACCTTCGAGAAGTATGTGTCATACATATATTTTTAACAAAATAAAAGCAATATCTGTGTTAAAATCACTTTTTTATTTTTACAGAACACTGGCACTCTTGAAGCAGGGCTGGTTGGTTGACCTTGTAATAGATGATCAAGAGATCATGGTAAATGTTATACAATCACTAAGCAAACTAAGCTACACACACACACACACACACACACACACACACACGCACACACGCACACACACACACACATACTGTAGACATATATATATATATATATATATATATATATATATAGACATACAAATATTAACTTTAAGAAATAATCCACCACTTACACAAAGGTTTGGAAAATGGCACAACAAGATCCAACAGGATGTTTTTATTCAAAAATCCCACATTTTTTCCAAAGTTGAAAATGAAACTCAGTGAAAAGTTTTGTTTTTTTGACGAAGAACAGGTAGATTCGTATTAATTCATATTATTTGCCTTGTCTAAAAATTTTTATACTTTGAGCTTTGAGTTTGTTACATTTGCTGTATATATATATATATATATATATATATATGCTGCAGACAGACAGGATCATTGAAAGGATATATACGGTTACACAATTGCCTAGTGATTCCCTGGAAAGCACGACCTACATTCTTGAAGTTTTGACCCCTGAGGTAGATATACAGACACTTTGATACAGTACATGAGACAATATCAATAAATGCACTGTACATACTGCTCATAACTGTCTCCTTCTTTTAAAGCTTACATTCATAATTCTGCACAAGACAGAGGGATTTCACAGATTCCAGGCAGAAATGGCTTTACAATCAAACACGGTTCTGGAGTAGGTCTTACTGGTTTTGCTGACTTGTTTTTGTCCTGCTTTAAACATGTCTGAAAAGCTTATTCATGTGTCCTGTTTCTCTTTTAAAGGGTAAAATGTTCAAACCCAAAATGGTTTGAATAGCAGTTCATCACCAGGAATGTTGTCCTGTGTGATAATGGAGGCACACAACAACTGTACTCAGTACAGTCTACATTTTGGACCAAGACAAGAGGAACATTGTTAAGTGTTTATTTATTTTGCATATTTATGCATAAATTAAGTAAATGTTATTTATTTTTGATCATAGAAATGTAAATAGGGAACATTGTAGAGGTCTTATTAAAGGAAGTGATTGGTGTGATTATTTATATATATTGTGTTTCTTTTCACTTTATTTCTTTCACTTTAGGTTGCTGTTACTATATATTAAAAGCAATACAGTATTATAATTTAGATTGAAACGTATTGCTTAATTTAGCCTTGACAGTAGTCTTAATATTAATGACAATTTAAATTTTCTTGAACTCCTTTGGTTGTTTAATAGTAATTTGAGAGAATGCTGTGACAGGTGCATACAGAGAATACCAGATCAAGTGACTAGTGTACAAATGAACGGTGCAGGAACTGGTGCTTAACAGACAAATGGGTGAGGGATAATTAAAAATAAAGGGGTATTCAGAAACAATTTGAACGTTATGCAGATTTGCAGATAGTTGGTGTAACTACATAAAACAAATTATTGAAATGTGACCAAAAACAAACAATACTCAAGGACATAAACAAATGTCAAAGATAACATGCATGTGAATTCTCATATCGACAAAAATACATAGAAAAAGGAATGTTTTTATATAGTCTCCGACAATATTTGGTGATTTTCAAGTGCTCTGACAGCGCATTCCTGCTAATCCTCTGCTAACCTCCGAAGATACAAAAACTACCGTGCCCACCACCACGCAAAATGACCCACCACGCAGTCATTTTCGCCACGCGCACCTCTGCGAGTATAAACCAAGCTTTAAGTCGCACGTAGCGGTGACAGGTCGAATGACAGCCGATATGGGAAGACACCATGTTCCTATGGCCGTGTCGGGTCCCGTGAAATGCGCGCATGGCCGTGCCGGGTCGGTTGCCAAGCGCATATAACAGTGAAAGATCGCGTTCCATGCTCATGTGGAGTGGCAGCTGCCAGTGCCATGTGCACGCAGCGGTGACATGTGGACTGCCATGTGCACGCAGCGGTGGCCTGTGGACTGCCATGTGCACGCAGCGGTGGCCTGTGGACTGCCATGTGCACGCAGCGGTGACATGTGGACTGCCATGTGCACGCAGCGGTGACATGTGGACTGCCATGTGCACGCAGCGGTGACATGTGGACTGCCATGTGCACGCAGCGGTGGCCTGTGGACTGCCATGTGGACTGCCATGCGCACGCAGCGGTGGCCTGTGGACTGCCATGTGCACGCAGCGGTGGCCTGTGGACTGCCATGTGGACTGCCATGCGCACGCAGCGGTGACATGTGGACTGCCATGTGCACGCAGCGGTGGCCTGTGGACTGCCATGCGCACGCAGCGGTGGCCTGTGGACTGCCATGTGCACGCAGCGGTGGCCTGTGGACTGCCATGTGCACGCAGCGGTGGCCTGTGGACTGCCATGTGGACTGCCATGCGCACGCAGCGGTGACATGTGGACTGCCATGTGGACTGCCATGCGCACGCAGCGGTGGCCTGTGGACTGCCATGCGCACGCAGCGGTGGCCTGTGGACTGCCATGTGCACGCAGCGGTGACATGTGGACTGCCATGTGCACGCAGCGGTGACATGTGGACTGCCATGTGCACGCAGCGGTGACATGTGGACTGCCATGTGCACGCAGCGGTGGCCTGTGGACTGCCATGTGGACTGCCATGCGCACGCAGCGGTGGCCTGTGGACTGCCATGTGCACGCAGCGGTGGCCTGTGGACTGCCATGTGGACTGCCATGCGCACGCAGCGGTGACATGTGGACTGCCATGTGCACGCAGCGGTGGCCTGTGGACTGCCATGCGCACGCAGCGGTGGCCTGTGGACTGCCATGTGCACGCAGCGGTGGCCTGTGGACTGCCATGTGCACGCAGCGGTGGCCTGTGGAATGGCAGCTGCCAGTGCCATGCGCACACAGCGGTGACATGTGGAGTGGCGTATGCCCGTGGCACGGAAAGATTTTACTCCCTCTCCATTATGGCCCAGAATGGATGCAGAATACAAGCAAGTGTACCTATCGCCGTGTGATCACAGTAGACGCGGTCCAGTGAGAGATAACACCAATCCAACAAACTTATCCTTTATGTATCTGTTCGAATGGGACTGAAGAAATAGGAGATCTATCTCCAAGCTGCAATGAAACACAACCAGCAACACGTTTCTTATAGAAATGCGACATGTATGCGACAGTAAAAATTGATAACATGTCATGCAGTGAGATGGTAAAAAATATGGCAACTCGACTTAAGTGTAGGTAACTGTACCACACCCTTGGCAGACATATTCTGGTACTGCGACGGAAGTACTGTCAGACAAACATTACCAAAGAATTGGGGAGGATGCTGTGCTCCCGTATTACTAGGAGGAGACTTAGTCATGGTAGGCTTGCAACGACCGACGAAAAACATGCGACACAAAGTTCACAGAAAAATTGGTAAAGAAGAATTAAAGGTATGGGACGAATTTAATGGAGAAGGAGGAATATCAGTAACATGCGATGGCATTCCAAAACGCAGGATGGATAATTCTGCTATGGTATAATCAACACAGATTTTAGAATCACACACTAAGTGTTTCAGAATGGGTATAAGAATAATTAGATAGGACAACAGTAATGACCATGCAAATCCAGATGACGACGGAGATGAATCAATCTACATGCAAATGAGTGGACAGTGTCCAATCACCTGCATATCAGACCACGATCCTTGTTGATTATATGATATAATTAAACACTTTATCTGTATACCCTAAATCAGTCATTTGACCAATTAATCCATGATTAATGATTATATAACAGTAGAAAATAGAACTAGTGTCAGTAGAAGTGTATTGTTGTTCTGCTAACATAATGTGTTACAGAATGGACCGTGTAGAACCTGTACCAGAGGGGGAAGCAAGGCCGTCTCCGCAGTGGAAAATCTCCTGTCCGATCTGCATCGAGATCTGGAAGCAGACTACGGCACAGGACCCCGAGGAAAGGATGGGACGAAGTACGACATGACCGGGTCAACTGGTATCCACACTATCCAAGGTGGCATAAGAAATTCATCACAATGGCAGACGTAGTGACTCAAGACCTCAAATGGGTCACATCGAGAGAACAGGACATGGTTTTCCTTGATAAGAACTGAGGACTTCTTCTAGAGACAACATCATACCAACTAGGGAGATGCCTTAAGTTTGGCCGCTGCACTACTGCAAACGGTGAAGAGCATGGCGAAAGACTTACACATCCTTGAATATGCTGAGGAGGACCGCAAACTGATGATGGATGGAAGAAGTGATCATCTGGATTGTTTGTCTTTATTCTACAGGGACCCTAACTCACTGTTTGACGAGTCTTAAAGGTTAACATCGATCTATGTATAAGCGTGACTACATATATGTAAGGGGCAAGTTCAGGTGATACTTACACTGTCGAGCATATAATGCTGGCAAGGTGTGGAATTTTCCCTCTGGATTGGCTAAATTTGAGGGTTTTTCGCCCACCTCTGAACTCATATCTATGCCCATTATTTACTCGATATTTAGCAGCTATTTACTCATGTTAGTAACCAGCATTTATTGGCTCTCATTGATTGCTCTTTCTTATTTACTCCCTGTGTGGGCCCAACTGTGTGGGGTGTTCCCTTGGCTGAGGGGGTAATATGTAAGAGGGACTCTAATCTAATACCTATACTACCTAATATCTAGTGGAACTGCTATCTAATAACTATAATAATCCTATAATAGAACTATAACCACCTAAAGTTTATTTTTCTTTGATGTATTTTCCTTTATTTATGTATTGTCCATTATGCGACTTAAAAGTCGCAGAGGGGGAAATATGTAAGCAAATTTTGATCAACATATATTTATGCAAGTAGAAATATAAAAAGAACTATAAGTGTACCATTATAGTATAAAAGAGAGGACAAGAGTTAGGAACAGCGAAAATGGGGGGGAACTGGAAAAGTCCCTAGAATCTGGGGAGCATGACAGGTCGTAAAGCATAGACGAGATAAGGTGCCAGGTGTCGGACTTGGCAGAGTGTGAGCGCACACATTTAATGAAGGATTAAAACAAGTGATAGACACACGTACACATGTTTAAGTAAAATTATAGACAAAGATCTAAAAGACACACAATCAGATATTAAGAATACAGAGCTTAATAAAGTAGGAAAAATAAACTAGTATGTGCATCTACATAATACCAAGTAAAGAGATGCTTATACTTGGTCCGTCTCTTGAGAACTGTAGAAAAGACCAGGAGCAGCCAACAAAACCAAGGACAGAAGATAAGATAAGGGAGACATAAGACCAGAAACCAAAAAATAATTGGACGAACCTGAAAGATTAATGAGGGAAACAACGGATGGTCAGGCCGTGGAAACTTAATAAGAGAGGGGCTAACGGGGTGACTATGTAATCAATCATACATTAAAACCAAAATTCAGAAGGATCAGGAGACAATGTGTGTATGTGTCTGTGCGCAGGTGGCCGGAATCTGCCAACAGAATGTGTGTGCGCAGAGTGATAAGGAAGAGACACAGAGCAGGGGTTTCCCCTATGTGTGTGTGAAAATGGTCTTGGGCACAGACTGGATGGGCAGATAAGAAATAAATCAGAGCCACAGAGAGTTTTGTGAATAACATATTTTAATAAGAGTAAGACACAGGATAAAATACAGTAAGCGTATCTACATGATAATAATATAAAATACAAAGTATAAAAGCCCAACGTAAAATACAAAACACAAGGAGTAAAAAGCATCGACAGAAATAAAAGTCCTCAGAAGGAACACAATCTGAACTGCCCTGGCTGTCCGAATCATCCACAGGGATGATGTCATCCATGGAGAAGTTGCAGTTAGCTATAAAATAGAATGACATATATAAAAACATTGAATAGGGTAAAATAAGGCAAATAAGTAATAAATAATAAATAAATTAAGTACAGTAGTATAAAGGAGATGCTTACCCATGACTGGTCTTTTGAGAAATGAAGAATAAACCAAAGAAACACGAGGAAAAAGTCTTGAAAACAAGCAACACCCCTATATTTTTATAAAAAGATATGAAAAGTGTAAAGATAATAGAAAATAATTATTAATGAAAATAAATTATAATGGAGAAAGTTATGAGCATGGAGAGGAGTCAGATAGCGAGGTGTATGATGTAATGGTACAAGATAAGAAAAATTTAATTATAATGGGAGAATTAATTGATAGAAACTGGAATAAAATAATTGATAGAACTGGACTATAATGGAATAAAAATTTGATGTGGTCAGCAAAAAGAGTGTATAGAGGAGGGGTCGGGAAATTCCCCGGGACTCCCCCCTCCTTCTCATGAAGTGTATAAAAGGTGTGTGTCTTTTACTGTGAATTCAGTCTGCTCTTGACAGTGCTTGTATTTACGATCTAAGCATTGCAAGTGCGGCTAACTGGGTTTTATTGCTGCAATAAATCCTCTTACTTCTTCCAGTTCTGTGTGGCGTCTGAAATCTTTTTAATTTTGATTGTAACTAATTTGTTAACTGTTTGATATTTTAAATTGTAGGCAACATTCAACAGGTGGAAGAATTTTCTCCCACAAGTATGACATTAAATGGCACAAGTAAAACATTCAGATGAATAGTTTAGCTTTGAAATAGTACACCTACCCCTATAGAATAGTGAACCACTTTCTTCATCTGTGGCCTATTCAAAACAGGATATTTTTTTTCAGGATATAATTTTTGTCCACCAGACAGTAAAATAATCACTTTTTTGGCATTATCTTTGGATCCACTTTCAGAAGTAAAAACATCTCTGCTGTAGGTAGTACATAGAAGTTAATTTGTAGCTTTGTAGTAAGATGCGCTATAAACCTGGATAAATGTCAGCCACTGATACAAATTTGTGTACTTACAGTACATAGTAGAGGGTTGAGATAGTCTTTGTGATCCCATGAATCTGTTTTATGTTCTTCACCTTTTCCAAGGCTCTAAAAGAGTTATTATTTTCTTTCAGAGAGAGTTCTATCCTTATGTTGCTTCCATACTGCACTGCTGCAAACTTGCACTGAGAAGAGAATTTACATACTGTAAATACATATACTCTAGATTACATGTTTACGGTGCTGCTGGATAGTTTGCGAACCCTTAAGAGATCACAATAAATTTTGACTTGATAAATGAGTGAGTCTTGATAGACAAATACCAAGTATAATCGAGTATCATGTGGCACGCATGCTCTACTTTTTTTTTTTGACGGCGAGCGTCACATGATCCCAACTGAGCCAACGTTTTTTCTCTCTTTCACGCTGTGGGTAATCGTCTCCCATGCTCAGCCACTCATATAGTCAACATCCGTGCGTGTGTGTACGGGTTACTAGAACACTGACTACGTGTGTCCACGCAAGGCAACTTTTATTTTGTGGGAGCGTGAGTCCCTATTCGGTAAACTGGTGTGTGTGTGTGTGTGTGTGTGTAAGTCGAACTACACAGCAGTCGCCTTCCCCCATTCCTCCTCCAAGTTAATTTGTTTTATTTTTATTTAATATTTACTTTTTAGTAATTACTTTTATCTGAATATTTTTGGGTTATGGAATGAAATGTTGGCCTTCTGTATTTTATTCTGGCTCTCCCTTTTAGCAATTCTGTCATAGTTAGTCTTGCTGCAGTCCCTCCTTGCACTCTGCACAACATTTACTTTCCATGTTACCTCCCAAATTATGAAACTGTGAATACCCCCCCCTTTCTGACACCTATTTGTTGCTCTTCCTCTGGTTGGAGTTATCATGGCATGAGGCCTCTAGCTGCTGCTGAGGATAACCATTTACACTTAGGCATTTGGCAGATGCCTTTATCAAGATTTATTCAAAAGTGCTTTGAAGTTTCCATCTAGTTACTACCCAGATAGCAAGGTGACATTGATTCAATGTTGAAATTTCATCAGAATCATCATTTTGGTTGAGGTTGATTTTTCAATGCTAAATAATGTTGAATCAATGTTGATAATTCAATGCTTTTCAGTGTTGAAAAGACAAACATTGAATCAATGTTGATTTTTGGTTGTGGAACCCATTCCATTCAACAATGTAAGGCAAATTAAATTAACTAAGTGCATTTCTATAAAAATGTGTATGCATGTACACACCCCCATACATACACACACACACACCCACCCCCCCATACATACACACACACACCCCATACATACACACACCCCATACATACACACACACCCCATACATACACACACACACCCCATACATACACACACCCCCCATACATACACACACACACCCCATACATACACACCATACATACACACACACCCCCATACATACACACACACATACAGGCTTGAAAATACTCCGATTCAGTGAGTTTTCAGCACGTTTTGGAAGATGGCACGCGCTTACACATCCGAGGAAACTCTTCAGAATGTTCTGGAAAGTTTACATTTACCTCAGAAGAAGACTGTGTGACTCCGACGACGAACGGGAGCATTTTGAACAGAGAATAGACCCATGCTACACTGGGTAAGTTATTAAGTCTTATATAACTCTTATTCTGATAATATTAAACTAATATTAGTAAATATTTTCCTCACTACAGCTAGCTCTTGTCAGCTTGTGTGACACATTCGCTTTCAATGCCATTTATATAGTTTAGGTAAATCATGCTAGCATGCTGCCTCATGTAGCACAAACATGATATTTCCCGGTGGCTAAGCTAATGCCTTATGGAGTTTACAGATGTTTATATTCACCTTGTTTTGGATAGCTTTAGATTATGGTTGCTAATGTGTATTTGGCTCCATTTTGGTTAGCTTATAACACTGCTATCGGTAATGTTATTTAGCACAAACAAGCAAGTTCCAGGTGGCTAAAATACTGCCTTATGTAGCTAAGTGATGCTTATGAATATTTCTTTGGTGTAAATGTATATAATCCCTTTTGTTTAGCGTGTATTTAGAAATACCTGATAAGATGTAATTGTTTAGAATGTGTTCAATATGTGTGTAATGTCCAGTGGATGGTGTTTTTTAAAACTCAAATTGAATTATGGCTGCAGTGTGTAGTATTATCTATCACCATCATTGATGCTGTCATGTGACCTACAGAAGAGAGGTGTATATTTTTCATGTTGAAGTGTGGATACATTTTTGGTCATCTCTGTACTGTATATATTGTGCATCCATATTAATTGCACATCCATTTACTCTGAACATTATAGGTTAACATTTTTTTTTAAATTTGTTTTTAGGAATGTGTCTGCATCACCCTTGCCTTCACCAGCCCCTCACATCAGGACACGCAAGCTCCGTTCAGATGGACCTCTTGTATTTGTGAAGTGGATGGACACACGAGAAGTATCTACCTGTTCTACTATCCATTCTGCTTTACAGTAGACGCGGTGAAGATGAGGGTGAAATTACAAGGTACATGGACTACAAAAACATTTCCATGTCCTGTGACTGCGTACAACCAGCACATGGGGAGTTGATCACTCTGATCAGCTATTACAATACTATACTACACAGCACAAAACAATGAAGTCGTACAGAAATATTTCTCTACACTGCTTGGACATTGCTCCCACCAATGCTTACCCTGCATGTATGTTTTGTAATATTTTTTTTTTATCTTGCACTGTTTTACTCTGAATGTCCATCTTTTTTCAGTTTTTATTTTGTACTGTTCCTGTTGCAGTTTTACCCTGCATGTAAACAAATGTCCAGAATGTCCAGATTATCATTAATCTGCATTTATACATAAAATCCTATTAACTATTGGGAAGCTAAACATAAGAATCAGTATGAAACATGAAAAGTTTCTAAAAGTTGCCAATAAATTAATATTGTGATGTGAAATAATTTTTCAGATTGAAGTTATAAAGGGCTCTGGGGTGTTTTGCCAGGCAGAAGCGTGGAGAGCAGCCCACCTTGCCACCTCTGCTACTGCCATGGTACGGAATCTGCTGCTGGGCACCTTCGACTTGGAGACTTGACCAAATTAAAAAGGTAGCCATTATTGGTGAGTAAATGCATAATGCGTTGAGAAGGGAAAACAAAACATTTAAGACTTTATAAGTTCACCACTTTAACCATAGCCTACTTGTATCAATGTTTATTAGCCATCAATGGAGACTGCATAAGGTAGGGCACCCATTATTGTTACTGTATCTGCTTGGGACCTATAATACTAATTCATCACTTGCTCACTTCTTAATCCTACCTTTCCTCTTCTAAAGCCACATTATATTGCGCTGTAAGGTGTGTAGTCTTCTATTTTGTAGAACATATAGTGTTGCAAATAACCTCATGGCACCAATTGTTGTTGTCTGAAGTTTTAATAAATAATCATAATGCTGTCAAAAATAATGTCATAAATAGATTTTCTTTATCAATTAACTTCTATTAATTAAATAAAAATTTTTATGTAAATTTTTAAAGTTTAATGGAATGGCTGTGTGAAAGATGCTGAAGCTGACGTGCCAATGGTCTTTTATATTAATGTTGTTCGGAAGCCTGTGTAATGATGTAGTTTCGACATCTATCGACTGAACAGCGTTTTTTCGACTTGTTTTCATGTTATTGTTGTTCAGCAATGGCATGGACGTGATGTTTTGGCAAAAGAAGGGTGGGATGGTGGTTGATGGTGACTGAAAGCGGTGACTGAGTAGAAAGGCAGAGCTACTTTATGCAAGCTGTGTGCATTCTACTGTGGATTGACTGTTTTGAAACTTATATGGTAGTTACATAGCCCCTAGACCTCAGTTACCATGAAAAAATCCATGAAATTTCAGTTTTGACCATATGGGATCTTAAACAAGGATGTCATCTTTTTTTAATTATTGTTTGTTCGGGGAGGAATTATAGACCACAATGTCAGCATGATCTTGCGTTGTTTCCTTATCACTTCTTGTGTGCGTTTGGCTGTAGCTTGCACACCAGACAGAGTTGTTGGCGATTCATCCTATTGTAAAGTCATGCAGTGTGTAATCTCCTGTCGCCAATTCATTGTGCAGTGTGAACACAGCAGCAACTAAATGCTACCACAGATAGTACAGTGTGAAAACAATGGTGATCCGATGATTTTGAAAATCATGCAGTGTGAGTTTGAGGAGAAGGTAAAAAGCAATGCAAAACAAATAATGTACAGTTTATGTTGTCATTACTTTGCTCTCAAACTAAATGCAATGTAATAATAGGCGTTATTTAATAATAACATTAACAGTGCAGCATGCATCTAACTCTGGGTAAAAAGCTTATAATAAAATCACCAAAATAAGTCTTCACGTTAAGAATAAATATGCAAACAGTACGGTATCTGAGCGTACGGATTGGAAATTTGTGCATACAGTTTGTTAATCCGTGGCCACGATTTGTTAAACTGAGGGAACAGTTTAAGTATTTGTGAGTGCGGGGGACAAATTGCAAAACCGTCGCCACGGATTGATTTTTTTTTTTATTTATTTATTTATTTTTTTGGTCCTACAGGTTTTTTTTTTTTTTTTTTGCACATAAAAGACTACATTGTTACATTAAGTATATTTGTTTTCATAGCATTGAATATGTACATTGTAGGACAACATTTGCAGATTGTGAAATAACACATACAGGTCCTTCTCAAAAAATTAGCATATTGTGATAAAGTTCATTATTTTCTGTAATGTACTGATAAACATTAGACTTTCATATATTTTAGATTCATTACACACAACTGAAGTAGTTCAAGCCTTTTATTGTTTTAATATTGATGATTGTGGCATACAGCTCATGAAAACCCAAAATCCCTATCTCAAAAAATTAGCATATCATGAAAAGGTTCTCTAAATGAGCTATTAACCTAATCATCTGAATCAACTAATTAACTCTAAACACCTGCAAAAGATTCCTGAGGCTTTTAAAAACTCCCAGCCTGGTTCATTACTCAAAACCGCAATCATGGGTAAGACTGCCGACCTGACTGCTGTCCAGAAGGCCATCATTGACACACTCAAGCAAGAGGGTAAGACATTTCTGAACGAATAGGCTGTTCCCAGAGTGCTGTATCAAGGCACCTCAGTGGGAAGTCTGTGGGAAGGAAAAAGTGTGGCAGAAAACGCTGCACAACGAGAAGAAGTGACTGGGCCCTGAGGAAGATTGTGGAGAAGGACCGATTCCAGACCTTGGGGGACCTGCGGAAGCAGTGGACTGAGTCTGGAGTAGAAACATCCAGAGCCACCGTGTACAGGCGTGTGCAGGAAATGGGCTACAGGTTGCAAATTTTGCATGTCATTCGGAAATCAAGGTGCCAGAGTCTGGAGGAAGACTGGGGAGAGGGAAATGCCAAAATGCCTGAAGTCCAGTGTCAAGTACCCACAGTCAGTGATGGTCTGGGGTGCCATGTCAGCTGCTGGTGTTGGTCCACTGTGTTTTATCAAGGGCAGGCTCAATGCAGCTAGCTATCAGGAGATTTTGGAGCACTTCATGCTTCCATCTGCTGAAAAGCTTTATGGAGATGAAGATTTCATTTTTCAGCACGACCTGGCACCTGCTCACAGTGCCAAAACCACGGGTAAATGGTTTACTGACCATGGTATTACTGTGCTCAATTGGCCTGCCAACTCTCCTGACCTGAACCCCATAGAGAATCTGTGGGATATTGTGAAGAGAAAGTTGAGAGACACAAGACACAAGTACCTGCAAAAGGATTCCCGACCAAGTATTGAGTGCAGAACTGAACATAATATGAAGGTTGACTATTTTTGTATTAAAAACACTTTTCTTTTATTGGTCGGATGAAATATGCAAATTTTTAGAGATAGGGATTTTGGGTTTTCATGAGCTGTATGCCACAATCATCAACATTAAAACAATAAAAGGCTTGAACTACTTCAGTTGTGTGTAATGAATCTAAAATATATGAAAGTCTAATGTTTATCAGTACATTACAGAAAATAATGAACTTTATCACAATATGCTAATTTTTTGAGAAGGACCTGTATATTAAAAAAAAATCTAATGTGTGCATTGTATCTATGCAAGATTGTAGGACATTTCAAAACATATGTTGCATATCTGTACATTTGTAAAAGTCACATTTCCAAAAATTTAGGACCCACCTTCTGTCATTCATAAACAACTACCACTCCAAGTTTTTAGAGCATTGTATAGTTCTAACCTTTTGTTTGTTTTTCATTCTTTAGATGCACTACAACAACAGTTGAAAGCTGAAGAAAAGGAGGCCACAGAGTTTCTTTGCTTCAACAGTTCAGAAATGGCTTCGTTATGCCCCAGAACGGCTGGGGGGAATTGCTCGTGGTGGAAAACCATAAGTTCAGACTTGTGTCTTATTATCTGTTTTGCTGAGTAAATACATTTCAACTTACGAATAATGTTTCAGTCATCTGTTGTGTTTCTGACTTGGTTGTTTCTATTTGCATTTGACTGAATTCTTCTGAGGCAGGCTGCCATTTTTATATTATGGTTTTCCAGTCTCTTCTCTTGGCAGTTAGCTTCTGTTTTATGAATTCAGAATTAACAATCTCTTCTAATAGTTCTCTTCTAAAAAGTCATTTTGTCATCCAGTTTATAATAATTTGTATGCAAGTTGTAGTGTGTTTTATTATATAGTTGTTTTATTGTAATTGTGATGTTACTTCCTGTTTAAATGGGTATGGAGCATAAATAAATAAATATGTTTACATGTAAACTGAAGGATGTTGAGTTACTGACTTTTTGTTTAAAAAAAAAAAAAAAAGCTTTTCAGCCCTACATGGTCTCTGATTTAAATAAATAAATCAAAACGGACATGATTTACTGTCATAGAATCTTGCTGTTCATAAAGCAAGACTAAACTATAATTGTTTCAATGTTGATTCAATGTTGATTCAATGTAAAATAAGTGATTGAATTTACGTTGAACAAACATTGATTTTATGCCCATCTTGATCTATTTTTCATCATTGAAATAACATTATTTCAAGGTGCAAACCTGATGAAAAATCAACATTTAACATTGAAATTTCAACATTGATTCAATAACAAGTTGGTTGATGCTTTAATGTTGATTCAACGATGATTCAATGTTGTTCTGCTATCTGGGTAACTATAAACAAATATGTCTTTAGTTGTCATTTAAAGATTACTCTGCCAGTGACTCTGCATTACGGACATCTAGAGGAAGTTCATTCCACCACCTACCGTGGTTACCCAATCGGAATGTTGGTTTGCAGCATTGGTGGAATGGTGGCAGCATTTGGGTTTGTGCATTTGCTGGCCTTTACCGCTGAGTGGCGATATATAACTACAGACTGACGCCTCATGCCTTTGTTCATTCTCTGCAGGAGTAATGAGAGCTGCACGTAGTAGGAGATAAAATCAAGTTAAACACCGTAGTTAAACAAATTTGTAAGGATTTCTTGTTTTTGCTAGACCCCCTTTAGTCTAGTCAGTGCTCAGCCTGTATTCTGCTTCCTGCCTGATACCAGGGAACCCCCCAATAATACACAAGTCCGTGCTTAGTGAGACGTTCCAAGTTTATTGTGGAAGACAGGAGTATATATACGCACACACACAAAGAACCAAAGAAAAGGTGGGTGCAGGAGTGTTTACATCTGGTCAGGAATGTTTGGAAAAGATAAGGTAAAGAAGAACATAAAATTGGGAGTAGCTCTGCATTTACGAACGTTCAACAGTTTTACGACCTTTAACATAAACTACTATAGGATGTGTTTATTGAAAGTGCTGCTTGTGTCGAGGTAAGAGAAAGAAGTAACATTCTGTTCTCACGCACACAGAATATCATGAAACACACTAAAAATCAAATATTCCCTAGAAAATTCATAATCAAATTACTATAATTAAAGTATTGTACAAATGTAGAATTCAAATTAAATTAAATCTTATTAGGATCAAATTTAAGTGAAATAAATGTTAACACAGTGTTAAGTTTTAAATGTAGAAGAAGTGTCCGAGCTAAGTTTTAAGCTAAGAGAAGAAGAGTTATTTCTTGTTGTGTCCGCTGCACCTTGATACACTTACCGGTCCGGGCCCGATCGACCGGGAGAGACAAACACACACACTCGCAGGCATGATGTCTGAAGATCTCTGTTTATTCTCAGCAAAGAGAGCACATTTAAATGGTGCTACGATCCGAACATCAAAAGAACCAGTCATTAACATGTCAGTCATTGAGGGACCCGGAGACAGACAGGTGTGAGGAGATACATTTGCATTCTCCTGATTAAACAAAAGGGTTCTAGCAGACAGGAGCCATTTGGATGTATACTCGTCTAGATACAGGATATAGAAGGTGGTACCACAGAAGGCATGAGGAAGCACAGTGAGGGGTCTGTTCTCAAGGCACAGGAATCTTCTTATTAGATTACATTGTCTTACAATGTTATAAAACCTTACACACAGTGAGCCTTTAGATTTTATCACGTGTAATTAGAAAAGCTATGCGTGTAGGGTTTTGTGTCATCTTATATCTTGTGTTCTTTAAATTTGTAGTAGATTTATTAACTGAAATAAATGACCATAAAATTATAACATTGTCAGCACGTTCTACTGCGTCAGCATGCGGGTAAAATTCGGCTGTGGCGGGTAATAACTTTAGTCTCACTAGCCACTTTGGCGGGTAGTTTATTCTTTGGTATGACAATATATTTTTGTTGTAGTTTTCTCTAAAGTCATCCGATATAATAAACGCATTGCAACGTAATATTACGCGCATAAGACGCACATGAATGTAATGATGACATTTAATGCCTCTCTCTACACATGTTCACACATGCATTGCGCACATACACACACACACACACACCTAGTGATGGGTCGTTCTTGAACGATTCGTTCAAAAATAACTCAGATGAACGAGTCGTCTCAGAGAGTGATTCGTTCAGTTTCTATTGGGCGCGCATGTCAGAGATGAACTAACCTGGGGTGACCAGAAGACGTAGCTTTAGCGGTTAGCCCAATGTAGCGTGGATGGTAAACCCAAACGCGGAATAACGGCGAGTAGGCAGGATAACCACGCGATTTAGTTTAAGGACTCTCACGAAAGGGGAGCAAGGGAAAAACACAAATTTAACCCGCGTCCTATAAATACACACACAACGGTAAGAAGCAACAACCAAAACACAGTGAGTACTCACGGTTTGAAGAAAGCCAACGTGAACCGACATGGGCGGAACTCAATGACTGAGCGGTAAGCAGAGGTGGAAAGTAACGAATTACATTTACTCGCGTTACTGTAATTGAGTAGCTTTTTTGTGTATTTCTATTTTTTAAAGTAGTTTTAAAAATCTGTAATTTTACTTTTACTTAAGTACGTTTTGTTTGAAGTATTGTAATTCGCTACATTTTAAATCATATTCGCTACTGAGTAAAAAATAAATGAATGAAAATGCTAAAATAATAAAAATATTATGCTTTGTATAAATGCTCCGTTGCGCCGCGTGTATGTATCATGTCCTGGTCGCGCGCCGCTCCAGACTCCACTCCAGGTTTTCTGACATCGGCATCTTCCTGACCTTTCAGACTGTCGCTTCCGCCTTGAGAGTGACGTCATCGACTAGCGCGACCATTGACGCAGAGACGCGGGAAGGATGAAAGAGGTTGTGATTTTGGCGTTTTGATATTTGGTTGTGCCTCCCATTGACTTTGATTATTGCTTTGTCGCGTTGGTTTGGTTGATCTTTGTATATATTTGTAGATAATTTCATTGTTTTTGGTTTAGGGAGTCCGGGAAGGTACCTGTAGTTTTGTTTGTGTTTTTTTTTTTTTTTGCAGGTAATCTAGCTACTAAATATAAATATTATTTTGGCCTGGGTCCATCCTGAATCTGATCCTCCTCCTGTTGTGTGTGTGTGTGTGTGTGTGTGTATATATACCAGTGGTTCTCAAACTTTTTCTGTCATTCCCCACTTAAGGGGGTGAGCGAATTTTCAAGCCCCACTTGTCAACAAAATAATAACGAAATCGGCCAAGTTTACTGTTATACTGAAATATCAATTTCTAAACCAATAAGATCAAACAACACCAAGTTAAAAACAGATAAAATACACATGCAATTGTTATAAAAGGCTTACGTTGTCACATATCTTTGCATAAATGACCCCATGTTTATTAGCTGCTCAGCAATCGTTTGTAGTTATTTTGCACTGGCCAATTCTGTATGGAACTTTGAATGAAGCCATTTGTGCTTTGCTGTCCACTGATTCAGATTTTACCATGCGATTCTCCTGCTGTCTGTATTCTGCCAGCTTTCTTTGAAAGAAGTCGAGTGGCTTATTAACGTGACTGTGAGTGTGTTGTCTCTAAGCGTCTTCCTAATTTGTTGGGTCTCATGCGGTCTGCTGCCAGCGGTTTAAGACACAAAACACACACGAGTCTCTCTTCTGCCCCCACCATCCCCACCATGAATCCAAGCTCAAGATAGGCGTCACTAGGGGTGGGCGATATAACCAAAATCTTCTATCACGGTAGAAGCTATTTTCTACCTCGATAACGATATATGATAATATAGCAATTTGTATCTGAAAATACATAAATAAAAATTCAAACACAAAGAAACTGTTTTACATAATGTAATTTTATATAAACTGTGAATTGCTGAGGTTTGTCGCATTTTTTTTACTTTGGCCATATTCGATTGGATGCTTGTATTTCAGATGATAGAAAAGGTTTGACGTGTTTCCACCACTTGTTAAAACAGTGCACTTGCGTACCTTGCAAATCACGTTCATCTCATTCGTATCACTTTTCTTATATCCAAACCAATTCCACACCACAGACGAGGCACCTTTTTTCTTTACAATCTCCTCGTTGTTGGTTTCGTCACATGTAAGCAAACTCACTGCTGCTGCACCGTCTTCTTCCATTGTCGAAGTGTATGTGAAGCCAAACACATCAAAAGTGGGACGAAACCGCAGCACCCGATTGAACCAAATATCTGCGCAAATACAGCGCAGCGCGACTATCTGGATAGCGCAGTGATGATCTGGTTTATTTGCGCAGCCCAGTGGTGGATCGCGCAGCGCCGCTCGAATCACAAACCTGCGCGACTCACTGTGTTTTTATTTTAAAACAATTTAAAATGTCAGGACTGTTTAATATTGTTTCCGCCTTGCCATGCCTGATTTGTACGTGCGCATCCCAGCGAGGTAAAATGTATTTGATGGTCGGCGTGGTCTGTTTCTGTCAGAGTCGCGCAGTGCTGCCCAGTGGGTCGTGCAGGTTTGTGATTCGAGCAGCTGCTCAAGTTTGTCCGACGTTAAACCGTTATTGTTCCACTATGGTTCCACTTTTTCTCCCGGCTCACAACTGATGTTATTTTAAATTGACTTGTATTAATGATCCATTTATTTGTGTGATTGTTTTGAGCGTACGCTCTTCATTATCAATAAAGAAAAGCATGAATTAGAACATGTACTTTCCTATTATTTTCCACTAATTCCCTCCCGTTCATTGCGCCCCACCTGTCATTTCTGTATTCCCCACTAGTGGGGCGCGCCCCACACTTTGAGAACCACTGGTATATACAAACCTCATTATTTCATCAGTTAATGATTGGATCTAGTCCTTTCTGCCATATACCACCATTTCCATACAGTTTAAAATAGAACCCTGAACCAGTCTTTTGCTGTTTTGCTGTTAGACTGGGACGTAACACCATATTTAAGTGACCACTTTGATTTTCAAGCATAAGAAAGACAACAGCTTTATTATGCAAAGGTGTTCCTTCAGTTAAAAAACAACTAGTTTGAGATTTATATCTGCTCATCTTTTTTGAACTACGCTAGAATGCCTCATCCCACCCCCGCTGTTAAAAAAATAAAAAAGTAACTCGGTAACTTTTACTCTGAGTACATTTTTTAATGAGCTACTTTTTACTTTTACTTGAGTAGATTTTTATAATGGTAACTTTACTTGTACTTAAGTAAAATTTCACTGAAGTAACAGTACTTGTACTTGAGTACAAAATTTTATTACTCTTTCCACCTCTGGCGGTAAGCCACCGTTTGTTTACTCCTCTTATACTTCCTGGTAGGCGACCGTCTTACTTCCGGGTCCTAGTGCTGGCCGCAGATTGTGTGTGCATGACAGCGCATGCGCAAAGCATCGCAAAACCTCCGTATGTTATATACAGGAAAGAGTATTGAACGATTCTCAGCAGTAAGTCTTCAAGTCTCGAGTCGTTCGTTCTTTTAACACGCGACTCCCATAGACGCTATGAAGTGCAATACATTCAAAACAACGAACGACTCAGAGAAGATATAAGAGGTGAGCTGCTCATTCTGTTTATTATAATATGTCCTTAGTTACATTGTAATATTTTCATAACTGGAACTATAGCCAAAATTTATGTATGTAGACGTATTGGGGGTATTTTTATTGAAACCGCAACATTTTAATTTATTTCTGATTCAATAAAAGAATGGTTCATTTTGATGAACGAGATTCAAAGAGCCGAGTCACTAAAATGATTCGAACTGCCCATCACTAACACACACACTTTTACTTCCTGTTTGGTGTGTGTGTATCATTTCCTTAAAGGGCTATTCTCAACAGGATGAGAATGTTTGCCCCTTTCTCATAGGTTATTTACTGATTATATATAAAAAAGTAATCGCTATTAAAATCTATTTAGATTTCATGTTGAATTATAGAAAATTCATCAATTTATTGAATTACCTCACACTACAGTATAAAGAGTCAACACTACAAGATAGACCAGAGTCCATTGTCCTAACTCAGAATTCTGATATAATAATACATAATGAATAAAAATACCTGGTAATAGTACACAACACACTAAAATGATAAATGTTCTGAGTTGCTGTATTTTTAATATCAGAATGAGTTCAGTTGTACTGAATCTGTTATTGTTCAATTTCATGTGGTAAGAGGCTTGAATTTAAGCTCAATAAACAGAATATACTGTTCATGTTTGCATATTTTTATATTGGGAGCTACTGAATACTTGACTACTACTATAGTGATACAGTGTATGCTGTCATTTATAAGTAAATCTAGATATAACAAACATTAACATATCATGGTGAAGAAAATCTGTGATTTTCTGGTAACAAAATTGTGGCTAGTAAAAAGGCTGAATGGCTAGTTACTCCGGAAATCCACTAGCCACATTGGCCAGTGAGCAAAAAAGTTAATGGCAAACCCTGGGCATTCAGCCCCGCTTGTGTTTTTGCGTTATTATGAGAATGAAATGCAGTAGGCTATTATGATCTGTAACGGGTTTGACCCATGCTGCACGGACGGCACCATAACGCACGGACACGAGGCGAGGTCTTACGGCGAAAAGGGTAATTTATTTAGGTAAAATGGGGAAAGAAAGGGTTGAAGAAGGGAGAATGGAAAGAAAGGGAAAGGGATAAAGGTTGTGCATGTGCAGTTCCGGGGGCACTGTCACGCTGGCATGCGGGCACACAGGTGACGATAAGTGGCGGTGGGCGGAGTGATAGAACGGAGCACGTGGAGGCAGCGCTCCTGCACGCTCCCTCGTGACGGCGCTTCTCCCGCTGTCGATGGCCGGCGGGAGTCCTCGCTGACGCAAATGCAAAAACGTAACGCAAACATCCTTGCGGTTTTTTTCCTCTTTGGCGGTGGGGCTACGAAGGCGGGCGCGGTGCAGGAGTAAAAATGCCGCGGGAGCTCGCGCAGCTCTTTCTCGCACTGTCCTCAGCACGGGGATCAAAGGTCCTTGTTTAAAGCCCCAGGGCTGTGTCACATTGCCCCACTCACATGCCACTCTTCAATTCTCCACCACATCACGCACTTCCCGGACCTCAGACTAAACTCTGCACCATTCTTTTTATTATGTGGAGCAAGCCCGAGATCATATTAACGTTAATTATTGCCAGCCGGCACGAATGGGAGCCTATGGAGTGAGCGAGTAGCAATAGTAGATTTGGGCGCACGCCCATCGCAGGCGCGCGCCATGACAGATCATCATAACTTTCTTCAATAGTAAATAATGATCCCCGTTGCACTGTACCAAAACCTTATGAAATACAAGGTAAACATTAAACGAATTTACTAAACTTTTTGCGTGCGGTTAAGCGCTGATTAGACTACGAATAGGAAAGTAAAGAGGAGGATCACAATGCTCAACATCCTGGAGCCCAAACTCCATTTAAATTAACAAATACTGTAAGTAAATAACAATAGCCCATGTTTAGAAAAGCATTTTTATTTAGATTATAAAAATAATCCTGCATCTGTTTTAGGTGTTCCAGCTGCCACTGTTATTATGACTCTGTCAGAGTAAATCATTCAGTAACAAGTCTGTAAATTTCCATGTAAAAAAGGTATATCTGTATGAATAAACTGATATGATGAACTATTGATCAGTGACTTATGTAAATGACTCTGTTCAGATGTACTGTAATTAAATGCTCATTGCTGCGCTGTTTGGGGAAGGTACATGCTAATGACGATTTGGATTGCTGTGTGTGTGTGTGTGTGTTTGTGTGAGGGTGTCAAGAGGTCTTACATACTCATAAAAAGTCGTGGATTATTCAGTGAAACAGCTGAGAAAAGTTAGGCACATCAGTTACTTAACCCCAAATAAAAGGTCTTTCTGAGTGTTATGATATAGTTGTAAAATAACAGATGTACAAACGGTGCGCACTGAAGATTAAACCTAAACCAGGCACGAGGATTAATAAACCAAGATAGCCTCATACACGTTTTTATTTAAAAATAAAAATAGCAAAGAATATTATTGTGTAGCGGCGCGGTGGTGTAGTGGTTAGCACTGTCGCCTTGCACCTCCAGGGTCTGGGTTCGATTCCCCAGCCAGGCTCGATTCCCGTCTCTGTGTGCATGGAGTTTGCATGTTCTCCCCGTGCTTGGTGGGTTTCCTCCGGGTTCTCCGGTTTCCTCCCACAGTCCAAAGATATGCAGGTTAGGCTAATTGGCGTTCCCAAATTGCCCGTAGTGTGTGATTGGGTGTGTGAGTGTGTGTATGTGTGTGTGCCCTGCGATGGATTGGCACCCTGTCCAGGGTGTACCCCGCCTAGTGCCCGAAGTCTCCTGGGATAGGCTCCAGGTCCCCCGCGACCCTGAACACAGGATTAAGCGGTATAGAAAATGAATGAATGAATGAATTATTGTGTATAGAGTGAATAAAAACAATGCAATTTATGCTATCATACGGAAAATCTCAATTATTTCCATTCCAAGGATTAAAAACGTTAACCATGTCAACTTTAGAATCTAGAAGATTACATTTAAACAAATTTTAAAAGAGGCCTTAATCACTGAAAGTCTTCAGAAGAGCCTCAGATCCAAGGGGTTTTTAAAGTGTGGAGAGGTTAATTTCAGTTTCTCTGAATGTATAGGTGAGAACAGCTGATTCACACCTCGGGAGGGTGAATAATTTGCATTTGAATGTTGTCTGTCATTATAAAGCACACACAATAATACTAAAAGAACAACATCCCAGGATTAATAGGAATAAGAGGCCCTGATTATACTGCACAAATATTATTTAGTACAACAAAATTCCTCCGCGCTCTGGAAAATTTTTTGCATGCGGTTGAGCGCTGATTAGACTACGTAGAAAATTAAAGAGGAGGATTTTTATTTAGACTATTAAAAAATTAACCTGCGTCTATTTTTAGGCATGCCAGCTGCCATTTTTTAGTTAGAAGTTTTCAATAGAAATCTTATAATTCCCACATGACATCAAACATTCCCCTTGTTGATATTTTAACTATTAATTTTACTATTTTAGCTATTACCGTTTCATTTACTTCAAAATAACATTAAAACAAGAACAATAAAACTTAAAAAAAAAACATCGTTGACTACATTTGGGCTGTGTAACGGGTTCGACCATAAGTGCACGGGCGGCACCATGAAGCACGGACTCGAGGCGAGGTCTTACGGAAAAAAATGGTTAAAGGAGTGAGGATGGAAAGGAAGGAATGTGCACGTGCAGGTTTGTTTGTCATGCGAGCACAGGCTGGTGAGCGGTGAGCAGCTGAGTGCCAGCATGGGCCCGCGAGGACAGCAGCTCCTGCCTCCGTCCGCTCGCGCTGACTCTGCTCTCCGCGGATAGCCAGACTGGCCCCTCCCAGCTCTCGCTTCTTTGAAGTCCCTGGGGCGCGTTCCATTTGCCCCGCTTGCATGCCGCACTTCCGTGTTGTTGCGCGCACGTCGCACTCACAACGCATAGTAAAATCCACTGTAACTCAACAGACCCCGAGTATTTTATAGCGCGGGGTGCAAGCCCGGGATCATTAGCAAGGATAGCTCACAAGCCATGCCTAATTCCGTGGCCCCGCTCCTTCGCATATCTGAAGGGGAGGCCTAACTAGTGAGCGAGGATCGATATTAATTTGGGCGCACGCCGTGACAGGCTGAAAAAACTATTGGCCTCAAAAATGTAACAGATGAGAACTCAGATTAATGTGCAAAAACTATATAATACGTATATAGTTATATTATAAAAAAATATAAAACTATATAAGACTACATGGCCTTTATAAGACTCAGCTTTTATTTAAGCGCGTTCATTTTCTGATGCGCTCAAGTTCACAATAACGAAAAAACTTTATGATTTTGTAAATGCTTGAAAGCAAACAAGGTGCGCTGTTCTGTATTGTTTTTGGTGAACTTAAGCGCGTCAGAAAATTAACGCAAACATTTTTTTAAATGGTCAGATTCAGTCTGCTTACTGTTTTTCCCGACACATTCATAATCATTAGTCTACGTCTGCGGTTGTGCTCTGGAAAACATTATGCGTGCGGTTGAGTGATGATTATTCTACGTAGGAATGTGCCGCCACTTGCCCGGAGGCATCATTCAGGAATTTTAAATAAATGTGTTGTGCTTCACTGAATATCCGCCAGATGGCGCATGGAAGGACTTTATCTAAAAGCCGGACCAAGTACAAATGAATTGTGTATAAGGTTAACCGTTAACCTAAAACAATATAGTTTCCAATGCTGTAGCAAACATAAATTTTATTTTGTTTTACAACAGATATTTCATAATGAACGTGTGTATATGTGCTTCATGTTATTTTCATAATGATGAAATGAGATGCCCAAATTCGTGCTTTAAAAGTTTCTTATATAGTTTTTGTAATGTCTTAACAGGTACAAAATAATGAAAGACATGGCCATGCCGCGGTTTAAATGGTCTTGAAATTAATTTAATTTCTTGATAGTAGGCTATCTGATAGTGTTAACTATGCGAATGTCCTGATTCGTGAATATGCCAACATGTCTTATTTAAAACGTAAAAATGTGTCGCCATCATCAGAAGACATGAATTAACAATGTGTATGTGTTTGTATGTGCATATATTATATAAGTATGTGTTTGTGTGCGTGTCTCATATGTAACATGTTGTTAAAGTATTTGTGGATATGTATGTAACGACGCAGCTTGCGCGAGGGGTGGAGCCGCGAATAAACTGTTCAGAACGGGCTGGGTCGTGATACCGCGACACTCCGTCTGATCATTCGGTCGCACCAGTAAAAGGTGTCAGTGCCAAAGACAAAGCGCGCTGGAGAAGACACAAGCAAAGCCCAAGCCTCTGTCTGTCTAAGACACCGGAGAGAGAGTGAGGAAGAGCAACACGCATCAGTTTAGCGCGCGCTCTCAGGTTAAAGTGAACAAAGCACAAACTCTACTCTCTCTCTTCCTATAAATCCTCAGTAAAGCCATAAGTCCCGAGAGCATATTTAGTTTTTTGTTTTAGTTTCCAGAATCCCATCTGTTCTCGCGTAGACGGCGCAGCTCTGGTTATTTTGTGTTTTCAGTTTTCTTTTGAAAAAAGATTCATTACAAAACAATGAAAGACATGACTATGCCTCGGTTTAAATGGTCTTGAAATTAATTTAATTTCCTGATAGTAGGCTATCTGATAGGGTTAACTATGCAAATGTCCTGATTCGTGAATATGCCAACATATATTATTCAAAATGAAAAAATGTGTCGCCATCATCAGAAGACATGAATGAACAATATGTGCAGGGCCGTGCAGAGACGTTTAAAGGGGCGGGTGCTCAAAGTTAAGAACATGCTGAATAACAACAACTCACATTCATAACGAATCTAATATGGAATTGCATCATACTGTATGACTGTCATCAGGTCGGGACAATGCAAAGCAAATGTAGCCTATGTTTTAGACGGTTACCTCATAGAGGACGCCTAACGCCCGTTTATATTTTCGTTTGTAGTTTTTGTTATGTTAGTTTTACTTCGTTTCCCAGTATGCACCTCGGTCAGGTGACGTAAGAAGCTCACCTGAACCGAGGGAAGACTAATTATGTTTGATTTAAGTTTCATTATAAATAGCCTGACTGAATAGCAGTCAGGCGTCTAGCTTTTGTTATAGTGAAGTTCAGTTTGTGTTTGGTGTTTTGTTTCCTTTTAATGTTTAATAAAGAGAAACTAAAGAACCGTCAGCTCGCCTCCTCCGCATTCATGCCACGCACACACGCCAAACGCAGACAGAGAAAGAATCGTGACAGAAAGCTAGACCGTACAAGTGGCATGGCGGAGGATTTCCCCCTGGATAATTTTTTGGGGGGGCGCGGATACCATCTCGCCCGAGCTGGCGAACTGGCTGGAGGACAGCGAGGAAGAGGGGTTTGGTAGATGGGAGTACTGCTGGCTGGAAAACGGCAGGGTAGACTTACATCGGAGCTGGAAGTACAACCAGCTAGTGAGACGGGAGCACTTGTGGGAGAGCAGCGAGGAGAGAGAGAGAAGGGAAAACGAGCTCAAGTGGTGGATTCCGGAGCCGGAGCGGGTGAGAGAAATGCTGGAGCATGTGAAGGAGCTCCAGCAGATGATCCTCCACTGCCGGGATAACCGCGAAGCGGGCTCAGAGATTTCTCCTCCCTCGCCAATGCTCAGCAGCGAGCAAGCGTGTCAGCAGCCGCTGACCGACGCACCCGTTCTGCCGCCGCCTTCCGGCTTCGAGGACAGCGAGCTAGCATGTCAGCAGCCGCTGTCCCACGCACTCATTCTGCCGCCGCCTTCCGGCTTCGTGGACAGCGAGTTAGCGTGTCAGCAGCCGCTGACCGACAAACCTGTTCTGCCGCCGCCTCCCGGCTTTGAGGACGACGTTGAGCCGACGAGCGCACTGCACGCACCAACGCCGCTGTCGAGCACACTGCACGCTCCAACGCAGCTGTCGAGCGCACTGCACGCTCCAACGCCGCTGTCGAGCGCACTGCACGCTCCAACGCCGTTGTCGAGCGCACGGCACGCTCCAACGCCGCTGTCGAGCGCACTGCACGCTCCAACGCCGCTGTCGAGCGCACTGCACGCTCCCACGCCGTCGTCGAGCCAGCTCTGCAACCGCCGAGCACGTCTCCAGCCCAGCAGTCGCAGAGCACGTCTCCGGTCCCGTCACCCAGCCTCCTGGTCGGGAGGCCGAAGGTAGTACTGTGGGGTGGGTGCCCGGGGCCTCCGGTGATGTTCCGGAGGAGCATTTTTTTGGGGGGGGGAGTACTGTGACGGTTAACCCCTAGAGGGCGCCTAACGCCCGTTTATATTTTCGTTTGTAGTTTTTGTTATGTTAGTTTTACTTCGTTTCCCAGTATGCACCTCGGTCAGGTGACGTAAGAAGCTCACCTGAACCGAGGGAAGACTAATTATGTTTGATTTAAGTTTCATTATAAATAGCCCGACTGAATAGCAGTCAGGCGTCTAGCTTTTGTTATAGTGAAGTTCAGTTTGTGTTTGGTGTTTTGTTTCCTCTTAATGTTTAATAAAGAGAAATTAAAGAACCGTCAGCTCGCCTCCTCCGCATTCATGCCACGCACACACGCCAAACGCAGACAGAGAAAGAATCGTGACACATAATTATATTTAATGCACAAATTAGATTTATTTAAAATAATCAAGTAAAGTTAATTCATTCCCAGATAGCACACACACGTCGCAGAGATAATGCTCCCTAATGCATGTTACAATGACCAAATATGATAAATAAATAAACCACACTCTCAGCTAATAATAAAACACAGATTAGTTTATTTTTTTAATAAAAATTAAATGTAATAACAAGCAAACATTTGATTAATTTATACAAAAATGAGATAACAGTAACTTACAAATGATGTCTCAATTTGAAAAGATGTACAAAACATAAAACACCACAAATAAGTATTAATAATAGAAACAAAATTAAACACCAACAGAAACGTTTTGTACTTTATAACTGTACGTTATGATTTTTAAATATGACCGTTAGATACGTTGGTCAGGAAACTCCTGAAGTCAGATGCAGACACACTTTCAGTCACAAACTGCTGTGAAAAAATTCAGAGATAGATATTCAATTAAAATTCATGATACTTAATTTAGCAAATGAACAATATTTATACTTTGTTCCTCTCGCTTCACAACTCATGAGAACAGACCGAAACCAGAACCGAACCGGAGATTACAAGTACCCCTGTCTGCAGCTTGCAGATCGCCCACATGGTTTCTCATTGGTTGTAAGTAAAGTAATGACGTCGTGCAACGTTCCTCCCACAACTCCTCTCATTGGTTAGTGAAATGGATTGAAGTCGCTGCCACCATAAACAGGAAATGCCGTTGGAAACAGTACTTAGGAATTATACATTTTATACAAACGCTGAAATGTTTATTTATTCAGCTTTCAGATGCGTACAAATCTCAGTTAACTTTTTTTTTTTTTTTTATGTACGCTTATGACTTGTATGTGGTTCAAGGTTACATACATTTACAAGCAAGACTTCCGCTGTTTAGTTCTCCCATTTCTGGCAATCCGTTACTAAAAATTAAAATTTCAACCAATCGCGTTTATTTACAGCCTTTTATTCCCTTTTTTTATTGTTAATAAAATACATAAATGTGGAATATTCTCAGCAAAAGTATCCACTATCCTTATGTTATTAAATTAATAAATAGAAAAGGGTTGTTAAACATTTATAAATACAAACATTTATGACACATGAATGAATTATGATGACACATTAATGAATTTCACTGTTATTCATTTATTTATTTATACTGTTCACAGTTATTTCTGATAGAGGAGAAAGCAGGTATTTATACATCTCTCTGTGGTCAAGCATTAATTCTCCCTCCCAATCTAATAATGGCAGGTGAAACAGCAGTCTGGGTCCTCTGTGCCATCATAAAATCCTCTGAGTCAAACACGTTTCCCATTTCCGTAATAACCGAAGCAGGTCATGAATAACATTTTACACATTTTGCATTCTCTAATTTCAAAAGGCACTCGTAATTCAGCCCTTGATGTTTCACTCCATTTTTCCCAGTTCACAACACCTAGTCAAAAACACACATACAAAGCAGAAGTCATCTAGGATTGTTAGCCATGATACAGCTTTAAAAATACAATAAGCAAAATTACATTTAAAAAAAGGACAGATGCTTACTGTCAAACCGTGCATAGTGTGCCTTCTGTCTGAACTGGGTCCTGTTTACAATTGCACTAAAGCAACTGCAAGTAAGCGAAAGATTCATGTAGGCAGCACCTCCATCCTGTAGCACTGCTTCCAAGATCTCCATGGGTAACTGGAAAGTACTGTATATGGAATAGTTTTAACCCTTCATTTGCTTAAATGAAAGAGGACAGTATTACAGCACTTAAGAGACTTACATCCAAAAGTTGCAACTCAGGAGTCATAATTGCCTTTTGTGCCTAAAAAGGATAGCAGAGAAGACATGTAATTCTACATATGTTAAGAAAATACGACAAAAAAGTCATATTAAGTGTAATTAAATTACATTATTTTCAATTTGCCTCTTGAGTCTCTTTGTTGCACGTCTTTCTTCTTCAGACCTCTAATGAAACGTAGTAAAGGAGAGGTATGTTTATATTATGTAAATAAAAGTTTTCAAAATAATAAGTGCTATGCCTTTAAAATAAAAAAATTGACTGATTCTTATTAAACATACAAAAGTTACTCTCGTTGTGCTTTTGTTCATGACCCTAAATAGATTACAAACTGAAGCGATTGTTACATATCGCAATATGTACATTTACAATACTTGAATAATTTTTATTAAATTGCACAAGCCTAGTATATATAATGTAAAAGCGACACCTCAGCAAAAAGTTTAGTGCTAGTTCATAAAATGTAGAGAAATAAACCTTAAGGTGAAATTCTCTATGAGGCGCCGTATAGGGCTTAAATCAAACTTCACTCATGCACACACATATGAAACACTCACACATACATATATACTACTAACTGCTCACACAACTACATATGAAATGCGCTCACACACACATACATACTACTAACTGCTCACACAACTACATATGAAATGCGCTCACACACACATACATACTACTAACTGCTCACACAACTACATATGAAATGCGCTCACACACACATACATACTACTAACTGCTCACACAACTACATATGAAATGCGCACTCACACACACATATATACTACTAACTGCTCACACAACTACATATGAAATGCGCACTCACACACACATACATACTACTAACTGCTCACACAACTACATATGAAATGCGCACTCACACACACATACATACTACTAACTGCTCACACAACTACATATGAAATGCGCACTCACACACACATACATACTCTCCGCGCGCGCACATACATTCATACTTTCAGCGCGCGCACATACATATCCTCCATCATTTTAATTTAATTAAGAAGCCCTTAGTATTATATAGGCTAGTAATCTGTAAAAATAAATACATAAATAATACGTTATATATTTTTAATGGTATCAGTTTTTGTTTCAATAAATTTTCTATATTTAATGCCCGTAGCGTCACATTTCCACAGCAGCAGTGACAGGTATCCGAGGTGCTTGTGTTACCATGGTAACGCTAGGAGGAAGTGACGTTGCATGGTGTTCTGAATGGTGGAATTTTGTAGAGGGAAGTTCCCTTATCAGACATTTCCTGCGCAGAGAGTAGGGTGTAGGGACTAGTAATTTCAATGTATATGAACTTCTTTCTCCCTGATTAGTAGTAGCGTTTCTTAAATAGACCGTTAATGGACAGTTTAGAAGACAACGAGTGATTTATTTATCACAACAAAAGTGGGTGATATGGAGGGTCGGAACAATGTTTGAATTTCCAATTCAGAGTCTCGTGGGATTCCGATGAGTTAGTTATTCCTCGCGAAGGCGAGGAAACACATTTCACAAAACAGTAATTTATATTAGCCACAGATTCCGTGCTTCAATTTTCTTTTTGCAAATCATCACCTGCGTTTTCTGCCGCTGCAATATTGAGACATTATGTGGACAGTTCTGATTGAGCAGTGATGATCATTATACTGTCCTACTCCGTCTTCTAAACTGTCCAACAGCAGGCTGTTTACAAACCAGTACTACCATTCAGGGAGAATGAAGCGAAAAGACCGTCTACACTGAAATGACTTCCTTTTAAACTGAAACGCCTTCCGGTTACACTGAAACGCCTTCCGGTTACACTGAAATGCCTTCCGGTTACACTGAAACGCCTTCCGGTTACACTGAGAATCTCATATGTGTATGTGCGTGCACGGAGAGTATGTATGTGTGTGTGAGTGCGCAAAGTATGTATGTGTGTGTGAGTGTGCAAAGTATGTATGTATGTATGTGCGCGCGCGGAGAGTATGTATGTGTGTGTGAGTGCGCAAAGTATGTATGTGTGTGTGAGTGTGCAAAGTATGTATGTGCGCGCGGAGAGTATGTATGTGTGTGTGAGTGCGCAAAGTATGTATGTGTGTGTGAGTGTGCAAAGTATGTATGTATGTGCGCGCGCTGAAAGTATGTATGTATGTGCGCGCGCGGAGAGTATGTATGTGTTTGTGAGTGCGCATTTCATATGTAGTTGTGTGAGCAGTTAGTAGTATGTATGTGTGTGTGAGCGCATTTCATATGTAGTTGTGTGAGCAGTTAGTAGTATGTATGTGTGTGTGAGTGCGCATTTCATATGTAGTTGTGTGAGCAGTTAGTAGTACTGTATGTATGTGTGTGTGAGCGCATTTCATATGTAGTTGTGTGAGCAGTTAGTAGTATGTATGTGTGTGTGAGCGCATTTCATATGTAGTTGTGTGAGCAGTTAGTAGTATGTATGTATGTGTGAGTGTTTCATATGTGTGTGCATGAGTGAAGTTTGATTTAAGCCCTATACGGCGCCTCATAATTCTCCAAAAGAAGCAAACACCATCTCCTAATACCAAGCATGTCTGTCTGAGGGGAAAAATTATACTTTCTAATTACTTTCTATTTATATGGCAAATATAAATGTGAGTTTTTACTCACCTCTGTAAAATCAAAGTCCCCTGCGGTTGCAAAACTCAGGGAATACTGGAATTGTAAACATTAAAAATACATTTGTTCTATACTGGATCAAAATATAGTTTAAAAAAAAACATCAGCTCTATAAACTTACCATCAGAACAATGATTCAAGATTCAAAGAACTTTACTAATCCCAGAGGGAAATTGTTAATAAACAACAGACAAGCAACGAAGGTGGGATGCCACAGTTGTTGTTGAAATGTTGTCGTGGAAGGCCACAATCTACCTTGAAAAATTATTTTAAATGCTTTTACATTTATTTATTCAAATGATTACTGGTACCATATCGTTGAAGTGTTCATACTTTAAAATCACACTTATACTGACATACTTAAAAATCATGCACAGAGCATTACTGGCCGGTTTGACACCATAGTAAACAAACTAAAGTGACAAAAGCAAAATTGTTAAACTCACCATCATGGTGCACTGCCAACTGGAACTGTTTTTTGATGTGATAATGCACCAACTGTGGCATACTGGTGTACGGTTCAACCTTCATCCACAAACCAGTCATAAGCGTACATTTAAAAAAAAAAAAACTTAACTGAGATTTTTATGCATTTGAAAGCTGAATAAATAAGCATTTCAGCGTTTGTATAAAATGTATAATTCCTAAGTACTGTTTCCAACGGCATTTCCTGTTTATCGTGGCAGCGACTTCAATCCATTTCACTAACCAATAAGAGGAGTTGTGGGAGGAACGTTGCACGACGTCATTACTTTACTTACAACCAATGAGAAACCATGTGGGCGGGGCGACACATGCAGCCCCGCCCCAGATTCAGCCCCGCCAGACAGGCTGCAGACAGGGGCTTCTCGGAGATTAAGGAAAAAGTGAGAAGCTGTGAGGGTTGCCCACTAGAGGGCAGTGTTTTGGATTTGTAGTTTTTGGTTGTAGACCCAGTTTCCCAGAAGGCTCCTCGGTCAGCTGATGCGGATGCTCAGCTGAACCGAGGAGGCTCATTAGCATTAGCATAAATAACTGTTTGTTCTGGGAAACTGGGTCGAGCATTAAAGTAATATAATTTCAAGTTCTGTTAAGTGGGTTTTTGTTTTGTCTTGGGATGTTCAGTTTGAGTTTGTTTAGTTATAGTTGGCATTTAGTTTCTGGAGCTCTTTAAGTTTGTATTTTCTTTGATTTAGTTTGTCTCTTTGTCTCTGTGTCTCCTAGCAGGATTAGCCTCTAGGAGAATTAGCCTTTCGTGTTTACCCTTTTGAGTAAGTAACCCCCATCGTATGTTTAGTTATTAGTCTGTTTAAATACTAATGAGGGTGATACTAACATGTTTAGATCTTAGTCTGTCTAGTCTTCGTGTCTGTCTAGTCTCATTGTCTGATTAGCTCTTAGGCTGTATAGGTACTAACATCTTTAGCCACTAACCTTCAGAGTTCTTAGTCTGTTTCATACCTAGTCTGCTGTGTACCTTGTCTGGTCATTCCCTTGGGTCTCAGGCAACTAGCCTGTTTAGCCATTAGTCTGATTAGTTACTAGCTAGCTTAGCAGGTAATGTGCAGAACAGGTGGTAGGCCTAGCCAAGCCCGTCTTGTGTGTGTTTATCCCTTGCATGTGTAGTCCTGTGTGTTTAGTCCTCTAGTCTGTTTAGTGTGTCTTGTCTCGTCCAGTTTGTATCCCCATGTCTGTATTGTATTAGTTGTGCAATCCCTAGTCTGACGTCTAAGTGTTTGAGTTCTGGTGCTAGCTTGCTCCAAGTTTAAGCCAACTTCCTTAGTTCATGTTTTGTTCATGTTTGGATTTTGTCTTTGTCTTTGTTTACACTGCATCCCCTCTGCGTCTATGCCTCCACACCAAGCCCACAGTCCAACAACTAGCAGAACGTGACAGAAGCAAGAATCATGTGTGGAAAGATTAAGCATGCAAGGTCACAGGATGACTCTACTTCTTTTTCTTGTCTGCAATGCGATTTAGACAAATTAGAGCTGCTGTCAATACTGTATGAACATATGTACAGGTTCTTTACAGTTGAAATTTAACGCAAGTTATTAATAAAATTCGGATTCAGAAAAAAATGTTTATTGCTAGTGCTCTTTTACCATTTAATGCTTTAACACACACGACTCAGTTTGTTCAGAAATGGCATCTCACTGGCGAGCCTTTCTCTGAACACGCCGTTTTCATGAGGGGTGGGGGTAAGAAACACACATTTCGGTTTATTAATCCGCGCGCTCGGTTCGTTATTATTTTATTTATTTATTTATTTACCACAGGACCCCTGGGGCGCTCCGTAGGTTCAGGTTTTTACACGAAAACGGTGTTTTGTGAATATCCACACTATTAAAAACTGAAATATTGCTAATTGTACGTCCTGAGATTAAGATGAACATTAATTGGGAGTCATGAAAGCGAGAATCACATCCAAAACAGAAAGGTAAACTTACCTTGAACATGACAAACTCCAGCTCCAGCCACGCCGTGTAGTACCTCCGTGATGATCCACAACCGACTGATCCACAGCGCGGGCACAGCGTCTCAACACGCATGCGCGGTTTAATTTGGACACATTTTCAGCTTCAGTAGACACACAATACTTCAGACTGAAACACGACTGCCCCCTACAGGTAATGAAGGGCATGTTCACAGCTTCCCGCACGCAGCCGCGCAAACCCGCGGCAAGTCACGGGATCCCTTTTCTCGAAACGTGTGTTTTTAATGGCGACATCTGTATATACTGTAACAGTTTATACTTTTTCAATTTTAAATTGTCAGCTAGTGAACTTGATGTAAAGAACATTTAACAAATGTTGTTTTTTTACTCATTATTGTACATTATATATCTATAGCTCTGGTTCAGATTTTTCATGTTTGTTGTGTAAAGTACTCATGTGGAAATTACGATCACTATTGTATTTACTGTGACGAGTGAAAGTGTCACTTTGCGCCACCATTGGCGGCCATTTTACGAATGCATTCTGTTGCTTTCCTGGTGTTCACTCTCCTGAAGATTCTCCTCACGTCATGCTCGGAGATAATGAACACATTTCCGGTGCTGGCAGTGTCTTTCTGTCTGCAGCCGATGGTGCCGTTAGCATTAGCATTGCTAGTGTCTTTAGCTGCAGCCACGAAGCAAGCATAGGTGTTCAGCTTGTCTGCCAGAGACATGTCCATGTTCGTCATACCAGATATTGGTGCTTTATTGTCTATTATTGTCCTTAGTCGCTGCCACGGCCCTCTAGAGTCACTCGGTTGAAGCTGTGATTATAGTTTCCTTCCATAGCGCTGCTTCACCTCCTTTACCGCTTTCCAGACATTGTATGATGCAGCCTGTTACGGGTCCATGTTACCCGACGCAAGTTATAGGTAGCAGTGTGAGATCTCAGTGTCGCAGATAGTATCCACCCATGGCCTTTTGATTGGGAAACGTTCTGATGGTTGTTTTTTGTATAGTATCATCTGCCTAACGAATCCCACAATCACTTCTGCGCCGGAACATATCCCAGCCTCCGTAAAGCCCCACCAATTGGTGTACACTCCGATAATGAAAACAGTGGTGAATTCTCGTGGTAAATAAAAAGGTCTGCATCTAACAGTCACAAACTCCACCAGCGATGAGCAATAACTAGAAACTAGCACAGAGTTCTTGCACCATTTCGCGTTGATGTAAACACACAAGCCGCCACCGCGAGTCTTACCGCACAGAGCTGCATTTCTGTAGGCGCGAAACGAGGCTAGCCCATCTAGCTGAATAGCGGCGTCCGGTACTCTGTCGCTGAGCCATGGCTCCGTGAAAACAAAGACACAGCAGTCTCTAACCTCACGCTGTGTAGCCTGCTGGAGTCGGATGTAGTCCAGTTTATTGTCCAGGGAGCAGACGTTGGATAAGATGATGGACGGGAGAGCCGGCCGCCTAGGGTTTGTTTTTAGCCTAGCACAGACTCCCGCCTGCTTGCCGCACTTCCGCTTCCTCGCGCACCGCTTCTGATGTCCCCTCCTCCGGTCGCCGGCAACGCCGAGGCTTCGAGGCCTGGTTCACGTAGCAAGCCGAGGTCACGTAGCTTTTCCCACAGCCCATCGTGGATGTCGATAACCGGGTTATTAAGGTTGAAAAGTGTCTGGCTGTTGTATGTGCGGACACCAGTAGAGACGATATCAGGGTAAAATAAACGCGCTACTTATAAACGTGCGATATTTCAAGATTGGAAGCACTATGGGAACTGTATACAAAGATCAGTGAACTGCAAAATACACACCCGGATGGACTGTTTATTGTTGCTGGAGATTTCAACCATGCAAATCTCACGTCAGTGCTTCCTTGATTCCATCAGTATGTGGACTTTGCAACGAGAGGGGAAAACACGCTGGATCTTGTTTACACAAACATCCCCGGCGCATATCGGGCTGAGCCCCACCCCCACCTCGGCTACTCAGACCACATCTCTGTTGTGCTAATTCCAGCATACTGAACACTCGTCAGGCGTTTAAAAACCGGTTCTGAAGCAGGTGAAAACCTGGCCAGCAGGAGCCATCTCTGCTCTTCAGGACTGTTTCGAGAGCACTAACTGGAACATGTTTAGGGAGGCTGCAACTTACAGCGACTTCGCTGACTTGGAGGAGTACACGTCATCAGTGACCAACTACAGTACATCAACAAGTGCACCGATGATGTCACTGTCTCCAAGAACATCATCTCACGACCCAACCAGAAACCGTGGATTACTGCGGAAGTGCGTGGACTTCTGAGGACCTGAGACTCTGCCTTCAAAGCAGGAGACAATGTGGCCCTTAGAAGAGCAAGGGCCGAACTTTCTCGGGCCATCAGACAGGTGAAGCACGCACACGCCCAGAGAATCCACAATCACTTCACAGACACTTCACAGACAGCGGCGACACACGGCGCATGTGGCAGGACTTACAAGCCATCACAAACTACAGGACGACATCACCTGCCTGTGACGGTGACGGCTCCCTTCCAGATGCGCTGAACAACTTCTACGCTCGGTTTGACAGGCAGAACGACGTGGCGGCGAGGAAGACCACCCCTCCTCCGAATGATCAGGTGCTAAGAGTCAACCCATGTAAAGCTGCTGGACCAGACAACATCCCAGGCAGAGTGCTGAGAGAATGTGCTGAAGAGCTGGCAGATGTTCTCACCGACATCTTCAACATCTCTATGAGCAGCGCCATCGTTCCCACATGCCCAAGAAGTCTACTGTGTCCTGTCTCAATTACCTCATTGAGACCTCAATGACTGCATCACCGTCTGGTTCGGGAATTGTGCCATATCGGACCGCAAGACCCTACAGCGGATAGTGAGGACAGCGGAGAAGATCATCGGGGTCTCTCTCCCCTCTATTGAAGACATCTACACCACACGCTGTATGCGAAAAGCCACCAGCATTGTGGCTGATCAGACACACCCCTCTCACACACTCCTGCCATCTGGAAAAAGGTACCGAAGCATTCGGGCACACACATCCAGACTGTGCAACAGTTTTTTTCCACAAGCCATCCATCTCCTCACCAAAAAGGGACTGGACTGATAACCACACACACAAACACACGCACACACATTATCACTCAGCTTAACTCAACTACCTCAAAATATTGGGACTGGACTGACATATCAACACAAGCGCAGGCACACTGACCTACACTACCAAACTATCATACACAACAACCTATAAATCTCTTTTGCACAATAATCATTACTGGACTACTTTTTGCACAATAATCATTACTGGTCTACATTTTGCACAATATTCATTACTTTTTGCACTAATTCCTCAATTCTTGCTGCTGATGTTTACAGTTTCTCACTACCTCAACACCATCTGTTATATTATGTTATGTTATGTCATGTTCGTTGCACTGTCACTTTGTTGTTGCTCTTGTTGGCACATTTGCACATGCACTTTATTTTGTCTATAAAACCTGTAGTCTGACTTAGGTAGTTAGTTTTTGTAAATTTATGTTGTAATTTATGTTACTCTATCTGTCTTGTCTCTGCTAGCCAGCTAACTAGGCCTCTTAGTTAGCTAGTTTAGTGTTTCTGTTAATTTATGTTGTAAATTTATGTTGCATGTAGCACCTTGGTCCTGGAGGAACGTTGTTTCGTTTCACTGTGTACTAACTGTATATGGTTGAAATGACAATAAAGCCTTTGAACTTGAACTTGGTGCCTCGTAGCCGCCCCTGACTGTTGTATAGTAATGGCCCAGTGTCCTAACGCCCCTGGTGAGCCAAGTGATATGCTGAGTTCAGCGCTGTGTGTTTGAGGTTGGTGTGGGCCCCACACCACAATAATCGCAGCATCCCAGTGTATTGTTGGTGCTGTGTGAATAAGGCAGTGACCATATATAAATGATTACCGATGTACACTCCAGAGGAAGGTAAAAAGGATGACATTTGATGGTCAGTAGTTCAAAAACAAAGAAAAAGAGGTCGGAGCAGTCGTGATGGCAGCTGACCTCACCGGTGCTATCTTGGATTAATATTGATATGAAAAGCTGTGCAAAGATATGACAGAGTCCAAGGCTTGCAAGGATAGACAAGAGAATAGTGTGGTTTACTGTGTCAAATGTTGCTACAGAGGGAGCCACGTCAAATAACTGCGGCCGTGTGAATTCCGTGTGAATGGTGTGCGAATCGTGTACGGCTGCCCTATGGACGCCGTGATCCCCCCTGTTGGGCCCTTGAGCAAGGCCCTTAACCCTCAACTGCTCAGATGTGAAATGAGATAAAAAAAAATGTAAGTCGCTCTGGATAAGAGCTTCTGCCAAATGCCTAAATGTAAATGTAAATGGCGCTTTGTTTTCAAGAGCACGTTAACACAAGCCAGCAATTTAGCTGCGCTGAGTTGCAATCACGTGATTTTAACAACCCACCCCCACCCTTGCTGAACTGACGCTATGAAACTGCACTACAGAGATGAAGATGGCGGCTTAACGGACTATATGCGGTAAGTGGTGTTTTATTTTATTAAATTTGTTTGGGGTAGTTTACAGTTTATTTCCCAGTTTAGTTTTTTATTGGCCATTTTGAAAATCACTGGCAGCACAAGCAGCGGTCAGATGTTTGAGCTTAGATAACTTAATTATCCGTTTACCAAGTCTGGAGTTAACATTACAGCTTACGGTCAGTGTCACAAACTCACAATGTCACTCCTCTTTAACTCAAAAAGATTCCAAAAATGTTGTAAATACTATTAATATCCCTATAACAAAAGCTGCACTGCCCGATTGAGTGTTTGTGGTTGAGTGTTGTCTGGATAAATTCAGCATTTATTTATTCTTTGGTTAAGAGTTAATCTGCAGGTTATTTCTGTGAATATAATGTGAATGTGAAGACAAGCTGAGGATAGATGTACAGGAGCTAGCGAGCTAAACGCTCATAACCGGATTTATATTTTCTCCACTTTGGCCGTGACTTTGCACGGTAGCATGAGCGCTTAGTTAACAAGCTGAATATAAATACTGAAGTGTTTATCAGATCAGTTAAGGAGTGGGGGGAGGTATGTGTTTGTTGGAGGGGGGAGGTGTGTGTGTGGAGGGGGAGGGGAGGTGTGGGGGACTTTAGTACTCGGTAAGTTATAGTTTGGCTTCAGAGATTAACTAATGTTCATATACGAGTGTTATATCGCTTAACTTATTTGAATGAAAAGCGCATTAAGTAAATTCTCGGTTAATTTAATACAGACAGATCGTGGTTAACGTTAGCAAAGTTCACTCGTTAACATTAGCACAGTTTATTTACATTCCAGAATTCCCCAAAACATTATTTTACACACTCTGTGATGTAGGTTTACTGATATCTTTTACGGTTCACCTCCGCCCCTATCCTCACCATCCCAGATCCGTCACGGCAGTTCATTGTAGAAGTCGACGCCTCCAGCACCGGAGTAGGAGGCATCCTCTCACAAAGATCCAACAGAGATAATAAGCTGCACCCCTGCTCCTTCTTCTCCCACCGCCTAACCCCTGCTGAGAGCAATTACGGCATCGGAGATCGTGAACTCTTAGCCATCAAGTTAGCACTGGAGGAATGGAGACACTGGCTGGAGGGAACGGAGGCCCCATTCCTGGTATGGACCGATCACAAGAACCTCGAGTATCTACGGAGCGCCAAGAGGCTCAACTCTCGTCAGGCCCGGTGGTGCCAGGTTCAACTTTACCCTCTCCTACCGACCAGGGTCTAAGAACACCAAGCCGGATGCGCTTTCAAGAATATTTTCGACCACCCAAGACCCTGCCCCATGTGAGACTATTTTGCCACCCCCCTGCCTCCTCGCCGTGGCCGAGCTCGATATCGAAACCAGCGTCAAGGAAGCCCTATCCCATGGACCAAGCCCAAGCAATGTGCCTCCTAACCGTCTCTTCGTTCCCCTCGCTCTGCGCTCTCAGGTCCTGGAGTGGGCCCACAGTTCCAAGCTCGCTTGCCACCCAGGCACCGCCAGAACTCTGGCACTAGCCCAGCAGCGGTTTTGGTGGTCCACCCTCAAGGATGACGTCTCCCGCTTTGTTGCAGCATGCAATGTCTGCATAAGATCCAAACATGTCAACACGGCACCAGCTGGCCTCCTCAGACCCCTGCCCATCCCTCATCGCCCCTGGTCCAACATCGCCCTGGACTTCGTCACCGGTCTACCCCCCTCCACCGGCCACACCTGCATCATGACCGTGGTTGATCGGTTCTCTAAAGCTGCTCACTTTATCCCCCTACCAAAACTTCCGTCCGCCAAGGAGACTGCAGAGCTCATGATTAATCACGTATTTAAGCTCCACGGCCTGCCCAAGGACATTGTGTCTGATCGGGGCCCACAGTTCACTTCTCAGTTCTGGAAGGCATTTTGTAAGCTCATTGGAGCCACCCCAAGCCTGTCATCAGGTTTCCACCCTCAATCAAATGGGCAGACGGAGAGGAAGAATCAAGCCCTCGAGATCGCCCTGAGGTGCATGACCTACCGGGATGTCACCTCGTGGAGCAGATTCCTGCCCTGGGTCGAATACGCCCACAACTCCCTAGTCTCTTCGTCTACTGGGCTGTCCCCCTTCCAGTGCTGCCTGGGCTACCAACCACCCTTGTTCCCCTCTCAGGAAGAGGAGGTCAGCGTCCCCTCTGCCCAAGCCTTCATTCGCCGCTGTAGGAGGACCTGGACCCAAGCCAGAAGGACGCTGCTACGACAAGGCAGAATTTACAAGGAGCAAGCAGACCATAGACGCTCTCAGGTCCCCAAGTACAGGATAGGGCAGAGAGTCATGCTCTCAACCCCTGCGCGGTCAGACTTCTACTTCCCTCTACGATGTGACGAATAAATCCCACATTCCACGTGTCCCAGCTACGTCGCCTCATCTCATGCCCATTTTGTAGTTTTGTTAGAAGACCCAGTTTCCCAGAAGGCACGTCGATCAGGTGATGAGGAAGTTCCACCTGTGCCGAGGTGGCTCATTAGAGATCCTATAAGAAGCTGTTAGCTCTGGGAAACTGGGTCGAGATTTGGTGTATGCAATATTGATAATATATATGAGAATAAAAGAAAAAGGTAAAGAACTTCAACTCATATGGTCTCCAGCCCACATAAGTATTTTGGGAAACGAGAGGGTGGATAAATTAGCCAAACATGCAACAAAAAAGATAAAATTGAAGTAAATATAAAAATGTCAAAGGCTGAGGGGAAAAGTATAGTTTGGAAAGAAGCTGTGAGAGAATGGCAACAGCAGTGGGATAGGGAAATTAAAGGGAGACATTTATATGGCATTCAAAATAAAGTTGGAACTGAGAGGAACTGGGGAGGGACTAGAAGAGAAGAAACAGCAATGACAAGATTAAGAATTGGACACAGTAACCTGAATAGTGCATTATACATTATAGGGAAGCATCCCACTGACTTTTGTGAGATATGTCAGACACATGAAACCATAGAGGATGTACTTATAAATTGCAGAAGATATGAAGAAGAAAGGAGAAAAATGATGGACTGCTTGGGACAGAGATAAAAAATATATTGAACAATGGGATGAGTGGGCGAGGAAAGAAAAACATTTGTAACTTCGTAGTTACTACTGGTTTGATGGATAGAATATAAGATGTGGAGGAAATAATCTGGAAATAGAGTGAAGAAACAATCAAAGGAGAATCAACCAGAAGGTGGCGGTAGTACAACACTTACGGATGCAAGCCGCCGTTAAACTCCGAAGAAGAAGAAGAAGAAACTGGGTCGAGCATTAACATTGTCTAGTGGGCTTTAGTTTTGTTTTGTTTATTTATGTTTAACTGGCTCTGTAGGTTTGTTTTCTGTGTTGACTGTTTTCAGTGAATCTTTGGTTTTACCTGTATTTATGTACGTATTGTGTTTTTAGTGTCTTATAGTTTCCAGTTATTCATGTTCATTTCTCCCTCATGTTTCGAATATCTCTCCCTGTCATTAGTGTAAGCCCTAAGCCTGTGTGCCTTCTATGTGTTATATGTTCATGGTGTTTAGTGTGTGGAGCTGATACGGTGTTGAGTCATGTTGTGTTGTTTGTTATAGAAGGTAAGTACTGTACAGTAGTTAGCCTCTGTGTGTCTCCTAGCCTCTGTGTGTCTCCTAGCCTCTATGTGTCTCCTAGCCTCTGCGTGTCCCCTAGCCTAGCCTCTGCATGTCCTCTAGCCTAGCCTTTGAGCCTCGGAGTCCCTAGCCCTTGTACTTCCATGTCCTGCGCCCCTAGTGTTATATGTTTAGCGATTTGGTAAGTGTAGCTATGTGCATGTCAGGCTGAAGACATGCTTAGCTAGTTGTATGTGTAGCTGACTGCCAGGGTTGGCTCATAACCTTGTTCAGCTAGTAGCCATGCCTAGTTGACTGCCATGTCTTTAGCCTGCGTCCTGTCTCTTGTCTCTAGTCCCGTCTCTAGTCTCTCCCGGTCTCTAGTCTTACCATGTCTCTAGTCCTGTCCCGTGTCTCTCGTGTAGTCCCCGTTTTCAGCTCCATGCTTAGTGTGTTCATTGTATGAGTTTGTGGTAAGACTGTGTCACAACACAGAGCTTATATCTTATGTCTAAGGCCGTAGGGCCTGTCTGTCAATCTAGCCTGGGTTTCAACCTAGAGATTTAGACATGTGTGTTACCTGCTCCCAGAGTCCTAGAGTGTGTCTTGTTCCTTTTTCCATTGAGTGTGTTGTTTAGGTTACCATTGAGTGTTTTGTTTCTTGACCCCCTGAAGGGGTTTTTAATCCCTGAGTCCCTGTGTGTGTTTTACTGTATGCTTTCAGAGCCAGTGTTTTGTTTGATTTGGTTTTGAGTATGGTTTAGTTGTGTTTAATAAAGGACTTTTGATTTTGCAAAGAATTCTCTGCGTTTGTGCCCACCTTTGTATGCCCACGGCTACACCAACAGCCCGTAACACCACAGAACGTGACAGAATGCTCGACCCCAACAAGGGCATAGCAGAGGGGCCCACGACAAGCCACGGGAAAGGCCCCCCCTCCCTTTTTTTTTCAAGAACCTCAGGTGAGACTCCATGACAAGGCAAGAGCAGTAGTGGAGGCACCGGCTGGGAGAGTAACCCAGCACTGCATCGGCCGCCCGGCTAGGAGGACAACCCAGCGCTGCCTACGAGGCTCAAGTTCCTGAGCGACGCAGTGCTGCCTCCTCCGCCTGGCCTACTCCAAGAATCCGGTGCTGCCTCAACAGCCCGGGGTACGTAAGGAGTCCAGCAGTTGCATCCACGGCTTGACTTCGGTGGCGGTTCAAACGCACCCACCCTCCCACCCAGCTCGGGGAGGTCGGTGAAGGCATCGCCGATAGCGCTGCAGAGGAGCGTCTTAAGGGGGGGGGGTACTGTAAGGGACTGCCCCTAGTGGGCACTGTGGCTGTTTGTTTTTTGGTTTTGTAGTTTTGTTAGAAGACCCAGTTTCCCAGAAGGCACCTCGGTCAGGTGATGAGGAAATTCCACCTGTGCCGAGGTGGCTCATTAGAGATCCTATAAGAAGCTGTTAGCTCTGGGAAACTGGGTCGAGCATTAACATTGTCTAGTGGGCTTTAGTTTTGTTTATTTATGTTTAACTGGCTCTGTAGGTTTGTTTTCTGTGTTGACTGTTTTCAGTGTATCTTTGGTTTTACCTGAGATAAGGGATCGCGCATACTATCTATGCGTCATTCAGTGCGTATATGTAACTATCTCAGGTTTCATTCCATATATGCAGTTTATATATACAGTATATGCTTCCGTGAAATATCGACAATTTACCATTCATTCCCGCATTGATAATCAGCAATATTTTATAAGGAGATTTAGCTCTACTTAATTTTATAACTTTTAAGAAAATTCATTAGTTCGTTGATTCTATTTGAAGATCCTGAACTTCTCGGATGTTTTTTTTAGTGTGACAGTGCTTTAGATTAGTTCTGAACTCGCTTCCATGAAATTATCCCTAAAACAATGTAATGATCTCTCCTGAGGATATAAAGCTTTATTATAGTGTTTGAATAATATGTGATATTTGAATAAAGTGATGTGTGGCCACTCAGAACTAAACCAAAGATTTCAGTAACTACACGGGGTGTAACATCTGCATGGTGACACTAAACAGCTGGACAACTTCACTTTTCCGTTATGGTAACATAAGCACCTAAACATCGCTAATACAATGTATGACCCCTCCTGAGGATATAAAGCTTTATTGTTGTGTTTCAATAAATCAGATCTACCACAGCTGGACACCTTTACTTTTCTGTTATGGTATTTAATATGTAATATACTGATATTAAATATTGAAACGTTTATAACTCATCGAAAATGGTGACTTAGTGGTAGGTGTTTCGCCTGCCATGTGGAAGGCCCGGGTTCGATTCCCAGCCAGTGACTAGGGTTGGGTACCGAAAAGCGGTGCCAATACGGCACCGGTACCTATAGAACCGGTATGTACCGGACCGAAACAGAACGTAAATTTCGGTGCCTCATTTCGGTGCCACTTAAATGCCTGAACTGTCGATTGAAATATTTGTTCTCTAGATTCATATATTTTTGTAGATTAATAGTTTATTAGATTAAATAAAAAAATTTAAAGCACAAATTATCCGGAAATGAGAGACCATCTGACATGCGCGTGAATGCAGCAACTAGCGTTACACTCACTCTGACGGCAGCAGGCGGTCTACCGATAGCTTAGCATGCTAAATTAAACAACTTTCGTTAAAATGCCAAAAAAACTAAACAGTCGAAAGTGTGGCTGTATTTCACAAGAAAGGATTCCGACACCACAACGTGCAGCGAATGTTTTACAGCAGTTGCGTGTAAAGGCGGAAACACGTCAAATCTAATGAAACATTCGAGGGCAGACGGAATAAAGTTAAAAGCAGAATAAATACACGGAATAAAGTTAAAAGCAGAATAAATACACGGAATAAAGTTAAAAGCAGAATAAATACACGGAATAAAGTTAAAAGCAGAATAAATACACGGAATAAAGTTAAAAGCAGAGGGAGGCACCGTGTTTATCAGCTTTTGGACAACAGCTGGCGCTATCAGTGTGGACGACCCTCAGCCTCAGTCACACCAACTGTAGCAAAAAGGAGCCACTGATTATGATGCCGACAGCAGCCTTTCCGCAGGTTAGTAGTAGGATAATGTAACGTTAATAGCAAAATGCCTATCTTGCATTCATGTCCTGTGCAGGGCAATAAGTCAGGAAAGGAGTCGTATTTTGACAGAAAAGGCAAATATGGTGAAATTTCTGCAAAAGTATTGCTAAAATTTGAAGCTTATATATTCATATATACTTAAAATTTTTAATATATTGTTAAATTTTAAGCATAAATTTTTTTGTTCAATAAAAATTCATTCTTGAGTCATCCACTATAATTTTGTGGCTTAATAGTATCGGTTCAGGCACCGTTTTGGCACCGGTACCGTTTTAAAAGTATCGATTTGGCACCGGTATCGAAAAAAACCCAAACGATACCCAACCCTACCAGTGACCAACAACAATTAATACTAAGGGTTTCTAAATTACATTGAAATGTAAATTAGGGTGTCCTATTTATATGATGTCGTCCTCGATAATGATTATAATAAATAATTTTTTAAGGTAAATTTTTTCACGCTCCAGCGATATGTAATAACTGGTAATTTTTCATTCCCTTTTCCGCTAAAGTGGAAATCCGTTGTTCACTAGTTCCCTACAGCGCTACAGTTCGCTACTCTGTGCAGTTGTGTGTGTACGGAGAGTTTGTGTGTATGTGCGCGTCTCATAGGTGTATGTGCGCACATTACAAATGCATTAATGAAAGACACATCATGCATTTATATTTCCATCTAATGTTGTAGAAAGTGCAAAATATGTTTTACCCTTTCTTTTCAAATTATTAATACACACAAAAATGCAGGTTGTTGTGTTACAGAGAAATCACAAAATGCAAAGCCTCCTACCGGTAATACTCTCCCACAGCAGAAGACCTTATTTCAATTACTACATTCTGATACTCTTAACACTTATTTATATATTAGCCCATTTATTAGTGAAATGTCCACTACTAAAATGATAACATTTTAGAAGAAGCACATTAATATGAATCAGTAGAATCAGCAGCCCGTTTTTAAAAACAAATCAGCAATGTTAGGGAATAAGACAGTTTATAGATGAATTGTTAACACAAGTCATTTAATTGTATTTTCAAATAACATACCTTCAATCCCAATTATGTTTTTTTCTAAAGAAGAAAGAATTTCTTCTAAGGCTGCATAATTGGAAACATTGAAATATCTGTCTTTGCTGCCAGCTATTGTTATCATTTCTTCTTCTGCCTTTGGTTTACCCAGTACTAACGGCCCCACCTGAAAGTAAAACATCACTTTATTAGTGCTATAATCTTAATGAATCCTTTGTATGCATATCTTTATACGATGAAATATAAATATGCATTTCCATTTACACATGGTTAAGTCTGGCTGTCTAAATACCCAATGTGTAATTAAAAAACACCAACCACTTGGGTTTTTAATATTATCAGACATTATCAGACAATATTATCACAAATTAAAACATTTTTCACTTTTTAATATGTACCGTATATGTAAATGAAGTATTTTTGACATACAGTATGGACAAATAATTGCAGATGAATAATTGCAGCACATTTTGTTCTGTCCTTGTCAGCTGAGCTATGAAATAGGGTAAACATGTAGACTTACCCCTATAGAATAGCGAGTAATCCCCTTCATCTCTGTCATGTTTAAAACATCTGAAAGAGTTCTATTGTCTCCCATCATTTCTCCATCAGACAATAGAATAATCATCTTTTTGGCCTTTTCATTTGATCCTTGTTCAGGAACAAAAACCTCTGTTCTGTAAGTAGCACAGGAGACAGAAGTTAATGAAGACTTTGCAGTAAGATGTGGCTGATAGACTGTTGGCCATCAATGCACTCGGTAAGAAACAGATGATAAGAAAGTTTGGGTTTGAGCACTTACAGAACATGGTAGAGGGCTGAAGCAGTCTTGGTGATTTCGCCTAACTGTGTTATTTTCTTCACCTTCTCCAGTGCTCTGAGACTGTCATTATTTTCTTTCAGAGAGAGTTCTGTTGTTATATTTCTCCCAAACTGCACTATTGCAAAGTTGCACTTGGGGTACATGGAAGAGGGTAGTGATTAGTATTGACTTTATTACTAACAATGCACTCGGTAAGAAACAGATGATAAGAAAGTTTGGGTTTGAGCACTTATAGAACATGGTAGAGGGCTGAAGCAGTCTTGGTGATTTCACCTAACTGTGTTATTTTCTTCACCTTCTTCAGTGCTCCGAGACTGTCATTATTTTCTTTCAGAGAGAGTTCTGTCGTTATATTTCTCCCAAACTGCGCAGTTGCACTTGGAGTACATGGAAGGGGGTAGTGATTAGTATTGACTTTATTACTAACAATGATTGTTTATCTAAATTATTCATTTATCTTTAGACCTTTGAAGCTTTTGAATATCTTCCTCATGGTTTCTAGGTTTATTCATGTACATGTTTGCAAAAAGCATATTGCTGTATATCTTGGTATATTTGCTTCACTATACAATTGTTCAGTAATTAAAATTTTTAAGAAGGGTGCCCAAGGATTCAGTGGTGTATACCCTTTTTTGATAGGTACAAACACAGATACAATGTATTAAAAAATGAAACAGGTAATATGAAATAATACAGTAATTCTCTTAGCCAGTTTTTAAAATACTCTAGTAGTTTTGCTAATACACTACAGTATGTTAACAACTGTAACACTGATGGTGAGTGAGTATGGAGGGAATTATGGTATTAAATGCAGAGCTGTAGTCGATGAAGAGCATTTTCATGTAATTTCCCCTCTTAGTGTCCAGGGCCCAGTTTCTCGATAACGCACACTATTCGCGCGCTAAGTAGACTCTTAAGATATATCTTACGTTAAGTGATAACTTTTCTAAGAGTATTTCTCGAACTGTCTCTTAGGAGTCTTCTTAAGTCGCTGCCTCTTACGTCCGACGTTACAAGGCGCTGTCTACAGTGAAGGTCCTGAATTAGCTGACATCGATTGCTCAGGAATCGATTTCTTACTCCTTTTTCATGACAGTGTTAAGAAAGACGGCGCTTTTCTATGCACCCAGAGACTGGCAGGATGTCAGGAAAAAATGGCATGATTTTTCTAGCATTGCCAAGGTGAGAGCTGCTGCAGTCCGAAGAGACCGGGCAAGAACAGGTGCTGGGTCCAGGTCAGTGTCGCCACTAACACCACTAGAGGAGAAGGCACTGGCAGTATTGGGAGAATCAGCCTCTCATGGAATCCCTGGGGGAATTGATGTGAGAAGAGGTGATGCCGAGCATGCCTCATGCTCACAGGCCAGACCATCGCCACCTCCCAGTACACCATGCTCCCCGGTAACTCAGAAGCCTGCAGCACCCTCCTCTCCTGGTAGCAGCGAGCCTGAAGAGTGCACTACTCCCCCGCCTCCGGAACGCGTGTCCTTGCCAGTACGACGTCGCTACAGCACAGCACGCAAACTGTCACCATGCCGCTGTAGCGAGGAACTCGTAAATCTCGAACGCGAAAGGTTGGTGGTGTTGAATAACATTGAGCAAAAGCTGGGTAACATTGAGTGTCGGCTGACGGAAGGAAACGAACTCGCACGCCATTCATTGGAGCTGAAGAGGGCCAAGCTGGAGCTGGCCAAACAACAGCATGCCCTGGCAGAGGCGCAGTTCAATAGGCCGTCAATCTCAGTACGTCAATCTTGCTGCCATCTGAAGGTAAGCCAGTTTGTCGTTCATATTTTGATGTTAATTTCCTCAGTTGCTAATCCGATGGTCTGTTTTTGTTTCTTTTATAGATGCTGAGCAACAGTCACACCAGTGACCGTGTGTGTGTGTGTGGTCTGTGTAAATAGTTTTTGTATGTCATTTGTAGTTTTTGCACCTATTTCTTTACATTTTATTTTTTAAATATGTTGCTGTTAATAAAGTGTCGGGTATGATCCAACCTCCCCAGTCTCAAGTGTGTGTCTTCTTTAACACTAAGTAATCGTGTGGCACAAAGACAAGACATTATTTGTCAGCCTTCATGTGTCTGGAGAAAAACTGATTCCCTATTGCAATAAAACCTACGTGTAAAATGTTGCTCTATTTATCCACAAGGAAATTAAAGCATGTTTTAGGTGGACGTTTATTTTTAAACACTTGTTTGTAGTAGCAGAGTACCGACTTTAGTCTGAGATGATGAGTGTTTGAAAAGGGTTTGCTGTGCTTGAGTCTGAGCAGCGGTGAAAGAAGCTGTCTTCCAAACTTGCGACCCGAGTTCACTAGCCATTAGATAAATCAAGATTAATCAGCAGTACAACATTTTAGCTTGGACATCCAGTTAACTTTTGACAGAGATATTCTAATGTTTAGGCCTATACAACTTTAGGAGAAGCATGTCAGTTGTTGGGGTTGTACAGTATAGCGCACATATGTAATGAATACGATGAGATGACAGAGGTTCTAAGCATTACAGTCACACCGAAAAATTAATGAATGCGTGGTTTGAAACTCCCAAGTTTATTATCTTATTTAACTAAATCAAATTTCATCATAAAATGTAAAAAAAAAAAAATCCATCCAGTCATGGATGATTGCTAATAAGAAATAAAACATATTTTAAACAAAAACGTTTTCAATCAACTGCTGCCTTGCCTCAATCCCGGCAGCATGCAGTGCAGCCCTCTGTGGAGGATTGAAGACCTCAACGTCCACCTCTGCATCTTCCTCCTCCTCCTCCTCCTCCTCTGGTAAAGGTGCGTTTCCACACAGAGCCATGTTATGGAGAATGCCACCTGTTCAATATTACAAGTGATTGCCAATTTTAATGCATTAGTCACATTATGAAAGAGGCTAATTAAAAATCACACTATTAGAACTGATATGAAATAAAATAAAATAAAATTCTTAAACAGGTCTACAGGATATTCCATTATTAATACGACTTTGATAACGTGCCATAATGTGTTTGCATACACCGCTGATTTATAAAAACTGCTGCTCAGTGGCGGCGACTAGTGTCTTGAACTGAAACTACGCTAAGTATGAGTTAAGGTTGGTCCAGACCAACCTTACGAACGTCTGACTTAGCTAAGAGATACTTAGCGTAAGAACGTTTCGAGAAATGCGCCATAAAGTTAAGAGAGAGGTTAAGGTACGACTTAAGAACTACTTAGAGATAAGAAGCTTTCGAGAAACCGGGCCCAGGTGAGTGAGTGATGTGTGGAGGAGATTTGAGATTGCATCGTCTGTGGAACGGTTTTGACGATAAGCGAACTGTAGTGGGTCGAATGTGTCCGGTAGTGAAGAGATGATGAAGTCTCTGACCAGGCGTTCAAAGCACTTCATCACTACTGAGGTGAGGGCTACAGGGCGATAGTCATTGAGGGATGCAGGATGTGGTTTCTTTGGAACAGGAACAATGATGGACTCTTTGAAGCATGTGGGGATCACCGACATAGATAAGGAGATGTTGAATATTTCAGTGAACACAGGTGCTAGCTGGTCTGCGCAGGATCTGAGAATACGGCCTGAGATGCCGTCTGGTCCTGCTGTTTTCCTGGTATTCACTCTCTTTAAGGCTCTCCTCACGTCGTGCTCAGAGATGATGAGCGCGTTTCCGGTACTGGCAGTGTCTTCCTGTCTGCAGCTGTTAGCGCCGGTAGCATTAGCGCCGTTAGCATTAGCACCACTAGCATCTTTAGCTGCAGCCTCGAATCGAGTATAGAAAGTGTTGAGCTCGTCTGCCAGAGACGCATCAGAGTTCATCATACCGGTAGTTGGTGCTTTATAATCCGTAATTGTCCTTAGTCCTTGCCACGGGCTCTTAGAGTCACTCTGTTGGAGCTGTGACTCTAGTTTCCTTCCGTAGCGCTGCTTTGCCTCTTTCACCGCCTTCTGGATGTTGTATGCCGCAGCATTGTACGGTTCCATGTCCCCCGACGCAAGTCCCGTGTTGTAGTCGGCGGTGCGAGATCTCAGAGCGTCGTGGATGGTTTTATCCACCCATGGCTTCTGGTTGGGAAACGTTCTGATAGTCTGTTTCTCTACGGTATCATCCGCTAGCTTCCCAATGAATCCCACAACCGCTTACGTAAACACGCTGACGTCATCGGAGCTGTTTCTGAACATGTCCCAGTCTGCGTCATCGAGTGCGTTCTGTAACGCGGCCACCGATTGGTCTGTCCAGCGCGCGACCTCCCTCTGAACCGGAACTTCCTGTTTCAGCCATTGTTTATATCTTGGCATGAGGAAAATGGCGGCATGGTCGGATTTTCCAAACGCTGGACGAGATTGCGCCTTGTAACCGTCTTTGACCGTAGTATATCAATGGTCCAGTGTCCTTTCGCCCCTGGTGGGGCAGGTGATGTGCTGATAAAAGTTCGGCGCTGCGCATCTGAGGTTGGCACTATTAAAGTCCCCCGCCACAATGATCGCAGCATCCCGGTGTGTCTGGTGCTGTGTGAGTGCCTCATGCAGCTCGCATAAGGCCTGTCCGTGTCCACTTGTGGTGGAATATAAACGGCGCTGATTATGACCGATGTGAACTCCCGTGGAAGATAAAAAGGACGACACATGATGGACAGTAGTTCCAGATTTGGTGTGCAGGAGCATGTAAGAGGAACAACGCTCGCACTGTTGCACCAGCTGTTGTTCACCATCAAACACACACCGCCTCCCCTTGACTTCCCCGAGTCCTGCGTCCAGTCCATGCGGTGAACCGAGAAGAACTCGGCTGGTTGTATGGCGTAGTCTGGCAGAGGAGATTGCAGTCCCGAATGTCTCTCTGGAACTTTACCCTGGCCCTGAGGTCATCGAGTTTGTTCTCCAGTGACTGGACATTGGCGAGCAGGATGCTAGGCAGAGGTGTGCGGTGTGCACGGGCTCTGAGCCGGTTCCTCACTCCAGCTCGTTTCCCTCGAGGCCTCCGCTTCACGTGGCGTCCATTGTTCTCCCTCAGGATCTCACTCGGCCAGCTCGGATCCGGAGTTAAAAACGTCGAATTGTGAGTACATTGTATACCAATAGAAACAAGGGTGTCTCTATCATACCTAATGTACTCAATGGTGGTGATTTTGCCGATTTTAAAACACTGAAAACTAACTTAAATAACAAAAACAAAGAAAAGGTGGTCGGAGCAGTCGTGACGGCAGCCGACCTCACCGGCGCCATCTTGGATCTCGATGAGTTGGATAAAGTTCCAGAGAGACATTCGGGACTGCAACCTTCTCTGCTTCACCGAGACATGGCTGAACCCAGCGGTGCCAGACCATGCCATACAACCAGCCGAGTTTTTCTCGGTTCACCGCATGGACAGGACGCAGGACTCGGGGAAGTCAAGGGGAGGCGGCGTGTGCTTAATGGTGAACAACAGCTGGTGCAACAGCGCGAGCGTTGTTCCTCTTACACGCTCCTGCACACCAAACCTGGAACTACTGTCCATCATGTGTCGTCCGTTTTATCTTCCACGGGAGTTCACATCGGTCATAATCAGTGCCGTTTACATACCACCACAAGCAGACACTGAAACTGCCTTATGCGAGCTGCATGAGGCACTCACACAGCACCAGACACAACACCGGGACGCTGCGCTCATTGTGGCGGGGGACTTTAATAGTGCCAACCTCAAACGCGCAGCGCCGAACTTTTATCAGCACATCACCTGCCCCACCAGGGGCGAAAGGACACTGGACCATTGTTATACCACGGTCAAAGACGGTTACAAGGCACAATCTCGTCCAGCGTTTGGTAAATCCGACCACGCCGCCATCTTCCTCATGCCAAAATATAAACAAAGGCTGAAACAGGAAGTTCCGGTTCAGAGGGAGGTCGCGCGCTGGACGGACCAATCGGTGGCCGCGTTACAGGACGCACTCGATGACGCAGACTGGGACATGTTCAGAAACAGCTCCGATGATGACGTCAGCGTGTTTACGGAAGCGGTTGTGGGATTTATTGGGAAGCTAGTAGACGATACGGTGGAGAAAAAGACTATCAGAACGTTTCCCAACCAGAAGCCGTGCGTGGATAAAACCATCCGCGACGCGCTGAGATCTCGCACCGGTGCCTACAACACGGGACTTGCGTCGGGGGACATGGAACCATACGAGGCTGCGTCATACAACATCCGGAAGGCGGTGAAAGAGGCGAAGCAGCGCTACGGGAGAAAACTAGAGTCACAGCTTCAACAGAGTGACTCTAGGAGCCTGTGGCAGGGACTAAGGACAATAACGGACTATAAAGCACCAACATCCGGTATGACGAACGCGGACGCGACTCTGGCAGACGAGCTCAACACCTTCTATGCTCGCTTCGAGGCTGCAGCTAAAGATGCTAGCGATGCTAATGCTAACGGCGCTAATGCTAACGGCGCTAACGGCTGCAGACAGGAAGACACTGCCAGCACCGGGAACGCGCTCATCATCTCCGAGCACGATGTGAGGAGAGCCTTCAAGAGAGTGAACACCAGGAAAGCAGCAGGACCAGACGGCATCTCAGGTCGTATCCTCAGATCCTGCAAAGACCAGCTAGCACCTGTGTTCACTGAGATATTCAACATCTCCTTATCTCAGTCGGTGATCCCCACGTGCTTCAAAGAGTCTATAATTGTTCCTGTCCCGAAGAAACCACATCCTGCTTCCCTCAATGACTATCGCCCTGTAGCCCTCACCTCAGTAGTGATGAAGTGCTTTGTCTCCTCCACACTTCACTCACTCACCTGGACACTAGGAAAGGGAATTATGTTAAAATGCTCTTCATCGACTACAGCTCTGCTTTTAATACCATAATTCCCTCCACACTCACCACCAAGCTGGAGCACCTGGGACTGAGCTCATCTATATGTCAGTGGATCTCCAATTTTCTGACTGGCAGACCACAGGCAGTAAGGATGGGCGGACATGTCTCAGCTACACTCACTCTCAGCACTGAAGCCCCCCAGGGTTGTGTTCTGAGCCCCCTGCTGTACTCTTTGTACACCCACGACTGCGTGGCCACTACCAACTCCACCTCCATCATCAAGTTTGCTGACGACACCGTCGTGGTCGGACTGATCACCAACAATGATGAGTCGGACTACCTAGAGGAGATTGGAAATCTGGAGAACTGGTGCCAGAGGAACAATCTCCTCCTGAACGTCAGTAAGACAAAGGAGCTGATAGTGGACTTTAGTACAAAGCAGGAGAGGAACTACCAGACCCCCGTCATCAACAGGAGCCCAGTGGAGAGAGTGGACAGCTTCAGATACCTCGGTGTTCACATCACGCAGGACCTGTCATGGTGCTGTCACATCAACACCGTGGAGAAAAAAGCCCGGCAGCGTCTCTACCACCTCAGATGCTTGAGAGACTTTAGACTGCCCTCCAGGGTGCTCAGGAACTTCTACTCCTGCACCATAGAGAGCATCCTGACGGGAAACATCACGACCTGGTTCGGGAACAGCACCATGCAGGACAGACGAGCTCTACAGAGGGTGGTGCGATCAGCCGAGCGCATCATCCGCACTGAGCTCCCTGACCTGCACTCGATCTACAGCAAGCGGTGCTTTACTAAGGCCAGGAAGATCATGAAGGACCTCAGTCACCCCAGTAATGGACTGTTCTCTTTGTTGCGGTCTGGGAAGCGATTCCGCTCCCTAAAGGCCAACACAGAGAGGCTGAGGAGGAGCTTCTTCCCGCAGGCGATAAGGTCTCTAAATCACACCTCCACACAGGACTAATAACATCTTTTTAAGCTCACAACACTGACTGGACAATCATGGACACATTCATACACACTTGCACTAAATATTTATACATTTGGACAATTGCACATGTCACTTTCATTAGTCACCTTTCATGCATATTTGCACAACCACTGACACTTTAAATTCTATATACATATACCCTATATTTCTATGTTTTGCAATATTTTTATTATGCCCTTATTGTACAGTTAATTTTACTAGTTAAATTTATTTCTTTAGTGTTTCCTTTTTATTGATTATTTATTTTACGTACAAGCTTTTATTTTCTTTTTAAGGTCACTGGCGGTCATGTAAGCATTTCACTGCATATTATACTGTGTATGACTGTGTATGTGACAAATAAAATTTGAATTTGAATCTTATTTTAGTGCATTTAATATTCACAAGTAATATTAAACCATCATCAGCACACAAGAAGAGTGCTCAAGGTAGTTAAACTTTGTGAAAAAACCTGTGTGCTCTCCCTGTTCTGATCTGTTATCACCCAAATGAGGATGGGTTCCCTGTTGGGCCTGAACACCTCCCTCTGCAACTGGATCCTGGACTTTCTGACAGGAAGGCCTCAGTCAATACGGATTGGGAACTGCACCACCACACTGAGCACTGGGGCCCCACAACACCATATTTTTTGTTCTGTTATGTCGTGTTTGTCGCACTGTCACTTTGTTGTTGCTCGTTTGCACATTTGCACGTGCACTTTATGTTGTCTGTAAAACGTGTAGAAAGTCTTACTTAGCTAGTTAGTTTTTGTTAATTTATGTTGTAATTTATGTTAGGACTATCTGTCTTGTCTCTGCTAGCCAGCTAACTAGGCCTCTTAGTTAACTAGTTTAGTTTTTTCTGTTAATTTATGTTGTAAATTTATGTTGCATGTAGCACCTTGGTCCTGGAGGAACGTTGTTTCGTTTCACTGTGTACTAACTGTATATGGTTGAAATAAAGCCAACTTGAACTTGTGAAGCTGCTTTGAGACAATGACAATTGTTAAAAGCTCTATATAAATAAAATTGAATTGAATGTCAATTTAAATGTGTTAATTTAATCGGCTCAGGCAGAGAATCTGTGCAGACATAGTTAAGATTTTAACCTGGTAAAAAGAAACACTTCTTTGACCTGTACTTCAGGAGAAATAGGTGTGAAATTCTAGTTTATTTAAAGATTTTAACACCCTTTTTGCCTGAGTATGACAGGATGTGGGGAAGTTCTGAATTAGAACTAGGTTGAAATACCGCATTGGTATATTTTCAACACTAGCAACTGCAGCAAATACATTTGTAATACAAATTTCCTTAAAATACGGTAAGAGACAGTGTAATAAATGTTGTTGTTTTTTTTGTTGCAACCAGTGTAAAAACTTGCAAAAAATAATTGCTATCCATTTTCTAGGAAAACCTCATAATACCCTTTCATCCTCAGCCAAATACACTCCCCGGGATTACAGAAGGAGTTGAGGCCTACATTCACAGAGGATATATGGTTAGTTCTTCAAGATGTTTAGAACAACCAACCTGCTGAGTTCCTTCAAAAAATTGTGTGCAAGTGTTGAAAATCTTCGTAGATCTACGAGTGCCTACGCAAGCCATATAAGGCCTTGTTCACACGGGCGTTAAATTTTTGGATAAACGAACGAGCTCTGAACGTCCTATACGTTTATGTTGCGTTTTGTAGTGCCGCTCGATTGACTTCTACACTGGCGTTCGTTTGTCTGTCTAATGACAGCCTGCAGCCCAAATTGTAGTTTGTGGATATGAAACTGGATATGAAAGCCCTTGTCATTTTATTTGACAAGTTTTATTTTTTAAGCATTTTATTTTTGCCTTTTTTCCGCATTTGCCTATGTATAGCATGTAAGATCATGGGATATATCCGGTCCTCTGAAGCATAAAATGGACGCGGAGAAAACTAGACGTGGTTTCCTTGCGTTCGTTGGGATTTGAACGCCAAGAAAAAGCTGCATGCAACGTTTTTTAAACACCGTATACATTTCCATTTAGTCATTTGGCAGACGCTCTTATCCAGAGCGACTTACATTTTTATCTCATTATACATCTGAGCAGTTGAGGGTTAAGGGCCTTGCTCAAGGACCCAACAGTGGCAACTTGGTGGTTGTGGGGTTTGAACCTGGGATCTTCCGAACCGTAGTCCAATGCCTTAACCACTGAGCTACCCCTGGCCCGTATAAATGCGCAGCCGGACAAATGCACGTCACCAAAGCCCATGTGAACACCATCATTGACGCCTATGTGTAGAAAACCCTCGGCGTTTCATCCGCAGTCACCGGACGCTCCGAACGGCAGAAAAACGGTCGATTTTAACGCCCGTGTGAATAAGTGCATCGTAAGGAGACAGAATTATGAGGGCACCTGCTGGACAACCGGCAAATTGCACCTAAAATTTACTTCTCTTCAAAGTCATTTTTCATTTTATTTGTACGTATATTTTTATTCATTTCTATTTTCTACTCATTACACAATTTAATATAGAAATTGAAATGAATAATGAAATAAAATAAAAACGACATAATAAATGTTCGAATAAAAAAAAAAAATAAAAAAAAAAAGAGTACACTGTTGTAATTGGCACTTTCGAGTAGAGATGTTCCGATACCATTTTTCCCATATCGATACTTGGGCTCAGGGTATCGGCCGATACAGAGTACTGATCCGATACCTGGGTGTGTATCTGTACAGTGTATGTGTGTGTATATATACACACACACACACACACATATACACACATATATATATTAAATTTCTTTTTTTAAGTAAAATACTACTAGCCCTGTGTATTGGGTTCGACCCTAAATGCACGGGCGACACCATGAAACACGGACACGAGGCGAGGTCTTACAGGGAAAAGGGTAATTTATTTAGAAAAATGGGTAAGGAAAGGGTTAAAGGCTCTCTGCGGCCTTTTCCACTTCGGCGGCAGGGATGTGAAGGCGGGCTCTACGCGGAATTGAAGGTGCCGCGGGAGCTCGCGCAGCTCGTTCATGCGCTCCTCTCGCAGAGATCAAAGGCGCACCCCTTTTTTAAGTCTCTGGGGCGCATCACATCGCCCCGCTCTTGTGCCACTGTCTCTCATAAAATCCACCGCGTCACAAAGTCCAGCTTCCCAACAGTCAGACCCCGAGCTACACTCCCCGCTGTGTTTTATAGCGCCGGGATCATTAGCGGCGATAGCTCATGGGCCGTTGCCTGATTCTGCTGCCCTGCTCCTTCACATACCTAAAGGGGGGGGAGGCCGCCTAACTAGTGAGCGAGGAGCGATATCAATTTGGACGCACGCCCATCACAGGCGCACGCCGTGACACTCTGTAAGTAAGCTAAGCTAGCGGGCATAAATAGGTTATGTTTAGGAAAATGGTATCGGATCGGTATGTGGACTCAAGTACTCGTCGATTCCGATGCCAGATTTTTTTTTGGTATCGGTAGCATTTCCGATACCAGTATCAGAATCGGAACAACCCTACTTTCGAGTGTAGTACAAATTTATTTAATAGAAAATATTTAATGTGCTTTAAAGATGACACAAAGAAAGGATGTCGTGCATGAAACCCAGCCATGTATTGAACATGTCTTGGTTGATCATCATGAAGTCTCATCTCAATTACATTCTCTTCCTCCACCTCTTCATCTTCCTCCCTGATGTCCAAGGGCATTCTTGTTCTCACTGCAATATTGTGCAACATAGCTGTTACTGTTATTACAGCACAGCACTTTTGTGGCACAAAGAGAGCTCCACTTCCTCTAAAATAATATTAATTTCTTCTTTTTGAAAAATGTCTTTTTTGTTTTTTGTTTTTAGCCATTTTGCTAGTGTCTCCACCCCTACGTATGTGCATATTTAAATTTATCTCCTATTAGCAAATGCTCTTCATGTGAAGATAATAAAGCTAAACTTTTCAAAAATAAATGTAAGAGCTTATTTATTTATTTGTTTATTTATTTTGATGTGAGATAAGCAACTGATAAATAGAAACTGAAAAAAGAAATTGATAAACAATTATACTTAAATAATTAAGGTTTCATATAAATATCGAAAATGATGCTGTTAGAACTGTTAGAATTTGTTTTATGCGAGATTGGAGCAATACAGTGTTTTTACAGAACGACATTTCCAGTTAATTTATGTTTTTAAACTTGCTCAAGAAGAAATTACAGGACTTATGTTATTCGAGTTGAATATACATTCACACAAGTAGAAGAAACGGAAATCAAAACTTAGATGGATTGCTAAAACAGCATGTGCAACAATGACGAGCCATTCTACAGCGTGACATTTCAGCATGTGACCAACAGATAGCGACTCCTAAGTATCACTTAAAGCAGGGCTACTTAGCAGGGCAAGGGCAAAGCAGGACAATTATGTAAAAGCAGGGCAATTGTATTAAGTGCATTTTTGGGAAATGCACATGAAACAATAACGAACGTTTGCAAAATGGCTCGTAGAAAAGGCTCTTAGGCGCTAAGATCAATCGTTATCGGGAAACGCAGCCCAGGTCGTCCCTGAAGAGCAAGCCGAGGGCAATAATAAACATTTCCACCTAGGATCTGTTTCTGTCATCTTTATATACAGTACTGTATGTACAGTGTGTGTGTGTGTGTGTATTATATTTTTGCCCAGTTTATCTTGAGGTGAATGAATGCTGTTCAGAATTAAACTGTTCAGAGATATATAATTTATATTATTCTTGGGATCTCGTGGGGCAAGAAGATGTTGCTCCTATTGAAAAATGAACAGAATATAAATTTCATTTTAGTATTTAAAAAAAATAAAAATAAAAATAATAATAATTGTAGACAAGTACTGTAACTATACACCTTTTCTTGAAATGTATCCTAAACATGACTGAAGCTATAGGTGGAGCCAAAATTACAGCCCCCTGAGTAACAGAATTTATAGAAATTACCTTTGAGGATCCTAGGCAAGGCAGAATTGCTGTACACTCCTCCCTATTTAGAAGAAGTTATTAATTAGCTTTATGCAAGTTGCTTAATAAACAGAATTTTTACAGACTGACCTGAAATACATCCTGACAAACAATATCCAACTAATAGTATTTAGTAAATTGGTTACCATGGGATTACTATTATCTGGGGACTTTGTGTGATTTATAAATTACCCGCTCACATCTGAGTTTTGTTTGGCGCATTCGCACGGGATAAGCGAAACCTACGATTTTACTTGAATTTACATCTCACGGATATATAAATCCGGTTGTCTGTGATCGGGATTAAAATCACAGACAACCGCCACCAATTATTACAAATCACACGAGGTCCCAAAATCATACTAATCCCGGGCAAAAAGGACATACTGTATTAAGTATTAACCAACCCAAGTGATAGCGTACTGCACAAGATTTACAGTACCTTCACTACCTGCTATCTCTGTCATGTCCAGTATTGCCTTTGGTTTATTCAAAATTTCTGGCTCAACCTGAGAATAAAACATAATTTTTTTCAGAAAAGACTAACTCTTTTAGCACATGATAAGTAAAAGAAACTGTTCATTGTGATTATTAAAAATTAAACATTTTGTAATAACTGGCACTTACATCATGGGTAATGTGAGAGCTAAAACCAGCCTCTGCAAGCTGAAGTCCTGCTCCCTTCTGTAGGCCTGAAAAAAGAACCAATCAAATACACCCTAAAACATATAATTAAAAGTAAAAGCTACTACATTTTGGTACAGATCAATTAAAAAACAACAAGTAAAAAGTTTAAAGTAACTATCATAATTAAATATATCACAACTCATGTTTATTATTCCATAGTAACAAGCTAGTTTTAACAACCTTTAAACAACCTCTGCCTACTGCAAAAAGGACAACTCGTCAACTCTTACACACATCGTTAATCAAAATCTTGATTATCAGCTGTATGATCATAGCTGTATGATATATTGACATATAAACATTGACAACAAATTGACTCAATACAGGTTTGACTGGCATGTCCTTAAATTCTTTCTGAATAAGTAAAACTACTGTATATAAATTAGTAAATTAATAAATTAATTAAATTTGACAAAGCACGTCGTAAAAATAATTTTATGCTGTAAAATAATTAGTTGCATGGTGGTGTGATCAAGCGTGATATTAAGGAGAGTCCATAGCATGTTCTAAAGTTTCCTCTCATACCACTGAACTGGACATATCATACATTTATATTTCCATCTAATGTTGTAGAAAGTGCAAAATATGTTTCACCCTATGTTTTGAATAAGACAATTTATAAATGAGTTGTTAACACATTTAAATGGATTTTCAAATAACATACCTTCAATCCCAATTATGTTTTTTTCTAAAGAAGAAAGAATTTCTTCTAAGGCTGCATAATTGGAAACATTGAAATATCTGTCTTTGCTGCCAGCTATTGTTATCATTTCTTCTTCTGCCCTTGGTCTATCCAGTACTAACGGCCCCACCTGAAAGTAAAACATCACTTTATTAGTGCTATAATCTTAATGAATCCTTTGTATGCATAACTTTATACGATGAAATATAAATATGCATTTCCATTTACACATGGTTAAGTCTGGCTGTCTAAATACCCAATGTGAGGATACAGGGAGCAGAGGTAAAGAAGGTGCAGGACTTTAAGTACTTAGGGTCAACGGTCCAGAGCAATGGAGAGTGTGGAAAGGAGGTGAAGAGGCGGGTACAGGCAGGTAGGAATGGGTGGAGAAAAGTTTCAGGTGTGTTGTGCGATAAAAGCGTATCAGCAAGAAAGAAAGGAAACGTGTACAGGACAGTGGTGAGACCAGCGATGCTCTACGGCTTAGAGACAGTGGCACTGAAGAAAAGACAGGAGGCAGAGTTGGAGGTAGCAGAGCTGAAGATGTTGAGGTTCTCTTTGGGAGTGACAAGGATGGATAGGATCAAGAATGAGTTCATCAGAGGGACAACCCATGTTGCATGTTTTGGAGATAAAGTCAGAGAGGCCAGATTGAGGTGGTTTGGACATGTTCAGAGGAGAGAGTGTGAATATATCGGTAGAAGGATGCTGAGGTTGGAACTGCCAGGCAGGAGGTCTAGAGGAAGACCAAAGAGGAGATTTATGGATGCAGTGAGAGAGGACATGAAGTTAGTTAGTGTGAGAGAAGAGGATGCAGAGGATAGGGTTAGATGGAGGCAGATGATTGGAAAGGGAACAGCCGAAAGACAAAGAAGTAGTATAATTAAAAAACATAAACCACTAACTTGAGTTTTAATATTAGACATCTTTAAAACATTTAAATTAAAAAAAAATGTACCGTATATGTAAATGAAGTATTTGACATATGGACAAATAATTGCAGTTGAATAATTGCAGCACATTTTGTTCTGTCCTTGTCAGCTGAGCTATGAAATAGGGTAAACATGTAGACTTACCCCTATAGAATAGCGAGTAATCCCCTTCATCTCTGTCATGTTTAAAACATCTGAAAGAGTTCTCTTATCTCCCATCATTTCTCCATCAGACAATAGAATAATCATCTTTTTGGCCTTTTCATTTGATCCTTGTTCAGGAACAAAAACCTCTGTTCTGTAGCACAGGAGACAGAAGTTAATGAAGACTTTGCAGTAAGATGTGCCTGTTAGACTGTTGGCCATCAATGCACTCGGTAAGAAACAGATGATAAGAAAGTTTGGGTTTGAGCACTTACAGAACATGGTAGAGGGCTGAAGCAGTCTTGGTGATTTCACCTAACTGTGTTATTTTCTTCACCTTCTTCAGTGCTCTGAGACTGTCATTATTTTCTTTCAGAGAGAGTTCTGTTGTTATAGTTCTCCCAAACTGCACTATTGCAAAGTTGCACTTGGGGTACATGGAAGAGGGTAGTGATTAGTATTAACTTTATTACTAACAATGATTGTTTATCTAAATTATTCATTTATCTTTAGACCTTCAGCGCTCAGACTCTTTGTACACTGAAACTTTAGAATATCTTCCTCATGGTTTCTAGGTTTATTCATGTTTATGTTAGCAAAAAGCATATTGCTGTATATCTTGGTATATTTGTTTCACTATACAATTGTTCAGTAATTACGATTTTTAAGAAGGATGCCTAAGTATTCAGTGGTGTATATCCTTTTTTGATAGGTACAAACAATTCAGATACAATGTATTAAAAAATTAAACAGGTAATATGAAATAATACAGTAATTCTCTTAGCCAGTTTTTAAAATACTCTAGTAGTTTTGCTAATTCACTAAAGTATGTTAACAACTGTAGCACTGGTTGATACAGATATCATATCATGAATTTTTCATGCTGTTACAGTAGTTCCTCACTTACACTGAAACATGTTTTCCAAACATTGTCCATTATAGTATAAATGAAGTCTTTGGCTCTTATAAAATCCTCTTTATCAATGCTTCCAGAACCATCAAGCACAAAAGCGATCTCCGTCCCCACATCTTTAGAAAAAAAACATGTACCAGAATGACTTCACAAATATTACCTCTATGAGAATCTAAACTGTAGTTTAAGGAAGTGATCAGACGTAAGTACATCAGACACCAAATGCATCAGTCACCTGATATGTCCATTTTTTTTTCATGTGTGACAAACTTAAAATTACCTTCATCTTCATCATCTATATCAGTGTTAGGATCATCTTCTAGAGCTCTTCTTTTCCTCAAGTAGTCTAATAATCATGTACAGTATAAAAATATGTAACCTATAAAATGTACTTAGTATGAATTTTTACATATTGGAGGTCTCCTTTACCTTGATGAAGACTATCCTGATATTTATTGTTGTTGTTGTTGTTGTTGTTGTTGGTACCTTTTTTTTTTAGTATCTGTGAAACTAAAACAGTACATTGTGAGGAAAGGCTCTACTGATGACAAAATGTCTTGTTTATTATCTAGTCCAGACACGTACCCAACTCCTCAGGATAGATATTACTCTTGACTTGCCCGTCCGATATCCATGTACAGTTTCCATTAAAAAACTCAGTTGATGAGTTCCTTGTCCGGACTTGGTTACAAACCTAGGTTTTGGAATAATCATCAGATGCATCATGCATGAGAATCTAACATACGTTTGTTTTTTATTTTTAACATTAATTTAATAACAAGCATTTATTTGGCAACTTCATGTAAAATTCTTTTTACCATACCGTTTTCCCCTGGGTATAGTTTAATTTACAATTTATATACTGTATAGTTTTGTGAGGGTTGCCCACTAGAGGGCAGTGTTTTTACTTTGTAGTTTTGGTTCCTAGACTCAGTTTCCCAGAAGCCTCCTCGGTCAGGTGACACGGATGCTCACCTGAACTGAGGAGGCTCATTAGCACTTTTATAAATACTTGTTTGTTCTGGGAAACTGGGTCGAGCATTAATTTCTGTTATGTGGGTTTTGTTTCCTTGTTTTTGTTTGATTTCATTATAGTTGGCATTTAGTTTCTGGAGCTCTTTAAGTTTGTATTTGCTTTGATTTAGTTTATGTCTCTTTGTCTCTGTGTCTCCTAGCAGGATTAGCCTCTAGGAGAATTAGCCTTTTGTGTTTACCCTCTTGTGTAAGTAACCCCCATTGCATGTCTAGTTATTAGTCTGTTTAAATACTAATGAGGGTGATACTAACATGTTTAGATCTTAGTCTGTCTAGTCTTTGAGTCTGTCTAGTCTCCTTGTCTGCTTAGCTCTTAGTCTGTTTAGGTACTAACATCTTTAGCCACTAACCTTTAGAGTTCTTAGTCTGTTTCATACCTAGTCTGCTGTGCACCCTGTCTGTTCATTCCCTTGGGTCTTAGGCTACTAGCCTGTTTAGCCATTAGTCTGATTAGCTATGAGCTAGCTTAGCAGCTAATGTGCAGAACAGGTGGTAGGCCTAGCCAAGCCTGTCTTGTGTTTGTTTATCCCTTGCATGCATAGTCCCTTGTGTTTAGCCCTCTAGGCTGTTTAGTATGTCTTGTCTTGTCCAGTTTGTATCCCAATGTCTGTATTGTGTATCAATGTATGTAATCCCTAGTATTATGTCTAAGTGTTTGAGTTCTGTTTGTATTTTGCTCCAAAGTTTAAGCCAACTTCCTTAGTTCATGTTTTGTTCATGTTTGCATTTTATTATTAAAGACTCTTTTTGTTTCACTGCATCCCCTCTGCATCTATGCCTCAACACCAAGCCCACAGTCCAACACCATAGCAGAACGTGACAAGTTTCTATCTCTCTCTCTCTCTCTCTCTCTCTATATATATATATATATATATATATATATATATATATATATATATATGTGTATGTCTACACACGCACGCACATATATATGTGTGTGTATGTCTACACACGCACGCACACAACCCCTAAATGTTTCTTAATCTTTAGATAGTCAGTTGTTTTTAAGTGTTTTTTTTTTTTGTTAAAATTTATTGCCATAAATAAATAGCCATGTATCATTTTCTAGCTTGAAGATAGAGTTCATTATTTATGTATTTAGCTTATTTAGCTAGTAAATTACATGATTAACTAATGAACCCTCTGTTCTTCAGTATTTAGTCTCTTTCACAATCCAAGTTTTTGTTTTGATCCAACCTCATTATCCCTGTCATATACTGTATACATTAATAAAAGGTTTTTAGGGTTGTCACAATACTATCAAAATTATGTCGTAGATAATAGCAAATTTATTTACTGTAGATAAAGGGTGCACACAATTTGAATTAAAACAACAAAAGGTTGGTTGCTGGGGAAGTTTCTTTCGCTTGGTTTCATTAAAATCATTTGTATTATCTATTGCAAACTGGGGCGGATGTGCCATAAAATGTTTGTGGTCAGACTAGGGCTGCAACAACTAATCGATAAAATCGATAATGAAATTCGTTGTCAACAAATGCCGTTATCGATTAGTTGGGCTGCTCACGTTACTGAGGAGCGCAACCACAAGATGCACAAATACAGATACACAGTCGCTCGCGCAATGGAGGTTACAGAAGCGTTTGCAGGAAAAAGCGCGCGCCCCAAGTCCTCCCAGGTATGGGAGCAATTTACATTAAACACCTCTTATCGTGCATTAAAATCGAGAGGTTTTTCTGCCGTTTGTTAGTTTTTTTTTCTATTAGCCCTGAGTGTCTTCCACTGCATAAGCTACAGTTTTGTGCACAGTCTACACAACATTTATTTATCAGGCCCTGGATCAGCATAATAGGGATGTATCGGTATTTACAATACCGTCGTACCGCAATAACACTTTATTTCAATAATACCGTGGTCGCAAGACGGTAAAATGAGAATTGTAGTTCCCGCTACCTCCCGTTCGCTACATTCGCCTGAGCAAAGTTTTCTCAGAAGACCTATAGTTTTATCGAGTCATTTCGGTTTCTCTCTGAAAAGAAACGAGAAAGGAAAAAAAAATCCTGTCTCTGTCTGAATAAGTGAGAGAATGAGGTAAGTGTTCTCAAATACTCATTCAGCACATGGGCCAGCTGGAATAAGTAGGCTGCTATTTTTATTTTTTCCTGAGTTTCCAAGAATACTAAATTGAAACTTTATTTTTTACATGGTTTAATAATTTTTTGTTATTAAAATTTTTTATAATAAAAAATAATAAAAAATAATTAAAATTGTTATATTTTAAATAATTAAAAAGTTTCTGTTTCAAAGTTTACAGATAGATGGCTAATTTGTATGCCATTGATATGTTCAGTGTTCATGTACTGTATACTGTTCAATAAACACTTCTGGCACTTTTTTCGAGTCTCTTCATTAGTTTTGTTTTTCCTGTAAATGATTCAATAGATACCGTACCGTGCCATTCATACTAAGGTATTACCGTGCCATGAAGTTTTGATACCGTTACATCCCTAGTTTTGAATAGTCAATTCTTGAGGGACCGTCTCGCTGTCTAAAAGAGAAGTCGACTTTTCTGACGCTTTTCATAGGGGAAACTGTGGTTTGACACAGAACTAGACTCTCATGAGAAGCAGACAAACCTACAATTTGGATTTTAAAAAAATTCAAAGCATTATCATGGAAAAAGTATTTATATTGTTATTGAAAATATGAGAAAATATACCAGAAGCTGCTCTGTATTTCCATTGAAACTGGATGCCACAGACGCAATTGGTCTTAGCCCTTTTCCTCCACCTGTAATTACTTTAAAGCTTAAAAGCGTACTTTTATCTGACATTATACTGCAGTGTGAAAAGGTAAAGATAACCTTATAATAATTGTCATAAAAAACAGTTTTTAAAAACATTAGTAAAAATATTTCATCAAATACCAATAACTGTTGTAGAACAGGCTTTGTTTGTGCATGTGTAAGCATCTCCAGAGGCAGGCGAAGGAACATAAACTCTAAAAAATAAATAAATAAAAACAAAATACTTTACAGTACATGCAATTCAATACTTTCAATAATTAGAGCATTTTTAAAAGTTAGAAGATACGAACCCATCACTTGATTTAATAATGGTTTGAACAAACAATGGGTCTTCAGTACTAAAATTGCTGACTGGTGTTGTATATATGTTGAATCCCACTGCTGTATATATCCCTGTCAAAGTATATTGACTAATTATTAAAAATTACTGATGTTTAATACAGATTACAAACAAAAGTAATTAGCTCTTCAAAAGTTGTTCTGTTTTTATCAAGAAACAAGTATCCATTTTCAACTATATAAAATGCCCATATAGTAAAAAAAACAAAACAAAAAAAAACATATAGACATACCTGTTATAAACAGTACAGCTGCGTGCATCTTGTTGAGACAGTTGGATAACTCGTATGCCCTAACTGTCTCTTACATTGTCAGCACATGTACAATTTCCTGTGTTGTCTTCCTGTCCTTTGCATGAACATTTCTACTCATTCTACAAGCTGCTGCCTCTAAAAAAAAAAAAAAAAGTCAAAGAACTTGATTTATATGATAATTGAGCTCTAAGCCCGAAGATTCTCACTTTCAGCACCTGACAAAATCTTAAAACAACAAATGGTATTAATTTAGCTCAGATCTAATGTACATTCTGATGCCCGATTGCGTCAGGCTGTCGCTCAGCAAAGAGCTTTGATCAACTCTCAGCAGCAAAGTCTCCAGCAGATCTCCCAGGCCTTGTCTCAGCTGTCGGCTCAGTTCCAACAGATATGCACTGCTCTTCCTTCTACCTCGGCACCCCCGGCTCGACGCGAACCGTCCCTACCACGACACGAACCTCGCCTACCCAATCCTCAACCATACAATGGCGACCCCGGAACATGTCGCTCCTTCTTGTCTCAGTGTTCTCTGTCACTGGAACTACAACCCTCTACCTTCCCCACCGAACGCTCTAAAGTGGCGTACATCATCACCCTCCTCACAGATAAAGCCTGTGAATGGGGGACTGCCGTCTGGGATGCTAACGACCCTTGTTGCGTCACTTTCAATACCTTCACTGAGGAAATGAAGAGGGTCTTTGATCGTTCCTACACAGGAAGAGAGGCCGCGAGGCAACTGCTGGAGCTTCGCCAGGGCTCTAGGTCTGCTTATGACTACGCCATCGAGTTTCGAACCTTGGCGGCAGCTACTGAGTGGGACGCCCAGGCCTTGTACGACACCTTCATGAGCGGACTCTCAGAGTCAGTCAAGGATCAGTTAGTCTCCCAAAAGCTCCCTGAAGAATTGAATGGTCTAATGGATTTAGCAGGACGAGTGGATGCACGTCTCAGACAAAGACCCTTACCAACTCCAACCCCAGACCAACATTTCTCTGGCACCAATCCCCTCCGCCGGCTCTCCGGCCAAACCCATGCAGATCGGACGAACCCGGATCTCACCAGATGAGCGACAACGTCGGGTTCAGACGGGGGCGTGCCTTTATTGTGGGCAACTCAGACATCTACGTCTCCAGTGCCCGTTAAAAAGCAAGGCCCCCCCAGTGAACATAGGCACACTGGAGGGGGCATGCCAAAACCAATCGCCTAGGAACCGTTCACTTCTCCCCGTCAGGCTACTTTGGGACAGTCGCTCCCACGTGCTTCACGCTCTCGTCGACTCCGGCTCGGATCAGAATTTGATCAGTGCTTCAAAAGTCGAGGAACTGCATTTGCCAACCGTTCTCCTGGAACCGCCATTGTCAGTCCGAGCCCTCGATGGGACACTCCTTCCCCCTATTACCCGGCGAACCGTTCCGGTAATACTGGGGACATCCGGGAACCACTCGGAGGATCATTCCTAGTCATGCCAAAAGCTCAAGCCCAGCTCATTCTTGGACGACCCTGGCTCATCCGCCACAACCCACAAATAGACTGGCAGAACAATACCGTCCTTGGATGGAGCCCCCTCTGCCTAGCATCATGTCTTAAGTCGGCGCTCAGTCCTTCCCTTCAGTTCGTGGTTGAGGTGGACGCCTCAGATTCTGGGGTAGGGGCGGTGCTATCACAAAGATCCCCCAAGGACAACAAGCTGCACCCCTGCTGTTTTTTCTCCTGCCGACTCTCACCCACTGAGAGAAACTACGGCATTGGGGATCGAGCACTACTGGCTGTTAAACTGGCATTAGAGGAGTGGAGACACTGGCTGGAAGGAACCGAGGTTCCGTTCCTGGTCTGGACAGACCACAAGAACCTGGAATATCTAAGAACCACCAAACGTCTCAACTCCCGACAAGCTAGGTGGTCCCTATTCTTTTCACGCTTCAATTTCTCCCTGTCCTACCGCCCCGGCGATAAGAACACCAAACCGGATGCACTCTCCCGTCAGTTTTCACCAGTCCAGAGTCACACAGCCGACGTCACCATTTTGCCTCCCCAATGTCTGGTAGGGGCGACACTACTAGACATCGAGTCACGAGTCAGAACAGCGCTCAACCAGGGGTCCGAACCCCCAGAGACACCAACAGACAAACTCTTTGTCCCAAGGGCAGAACGGCCTTATGTCCTGGAATGGGGACATGGCTCAAGGCTGGCCTGTCACCCAGGGGCGGCACGTACACTAGCCCTAGTCCAGCAACGCTTCTGGTGGCCCACCATGAGAAACGACATCCGTCGCTTCGTAAGTGCCTGCGACATCTGCGCAAGGAACAAGACCAGCAACAAACCACCTGCCGGTCACCTTAGGCCTCTTCCAATCCCGCACAGACCCTGGTCCCACATAGCCCTCGATTTTGTCACCGGGCTCCCCGAGTCCGAAGGTCACACCTGTGTTCTCACTGTCGTGGATCGTTTCTCCAAGTCTGCTCACTTCGTTCCCCTCTCTGGTCTCCCCACCGCCAAGGAGACGGCTGACCTGCTGATTACTCATGTTTTCCGACTTCATGGACTCCCGATGGACATTGTATCGGACCGGGGACCCCAGTTTGCAGCAAAATTCTGGTCCGCTTTCTGCAAACTAATCGGTGCTACGCCCAGTTTATCTTCGGGGTATCACCCACAAACTAATGGGCAGATGGAGTGGGCCAACCAGAGCCTGGAGACAGCCATCCGGTGTATGACCTCTAAGGAGCCTCGTTCCTGGAGCCGGATGCTTCCATGGATCGAATATGCCCACAACTCCTTGCCTACGACAGCTACCGGCCTCTCACCTTTTCAGTGCTCTCTTGGGTACCAACCTCCCCTGTTTCCTCCTCAGGAGGAGGAGATTTCGGTCCCTTCGGTTCAAGCCTTCATTCATAGATGCCGAAGAACTTGGCTAAAGGCAAGATCAAAGATCCGCCAGACCGTCTCGGCCTTCAAACGACAAGCCGATCGACGCCGTTCCAGGGCACCGCCCTATCGAGTGGGCCAAAGGGTCATGTTGTCTGCCCGTAATATCCCCCTCAAAACCGTCTCTCGGAAACTTTCCCCCAGGTTTCTTGGCCCATTTACAATCATTAAACTCATCAACCCCTGCACTGTCAGACTCCGCCTTCCCTCCACGATGCGTCGGATAAACCCCTCATTTCACGTCTCCCAGATCAAACCTCTGGTCTCCTGCCCACTAAATCCACCCTCCCACCCAGCTGCTCCTCCCCAAGTCATCGATGGTGGTGAAGCATTCACTGTACGAAGACTGCTGAAGGCTCGGCGACGAGGCAGGGGCCTCCAGGACCTAGTTGATTGGGAGGGCTATGGCCCAGAGGAAAGGAGCTGGATTCCCTCAAGACTAATTTTGGATCCATCTCTCATTGAGGATTTCCACCAACAACATCCTAACGCACCAGCCAGAACACCAGGCGGCGTCCGTAGGAGGGGGGGTACTGTCACATACCAGCCAGATCAACCCAGCACCTCCAGACCCTAGAATTCCACTCCAGGTTTTTTTTTCCCCCAACAAGCTCACCTGCCGCTCTAGCACACCTGTAACCGATCATGCAATCACCTCTAGGCTTTTTAAGCACGCTGAGAAGACCATTCAGTGCCGCAGTATCTTACTCGTGTGCCTCGCATTTGTTTTGTCCAAGTGATTTTCTAGTCTACCTAGCCTGTTGTCTACCCTGCCTGTTTTTCGGATTTCTCTCTTGTCTACGCCCCTCCTGGTACCTCTGCTGTTGTCGGACTGATTAATGTGTATGACCTCGCCTGTTTTCAAGACTTCGGATTACTCACGATTTGGATTCATTCGCTCTCGCTGCTGGATTTCCGGATACCGACCCTTGCATGGATAAAGACGATTCTTCTAGCCACCACTTCGCCTACTTCATCAGTCGACTTCCTCCTCCAATGCGATCATCCCGCTTTCGAGCACTCTCGTGTTCGCGGAGAAAAGACATCCACGGTGAGCACTTTATCTTCACATTCGCAGAAGAGAATAATCCGTTGCACTCCATCGTACCTGCTAAGCGAACCGATAATAAGGAACGAATCGCAAGAACACGAAAAGATTGCCCGTGTTCGGCTTCCGGGATTGTGGAGATTCCCCCGCGTCATAGCCCCGCCTCCTCTCTCATCACTAAAGGCTTCCCCAGTCACCAAGCACACACAGTGACTACTTCTCTCCCCTGCTCCTGCTGTAGTGACTCACCCAAGCTCTGGTGTATGTATATATATATATATATATATATATATATATATATATATTGGAGTTTGCATGTTCTCCCCGTGCTTGGTGGGTTTCCTCCGGGTACTCCGGTTTCCTCCCACAATCCAAAGACATGTAGGTTAGGTTAATTGACATTCCAAATTGCCCGTAGTGTGTGAATGAGTGTGTGTATGTGAGTATGTGTATGTGCCCTGCGATGGATTGGCACCCTGTCCAGGGTGTACCCCGCCTAGTGCCCTAAGTTTCCTGGGATAGGCTCCAGGTCCCCGCGACCCTGTATATAAGGATAAAGCGGTACAGAAAATGAATGAATGAATGAATATATATATATATATATATATATATATATATATATATATAAACATTAAAGGATTAAATACTACTTTCTATCACTTAATCACTCAGCTCATCTATATGTCAGTGGATCTCCAATTTTCTTACTGGCAGACCACAGGCAGTAAGGATGGGCGGTCATGTCTCAGCTACACTCACTCTCAGCACTGGAGCCCCCCAGGGTTGTGTTCTGAGCCCCCTGCTGTACTCTTTGTACACCCACGACTGCGTGGCCACTACCAACTCCACCTCCATCATCAAGTTTGCTGACGACACCGTCGTGGTCGGACTGATCACCAACAATGATGAGTCGGACTACCTAGAGGAGATTGGAAATCTGGAGAACTGGTGCCAGAGGAACAATCTCCTCCTGAACGTCAGTAAGACAAAGGAGCTGATAGTGGACTTTAGTACAAAGCAGGAGAGGAACTACCAGACCCCCGTCATCAACAGGAGCCCAGTGGAGAGAGTGGACAGCTTCAGATACCTCGGTGTTCACATCACGCAGGACCTGTCATGGTCCTGTCACATCAACACCGTGGTGAAAAAAGCCCGGCAGCGTCTCTACCACCTCAGACGCTTGAGAGACTTTAGATTGCCCTCCAAGGTGCTCAGGAACTTCTACTCCTTCACCATAGAGAGCATCCTGACGGGAAACATCACGACCTGGTTCGGGAACAGCACCATGCAGGACAGACGAGCTCTACAGAGGGTGGTGCGATCAGCCGAGCGCATCATCCGCACTGAGCTCCCTGACCTGCACTCTATCTACAGCAAGCGGTGCTGGCCTAAGGCCAGGAAGATCATGAAGGACCTCAGTCACCCCAATAATGGACTGTTCTCTTTGTTGCGGTCTGGGAAGCGATTCCGCTCCCTAAAGGCCAACACAGAGAGGCTGAGGAGGAGCTTCTTCCCGCAGGCGATAAGGTCTCTCAATCACACCTCCACACAGGACTAATAACATCTTTTAAGCTCACAACACTGACTGGACAATCATGGACACATTCATACACACTTGCACTAAATATTTATACATCTGGACAATTGCACATGTCACCTTTCATGCATATTTGCACAACCAATGACACTTTAATTCTATATACATATATACTCTATTTGCAATATTTTATTATGCCCTTCTTGTACAGTTAATTTTACTAGTTAAAATTATTTCCTTAGTATTTCCTTTTTATTGATTATTTATTTTACGTACAAGCTTTTATTTTCTTTTTAAGGTCACTGGCGGTCGTACAAACATTTCACTGCATATTATACTGTGTATGACTGTGTATGTGACAAATAAAATTTGAATTTTGAATTTGGTGGGAGAGAGAGCCTGTGTGTCGCGCCTTGCCTCTCTCCTTCCTGTTTGTTGTTTTGGGTTTTCTTTTTGTTTGTTTGTGTTAGCGTGGATGGAGGTGTTCCTCCCGCTATTGTATATAGTTTCTTTCTTCTTCTGTATTGTAAATATTGTGTATATATATTGTTTTGTTCTTTTTGTACTTGTATATAGTTGCAAGGAAGCAGTAGGGGTTGAGCGCCATTTTTGTTGTCCCCTGTTTTCTCCTGTTTTTGCAAGTAGCTAGGTAGTTAGTTTAGTTTCTGTATTTTGATTTATATTCTTTTCTTTTGGTAGTTTAGCTAGCTTGAGGGTGGAGATAGAGGGGGGGGGGGTTTGTTTATTGTTTTGGCTTGGCTCAATCCTGAAGCCCAGAGCTTCCTGTATGTGTGAGTGCGTGTGTATAACAATAAAAACTCACGCACTGAATTCTTGGTTGCAAGATTCATTTATTTATAATCAATTTATTATTTTCTTTGTTGCGTCCCTTGACCCTAGACCGGGGGTCGTAACAATACCCATGTTGCTTGATTTCTCTCACAACCTGTCCTCTTGCACAATGGCCAATTCCATGAGCATTTAAAACCAAAAATGTTCAACAGTGCTGTGGGTGCTATGATCAGACCTTCATGTGAACTCCAAATACCCTGTGCGTCCTTCTGCACTCAGCCACATCGAGTGCTCGTGTGGATCTGTTTTGATTTTGAATCCGAATAATATCCTCCAACTACGGCTGCGGTTCTATAAGGACTATGGGCGCTTGCACAGCTAGTTGACACTTAGATGCACGCTTTGCTTCTAAGTCTGCCATGTTGTTACCCTTAGTAACATAGTCATTTCCCTTTTTACGGGTCTGACATTTAATGAAAGCCAATCATCTTGGTAGCATCATAGCAGACATTAGTTTACGTATTTGTTCAGCACGTTGAAAGGGAGTTTCTTCACGCTTTTTAAACCTTCTTTGCTTCCATACTGCTCCAAACAGATGACATACACCATGCGAATAGGCTGTATAAATATATTCTGTAAAAATATTTGCCACTAGCCCTTTTGATAATTGGCAGGTGGCTGTTAGCACTTTTCAGCTCAGATTATTGGGTAAAACAGGGTTACAAACAATTCTGGGATAAGACGGTTTAAAGTCTTCTCCGTTCTTCATTTTTATTGGATACCTAGTGTGACTTCCTACATGGGTCTCTAAACTAGACCCATCTACAAAGTAAGTGATTTCTTCATCAGATATCGGTTTAGACTTGATCAGGCCGTAACCTAGTAAATGCCAATGAATTCGCCACAAAATCATGAGACACTCCTTTATAGGCTTAAGGGATTAATTTAGCTGGTTTAACTGTGTCACGTCGCTTAATATTAATGTCGGGATATGTCAGCAGTGAAGAATATGCTAGGAGGTGAGCTTGGGTTAGAACACCTTCCCCTTGTTTTATCAATTTATACAACCTATCGGTAACCTGTTGTCAACGTAGATGCTTTTCCATATGCATAAGGTACACCTACAAAACCCTGTTGGTAGCATGGTGGGTAACCTTGAGTTATATTATCTAGCTTAGTGCTGTAGTAAGGTAGGGGCTGGTTTTTCATATCACTGCAAGTTTCCTGCATCAATACAGCTGAGGCAGATCCATCAGCTTGGTTCACCACATACAGATAGAACGGATTGATATACTCAGGTATACCTAAAGTAGGTGCCGTCTGCCTTTCCTTTTGATGGATTCAAATGCCCCCTCCTTGAACCTCCACCTTATCGTGGTGGAGGGGTTTGCGTGTCCCGATGATCCTGGGAGCTATGTTGTCGGGGGCTTCATGCCCCTGGCAGGGTCTCCCATGGCAATCTGGTCCTAGGTGAGGGAACAGACAAAGAGTGGTTCAAAAGACCTCTTATGATGAGTAAAAATCTTGGAAAACGTTTTCCCTCGCCCGGACGTGGGTCACCGGGGCCTCCCTCTGGAGCCAGGCTTGGAGGTGGAGCCCGATGGCGAGCACCTGGTGGTCGGGCCTGCACCCATGGGGCCCGGCCGGGCACAGCCCGAAGAGGCAACGTGGGTCCCCCTTCCCATGGGCTCACCACCTGTAGGAGGGGCCAAAGAGGTCGGGTGCAGTGTGAGCTGGGCAGTAGCCGAAGACAGGGGGCTTGGCGGTCTGATCCTCGAAGCTGGCTCTAGGGACGTGGAATGTCACCTCTCTGGCGGGGAAGGAGCCTGAGCTAGTGTGTGAGGTTGAGAAGTTCCGGCTAGATATAGTTGGACTCACCTCGACGCACAGCTTGGACTCTGGAACCAGTCTTCTTGAGAGGGGCTGGACTCTCTTCTACTCTGGAGTTGCCACCGGTGAGAGGCGACGAGCAGGTGTGGGCATACTTATTGCCCCCCGGCTCGGGGCCTGTACATTGGGGTTCACCGCAGTGGACGAGAGGGTGGCCTCCCTCCGCCTTCGGGTGGGGGGACGGATCCTTACTGTTGTTTGCGCTTATGCGCCGAACAGCAGTTTGGAGTACCCGCCCTTTTTGGGGTCTCTGGAGGGGGCGCTAGAGAACGTCCATCCTGGGGACGCCATCGTTCTGTTGGGGGACTTCAATGCTCACGTGGGCAATGACAGTGAGACCTGGAAGGGCGTGATTGGGATGAACGGCCCCCCCGATCTGAACCAGAGCAGTGTTTTGTTATTGGACTTCTGTGCTCGTCACGGATTGTCCATAACGAGCACCATGTTCAGGCATAAGGGTGTCCATATGTGCACCTGGCACCAGGACACCCTAGGCCGCAGTTCGATGATCGACTTTGTGGTCGTGTCGTCGGACTTGCGGCCACATGTCTTGGACACTCGGGTGAAGAGAGGGGCGGAGCTGTCAACTGATCACCACCTGGTGGTGAGTTGGCTTTGTTGGCGGGGTAGGATGCCGGTCAGGCCTGGTAGACCCAAACGTATTGTGAGGGTCTGCTGGGAACGTCTGGCAGAGTCCCCTGTCAGGACGAGCTTCAACTCCCACCTCCGGCAAAGCTTCAACCACGTCCTGGGGGAGGTGGGGGACATTGAGTCCGAATGGACTATGTTCCGCGCGAGGCGGCCGACCGGAGCTGTGGCCGTAAGGTGGTCGGTGCCTGTCGCGGTGGCAACCCAAGAACCCGTTGGTGGACACCAGCGGTGAGGGATGCCATCAAGGTGAAGAAGGAGTCTTAAAAGGCCTTTTTGGCTGGTGGCACTCCGGAGGCAGCTGATAGGTACCGGCAGGCCAAGCAGAATGCAGCTTCGGTGGTTACTGAGGCAAAAACCCGGGCGTGGGAGGAGTTTGGGGAGGCCATGGAGAATGACTTCCAGATGGCTTCGAAGAGATTCTGGTCCACCATCCGGCGTCTCAGGAGGGGAAAGCAGTGCACGGTCAACACAGTGTATAGTGGGGATGGTGCGCTGCTGACCTCGACTCGGGACCACTCCTCAGCCTCCCCGGAAAAGTCTTTTCAGGGGTCCTGGAAAGGAGGGTCCGTCGGATAGTCGACCCTCGGATTCAGGAGGAGCAGTGTGGTTTTCGTCCAGATCGCGGAACAGTGGACCAGCTCTACACCCTTAGCAGGGTCCTGGAGGGGGCATGGGAGTTTGCCCAACCAATCTACATGTGCTTTGTGGACTTGGAGAAGGCATTCGACCGTGTCCCTCGGGGAGTCCTGTGGGGGGTACTCTGGGAGTATGGGATATCGGATTCCCTGTTAAGGGCTGTCCGGTCCCTGTACAACCGGTGTCGGAGCTTGGTCCGCATTGCCGATAGTAAGTCGGACCTGTTTCCGGTGAGAGTAGGACTCCGACAGGGCTGCCCTTTGTCACCGATCCTGTTCATAATTTTTATAGACAGGATTTCTAGGCGCAGCCAGGGCATTGGGGGGTACAGTTTGGTTCGCTCAGGATTGGGTCACTGCTTTTTGCAGATGACGTTGTTCTGTTGGCCTCATCATCCTGCGACCTACAGCTCTCACTGGATCGGTTCACAGCCGAGTGTGAAGCGGCTGGGATGAGAATCAGCACCTCCAAATCTGAGGCCATGGTCCTCAGCCGGAAAAGGGTGGAGTGCCTTCTCAGGGTTGGGAGTGAGATCCTGCCCCAAGTGGAGGAGTTTAAGTATCTCGGGGTCTTGTTCACGAGTGAGGGTAAAATGGAACGGGAGATCAACAGGCGGATCGGTACAGCGTCTGCAGTGATGCGGGCTCTGAAGAAGGAGCTGAGCCAAAAGGCAAAGCTCTCAATTTACCGGTCGATCTACGTTCCTACCCTCACCTATGGTCATGAGCTGTGGGTAGTGTTACGACTCCCGGTCTAGGGTCAAGGGACGCAACAAAGAAAATAATAAATTTATTATAAATAAAGGAACTTGCAACCAAGAATTCGTGCGTGGTTTTTATTTTTGTACACACACACTCACACATACAGGAAGCTCTGGGCTTCAGGATTGAGCCCAGCCAAAACAAGAAACAAAACCCCCCCTCTATCTCCACCCTCAAGCTAACTAAACTACCAAAGAAAAGAAATAGAAATCAAAATACAGAAACTAAACTAACTACCTAGCTACTTGCAAAAACAGGAGAAAACCGGGGACAACAAAAATGGCGCTCAACCCCTACTGCTTCCTTGCAACTATATACAAACAAAAAAAGAACAAAACAATATATATACACAATATTTACAAACAAGAAAACTATATACAATAGCGGGAGGAACACTTCCATCCACGCTAACAAAACAAACAAAAAGAAAACCCAAAACAACAAACAGGAAGGAGAGAGGCAAGGCGCGACACACAGGCTCTCTCTCCAACCAAACAAACAAAAACACACACACACACAATCACTCAAAACAAATACAAAATAACAAACAAATACACAGTCACACTCCAACACTCCAACATACAATCAATCACCCAACCACACAATCCAACAATCACAGTTCACAATTCACCAATCCAACAACAGAGCACGGAAGTCACACACAAGGTATAAGTCGCGCATTGTCTGCTTCCACTCCTCAGCTTAAGAAGCCACGCAGATCCACCGTCAGCCAATTGCGGCGCACGTCACAGCACGTTCCATTGGGGCGGGGCTTCCTGTAAATAGGAGAGCGGGAGAGACAGAGAGAAAGGGGGGAGAGATCGCGCACGCGCCGCCATCGCGCATGCGCACATACCCGCGCTACACACACACATACGTGCACTACACCTCTGCACGTAACACCCCCACCCATAAAAGTCAAAATCTTTATTTTGACAAAAAGACATAAAGAAATACATAAAATCTATGTCTGTCACCAATATTGAGGCTGCACCAACACAGATGAACACAATTAGCCAGATTAACATAGCTCTCTGCGCTACCGCCAATTGCGAACGGCCCATCTGTAATGGTACCAGTTTCATCAGACAAGATTGGTTCAACATGAAATTTTGCTGTGACAGGTGTGGTTTGCAAGAAAAATTCAGATAAATCGAGAACATCATCAAACTTTCGTGCTTGTGCACGTGTAACTGCACATGATGGGAACACTGTAGGACAAATGGAAACACAATCATTGTTCACATCAGCTACTGGTTTTTCTGTCACAATAGGACGAGGGAAAACAACACCACCTGCCAGATCATTACCCAGAATTACCAGAACTCCTTCAACAGGGAGTTCGGTACAAATACCAACACATACTTTCCCCTTCACTATTTCTGTCTCAAGGTAGATGTCATGAAGTGGTACCATGATACAGCCTGCTCCTATGCCACGTAAAATCACATCGGTGCCTGTGTAGGTTTTCTGAGACAGCGACAGTGTACCAGCTAACATCAGAGTTTGTGCTGCACCTGTATCTCGCAGAATGGACACTGATCTGCGAACACCTTCAGGGCTATCTGCCACCGACCCTTGTAACATGAATGGCTTATAAACTTCCACTGTTTGTTCAGGTAAAACATGTTTAAATTGCCTTTCAACAAACCCCACAGACTTTGACTTTACAGTTGTATTTTTTTTCTTCCAGGCATCACAGTCTGAGATCAGATGATCCGCACTTAAACAGTAAAAACATACTCTACCTCCCCCTGAGCGATACTGAGAAGTTCTAAACGTACTCCCTCTTGCAGGTTTCACACTGCCTGCTGAAGGTTTCACCTGCCCTTCAACCCCACGGACAGCGAATTTATCCGTTCTCACAGTAGGAGAAAATACAGTACGGTGCGTCAACTCAAATTCATCAGCCAATACAGCGGCTGCTGACAATGACATGACTTTTTGCTCATTTAAGTGCAATACAACATTTTCATAGACACCATCTTTAAAGTCCTCCAATAGAATTAACTCTTTAAGAGCCTCAAAAGTCGTAGCTTTAGTTGCAGCACACCACTTTTCAAACAGTGTTTGCTTTTCACGGGCAAACTCCACAAATGTTTGTCTGTCTGTCTTTTTATGGGACCTAAATTTCTGTCTATAAGCCTCTGGCACTAACTCATACGCACGTAGAACAGTTTGCTTAACCGTGTCGTAATCCAAGCTTTGTTCAACAGGCAACGCAGAGCACACATCCTGCGCTTTACCAGTCAATTTACATTGTAATAAGAGAGCCCACATTGCTCTCGGCCACTGTAACGTAGCTGCCACACGTTCAAAGGCTATGAAATAGCTATCCACCTCGGTCTCTCTAAAAGGAGGTACTAAAACAATATGCTTGCTTACGTCGAAATGGGGTGGGGAGGTAGTCACTGGGGCAGAAACTGGAGAGGAGAAGACCGGCGCAGCCGTTGCAGGTAACTGTGCGAATGATGGAGAAGCAGGTGAACTCTCCGGCGCAATCTCAGCCCGGTGCAGCCGGCTGAAATCTCGCCGAAAATGCTCCCTCTCCATCTCAAGCTCCAGCTCTCGCAACTGTAACCTTTGAGCTTCTGTTTCCTCTCGTTTAATTTCCAGCTCCACCTCCCTCGTTTTTAGAACCAAAAGCTGGTTAGAGTCCCCAATTGGTGGTGTGGTTACCTTATGCTTGGGGGGCGTGGAAGGTAATGGCCTACCGTTGACCTCCGTCGGCGTTGAAGTGTCCTCGCTCTTAGCACACACTCCAGGCTCTCCAGGCAAAATCTGCTGTTCAATTAATTTGACAAGCAATATTTTTTTAATCTCTCTTTTAAGACCTTTTCTTGGCACGTCAACTTCAAAAAAGTCAGCAATGCTGAACAAATCGTCCTTACGACACTGGTCAAACTGTTCCATGGTAGGAGGCAGTGTAAAGGCAATTAAGTCAAACGCCATGTTATATCACCACTGTCCAACATAAGAAGGCAGCCAAACAAACGAAAAGGCAGGGTATACTCAACAGAATATCTACCACTTGTTAGCCAGTAACTGGCAAAAGACGAGTCCACACTTGCTAACCAGTTAATGGCAACGGACGTGTCCCCACTTTTTAGCCAGTGATTGGCAACGGACGAGCCCCCACTTGTTACGACCCCCGGTCTAGGGTCAAGGGACGCAACAAAGAAAATAATAAATTTATTATAAATAAAGGAACTTGCAACCAAGAATTCGTGCGTGGTTTTTATTTTTGTACACACGCACTCACACATACAGGAAGCTCTGGGCTTCAGGATTGAGCCCAGCCAAAACAAGAAACAAAACCCCCCCTCTATCTCCACCCTCAAGCTAACTAAACTACCAAAGAAAAGAAATAGAAATCAAAATACAGAAACTAAACTAACTACTTAGCTACTTGCAAAAACAGGAGAAAACAGGGGACAACAAAAATGGCGCTCAACCCCTACTGCTTCCTTGCAACTATATACAAACAAAAAAAGAATGAAACTATATATATACACAATATTTACAAACAAGAAAACTATATACAATAGAGGGAGGAACACTTCCATCCACGCTAACACAAACAAACAAAAAGAAAACCCAAAACAACAAACAGGAAGGAGAGAGGCAAGGCGCGACACACAGGCTCTCTCTCCAACCAAAAAAACAAAAACACACACACACACACAATCACTCAAAACAAATACAAAATAACAAACAAATACACAGTCACCCTCCAACACTCCAACACACAATCAATCACCCAACCACACAATCCAACAATCATAGTTCACAATTCACCAATCCAACAACAGAGCACGGAAGTCACACACAAGGTATAAGTCGCGCATTGTCTGCTTCCACTCCTCAGCTTAAGAAGCCACGCAGATCCACCGTCAGCCAATTGCGGCGCACGTCACGGCACGTTCCATCGGGGCGGGGCTTCCTGTAAATAGGAGAGCGGGAGAGACAGAGAGAAAGGGGGGAGAGATCGCGCACGCGCCGCCGTCGCGCATGCGCACATACGTGCACTACACCTCTGCACGTAACAGTAGTGACCGAAAGAACAAGATCGCGAATACAAGCAGCCGAAATGAGTTTCCTCCGCAGGGTGTTCTGAGCTCTCCCTTATTAGAGATAGGGTGAGAAGCTCGGTCATCCGGGAGGGGCTCAGAGTAGAGCCGCTGCTCCTCCGCATCGAGAGGAGCCAGATGAGGTGGCTTGGGCATCTATTTAGGATGCCCCCTGGACGCCTCCCTTGTGAGGTGTTACGGACACGCCCCACCGGAAAGAGACCCCGGGGAAGACCCAGGACACGCTAGAGGGATTATGTCTCTCGGCTGGCCTGGGAACGCCTTGGGATCCCCCCGGAAGAGCTGGAAGAAGTGGCCAGGGAGAGGGAAGTCTGGGCATCCCTGCTGAAGCTGCTGCCCCCGCGACCCGATCTCGGATAAGCGGAAGAAAATGGATGGATGGATGGATGGATTCAAATGCTAACAGTATATCTGTGTTCCATTTTAAGGGAGCACTTATGGCGCTTTTCCACTGCATAGTACGGCACGACACGGTTCAGTTCTACTCACTTTTGGGGGGTTGTCCACTGGGAACAGTACATGGTACCTGGTCCTTTTTTTAGTACCACCTCAGCCGAGGTTCCAAGCGTGCCGAACCGTTACCAAAACGTGACGTGTAAACACGGCTGGTCACTGATTAGCCGGAGAAAATCGTCATTACTGCGTCACCGAACTTGCGACACGAGACACAACAGAACCGATATATTTAGAACAGCCAGAGAAGGATCGCACGCACCTTTTTGTATTAACCGTCGGCCTCTTTTGAAACAAGCTCCTTCGTCTCGCTGTTAAAAACATCCATATGCCGAGAATGAAGAACACCATGCCGTCAATATGCTCCATTGTTGTGTGTTTGTTTGTGGCGCGTTTACGACTAAACGACACGTGAGTAATCCCGCCCACGCTAAAGCGTTACTACACTGCAGTGGAAGCGCAAACCAAGCCAAACTGCGCCGAACCGTAGTGAGTTGAACTGAACCGTGTCGTGCCGTTCTATGCAGTGGAAAAGAGGCATTAGATCTTGCAGTTCTTCTTTTCTCATTATTATCTCCCTTAGTGGAACTGTTTTTTCCTGCATATTCCTCACTCCAGTCAGCATGAAACCTGTTAACCCTAGAAAGGTCATCACTGTTTATCCGGCTGTGACACTGGTGCCTTACTTATGCCTTCTAATTAGGTAGGCACTACAGCTGTCGTATCATGTGAAATTAGTCACCTTAACAATTCAACTTGAGGCTTGCAGTATTGTAGTTTAGCTTAGGACACTTTATGACCTCCCTGCTAGCTTACAGTGTACCTTAATGGAATCCCTATGGCATGCTTCTAATGATGATAAACATATTAAACAATCACCCATATGCTGACCAAGGCAATTTTCTATCCTTAAATCTCCTAAATCAGCTTCCAAGTCTGATTGCATATATGCAGTGAATGTTTGAACCACCGTGGCATTTTTGGTACCTATATTGTTTACCAGTACATGTAAATGCAAACAAATATCTACTCTCTTCTGCCACTGAAGAAGGCTTGAACAAAGATCAATTACATACAATTAAATATTTGGCTTAGGGAGGGACAATAGTTAGCAGTGTGTGTGGATTTGGAACATCTGCTGTTATACTATTAATTGCATGCAAATCATGCACAAGACGCCTTTTCTTTGTACCTGGCTTGATCACCGGGAAAAATAGGAGTATTGCAACAACTTGTCTCTTCTAGCACAGATGCTCTTACAAGGCCTTCAATAGTGTTCTTTATGCCAGCTTTTGCCTCAGGTCGTAAATGATATTGTCTTACTCTGGGCAGTTTTACATCTGGTTTTAGTTGTACTTGAAGTGGGCTGGCTGATTTATGCAGCTGGAGTTTGTCGTGTTCGAGGTAAGTTTAGCTTTCTGTTTTGGATGTGATTCTCGCGTTCATGACTCACAATTAATGTTCATCTTAATCTCAGGACGTACAATTAGCAATAATTCAGTTTTTAATAGTGTGGAGATTCACAAAACACCGTTTTCGTGTAAAAACCTGAACCTACGGAGCCCCCCAGGGGTCCTGTGGTAAATAAATAAATAAATAAAATAATAACGAACCGAGCGCGCAGATTAATACACCGAGATGTGTTTCTTACCCCCACCCCGAGTGAAAACGGCGTGTTCAGACAAAGCCTCGCCAGTGAGATGCCATTTCTGAACAAACTGAGTCGTGTGTGTTAAAGCATTAAATGGTAAAAGAGCACTAGCAATAAACGTTTTTTTCTGAATCCGAATTTTATTAATAAGTTACAAGTTAAATTTCAACTGTAAAGAACCTGTACATATGTTCATACAGTATTGACAGCAGCTCTAATTTGTCTAAATCGCATTGCAGACAAGAAAAAGAAGTCGAGTCATCCTGTGACCCTGCATGCTTAATCTTTACACACATGATTCTTGCTTCTCACTTTTTCCTTAATCTCCGGTTCGGTTCTGGTTTCGGTCTGTTCTCATGAGTTGTGAAGCGAGAGGAACAAAGTATAAATATTGTTCATTTGCTAAATTAAGTATCATGAATTTTAATTGAATATCTATCTCTATTTTTTTCACAGCAGTTTGTGACTGAAAGTGTGTCTGCATCTGACTTCAGGAGTTTCCTGACCAACCGGATCTAACGGTCATATTTAAAAATCATAACGTACAAAACGTTTCTGTTAGTGTTTAATTTTGTTTCTATGATTAATACTTATTTGTGGTGTTTTATGTTTTGTACATCTTTTCAAATTGAGACCTCATTTGTAAGTTACTGTTTTCTCGTTTTTCTATAAATTAATCAAATGTTTGCTTGTTATTAAATGTATTTTTTATTTAAAAAATAAACGAATCTGTTTTATTATTTGCTGAGAGTGTGGTTTATTTATTTATCATATTTGGTCATTGTAACATGCATTAGGGAGCATTATCTCTGCGAAGTGTGTCTGCTATCTGGGAATTAATTACCTTTACTTGGCTATTTTAAATAAATCTAATTTGTGCATTAAATATAATTATGTAACTTACTTGATTTCTTTGATTGTTTCTTTGATTATGTGTAAAGAAAATACAATTTATATATTCGTGTTTAATTACAAAAAAAACATTTTAATGGTTAGTGATTGTTGCAGACATTCACATTATTTTTTGGGGAAGAGCTTGGCTTGTACATGCTACTCATCAGCAGTCGGCGCCCCGCTGTAACCAGAAGATCAAAGGAGCAGTTATCGGCTGACACGTAGCCTTCTGAGTTTGGAGACCCACAGAACCCCCACTGTATTATAATGCCTTTTCTCACCTTTCATTCATGATTTCGCTGATGGGGGAATTCGTACAATTTGGGGTTTTTAAAAACAATTAACAAGGCCGAGTAGACGTCTCTGCCTAAAATGTTTTTCGCCAGCAAAACACCTCTCTCTCTCTCTCTCTCTCTCTCTCTCTCTCTCTCTCTCTATATATATATATATATATATATATATATATATATATATATATATATATATATACGGCTCTTATTCCCAGCCGTGGTCAAATAATGGATGAAATAATTATTCAATGCTGGACACAAACAGCAAAAAATATGAAAAGCCCTAAGCACTTTATTGCTTTTCATCATGTTTGTAATATTTGTAAATATTCTAGTTATAATGTGTTAAGTCTTTCTTAAACGGTTTTGAGAATTAGACCATCCAGCTAAGATCAATATTATTAATATTAAGCATTTTATTTCTATTTATTCTATGCTTTGCTGGAGAAATACATTTTAGGCAGAGACGTCTCGGTCTTGTTAAATAGTTTTAAACCCCTGAATTGTGCCAATTCCCCCATCCGAAACCGGTTTGATAACTTCTCACCTATCAAAGGTGAGAAGAGGGACTGAGCTGTAACTGAGCGCGCTTTCACGTTTTACTGTAAAGACACACACACACATACAGGCACGTGCAGAGGGGGGAGGGCGGCGGGTTCTTGAGCACCCGCCCCTTGCCTCCAGGATGCCTCAAGTATGGACGTAAATTTCATTTAACAGTAGGGGGGACAATAAATATAAAATTTCTCATGAGCAATTTTTGAAGGGGACACATATAATACAGTCAAATTGTACTTATAAAGATATGTCCTCACAGTGAAAAACTTTGCTTCTATCATTATTATTGTAGCACGGAGACTGCACCATTATGGTTATTTTCAAAGTTTTTCTCAGGTTCAATGACAAAGCAGATTTTTCTTCAAAACTATTTATTGCATTGTTTATGTTGTTTACAGTCAAGCCATCAACATACAATAAAATGTAAACATGAGATCTAAACTAAAAACTGTGCTCCCTGTGCTGGTGCTGGCAATATCATCTCTTTGTTCTGCTGTCTCCGGCTCCCTCCCTGGTCCTGAATCTGCCCTTCCTCTACTCTCACTGTCTCAGAACAGACTGACTCCTGAAGCAGAAAAAAATGCAGGAAAAGATGTTTTCCATACTCATAATAACTTGTTTACATTACACTTGCTAAATTGAAAGATCATACTGTAAATTGGTGAGCCTATTACTTTCTACTAAACAGCCACAACTCAAAAAACATTAAAGAAATTGTTCACCCCCCAAAAATTGTAAAAAATCTGTCATTATCCCTTCAATAAAAGCACCACACTTACCCAACACTGTACATCTGATTGACCCTGGTCTACCTGTCCCTCAATAATTTCTGTCTCCTTTGCCTGTGATTGATATTGTGACATTAGTATTTTCATAAGCACCCATTCTTAAAGCCAAATTTCCTTAATATGTGAACTTGTACTTACTTGGCGTTTAAGTCACTGAAAAATTATCTTATGTCCATTTATCTAGGACACTGCAAGGCAAGTTTATTTATACTGTAGCACATTTCATACACAATGGTCATTCAAATTGCTTTACATAAAGAAAGTAAAACTATCAAAAAATAATCACAACAATAAAAACAAGGAATAAAAAAAGGTTCAAAATTGTATTTAAAATTAATTAAGACACTTAGAACAGAATGGATATTGATTATACAAAAATATACAATTCGGACTAGGCACAGTGCTTATTTAGTAAATGTACAGCTAAACAATATGCTAATTGTGGCCGTTAATGTTAAGTTAACATTATGCCAAGTCGTCACAAATAAAACACTGCATGGGAAACGGTGTTTGTCGTGTTAGTTGCAGTGCACTTTTTTCAGCGGATTATTCAGTTCAGTTTATCAACTTGTAATATACAGTATCTCACAAAAGTGAGTACACCCCTCACATTTTTGTAAATATTTTATTATATCTTTTCAAGGGACAACGGTAAAGATATGAAACTCTGATAGAATGTAAAGTAATCAGTGTACAGCTTGTATAATGGTGTAAAGTTGATGTCCCCTCAAAATAACTCAACACACAGCCATTAATGTCTGAACTGCTGGCAACAAAAGTGAGTACACCCCTAAATGAAAATGCCCAAATTGTGCCCAATTAGCCCTTTTACCTTCCCGTTGTCATGTCACTCGTTAGTGTTACAAGGTCTCAGGTGTCCTTGGGGATCAGGTGTGTTAAATTTGGTGTTATCACTCTCACACTCTCATACTGGTCACTAGACGTTTAACACGGCACCTCATGGCAAAGAATTCTCTGAGGATGTGAAAGAAAGAATTATTGCTCTACACAAAGATGGCCTAGGCTATGAGAAGATTGCTAACACCCTGAAACTGACCTGCAACACGGTGGCTAAGACCACACAGCGGTTTAAAAGGACAGGTTCCACTCAGAACAGGCCCTGCCATGGTAGACCAAAGAAGAAGAAGAGTGCACATGCTCAGCGTCATGTCCAGATGTTGGCTTTTGAAAATAGACGTGTGAGTGCTGCCAGCATTGCTGCAGAGGTTGAAGGGATGGGGAGCCAGCCTGTCAGTGCTCAAACCATATGCCGCACACTGCATCAAATTGGTCTGTATGGCTGTCGTCCCAGAAGAAAGCCTCTTCTAAAGATGGTGCACAAGAAAGCCCGCAAACAGTTTGCTGAAGACAAGCAGACTAAGGACATGGCATACTTGAACCACATCCTGTGGTCTGATGAGACCAAGATAAACTTATTTGGTTCAGATGGTGTCAAGCGTGTGTGGCGACGACCAGGTGAAGAGTACAAAGACAGATGTGTCTTGCCTACAGTCAAGCAAGGTGGTGGGAGTGTCATGGTTTGGGGCTGCATGAGTGCTGCCGGCACTGTGGAACTACAGTTCATTGAGGGAACCATGAATGCCAACATGTACTGTGCCATACTGAAGAAGAACATGATCCCCTGCCTTCGGAAACTGGGCCGTAGAGCAGTATTCCAATATGATAATGACCCCAAACATACTTCCAAGACAACCACTGTCTTGCAGAAGAACCTGAGGGTAAAGGCAGAGGTGGAAAGAGTAATAAAATTTTGTACTCAAGTACAAGTACTGTTACTTCAGTGAAATTTTACTTAAGTACAAGTAAAGTTACCATTATAAAAATCTACTCAAATAAAAGTAAAAAGTAGCTCATTAAAAAATTTACTCAGAGTAAAAGTTACCGAGTTACTTTTTTATTTTTATTTTTTTAACAGCGGGGGTGGGATGAGGCATTCTAGCGTAGTTCAAAAAAAGATGAGCAGATATAAATCTCAAACTAGTTGTTTTTAACTGAAGGAACACCTTTGCAAAATAAAGCTGTTGTTTTTCTTGTGCTTAAAAATCAAAGTGGTCACTTAAATATGGTGTTACGTCCCAGTCTAGGGCCATACAGCAAAAGAATGATTCAGGGTTCTATTTTAAACTGTATGGAAATGGTGGCATATGGCAGAAAGAACTAGATCCAATCATATATATATACACACACACACACACAAGGAGGAGGAGGATCAGATTCAGGGTGGACCCAGGCCAAAATAATAAACAAAATGGTATTTATATTTAGTAGCTAGATTACCTGCCAAAAAAAAAAAAAAAACACACAAACAAAAATACAGGTACCTTCCCGGACTCCCTAAACCAAAAACAGTGAAATTATCTACAAATATATACAAAGACCAACCAAACCAAAGGGCCAAAGCAATAATCAAAGTCAATTGGAGGCAAAAAGTCAAAACCGGAATACACAACCAAATATCAAAACACCAAAATCACAACCTCTTTCATCTTTCCCGCGTCTCTCTCCGGTTTATACATGGTTGTGCTAGTCGATGACGTCACTCAGGGCGGAAGCGGCCGTGTGGAAGGTCAGGTAGATGCCGATGTCAGAAAACCCGGAGTGGAGTCTGGAGCGGCGCGCGACCAGGACATGATACACACACGCGGCGCAACGGAGCATTTATAAAGCATAATATCTTTTTTTATTTTAGCATTTTCATTCATTTATTTTTTACTCAGTAGCGAATATGATTTAAAATGTAGCGAATTACAGTACTTCAAACAAAACGTACAGAAGTAAAAGTAAAATTACAGATTTTTAAAACTACTTAGAAAAGTAGAAATACACAAAAAAGCTACTCAATTACAGTAACGCAAGTAAATGTAATTCGTTACTTTCCACCTCTGGGTAAAGGTGCTGGACTGGCCAAGCATGTCTCCAGACCTAAACCCTATTGAGCATCTGTGGGGCATCCTCAAACGGAAGGTGGAGAAGCACAAGGTGCCTAACATCCACCAGCTTCGTGACGTGATCAAGGAGGAGTGGAAGAGGATTCCCATGACAACCTGTGAAGCTCTAGTGAACTCCATGCCCAAGAGAGTTAAGACAGTGCTGGAAAATAATGGTGGCCACACAAAATACTGACACTGGGCACAGTTTGAACATTTTCATTTAGGGGTGTACTCACTTTTGTTGCCAGCAGTTCAGACTTTAATGGCTGTGTGTTGAGTTATTTTGAGGGAACATCAACTTTACACCATTATACAAGCTGTACACTGATTACTTTACATTCTATCAGAGTTTCATATCTTTAGCGTTGTCCCTTGAAAAGAAATAATAAAATATTTACAAAAATGTGAGGGGTGTACTCACTTTTCTGAGATACTGTATACATTTTAGGAATATATTAACATTTGCAGACATCATTATATGTTGAATGGAACTTGTAAGCCTTTGAATGGTGTTAAAAATACTTGCAAAACAAGTATTGCAGCCATACATTGGAGGGAACTTCTGAGGTGGTCAGTGATTGATGGCACGGTCGGTCGGAGGGGGTTGTGATCACACCTATAGATCTTTTGTTCTAGGCTATCGGTCAAATATCTCTCCACTTGGAAGCAAAAACATGCAAGGGATTTCAGCATCTCGACGCACATACTAAGCTGTTTATAAAGTAGATACTGTTTGTTTTTTCATTTTGTAATCTTTCTCGTGTTTACTGTGTACTGTATGTATATTAATTTTTTAATGAATTACTGTAAATAAACTACACATTCCGTTACCAGAAATGACTTTTATGTTTTTTGTGTGTGCTAAACTAAACTTCAGGGTCAAAGTAATATCGATTTTATTTGAAAAGTATTATATATTTACAATGCTGATAAGTTCAACCTTAGATTCATATATAAACTGCTTCAAAGTCTTTCCACCCCGTGACCGCTGAAATCCGACAGACGCAGGGCTCAAGGGAGGTGTGTCTGTGTGTGTGTGTGTGTGTGCGCGCGTGTGTATGTGTGTGTGTGCGCGTGCGCTTCAGCCTGTCCTTTTTTCAGCGGATTTTTCCGCTACCGCAGATCAGTTTACCAACTTGTAATATATACATTTTAGTAATATATTAACATGTGCAGACATTTATTTGAGGGTGCGCTGCCCTCTCTTGCCCCTGCGTAGAGCCTACACACACACACACACACATCTATCTATCTATCTATCTATCTATCTATCTATCTATCTATCTATCTATCTATCATATAAATACACATTTGAAATCTGCATCTACATTTTCTGTTACAAGTATAGAATTAGGTTCAGCTGAAACTCATGATCAATGGTGTGAGGGTACTTATGTAGTGATAATTAGTTTCAGCCAGATCATTAAAACTAACAATGGACTATGACACTCTTGAGAGGGGATATGAAGGTGTTATTCATTTATTTATTCTCTACAAGGGTGCGAACTACAATACAGACCAAACTATAACTCTCTCTTATACTACTATAAAAATTCTAAATATAAACAAACAAAATACAGCTTTTTTTCCTCAGAGGTAAACGGAAAAGTGAAGTTGTTCAGCTGTTTACTGTCACTGCAGCTTCTTCAAAGTCTTCCCACTCCGTCACCGCTGAAATCCGACACGACACCACGTTAGGCTGCGTCTTGACTCATTTGTATACCGACGGTGATTGGATGTTTCCCGAGGGCTCAGGGGAGTGTCTGTGTGTGTGTGTGTGTGTGTGTGTGTGTGTCTATGTGTGTGCGTGCGCGCGGGTACTTGTTCTACTGTTATAAAAACTCTAAATATAAACAAACAAAATATAGCTTTTTATCAGAGGTAAACGGAAAAGTGAAGATGTTCAGTGTCACTATGCAGATGTTACACTCAGTGGAGTTACCGAAATTGTTGGTTTAGTTCTCATTGAGTTGCCACACATCATTTCCACATTTCACTCGCTTTTATTCCTCTTATGTGAACATAAACAGTGAAACATTCCACAGGTTTATAATACACCGCGTCCAAGTGAACCACGTTCCCGTCGAACGAAACGAGGCATAATCGTGGTGTTTGCTTCGGTTATGACACACCATAGTTTATTACCTGCTGTGGTAGATCTGAATATTTATTCAAATACAATAATAAAGCTTTATATCCTCAGGAGGGCTCAGTACATTGTTTTAGCGATAGTTTCACGGACGCGAGTTCAGAACTAATCTAAAAAAAAACATCCGAAGCTTCAAAAACATCCGAAGCTTCAAATAGAATGAACGAACTAATGAATTTTCTTAAAACTTTAGAAAATTAAGTAGAGCTAAATCCCTAAATCTCCTTATAAAATATCGCTGATTATCAATGCGAGAATGAATGGCGAATTGTCATATGGCGAGGGATAGGCTTCAGTGAAATTGATATAATTGATATATATGTAATTGATATACTGTATATACAGACGTGTGTGTGTCATTTTAATTCAAATGAACATTTTAATGCTTTCTGATACACTTATCAACTTATCCACATACACTTATCAACACAAACTCTCCGTGCACGCACACACAATCTCTAAAAAAATTTATATTAATAACATACATATACAAATAAACAAATGTACGTGTAATAAAAGTAGTCGTGATGTCAGTACTCGCCCAGCAAACCAGCCTTTTGCAGCGGCTTAAAACGTATGAATTATCTTCAAATATAAAAAAAAGCGAAAAGACACTCAATTATTTTGCATAGGTTATTTGTTTAATTCAAAAAGTTCGTAAAAACACTTTAAAACGAGAGAAAATCTGTTAAAATCCTCGTTCGCCTTCTCAGCGTTAGGTTGCGAGTGACGTCATGATTTGAATCTGCGCGCCACCGGGGAAACATAGGGAAACTGACTTTCTCGGACCACCGGCTTTTAGATAAAGTCCTTCCATGCGCCATCTGGCGGATATTCAGTGAAGCGCAACACATTAATTTTAAATTCCCGAATGTTGCCTCCGGCAAGTCGCGGCACGCCGCGCGCTAAATTGCGGCCTCTCGCGGGAAAACACGCGCAGTTTTAAAGGCGACATCTGTATCTAAAAGGCGGTGGTCCGGGAAAGTCAGTTTCCCTATGTTTCCCCGGTTGCGCGCAGATTCAAATCATGACGTCACTCGCTACCTAACGCTGAGAAGGCGAACGAGGATTTTAACAGTTTTTCTCTCGTTTTAAAGTGTTTTTATGAACTTTTTGAATTAAACAAATAACCTATGCATAATAATCGAGTGTCTTTTCGCTTTTTTTTGTATATTTGAAGATAATTCATACGTTTTAAGCCGCTGCAAAAGGCTGGTTTGCTGGGCGAGTACTGACATCACGACTACTTTTATTACACCTACATTTGTTTATTTGTATATGTATGTTATTAATATTTATTTTTTAGAGATTGTGTGTGCGTGCACGGAGAGTTTGTGTTGATAAGTGTATGTGGATAAGTTGATAAGTGTATCAGAAAGCATTAAAATATTCATTTGAATTAAAATGACACACACACGTCTGTATATACAGTATATCAATTACATATATATCAATTTCATTAGTTCGTTCATTCTATTTGAAGCTTCGGATGTTTTTTTTTTTTTTTGGTTTGGTTAGATTAGTTCTGAACTCGCTTCCGTGAAACTATCGCTAAAACAATGTACTGAGCCCTCCTGAGGATATAAAGCTTTATTATTGTGTTTGAATAAATAATCAGATCTACCACAGCAGGTAATAAACTATGGTGTGTCATAACCGAAGCAAACACCACGATTATGCCTCGTTTCGTTCGACAGGAACGTGGTTCACTTGGCCGCGGTGTATTATAAACCTGTGGAATGTTTCACTGTTTATGCTCACATAAGAGGAATAAAAGCGAGTGAAATGTGGAAATGATGTGTGGCAACTCAATGAGGACTAAACCAAAGATTTCGGTAACTCCACTGAGTGTAACATCTGCATAGTGACACTGAACATCTTCACTTTTCCGTTTACCTCTGAAAAAAAGCTGTATTTTGTTTGTTTATATTTAGAGTTTTTATAACAGTAGAACAAGTACCCGCGCGCACGCACACACATAGACACACACACACACACACACACAGACACTCCCCTGAGCCCTCGGGAAACATCCAATCACCGTCGGTATACAAATGAATCAAGACGCAGCCTAACGTGGTGTCGTGTCGGATTTCAGCGGTGACGGAGTGGGAAGACTTTGAAGAAGCTGCAGTGACAGTAAACAGCTGAACAACTTCACTTTTCCGTTTACCTCTGAGGAAAAAAAGCTGTATTTTGTTTGTTTATATTTAGAATTTTTATAGTAGTATAAGAGAAAGTTACAGTTTGGTCTGTACTGTAGTTCGCACCCTTGTAGAGAATAAATACAGTGGTGTGAAAAACTATTTGCCCCCTTCCTGATTTCTTATTCTTTTGGATGTTTGTCACACTTAAATGTTTCTGCTCATCAAAAACCATTAACTATTAGTCAAAGGTAACATAATTGAACACAAAATGCAGTTTTTAAATGAAGGTTTACGTTATTAAGGGAGAAAAAAACCTCCAAATCTACATGGCCCTGTGTGAAAAAGTGATTGGCCCCCTTGTTAAAAAATAACTTAACTGTGGTTTATCACACCTGAGTTCAATTTCTGTAGTCACCCCCAGGCCTGATTACTGCCACACCTGTTTCAATCAAGAAATCACTTAAATAGGAGCTACCTGGCACAGAGAAGTAGACCAAAAGCACCTCAAAAGCTAGACATCATGCCAAGATCCAAAGAAATTCAGGAACAAATGAGAACAAAAGTAATTGAGATCTATCAGTCTGGTAAAGGTTATAAAGCCATTTCTAAAGCTTTGGCACTCCAGCGAACCACAGTGAGAGCCATTATCCACAAATGGCAAAAACATGGAACAGTGGTGAATCTTCCCAGGAGTGGCTGGCCGACCAAAATTACCCCAAGAGCGCAGAGACAACTCATCCGAGAGGCCACAAAACACCCCAGGACAACATCTAAAGAACTGCAGGCCTCACTTGCCTCAATTAAGGTCAGTGTTCACGACTCCACCATAAGAAAGAGACTGGGCAAAAACGGCCTGCATGGCAGATTTCCAAGGCGCAAACCACTTTTAAGCAAAAAGAACATTAAGGCTCGTCTCAATTTTGCTAAAAAACATCTCAATGATTGCCAAGACTTTTGGGAAAATACCTTGTGGACCGACGGAGACAAAAGTTGAACTTTTTGGAAGGTGCGTGTCCCGTTACATCTGGCGTAAACGTAACACAGCATTTCAGAAAAAGAACATCATACCAACAGTAAAATATGGTGGTGGTAGTGTGATGGTCTGGGGTTGTTTTGCTGCTTCAGGACCTGGAAGGCTTGCTGTGATAGATGGAACCATGAATTCTACTGTCTACCAAAAAATCCTGAAGGAGAATGTCCGGCCATCTGTTCGTCAACTCGAGCTGAAGCGATCTTGGGTGGTGCAGCAGGACAATGACCCAAAACACACCAGCAAATCCACCTCTGAATGGCTGAAGAAAAACAAAATGAAGACTTTGGAGTGGCCTAGTCAAAGTCCTGACCTGAATCCTATTGAGATGTTGTGGCATGACCTTAAAAAGGCGGTTCATGCTAGAAAACCCTCAAATAAAGCTGAATTACAACAATTCTGCAAAGATGAGTGGGCCAAAATTCCTCCAGAGCGCTGTAAAAGACTCATTGCAAGTTATTGCAAACGCTTGATTGCAGTTATTGCTGCTAAGGGTGGACCAACCAGTTATTAGGTTCAGGGGGCAATTACTTTTTCACACAGGGACATGTAGGTTTGGATTTTTTTTCTCCCTAAATAATAAAACCCCTCATTTAAAAACTGCATTTTGTGTTTACTTGTGTTATCTTTGACTAATAGTTAAATGTGTTTGATGATCAGAAACATTTTGTGTGACAAACATGCAAAAGAATAAGAAATCAGGAGGGGGGCAAATAGTTTTTCACACCACTGTAAATGAATAACACCTTCATATCCCCTCTCAAGAGTGTCATAGTCCATTGTTAGTTTTAATGATCTGGCTGAAACTAATTATCACTACATAAGTACCCTAACGCCATTGATCATGAGTCTCAGCTGAACCTAATTCTATACTTGTAACAGAAAATGTAGATGCAGATACTAAATGTGTATTTATATAATAGATAGATAGATAGATAGATAGATAGATAGATGTGTGTGTGTGTGTGTGTGTGTGTAGGCTCTACGCAGGGGCAAGAGAGGGCAGCGCACCCTTAAATGTCTGCACATGTTAATATATTCCTAAAATGTATATATTACAAGTTGATAAACTGATCTGCGGTATAGCGGAAAAATCCGCTGAAAATAGGACAGGCTGCAGCGCACAGGCACACACACACATACACACGCGCGCACACACACACACAGACACACACAGACACACCTCCCTTGAGCCCTGCGTCTGTCGGATTTCAGCGGTCACGGGGTGGAAAGACTTTGAAGCAGTTTATATATGAATCTAAGCTTGAACTTATCAGCATTGTAAATATATAATACTTTTCAAATAAAATCGCTATTACTTTGACCCTGAAGTTTAGTTTAGCACACACAAAAAACAGAAAAGTCATTTCTGGTAAATCAACGGAATGTGTAGTTTATTTACAGTAATTCATTAAAAAACGAATATACATTGTACAGTACACGGTAAACACGGGAAAGATTACAAAATGAAAAAACAAACAGTATCTACTTTATAAACAGCTTAGTATGTGCGTCGAGATGCTGAAATCCCTTGCATGTTTTTGCTTCCAAGTGGAGAGATATTTGACCGATAGCCTAGAACAAAAGATCTATAGGTGTGATCACAACCCCCTCCGACCGACCGTGCCATCAATCACTGACCACCTCAGAAGTTCCCTCCAATGTATGGCTGCAATACTTGTTTTGCAAGTATTTTTAACACCATTCAAAGGCTTACAAGTTCCATTCAACATATAATGATGTCTCCACATGTTAATATATTCCTAAAATTTATATATTACAAGTTGATAAACTGATCTGCGGTAGCGGAAAAATCCGCTGAAAAAAGGACGGCTACTGCGCACGCGCACACACACACACAGACACACCTCCCTTGAGCCCTCGGTAAACATCCAAGCACTGAGGCACGCAAATCCCCTGACCACAATAAGGTGGCAATCCCTCAGGGGGGAAGATGAAAAATACAAATTAAATAAATAAAACAAAATAAAATATCCTTAATCCATATTTTATCAATCAACGACATAATATTGATCTTAGCTGGATGGTCTAATTCTCAAAACCGTTTAACCTAAAGAAAAACTTAACACACTACAGGTATAACTAGAATATTTACAAAACTGAAAGGTTGTCTTATGTATAATAAAAAAACCTCATAACTCAAAAAGATCATATTATGTTTTTATATATATTTTTTTAGATTTTTTTTTTTATAGTAACTGAACAGCTCTCTTCTCTCCAATCCACTCCTAAACCACAGTCTCCTATTTCTCTGTGCGTGCTCTGGAGCCTGTGAATGAATACACGCAGCGGAGGTTTTGTAAACTGTAGAGATACAATAATTTTACTGCTGGAAAATCAGCATTTTATCTAATTTGAAATATAAACCTAATATTATCTGTTACTTAATATATTTTCTTTAAAAACAGTGGTTTTTTATATCATAAATATAATAATCCATAATTATGTGGGTATCCATATTAGATGGCTTTTAGTGAAATAAAACTGTAACTTACTTTAAAACTAAACATGGTCCCTAAAACGGAGCTCTGGACACAGAGCTACAGACCCCACTGTAACCCCCTTACCCAGTTAGCTAGCAGTTAATGACCACCACTACTTGTGCAGTTCATAAAAGGACAGGTAATGTTTGTCGCGCTGTTGCACAAACAGCACGCTCATTTATTTAAGAGAGAGTTTATGAGATTTTATGAGTGTGCTGCTTTGATGTGCTGGGTATGGCGGGGCGTCGACGGCTGATCAGTGTAAAGTAGCGTACTTTACACACACTGATCAGCAGTTGACGCCCCGCCATACCCAGCAGATCAAAGGGGCAGTTATCGGCTATGACACGTTGAAGGAGAACTTAATAGTTCTCAAAAACAGTGTAAATGTCTGCAACAATCACTAACCATTAAAATGTTTTTTTTTGTAATTAAACACGAAAATATTAATTATATTTCCATATATACACACAACCTCCAGGGTCTGGGTTCGATTCCCCGGCCAGGCTCGATTCCCGTCTCTGTGTGCATGGAGTTTGCATGTTCTCCCCGTGCTTGGTGGGTTTCCTCCGGGTACTCCGGTTTCCTCCCACAGTCCAAAGATATGCAGATTAGGCTAATTGGCGTTCCTAAATTGCCCGTAGTGTGTGAATGGGTGTGTGTGTATGTGTGTGTGCCCTGCGATGGATTGGCACCCTGTCCAGGGTGTACCCCGCCTAGTGCCCGAAGTCTCCTGGCTCCAGGTCGATAGGCTCCAGGTCCCCCGCGACCCTGAACACAGGATTAAGCGGTATAGAAAATGAATGAATGAATGATATATGCACACACACACACACACACACAAGGGCGTAGGTTTGCTACCTATGACTCCAACTAATACCCCATCCCAATCCCCTTTTCAGACTCTCCAGCTGTGTTCTCCTCTGTTGTAAGAGATGCCATGGCTTCCCTGACCCTGCCTGATAAAGTCCGACTTCTGTTATACGCCGATGACATCCTCCTCTCAGCTGAAACTGAGGACTTATATCGCAAACATTCACTGCGCATGCTGACACATCTGGCTGATGTTGGACAAAGAACATTATCTGCTGATCGCATACAATCTGTTGTCGAGATTCGTCCACCTGCCACGAAGCAAGCAATGATGGGCTTTCTTGGACTTATACACTATTGTAGGCAGTTCATTCCTGACTGTTCCTACTATGACAAGATATTACACCAGTCATGCTCCTCCACTCAACCAGACAAAATCACATGGACATCTGAGATGAAGGACTCTTTTTGTTACCTCAAGCGATCTCTAAGTTCAGCTCCAGCATTGGGTCTACCTGATTATGGCAAGCCATTTCACCTATATGTCTCTGAAGGCGGGGGGGGGGTCGCAGCGGGGGTCTTAGCCCAAGATCACGGCGGGTCTTATCGGCCAGTTGCATACTTATCTAAAACTCTAGATCCTGTAGCATCAGGACTTCCTGCTTGTCTGCGAGCTGTGGCTGCCTCTGCTCTCATTGTCACGGATGCTGAAAAGATTGCTCTCTCGTACCCCTTAGTATTACACTCTTCTCACCAAGTTATAACAATCCTTAATAATATTCAAACACAGCACATGACAGCTCAACGTCGTTCAGGATATGAAGCTATTCTTTGTGCCACACATAATCTAACTATTAAACCAATATCGACACCCAACACTCCGGCTGTACTCTTACACCGTCTCATGACACTCTGTGGCCCTGATCAGACCCAACCAGACTGGGCTGATCATGACTGTTTACATGAGATCACCACTACCTCGGCTGTACGCTCCGATTTATCTTCCACTCCTTTAGAGCATGGCACACATATTTACAGTGGTGTGAAAAACTATTTGCCCCCCTCCTGATTTCTTATTCTTTTGCATGTTTGTCACACAAAATGTTTCTGATCATCAAACACATTTAACTATTAGTCAAAGATAACACAAGTAAACACAAAATGCAGTTTTTAAATGAGGGGTTTTATTATTTAGGGAGAAAAAAAATCCAAACCTACATGGCCTTCTGTGAAAAAGTAATTGCCCCCTGAACCTAATAACTGGTTGGGCCACCCTTAGCAGCAATAACTGCAATCAAGCGTTTGCGATAACTTGCAACGAGTCTTTTATAGCGCTCTGGAGGAATTTTGGCCCACTCATCTTTGCAGAATTGTTGTAATTCAGCTTTATTTGAGGGTTTTCTAGCATGAACCGCCCTTTTTAAGGTCATGCCACAACATCTCAATAGGATTCAGGTCAGGACTTTGACTAGGCCACTCCAAAGTCTTCATTTTGTTTTTCTTCAGCCATTCAGAGGTGGATTTGCTGGTGTGTTTTGGGTCATTGTCCTGCTGCAGCACCCAAGATCGCTTCAGCTTGAGTTGACGAACAGATGGCCGGACATTCTCCTTCAGGATTTTTTGGTAGACAGTAGAATTCATGGTTCCATCTATCACAGCAAGCCTTCCAGGTCCTGAAGCAGCAAAACAACCCCAGACCATCACACTACCACCACCATATTTTACTGTTGGTATGATGTTCTTTTTCTGAAATGCTGTCTTACATTTACACAGATGTACGGACGCCGCCGCGTTTCCCTCGACGCTTCTTTGTTCTTCGCCGCGGGTTAGCGTCCCGTCCATTGTTGTTGTCGTCTGAGCAGCGTAGTATCTCAGAGGGCCACGACGGGTCAGGCTTAAAGGTGGTATAAGTAAGCGCCGAAATCTGAATTCCTATATCCAGTAGTGTTCTACTGTCATAGGTCACTAAACCTGAAGTACTCTTAGCGAATGAAAGTAAAATAAATAAAGAAAGAAGGAAAAAAACGCACAGTTTGTACGGAGCGATCAGGAAGGCGTCTGGACGTGGCCGCGCCATCGCGATAAATCGCGATGCCAGGAGTGTTTCCATTCTCTCCAGTAGCTGCTCGCCTCATTTGGAATATCTGAGTGTTAAATGTCGTCCTTTCTACCTGCCTCGCGAGTTCACCTCGGTCATTGCCACGGCGGTCTACATCCCACCCCACGCGGACACAGGCACTGCTCTGTCTGAACTACATGATGTGCTGAGTGAGTTCCAAAACAAACACCCGGACGCAGCGCACATTGTAGCAGGTGACTTTAATAAAGCGAACCTCAGACAGGTTATGCCAAACTTTCACCAACATGTTACATGTCCGACAAGGGGACTCAACATTCTGGACCACTGTTACACACCATACAAGCGGGGCTACAAAGCTGTTTCACATCCAGCATTCGGGAAATCAGACCACAACGCCATTTTCCTCATACCGGAATATCAACAAAGCTTTCGTCGTGAAGCTCCGGTCATGAGGGAGGTGCAACGCTGGTCTGCCCAATCAGAAGCTACGCTACAGGACGCGCTCGATGACGTAGATTGGGACATGTTCCGAGCCTGCGCAGTAGACATCAACGAGTTTGCGGATGTAGCAGTTAGCTTCGTTAGCACGCTCGTAAATGAAGTTGTCCCGACAGTGAGGTTCAAATCGTTTCCGAACCAGAAGCCTTGGGTAGACCGATCGATCCGCGATGCTGTGAATGCCCGGACCGCTGCTTATAATGCCGCACTCATTAGCGGCGATATGAGCGCATACAAAGCGGCTTCTTATAGCGTCAGGCGAGCGGTGAGGGAAGCTAAGGGGCGGTTCCGACAGCGAACTGAATCACACTTCCATCAGGGTGACACACGCCGCATGTGGCACGGATTACGCACAATCACGGACTACAAGGTTGCCAAAGACACCACGACGATCGTCGCCGACTCTGCATTCGCCAACGAGCTGAACGCATTCTTCGCCCGGTTCGAGGTTAGCCAGGCGGCTAATGCTAGCAGCCTGCTGACTGAGAGTGATGACGTCATCAGCGAGGATTGCGTCATCAGCATCGCAGAGCACGACGTTCGCACGGCGCTGAGGAGGGTGAACACCAGGAAAGCGGCGGGTCCAGATGGCATCTCTGGGCGCCTGCTGCGCTGCTGCGCTGACCAGCTGTCAGGTGTGTTCACCTGTATCTTTAATGAGTCCCTGGCGAAGTCTGTGGTCCCGGCGTGTTTCAAGAGATCCACCATTGTCCCCGTGCCCAAGACCAACAAACCCTCATGCCTGAATGACTACCGGCCTGTTGCACTGACATCGATGGTCATGAAGGTATTTGAGGGTCTGCTAAAAAACATCATCTCCTCCTCCATCCCCAGCTCCATAGATCCACTTCAGTTCGCCTACCGCCCCAACAGATCCACAGAGGATGCCATCTCCCATGTTCTGCACACCACTCTCAGCCACGTGGACAAGATGCAAGGTAACTATGTGAGATTGCTTTTTATAGATTACAGCTCTGCTTTCAACACAATAGTGCCTAACAGACTGTTCACAAAGCTGAGAGATCTAGGACTTAACAAACGCTTGTGTGCCTGGGTGTTGGACTTCCTCTCGGACAGATCTCAAGCGGTGAGAGTGGGCAAGTGCTTCTCCAGCAGCATCACCATCAACACAGGTGCTCCACAGGGATGTGTTCTCTCTCCACTGCTATACTCTCTCTACACTTCAGACTGTGTGGCCATGTTCGACTCCAACACCATCGTTAAGTTTGCTGACGATACGGTGGTGCTGGGCTTCATCTCCAACAACGATGAGTCGGCCTACATAGATGAAGTGGAGAACCTGGCACTATGGTGTGAAGAAAACTGCCTCCGACTGAACGTCAGTAAGACGAAGGAGCTGGTGGTGGACTTCAGAAGGGGACAACTGGACCACAAACCCCTCATCATCAATGGAGCTCCAGTGGAGAGAGTGAGCAGCTTCAAGTACTTGGGCGTCCACATCTCCGAGGATCTGACTTGGACTGAGCATATCTGTGCTCAGACGAAAAGGGCAAAGCAGCGTCTGTACCACCTGAGGCAGTTGAGGAAGTTTGGGGTTTCCCCTGCTGTCCTTAAGGCTTTCTACTCGGGTGCTGTTGAGAGCATCCTAACACAGAACATTTCATCCTAGTTTGGGAATAGCTGTGTACAGGACAGGAAAGCCCTCCAGAGAGTGATCCGGGCAGCTGAACGCTGCTGCAGGTTAACTCTCCCCTCCATGCAGGACATCTACACCAGGAGATGTAAAACCAGGGCAGCTCGTATCATTAAGGACTTGTCGCACCCCAATAACGGACTGTTCAAACTTCTGCATTCAGGCAGAAGGTTCCGGGTCATTATGGCCAAAACGGAGAGACTCAGGAGGAGTTTTTATCCACAGGCGATTAGACTCCTCAACCATGATGGGCCACTCTCCCGTTCATAAGACTGGTAACAGTTCACCCACACACTGCTGTGCTGACATTCCACACTGCACACTGCACTTTAGTCTGGACTGTAAGCATCACTTGCACTAACATCTTTATCCTGCTCAGATACACATTTTATTATTATGTTTACATTTGCACCTTTTTTTTTTTTTAAATTTCTATTTCTATTTATAGATTATTTCTTTTGTTTCTTGTTATTTGCACAAAGTAGGAGCGGTTCAGGATACATTTCACTGCGTGTTGTACTTGTATAACTATGCATGTGACAAATAAAGAATCTTGAATCTTGAATGTAACGGGACACGCACCTTCCAAAAAGTTCAACTTTTGTCTCGTCGGTCCACAAGGTATTTTACCAAAAGTCTTGGCAATCATTGAGATGTTTTTTAGCAAAATTGAGACGAGCCTTAATGTTCTTTTTGCTTAAAAGTGGTTTGTGCCTTGGAAATCTGCCATGCAGGCCGTTTTTGCCCAGTCTCTTTCTTATGGTGGAGTCGTGAACACTGACCTTAATTGAGGCAAGTGAGGCCTGCAGTTCTTTAGATGTTGTCCTGGGGTCTTTTGTGGCCTCTCGGATGAGTCGTCTCTGCGCTCTTGGGGTAATTTTGGTCGGCCGGCCACTCCTGGGAAGGTTCACCACTGTTCCATGTTTTTGCCATTTGTGGATAATGGCTCTCACTGTGGTTCGCTGGAATCCCAAAGCTTTAGAAATGGCTTTATAACCTTTACCAGACTGATAGATCTCAATTACTTTTGTTCTCATTTGTTCCTGAATTTCTTTGGATCTTGGCATGATGTCTAGCTTTTGAGGTGCTTTTGGTCTACTTCTCTGTGTCAGGTAGCTCCTATTTAAGTGATTTCTTGATTGAAACAGGTGTGGCAGTAATCAGGCCTGGGGGTGACTACAGAAATTGAACTCAGGTGTGATAAACCACAGTTAAGTTATTTTTTAACAAGGGGGGCAATCACTTTTTCACACAGGGCCATGTAGATTTGGAGTTTTTTTTCTCGCTTAATAACATAAACCTTCATTTAAAAACTGCATTTTGTGTTCAATTATGTTATCTTTGACTAATAGTTAACGGTTTTTGATGAGCAGAAACATTTAAGTGTGACAAACATGCAAAAGAATAAGAAATCAGGAAGGGGGCAAATAGTTTTTCACACCACTGTATGTTGATGGCTCTTGTTCAAGGCCTAATGACAATGTGACACATTGCGGCTATTCTATCTGTCAGCTGCCCAACATTGTATTAGAAGCTTATTCGTTGCCTTTTCTTTCAGCTCAAGCTGCAGAACTTACCGCTCTTACTCGTGCATGTCGCCTATTTAAAAATCAACCTGTTACTATCTTTACGGATTCGCGTTACGCTTATGGTGTCACACACGATTTTGGGAAGATTTGGGCTTCGCGAGGTTTTAAATCAGCTGATGGAAAGCCTATTTCACATGCTACTCTTGTGACTGATCTTTTACAAGCTAGTTTACTCCCATCGCAATTGGCTATAGTGAAGGTCAAAGGTCATGCATCTGGTGACTCTGAAGAGGTTTTAGGTAATTGTTTAACTGATGAAGTTGCCAAATGGGCCGCTAAAGAAGCACCTTTGTCCCCACAGGTTTGTAGGAGTACAGTATTCTCTTTGACGTCCCATGTCTCTGTTCCTAGTTTGTCATCTGACATCGACCTTACCTTTTTGCAAACCCATTCATCACCTGAAGATCTACATTTTTGGTCTTCCCGTAAGTGTTCACCTGGCGGCGATATGCTAATTCGGGATGAAAACGGCCGTATAGCTCTTCCCGCATCTGTCCTCCCGTTATTAGTGCGTCATTTTCATGGTATTTCACATGTCGCAAAACGGGGGGTAATCCGTATGATTGAGGACAGATTCTGCATTCGCAATATCAAACAGGCTACACTTGTTATATTAGATTCCTGCTTGATCTGTGCTCGTGCAAATACACAAGGACAACATGTTAAACATGATGCCTTGCCAATGCCTATTGCACCATTCCAATGCTTACAAATTGACTTTACACACATGCCACCTGTCAGAAATCTGAAATACATACTTGTAATCGTGGACAGATTTTCTAAATGGGTAGAAGCATTTCCATGCTCAAAAGAAAATGCAACGATAGTAGTTAAAATTCTGGCTAAAGAAATCATTCCTAGATACGGTATTCCAACATCTATTGACAGTGATAATGGCACGCCATTCGTCTCCAAAGTGACACAAAAATTGTGTAAATTTTTAAGCATTGTTTGGAAATTTCACATCCCCTACCATCCCCAAAGTTCTGGTGTGGTAGAGAGGATGAACAGAACAATTAAAGATAGGTTGACAAAAGCCATGATGGATACAGGTAAGAATTGGGTTGACCTGTTACCATCTGTGCTTTGTGAAATTAGAATGACACCCAATTCTACAACCAAACTTTCACCATTTGAGATTATAATGGGACGACCATTCCCCACCCCCTGGGTAAAAGATAACCCTGGTGTTTCCCTTACAGGTGATCTGGACGTGATTGTCGGCGATTATACGCAAGCGCTCATTGAAAAACTGAACAGTGTTCACGGTAATGTCTCTGCTTCTCTCCCTCTGCCTACAGACAAGCCTACTCACTCTTTCATCCCAGGTGATACAGTGCTGGTGAAAAGTTTAAATCCCAGGAAGGTGGGGGATGCAGCCTACAGTACACCTACAACTGTAATTGCAGTGACATGCACAGCTGTTCTGTTGCTTGACATAATCGACCACTCACAAGATCTCCTAGCCCGCACCGAGGGGCTAGTGGAGCAACATACGCCCAGAAGACACCTCAAAAGGGGGCTCTCGTCGCTTCTCACCTTTTTCACATACACATATAGGTTCAACTTTGTATTAGTTTGCTTTTTCCACATTTTATTTTTGTGCCAACGCCTGATTACACATGTAGTGTGAATTTCATTTCTAATTATGATTCTAGAAGTGAGTTAATCCTGACTATCTTCTTCCTTTATCACCCTTCTTATAATCATCTTTGCTGACTCTACTAATTATGAATCTCTGCTTCTTCACGTTAATATCTCTTGCTATGTTAACTAATTGACATTCACAAATTCTGTTAGAATTTAAGGGGGCAACTGTTAGAATTATTTTATATATAAAGGAGTTGATTCTACTCTCTTGTTCTCTTCCACATAGATCTGATATTAACGTGTTAAATCTTTCCTGCTGCTATCTTCCTGTCTCCTCTTGCATCTGTTCTTAAAGGTGTGAACGCTCCCACGCTCACCTTCCCATACTCTCTTTATGTCTCTCTTTCTCTCCCTCTCTCTCTATCTCCCTCTGTCTTCTTCCCCCTCTCCCCCTAACTCGAGCCAACATCTTGTGATCTGTCTCTGCACGGACACCTCTATCTTCCTCTCCTTTGATTCTTCAGGATCTCACCAGGACATTTACAATGGTTCATGCTCTTTGTAGTAACATATGTCTATAGCCCAGGCGTTTGGTCAAATATATATAAACCCCATCTTTTGCTGTTAATAAACAGAGACCTTTCTGACAGACAACGTGTGTGTGTGTGTATGACTGAGTCTCTCCTGGCGCCAGAAAAGCTTACCGAAGCACAGCGGACAGACCGAGCAACTCGCCTCTTCTACTACAAAACTTTAGAAAAACCTTACAATGCTGAAAACCTGTAATCATTGATTTACATAGTATTTGTTTTTCCTGCTACGGAAGTCAATGTTTTCAGCTTTTTTCCTCAATATCTTATTTTGTATTCAACAAAATAAAGAAAATCATTAAAGTTTGGAACCACTTAAGGAGTAAATAGTGAGTAAAGTTTTTTTGGGGGTGAACAATGGCTTTGACCCTAACTCTTCCCCTCTGACTGCACTAGGACCGGACAGCATTGCCACCTGATGAAATAGCGTGACAAAAAAGTGAAATGTCAGTTCAAAACTTTTGCCAAAAAAAACACTAATGAATCACTTACATCCTCAGCCTATCACTCCTCATAATGCTAAATATTAGTATAATCAACATGTATAATACACGCACACATATTATATGTTATATACTGTATAATCAACATTCAGATTGACCTCCTGTGACCTCGCCTCTTCACCTGAACTACAACATGGCTGATCTGCTTCTGTCCCCTAATTGAAAAACATTGAGGGATTCCTTATGAGCATGGACAGAGAATGCCTCAGCCTATTATTGGTAACAATGTTAAATCTCAGGACAACTACAGTGGCTTGCAAAAGTATTCGCCCCCCGTGAACTTTTCCACATTTTGTCACATTACAGCCACAAACATGAATCAATTTTATTGGAATTCCACGTGAAAGACCAATACAAAGTGGTGTACACGCGAGAAGTGGAACGAAAATCATACATGATTTCAAACATTTTTTTTTTTTACAAATAAATAACTGAAAAGTGGGGTGTGTGTAATTATTCAGCCCCCTTTGGTCTGAGTGCAGTCAGTTGGCCATAGACATTGCCTGATGAGTGCTAATGACTAGAGAGCACCTGTGTGTAATCTACACTCTCTCCATCGCTGTCTGATATACAGCACAGTTGTTTAGGTTCTGTTACCTGACAAAACAGGATAAACACATGCCATTTAAACAGCAATCATTTTATTTCACTTTTTCTGAGTCTTAGTGTGCAAACCTCGAATCAAATCATTAATGTTCGCCAAGTAAGTGAATGCATTTTAAAAACTATTTTTCTGAAGTGGATTGTCTATTGGTGTCAACAAAATTCTAGCCATATGGCAATATTAGTATATTAGTTTATCAATTTCTTTCACAATACTGATTTCTGACAAACAGTCACTAGATTAGGAGACCGACAGGGATCATATTTATACTTTTACATTTAGCTGTTTAATCTGCTGTTAGTGTTACGTCCGTATTCACAGACTATAACCTGGACTGCTGTACTGAATGTGAGTCCACTGCATTTGGCGCTGCTTGTGTCTGAACGCAGCCAATAGTCTATCACATGATGGCAGGGAAAGGCACAGCCAATCAAAATGTTCATATGTGTTTTGGGGGCGGGAGGACTCAAGGAGAGAACGTGATTTATCCCTTTCTGCGTGTCTAGGTTAATGTTGACAGAACGATTAAAAAAAAAAGTGGATTAAATTATTGGTGGGGACATTTCAATGGTCGGAGGATATTGGTGGGGACACATCCCCTCCGTCCACCCTAAATCTACGCCCCTGTATATATATAATTTAAAACTATTTATTCATTTGTCTTTTATTTACTTACTTACTAGCGAATGCTTTTTTAGGGCTCTAAAAACTACGGCAGTATGAGTGACAATGGAATAGGACGTGTGAGTTGCACCGGTCTCACACACACACACACATACAATAAATATATATATATATATATATATATATATATATATATATATATAATTAACTTCTTAAAACATCGTGTTCACCCATGCACTGAAAAAAAGAACTTGTAAGATTTACTTGATAAAATCCTCATAACAATTTGGACACAGATTTTAAGTAAATTTTATTGCTACAATATTAAGGCTGAATCCCATTTCTACCCCTTCCCCCTACCCTTCCATTTGACGCGTTCACGTGCAGGGGTAGTGGTGTCTCATTTCTCTTTTGGTTGGAGGTGTAGGGCGAGGGGGAAGGGCCAGATAGCCCTCCAAACGAAGATTTTTCAGGACCTCACTTCAAACGAAGGGCTAAGCGAAGTTTTCAACATGGCTGCTCACTCGAGCAAGCAGACCCATAAATGTTAAGTCATTTTTGCCATTAATAAAGATTTTTATGACAAGTTTTCATTATATGTATATTACCTTTAGCCTTGTGTTTATGGTGATGTTCTGTAAAGAAACGTTTGCAAAAAAAATCGCTAAAGTTTGCTAGCGGATAGCACATATTGCACAATATTACAAATATATATTTTTATGTCACATACACTTTACTGCATGCTACAAACAAATATGAAAGTTCAGTAGCACGGCATTTTGCCGAGCATTTGATAACGCATTGTTTGTTTTGCTTACGGCCATACACTATTGTTTTGCTTACACTATTCTTACTTATTGCAACGTGACCACAGTTTTGTAATTTATATTCTGTATATGGACGGCTGAGGAAACCCGAAGACTCATCCGTGTTCGTGGTGAAAATGAGCAACTTTTTTAAAAATCGAAATACGGCGCAAAAAACCTTTGGGAGTGAGTAATCTCTCTTATTGGAATGTGTGATAAACATCGGCGCATGTCCTCTGACGTAACATTAGGAACCAGCGACAACGTATGATAACGTATAACAGTGTTGTCTCATTTCTTAGGGGAAATATTTATACCCTTCCCCTTTCCACTTCGTTTCAAGGGACAAGGGGAAGAAAATAGAATTGTGATTCAGCCTAAGTAAAACTCACCTGTAATTGTCAGGTAAAATTTACTTAATTAAATTAACAATAAAATAAATCAAGTAAAAGTTACATAATTATATTTAATGCACAAATTAGATTTATTTAAAATAATCAATTAAAGTTAATTCATTATTGTATCAGCAGGAACCTTAATTTTATGAAATTACTATCATTTTGTTTTGTGAGATTTTCCCTTAACTTGGTTTTATCAATTTATATTACTCCCTATAATAATGTAAACATTGCTAATTTATGTTTTGGAAAGAAACTAATTATTTCATCTATATCTTTCATAAATCACATAACTAAAATATAATTAAACAGTTTATTCACCAACATTACCAAATATTTGTGACATTCACAGTCTCGATCCAAGTTGTCTTTTTAATAAAAGTGCATTCAGCTAAATTTTGCATCCATAGAAAAAAACTGCACGGCACCAGGGCCTGAAATACTTGTTTTAAACAAAATTGTGTAAAATAATAAATAAATAAAATACAGCATTCATTTAGAAATAAAATGCAGCAGAAAATACATTAAACAAACTGTAGAATAAACGTTAAAACGTAATAGCCCTCGGAAGCAGTGAAGTTGCAACATTCAAATCAGCACTCTGGACTATAACGCATTAAAACATTAAGCTGAACATGTAAACACAACAAACACATGTAAAGACTTGTAGTCAAGCCAAATCAAATGTTTTAAGATAACTTCATCTTTAAAGCTTGCACTTTTGGTGATAGCTAAATCCCATCAAGTTCTAGAAGAACTTTCTGAAAATAGCTCAAATGTGTAGCGCAGTGCTCGGAGCTATTGCCACATTCTTGCAAAATTTCCTCTCCTTCAAGGATTATGGATACACCAACCGGTTCTTCCCCTTCAACAGCACAGATGACAAGGATTTTAAGAAGGTGCATACTGGCATCACTTCGTCTGTCCCCCTGCATAAAATGTACAAGAAAATAAATAATTTATTTTGAGAAACAAAAATAAAAAAATCTGAATTGCTTCAACCTGTGCTGACTTCATTTCACAGAGAAAAAAAAAAAAATTAAAATAATTGATAATAAAAAATGACCATCACTTCATATACTTCAGATTGTTAAACTTGGGTTAAATTGCTTTAGCAATAATCTTGCATCACTAAAACATTGTAAAACATGGCATGAGATGGCTACACTCCATAGATTACTCTGCACCTTTACAGTGTCAGGAAATCCTATGATGAATGCTGAGTTTGTATTTAAAGGGTTAGTCCAAACATGAAAATTCGTTCAATAATTACTCAGATTTATATATTCATTTGCATTTATATGCTTCTGTCCAATACAACAAACACTATATTCAAGGTATTAATAAATTGTATAATTAATAAGAAAACAATGCTTTACCAGGCAATCATCAAAGAGATCCTCTTCAGATTCACGTCTCATCTTTACGCTTTGTTTCTGTGAAAATATTTACATTGTATCATTACATAATCTTTTATTCGTACAACTACATTTAGGCATTTCTTCATCTTTTGTAAGTTTGCCTTTATCCAAAGCAAATTACAAAAGAGGAAGGCATCAAGCATGTCAAGCAGTGCTACTAACACAAAGTTTCTGACACCGTTAGAAAAATACAAGATAGAACAGCGAGGGATTAAGGAAAAAGTGAGAAGCAAGAATCATGTGTGGAAAGATTAAGCATGCAGGGTCACAGGATGACTCGACTTATTTTTATTGTCTGCAATGCGATTTAGACAAATTAGAGCTGCTGTCAATACTGTATGAACATATGTACAGGTTCTTTACTCGTAACTCATTAATAAAGTTCGGCTTCAGAAAAAAAAAACGTTTATTGCTAGTGCTCTTTTACCATTTAATGCTTTAACACACACGCCGTTTTCACTCGGGGTGGGGGTAAGAAACACACATCTCGGTGTATTAATCCGTGTGCTCGGTTCGTTATTTATTTATTTACCACAGGACCCCTGGGGGGCTCCGTAGGTTCAGGTTTTTACACGAAAACGGTGTTTTGTGAATCTCCACACTATTAAAAACTGAAATTGCTAATTGTACGTCCAGAGATTAAGATGAACATTAATTGGGAGTCATGAAAGCGAGAATCACATCCAAAAAAGAAAGCTAAACTTAACTCGAACACGACAAACTCCAGCTGCAGCCACGCCGTGTTGTACCTCCGTGATGATCCACAACCGACTGATCCACAGCGCGGGCACAGCGTCTCCAAACACGCATGCGCAGTTTAATTTGCACACATTTTCGGCTTCAGTAGACACACAATACTTCAGACTGAAACACGACTGCCCCTACAGGTAATGAAGGGCATGTTCACAGCTTCCCGCACGCAGCCGCGCAAAGCCGCGGCAAGTCACGGGATCCCTTTTCTCGAAACGCGCGTTTTTAATGGCGACATCTGTAGCTAATTTCCTACAGTCTTAACTATCTCAGATGCTGATGCCAATTGTGTTGACTTGTGGCTAACTACTTCTTAAGGAGTATGAATCAAATTATTACCACACAAGATTTTGATATAGTTTTTATCTGCAGAATGAAAATCAACAGGTTTATGGTTGAGTCCCACTGGACTTCTTCAGCTTTCCTCATTATTGGTCATAAGTCCTATGAGCTGCAATTTTATCCTACAGTACATACAATGTCACCTGAAGAACAGAATCAGTTACATTGAACCACCTCCTTACAAAATCACGCTCATCTACACTGATAGCTGCTCTTTGCCGGCCTATGATGATATACTGAGTAACTAATTCAACCAACTTTGTGCACTTTTGTATCTTCCTGCCATGTCTGTCCTAAGTCAGTATCTTTGGTTGGGTCATACATCATTGTACAGTGAAAGTCTGGACAGGGTAATTGTGCTTCAGGAATCTATGATCAACATACACACCTTCTGGAGAACACCATATTTGCAGTCCTAATTTACCTAATGATTCTCTTCCTAGTAAATTATCTTGTGTGTGACTTGAGACTAATACAGGGATGGTCACACTTTTATTGTTAGTTTGTAGATGGACTGGAGCGGTCGTAGGAACTAACTGCTTTTTTCCCGAGAATCCTGCTGTTTTGGCAAATTTTCCAGAAGTGAGGCGATGAGCATAAGCATGAGTTAAATTTAAGCATGTATAAACAGCTCCTGTATCAACTAACATGGGTGTACTTTTACCATCTACCTCAGTGTGTAACATGAGTTCTTGTTCTGCACTAGTTGTCAAAATAGGTGATTGATTCTCTGGGCCCCCCAACACCCCTGTTTTAGACCTCCTCTTCATGGGTTCTCTGGGCCTTGATCTCGAGGAGGATGTTGCTCCCCCTCCCATCGCATCCCTCGGGGCTGGGGCCATGGCTGTGTGGCAGATTGATCGGTTCTGTCCAGCACAAGCGTTTTTTTGTTGCTGGTTTGCTCTCCTGGCTTTTGAGTATAATCATTGATGACAGGATCAGGCATCTGGTGGGAGTTTGGGGGTAGTGCTGCTGATGATGTCATCACTGTGACTGCGGCTGGCTGGATCCTTGGTGAAGGACTGCTTGGGGCCCTCTCTGTTTCTTTGGTAATCAGAGTAGCTTGGGCCTTTTTCCTTGGTTCGCTCTGTAAGTTCTTCAAGCTGTATCTGCCTCCAGGTCACCCTTTAATGTCCTTGGGTCAACTCTAGGTGGATACTCGGCATGCAAGGCCTGCCACACAAAAGGGCGGTAAGCCTCAAAGACAGTTCATTCATGTGTTATGTATTTACAGCCTCACTCAGGTAGAATGGAGGACTTCTTCCAATTTTCCTACCCCCACAATCTTTGCCAACAAAGCTTTAATGTCCCCCACCGACAAAGCTTGCATGAGGTTCCTTACTCCAAGCATCTAATCGATTTCCCAGCACCCTCATGGATGCTCGGAAGGTGGTTGACAAGTCCCTCGAGATCTTGAGTTGCCCATGGTACATATTGTCCCCGTGCACCTTTAATTAAAATTGGGAATTGTGGAGCTAGGTGTCTAAGGTTGCCAGTGTTCCTTCCCTGTCCCCAACTGACATGTTAAATGACAGATCCTCCTCACCCTCATCTTTTCCACTGCACAACGGTCTATGTCCAGTCCTTAATGTTGTATCTATCTGACTTCTTACTGGTGTTTTAGTGCTCCTGTCTAACCTCTCTCCACTTATCTGCACCCCCTCCTGTTCCTCTATCTTATCCTTCTTCCCACATAGCTTTTTCACTCTCTGTGAATCTGCCCCTACTTTCTTATAACAATCTAATGGTGTGCTTTCCTCTCTATCCATTTTCCTCTCCTTTCTTAACTTCACACACGCCTCTGTCGTCTCCATCTATATCTACATACTTTCCATCTCACCAGAAACTTCCACCATTCCCTTAAGCTTTGGGACTTGACCTTCTGCCTGCACATATGGGGGAGGTGTAACTAGCTTCCCCTCTGTTTTTCTGTGCCTCACTGTCTCACTTTCTTAACTTTTTCATCACTTGCTTTTTCTTTGTTACCAACTCTACTCATTCTTTCTTAAACAAAGCAAGGCAAGACCTCTCTTTCCTGCTGTCTTTTCAACTCCTCTGGACACGCTTTTTCTCTCTTGCTGCCATTTTATAATTATATTAAATTTCCGTCTCCTCACAATGCCACATCAAATGTCCCCTCCTTTGGCCATTAAGTAATCATATCTTTAGTCCTCTTTTGCGACTTATTGGAGATCTTAGTTATGAGATCTTCACACAAAGGATGCTTTGGCACTAAAGTCTCCACCGGAGAGGCTGCCATTATCCTTTATAGGCTATATCACCACAACTTAGATATTTATATTTTATTTTATGTCTATGCACTTACTTAATGGCTAAATTTACTTACAACAATATACAATATTTTATAATCACAGAAGTATCCACCTCCACTTAACAAGGCTGAACAATGATAATCACTCCTTAATGTACAATATTTCACTATTTGCCTATTAACACTTGCTAAAAAGCTCAGTATTTTTATACACAGTGAAGACTTTCATCAATAAGCGAGTAATGCCACAGTATTAATATGGGGTTCATACACATTCACCACTCCACACTATTTATTTATTTATTTATTTATTTATAGGCTTACGCATTCAGACTTTATCCCTCTTTCCTAGATAATTGGGCTTATTCTGTTCATACTTGTCCCTCCTGCTAAAAGGGCTCATTCATCCACTCATGGTTCTCACTCAAACAATACTCTCTCTCTCTCTCTCTCTCTCTCACACACACACACACACACACACACACACACACACACACACACACACACACACACTTAGGCGAACATAGAGCTCTCATACACTCAGACAATAACAGACAGACACAACATCAATTAGACACAAACAATTGCAATTGCATTCAACTTAATGGCACAAAATAGTGCTCCACATAAGAAAGATATCAATAAAAACCACAAAAACTCATACAATACCTATTTTGGGTGGCTTCACAATTCTTATGATGTACAACTGTACATTCCTCATACAAATGATATCAATAAAATCCACCAAAACTCATACAATACAACATTTAAGGTGGCTACAAAATGCTTATGACATGCCTCAGCATGTTCCTCATACAAAAGGGTATATTTTATTAATTGCTGTGTATCCTTACACAAGCAATATTACTAATTAAGTGCAATTCCTTATTAACCTGCTTTCCACTCCTGCCATCCATCAAGGCGCACTTGACAACACAAATAGCCACTCAAATGCGCTTCCTCATACCGTCTGTTATTGCTGCCATCAATCAATGCCCACTTGACAACACAACAGACCAATGCAATGCTTATTTTATCAATTTACTCTCAGTACAACAGTTAGTAATCTGATGCATGCATTCTCTTCTGGAAACAAAGCCCATTTTAAATTACTTGAGTTGGAGAGGGCCTTATCAAGTGTCCTTACCACCATGAGTGATCCTCAGCAAACAACACAAACTAAGTATATAAGCAAAAGTTGCTTACCTTTGTAAGTTGCCACCACTGCTGGCCAAGGAACCTTAAATTACACTTTCAGTTTTGATCGTACAGACAAGATCTATATATTAATCGAATCTGTAAAGTGTCTACTTTTTTCTGTATGCACACATGTTAAATATAAAACTTTGTGCATTAATAAAATAAATAAAATAAACCGGGTGCGCTTTCTACGGAGCCCCTAAAGGGACATGGACGGGAAGAAAAAATAAACTTTGGAGGAAAAAAAATTCCACCTTGGGGGGAAAAAATGGCAGGCAAAAAAAAAAAAAAAATGCGAGGCAAAAAAAAAATCGAGGTGCAAAAAAAAAAAAAAACCCGAGGCGCAAAAAATAAATAAATAAATGAGAGGGGGGAAAAATCGAGGCGCAAAAAAAAAAAAAAAGGACATGGGACGTAAAAAAAAATGGAAAAAAAGACAAAAAGGGCGGAGAGAATCGGGACCACGTGACTCATATATCCGCGTCAGTCATCCAGCGCCAAAATACAGAAAAGACATACAGTACGTCTGTGCATTTAGCCCACAGTTGTGTTGAAGTTAGCCTGTTCACTAACTTCACCGTTCACTAGCCTGTTCACTAACTTCACACTAACACCGTTAGCGCTGTTCACTGTCTGCAATGGAGGAGGACCTAGAAATATTCCTGAGGTCAAGAGGAATACCCCAGGAAACCATACTGCTCATGAAACAAGACAAGGTATGGTCAAATGTATTAGAAGTTATAAGCACAAGTGTTTGTCTACAAACTCTACACTCAACTGGTTACTTACAGAGGATTTCTGTTATCCACTTTTTAAGAAAACGTTTAGTACTGTTTATTAGTTATAATTACAGTAAAGTTATGGTTACTGCTTTGATACGGGTGTATAGAAGACCTGCTGTCAAAATAAACAGCAGATAAACTGTAATGTAGAAAAAAATGTAGAAACCAAACAATATACATAACTGTAAACAATGCCATCAGAAATCGTGACAAGATGCAAACCGGAAATAAAGTCAACAGTTTTTTTTTATCACAATTTCTGATGACATTACTTACAGTGATGTATATTGTTTGTGTTCCAACATTATTCCTAGATTACAGTACTATATTCCCATTTTCCTTTCAGAGAATGCCATAAGATAGCTGCTCACAATGTGCAGTACAGCACAGTACATCCTCATATTGCCGGCTTAAAATTGGCAAGTTTAATGAACACCTTTTTCACAAAGTATTTATATTTTACAAAATTACGATTTATTGTAAGGTTTTTTTCCCCATTGTTTGGTTGTACCTATTGTAATATACTGTATAATATGTACATTGTTTTCTTTTCATCACTTTTACATGATATCATGTTAGTGAGACATAATCATATGTGTATCCCTCATAATTTTTCTTTGCAGATTGACAAGTCTGTTTTGTCTGTTATGAAAGATGAGCAAATGGCAAACTACCTCAAATGTTATGGTGACCAAGTGGCAGTTGTGTCATTCTGCCATCAAACACAACCAAACACAAACCAAGAGGCTGTGTTGCAAAGAGTGAGGGATAAAATTGAAACCAGAAAACTAGGATTAACACCTCGAATGTTGCGTTCAAAGTCATCTTTAAATCCTGGGCAGGGGAGTTTGTTGTCACGGCCTAAAAATCATAATGCTGAGAAAACCACCAGAAAGATTGAAATTGGTTGGCTTAATTTTTGTAGCAAAGGATACCAACAAGTAAGGACCAGATATGGTGGTGGAACAAGACATGTGACTGTGAAAAAGAGCGCAACAGTACAAGAGATACTGGCAATGGGAAAGGACCTATTTTTTCCAAATGGCCTCTCAACAAAGGGACCTGCAGAAGATTTTGATTTTCATGTTTGTGACTTTAAAAGAAACCCTATTTCTTTGGGTGACACTGTTGGCCATCTTTATGAACAAACAAAATTAAAAATTCTGAGATTTTACATCTGCACCAGAGATTCAGACTCATCTAATCAAACTGGATCTGGAGGTGATATTGAAGAATACAGCTCTGACAGTGATTCCAGGGATGTACTGGAAAAGGAGGCTTTATCAAAAAATGCCACCAATGGAGAGGTGTGTGTGGCACACACACACACACACACACACACACACACATATATATAAAACTGTGAAAAGTCTTAGGCACCATATTAACAACAGTACAAGTGTTATATACACTATAACAATAAACATATTAAAACTTATGGATCAAGAATTGGATGTTACTTAAGTTCATATGTATGTGAAGGCTTCACTATGTTTCTTAATGATGTCTTCATTTGTGTCTTCATTATGTTCAAAACCTTTAAATATTTCTAAACATAATTTAAAAATTAATAAATAGCATTACAGATGAATAATTACATGCTGTCATGCTGTCCTGTAATGATACACGTAATCTGCAGGTGCAGGAACAACTCAGGTTTTATTTATTCTTTTTTCTTACACAAAACACAACTAAATCAACTTAATATCCACCCCGTGGGTGGTATTTTCCCGACGCGGTCTGCAGGCGGCCTATACCACAAAAAGAAACACAAAGGAGCGTTCACCAACGCTTAGTTCACATGTGACGAAACAGCTGCTCCACAGCCGTGTCAGTCCTTGAGTGTGAAGCTGCCCTGCTTCACACTACCTCGCCTGCAGATACCGCTTAGCCCTTGGGGGAGAAGAACACAGAGAGAGAGTGTCAGGTGTAAGGTGTGGCATAATGGTGACCAGACGCTGAGGTATGGGTTCGGCTGGTTTAAATAGTGAGACACATGAGGTAGTGACAGGTGTTTCCTATTACATCATTAGGGGTAGACAATGACATACTCAGACACACTAGGGGGAGACAAAGCTACGGCTCAGTAAGCCGGTGAACCGGATCTCCGGGGCTGCGGAGGTTCGGATGTTACATTACCCCCCTCCCCAGGACCGGCTTCCTGAAGAGGAGGTGGGCGCTCCCCCTGCGTTACCAAAGGGGATCGGAACCCACCGACCTGATGGAATTGCCGGCGGGCGGGTCGGCCCCGAGGTCGTGGCGCAGGACGATCCGGCCGTGCCTTGTGGAACTCGGAAATGAGTTCAGGGCTTAGGATGTCCCGCGCCGGAACCCAGCTGCGTTCCTCCGGACCGTAACCCTCCCACTCCACCAGATATTGGAGTGAGCCTCCTCGCCTTTGGGAATCCAACAGTTGTTGGACTCTAAATGCCGGAGCGCCCTCGATTTCCACAGCCCCGGGGAGCGAGGGGGTCACGACCCCCTCATCCAGCGGTCCCCTTCTTACCGGCCTGAGAAGAGAGATGTGAAAAGTAGGGTTAATGCGCATGTGTGGGGGGAGTTGCAACTTAAACGATACCGGGTTAATTTGGGCTACGATGGGGAAGGGACCGATGAATCGTGGGGATAACTTACGACAGGGGAGGTTAAGAGAGAGGTCCTTTGTCGAGAGCCAAACCCGATCACCTACCTGGAGCGGAGGAGTTTCCCCTCGCCGTCTATCGGCGAATTTTTTAAAGCGACGAACTGCTTGGGAGATATGAGCATGCGCTCCCTCCCATACTTTTTCCGCTTTTTTAAACCACTCGTCCACCATGGGGATATTGGTGGGAGTGGCATCCCAAGGACAGAGCGGCGGCTGGTATCCGAGCACGCACTGAAACGGCGTTAGGCCGGTTGAGGAATGTCTTAAAGAGTTTCGTGCATATTCCGCCCAGAGTAAATAGTCCGCCCACTCATGTTGTCGACTACTACAATATGCGCGAAGGAATTTCCCGAGATCTTGTACAGTCCGCTCTGCCTGTCCATTAGACTCCGGGTGATAGCCTGAGGTTAGACTAACAGTGGTTCCCAATTTCTGGAAAAAAGCTTTCCAGACTCTGGCGGTAAATTGGGGACCACGATCTGAAACGATATCCTCCGGAATACCATAGTAGCGAAACACTGCATCGAATAGGGTTTCCGTCACCTGGGCGGCGGTTGGGAGAGCGCAGAACGGGATGAACCGACAGCCTTTGGAGAAACGATCCACCACTACTAGAACTGTCGTGTACCCTTTTGACACTGGCAGATCCGTCACAAAATCCACCGCTAGGTGGGACCACGGTCTGTTAGGGGTGGGTAAGGGCATTAATTTACCAACTGGCAACCCCCGGGGGCTCTTACTGGTTGCGCAGGTAACACAAGACGAAACAACTGTTTTCACCGTTTCCCGCATATTTGGCCACCAGAACCTAGGTTCCAGTAGTTGAAAGGTCTTTACTTCGCCGGGATGTCCAGATGCGAGGTTAATGTGGGCCTCCACGGTCACTCGTTCTCGTAGTGACTCCGGTACGTAGGTTCGATCCGGAGGACAGTCAGCCGGCACGGACTCGGTTCGTGTCGCCTGGACTATCTCCGCATCGAGATCCCACGTTATCGGAGCCACCACGAGTGCCGGGGGCAAAATGGTTTCAGGAACCGTGGGTCGATCCTGCGCCGCGAAACAGCGGGAGAGCGCGTCCGCTTTTAAGTTTTTAGAGCCGGGGCGATAGGTAATGATGAAATGGAAACGGGTGAAAAACAGCGCCCAGCGGGCTTGCCGAGGGTTTAGTCTTTTAGCTTGTTGGAGGTACTCTAGATTTTTATGATCGGTGAGCACTGTGAATGGATGTTCTGCTCCCTCCAACCAATGCCTCCATTCCTCTAACGCCGCTTTTATGGCAAGCAGTTCGCGATTTCCGATATCATAATTGCACTCAGCAGGTGTCAATTTTCTCGAAAAGAAAGCGCAGGGGTATAGCTTCTCTGGGTGGCCATGGCGCTGTGACAGTACCGCTCCTAATCCTACTTCCGACGCATCGACCTCGACTACGAAGGGCTTAGTTGGATCGGGAAGTTTTAAAATGGGCGCAGAAGTAAAAGATTGTTTTAGACGCCGGAATGCGAGACGCGCTTCCGGCGTGAACTGGCGCAGCTTTTGAGGTTTTCCCTTCAATAAGTTAGTGAGCGGTGCTGCCAGTGTACTATAGCCCCTAATGAAGCGCCTGTAAAAATTAGCGAACCCAAGGAAGCTTTGTAGCGCTTTCACTGATGTGGGTTCCGGCCATAATTGGACCGCACTGACCTTAGCTTTGTCCATCATGACCCCCCGTGGCCCTATGCGATAGCCCAGAAATGCTATCTCCGTTTTGTGGAATTCACACTTCTCCGCCTTCACATAGAGCCCATGTTCCCTTAGTCGACGGAGGACGGCGGTCACATGATGGACATGCTCTCCATATGACCGAGAGTATATCAGAATGTCATCTAAATATACTATCACAAACCGGTTCAACATATGTCGAAGCACGTCATTCATGAACCCCTGAAACACCGCAGGTGCATTCACCAGTCCATAGGCCATCACATTATACTGATAATGACCTGATGTAGTGCTAAATGCAGTCTTCCACTCATCGCCCTTGCGAACACGAACGAGGTTATATGCGCTGCGGAGGTCTAGTTTAGAAAAGATGGACGCGCCTCGGAGCAGGTCGATCGCGGCTGGTACCAAAGGCAGTGGGTGCTTATATTTTATTGTGATGGCATTGAGACCCCGGTAATCAATACACGGCCTAAGGCCCCCCCCCCTCTTTTCGATAAAAAAGAATCCTGCTGAGGCTGGAGACGTGGAGCGACTAATGAGTCCCTGTCCGAGAGCCTCTCTCACGTATTCCTCCATTGCCCGGGTTTCGGCCACGGACAATGGGTAAACCCGCGAGCTAGGCGGTGCTTTCCCGGGCAGGAGGTCGATAGCGCAATCCCACGGGCGGTGAGGGGGAAGTCGTGCAGCAGCCCTAATACTAAACACGTCTTTAAACCTGTCGTACTCAGATGGCACTGTAGTCGAAACCAGGGCGCTAGGGCTTTCTATCGAAGTTGTTTGGACCATCAATGAGGATGGTGAACAGAATTTTGCGCATCGGGGAGACCAGGATAGGATGCGTGACCCAGCCCAATCAAAATTAGGGTTATGAGAGCGCAGCCATGGGAGGCCGAGCACGACGGACTGACTCACCTGAGGAATCACATAGAATTTTATTTCCTCCGTGTGGTTTGGGAACGTTAACCGTAAGGGCGCGGAGATCATTGTCACGGGCGATTGTGCTAATGGGTTGCCATCGAGTGCATTAATCCCGATCGGGGTTGGAAGCTTCGACACTGGAGCATGCAGCGAGGAAAGGAGAGAGGAAGAAATAAAATTCCCAGCCGACCCGGAATCTATTAACGGGGAAACAGACAGAATATGGTTATGGTATGATATTTTTGCATTGATGCAGAATGACTGGGTGATACGAGAGGGTGTATGTGGGGTTACTTGTAACAATGGGCATGTTTTAATGAGGTGTCCTCCCCCCCCGCAGTACAGGCAAAGTCCTGCTGTGAATCGGCGTCTCCTCTCCTGTGCCGATAACCTGGACGTGCCTACGTCCATCGGCTCCGCTGTCCCTTCCCGGGGTCTCGGCGGGCTCTTGTTGGGGCTGAGACGGCGGCGCGGTGCAGCACTGCCCCCTGCTGTTCTCGCGGGGTTCTGCCTTTTCTGACCGCGGAGGTGCTGGTCTAACTTAATGGCGAGCTGGATGGTTTCATCGAGGTCCATCTCCGCGTCACGACATGCCAGCTCTAGTTGGATCTCGGGTTGTAGACCATCCCGGAAGCGTGCGAGGAGACTTCTCTCACACCATTCACTCTCCGCGGCCAGGATTTTAAATTTCACGGCGTAATCCACCACCGTGGCTTGCCCTTGCTTCAGTCTTAGAAGTTGTTGCTCTCCCGTCCGACCCTGATCCGGGTGGTCAAAGACTGAGCGAAAGGCACGTTGGAACCGCGAAAAGTCGATCACGTCTCGACCTCCAGCACACCATATCGCCGTTGCCCAGTCCATAGCCGCACCTGTGAGCTGTTGTGTGACGAAACTGATTTTTTGACGGTCGTCCAGTCCCGGGTAGTTCGCCAGATACAGCTCACAGGCGAGGAGGAACTTTCTGCAGCCCTCCGGGTCACCCGCGTATCTTTCGGGGGGGGCTGCTCTTGGGGGTGATCGTGAGGGGCGCCTCGGCGCCGGGGATGAGGGTGACTGGCCTGCAGCTATGTCACGGACACTGTGCGCCAAGTCGTTAATTGCGCGAGCGAGACTGTCCATTTGCCCCTGCTGTCTTCGGATGTAATCCATCATGGGCGGGGTATCGCCTGGCAGGGGCGTTCCTGCTGCAGTCTGGAAGACGGTCTGGTCATCTGTCATGCTGTCCTGTAATGATACACGTAATCTGCAGGTGCAGGAACAACTCAGGTTTTATTTATTCTTTTTTCTTACACAAAACACAACTAAATCAACTTAATATCCACCCCGTGGGTGGTATTTTCCCGACGCGGTCTGCAGGCGGCCTATACCACAAAAAGAAACACAAAGGAGCGTTCACCAACGCTTAGTTCACATGTGACGAAACAGCTGCTCCACAGCCGTGTCAGTCCTTGAGTGTGAAGCTGCCCTGCTTCACACTACCTCGCCTGCAGATACCGCTTAGCCCTTGGGGGAGAAGAACACAGAGAGAGAGTGTCAGGTGTAAGGTGTGGCATAATGGTGACCAGACGCTGAGGTATGGGTTCGGCTGGTTTAAATAGTGAGACACATGAGGTAGTGACAGGTGTTTCCTATTACATCATTAGGGGTAGACAATGACATACTCAGACACACTAGGGGGAGACAAAGCTACGGCTCAGTAAGCCGGTGAACCGGATCTCCGGGGCTGCGGAGGTTCGGATGTTACACATGCCTTTAATGAAAGCAATATATTACATGACAGACAGATTTTTAAATGGAAAATAAATATATTATCGTGGGTTTTGCATGAAAATAAATAAAAAGGAGTGAGTGTGACAAACTTACCAGAACTCTTATTCTCCAGCATGTGGAGTAAAACCCTACAGCCATTTTACTTACAGTACTGAGCAAATTTTGGGTACATACAGAAAATGACATACACAAAGATGCCTTTGAAAACATTTCCACTACAAACACTGAAGAGTAATAAATTAAACAATGTCCCAAAAACATTTATATTTGGTGTGAAAATCTTTGCTTGAAAATAATCTGTAGCATTAGATATAGATTTGTGCAGTTTGTAAGTAAAAGAGCTGTATGTTTTACTGAGCACGCCAGAGAATATGCCAGAGTTTTTATTAACTTTGTAAAACTTTCTCTTTGCATTTTAATGCAAAACCCAGGAGCCTACAATGTTTTTTTATGTCATTCTATTATGTTATATGTTGCTTTTTTTACAGTCATGCAAATATACTTCTGTAATGTTGTCATTTGTACTGTATGTTATTAGTTCATTTTTAAGTTATGTTTGGAAATATTGAGTGGTTTTGTTAAAATTGCAGGCACTAATGCAGGCACGATTAAACAACTTCTTCTAAAGATATGGTGCCTTTTGCACTCTGTGTGTATATACAAAATGTATATATGTACAGTATGTTTATTATTATTATTTTTTTCTGTCAGGATCTAGAACTCCAAGAACATGCATCAAAAAAATCTAAACGATGGAGCCCTGAATCACCCAATGAAACGAGGGCTTTGGCAATCCAGAATACTAACACAGATGATGCAACATCAAATCCAAAACCTTGTATGGGTGATGAAGGAGATACACTGTTATGGGATTCGGAAAATGAAGAACACGAAAGGACAGAAGATGAAGATGTTATTGTGATAAACCTGTGTTTAGACAATGCTGATGTCACTGAGGTAATGAAGTCACATCAAGTGTGCAAAAATACTGTATTATCTTACACATTTTCATCCTAAGGAAAACTTTAATGTTAACTATATAATATAGTTGATTGTATTTACACAAGAGAATTGCTGTATTAATGCATAAATCCAAAGGAATGAATGTGATCGAAGGTGTTTTGAGAGTTTAGATGTAGAATATTTAAATAAGATGATACTTAAATGTCATGAATGAATAAAAAATTGGATTAGTGAAAAAAAATTAATTAAGACCCACTCTATGGTACTTTAATTTTGTTTTTACTCCATGTATATGTGTAATTGTTGACTCTGCTTTGCATTATGGAATTTATTTCAGCAATATTTTGTATATTCTCAGTTGTTCATGGACAATGAAGAGGTGAATGAACCTGTTCCAACAACCTCATCTTATGAAGAACCTCTACTGTCTGCCAAATCACCACATGAGAGAGTGGAAAGAAGTTTGCAGGTAAAGAAACATACAAGCTGAGAAAGCTTGTGTTTTTAATTTCATTAGCCTACAGTGTAAGGTCCAGAGATATTTTCAGGCACTATGCCAGAGTGTATGTCAATTCTGCTAGTCATATGCTGTTTGGACATGAACATGTTGTAAACAAACAACTTTAACAATAGCTTCAATCACTTGTCACTAATCTGTTTACTGATAAAATTAACATACTTCTACAGCACAACCTTACAACTCATTTGCCAATAAAGTCACGTTCCTTAACTATGATGTAGCTTTTAACATCATATACTGCATGTTCATCAGTGCTGTGATATGTTTTGCATGATCTTAATCAACATAAGAATTACATTCACAGCCTGCTAATAACTCAAGTTAACCTTTAATGGTTATATAAATATTTGTTAGCTGATGACTACCACTGTACACATTGTCTTTTTAGTTTTAACTGATATGCCAAAGTCTTACATTTTTTTTCCCTTTCCATTTCAGTCCAACAGTGAAATACTTCCTGGAGACTTTGCTTCAGAATCAGAAAACTATAGCAACTCTTTAACTACCAGTGGTGACTTGGCAAATTCAAGAGCTGTGCATTATGTGTCAGTTCATAGGATTACTATTTTAAAAGATCTTATAGTGGCTTACTTGGACCCAAACATATTGCAGTGTGCTTTAAAAATGGAATTTGTTAACGAAAAGGCCATTGATGATTCTGGAGTTTCGAGAGATATTTACACTGCATTCTGGGGGCAGTTCCTTGAACAGTGTGAAGGTGAAGAAGAACATGTTCCAAGATTGAGGCCAGATTTCTCTGAGGATGAATGGCAGGCAGTGGGAAGGATTTGGGCCAAAGGTTTTCTAGACCATGGTGTCCTACCAATAAGGCTTTCAAAGTCTTTCATATTGGCATCTATTCATGGAATTGATGCAGTTGATGTACATGTCCTGTTGTCCTCTTTCCTCAACTACCTCTCTTTAATGAGCGAGTCATTATTGAAGGGGCTTTACAGGGCACACTGGAGGAAAGCGATGAGGAGGACTTACTTGACCTTTTTTACAAGGATGGGTTCCCAATGCCTCCCTCCAAAAGATAACATGGAATCTGCCATCCAAACAATGGCTCATAAAGCCATACTGCAAGAACCCAAATATATTGTAGATTGCTTCTCCAAGGCCATGTCATGTGTACAGCTAAACTTGTCTGACAAAAAAAGTGTGCTGTCTTTATATGAAAAGAAAAAGGCTACTGGCAAAAAAGTGTCACAGCTGCTTCAAACTACCAAGGAAATGCTTACTCAGCAAGAGCAGGCAACCTTCAACCATCTTCAGCGTTATGTTTGGAACGCAGACCAAAAAAAAGCAGAACAGTTTCTGCGTTTCTGCACAGGGTCTTCGGTCATGTGTGTTGACAAAATTGATGTATGTTTCAATGCAGAGTCTGGCCTGTTGCTCACACTTGTGGAGCTACCCTTGAAGTGTCTTACACTTATAGCTCTTACCCAGAGTTTCGTACAGAGTTTGATAACATTCTGTCTAGTAACTACTTGAAAATGGACATCATTTAAACTTGATAGAACAGATACTTTATAAGTAAACTTGTCACCTTTCACTACTGCTGACAGTTAGTTTTTGTAAAAAGAGACGTTCAGTCTGTTCATTGTTGTTCTTTGTGAAAGCTGTTGAAACATTTATTTGTACTTAAAGCAGTTTTCAGCTTTAACAGGTTGCAAGAAACAGAAGCGATTATTATCCACTTTACCATTACACCATTTTTAGGAAAGCTGACTGACACTTATGACAGTAAGCAGGTTAGGTTTATGTTTTAGTATTTTAACTGAATAAAGACAACGCTGCCCTTTGCCTGTTCATACAAAAAATAAAAACACACACATGCACATCCTTCTTTACAAAATACAGAAATTATATTAACCAAAAATTTTTTTCTTTCACTGACATTGTTAATTAAAGGTGTTCAATTTGCATTGGCTTAAACTCTGATTATGCTAGGTCATTGTGGCTTCTTTTCATATGGGAGTTTACAAGGATGCAGTGATCTTCTCCCTAAGCAGAAGATAAAGGTTTACAGCTTGATAAGGGTCTGTTGGAAGATTAAGATTACTTTCAGCCATAATAATATTACACAGTTCATAAACATCTTCATCACATGGTATGGGACGTCGAAAGACGCACTCATTCTTGCACAGCTCAAACTGGTCATTGTCTGCTGGTTCAAGGAAGTCTCTTGTTCCATAGAGTTCAGGCAGTGAGTACATGACATTTGGCTGACCACTGGGGACATTCGGGTTGCGAGAAGGCCTGATGGTGTGCGCATCCCATACCCTGACAGTATCGTCCAGCTCATCCTGTTAAAACATTTAATTATTCATATTTTAAATATGTACTTTAGTTTTGTCTATTAGCATAAAATACACTATATACCCGTGTCATGAGGTTGGGTCATGGCAACTGGACTGTGTGTAATTCAGAACGTTTTAGCTAATCACCTAGGAAGTTTTGGTCTGGTTAAAATTGGTTAGGAAGCCCAAATAGTCTATCCAGGAATCAGGGGTAGCTCAGTGATTAGTGCTTTTAACTATGGTTCAGAAGGTTCCGGGTTCAGATCGCCACTGATGGACCCTGGAGTAAGGTCTTTGAACCTTAACTGCTCTGATGTACAATGACAAAAAAAATAGATAAATAAGTCGACTAAATGAAAAGAAATCGCCTAAAAGCCGGCTGCCAACCGCTAACAGATAAAGGAAGAAGAATACCAGGTGTTATGCCCTAAAACGCCCCACTGCCGCGGATTGCCCCCCATTACGCAATCGCTATCTTCAAAGAAAGGCGCCGCCCCTTTTCTTTCGAACGCATTAGCGAGTGTTTTTCTTTCCCTGCGCTCGGTTTTGTGAACACAGTTGCGTTCAGTAACACGATGGAACCAATTACCTTAACAGCAGCAACAACAACCATTATAATCACACTTTGTTGAATTTATATTGCTTAAATATTTCGCTGCTCTGTCCTCTTTGCATTACTACGTGTTTATTTACTTCCTTTTCGCATCGCACATATAATGCACTCTAAAATCGACACTATCAAACTTGGAAATTATACAACATCCAATCAAACGTCACGTTATTAAAAGTAACGAATTTGTCACGAATCTTTTCTTATGCAGCACGGCTAAAAAGATAATAAAAAAATTACACCAATCCTGCCATGATGCTCCCCTGCCCCTAACCAACACTGGCTGGGAAGATGAACCCAGACTTTCCAAAACTTACTATTATTTCCACAGATGAAATTAAGCTCGGATGATGAGAACAGAAATTAACTCCCCTCTCTGCAATATCTAAGTAGAGTGTAACTGGAGCAGCCACAAAATGCCCCCTCCCCCCCTGTCTAACTGATGAGGAAAAGGTCACAAACACCAAACCTGCTGCACTTACTGTTATAAACCCTGTGTTTATGTGGCTCAATTTATATGCTGCTGGGACAAAGTGTATAACATCTAGGAAGGGGGGCATTTCATGGTAAACAGCTGTGCCACGAAATGCCCCCCCTGTCTAACTCTGCTTAGGAAAAGGTTACAGACACCAAACCTGCTGCACTTACTGTTATAAGCCCTGTGTTTATGTGGCTCAATTTATATGCTGCTGGGACAAAGTGTATAACATCTAGGAAGGGGGGCATTTCATGGTAAACAGCTGTGCCACAAAATGCCCCCCCTGTCTAACTCTGTTTAGGAAAAGGTTACAGACACCAAACCTGCTGCACTTACTGTTATAAGCCCTGTGTTTATGTGGCTCAATTTATATGCTGCTGGGACAAAGTGTATAACATCTAGGAAGGGGGGCATTTCATGGTAAACAGCTGTGCCACGAAATGCCCCCCCCCCCCCGTCTAACTCTGTTTAGGAAAAGGTTACAGACACCAAACCTGCTGCACTTACTGTTATAAACCCTGTGTTCATGTGGCTCAATTTATATGCTGCTGGGACAAAGTGTATAACATCTAGGAAGGGGGGCATTTCATGGTAAACAGCTGTGCCACGAAATGCCCCCCCTGTCTAACTCTGTTTAGGAAAAGGTTACAGACACCAAACCTGCTGCACTTACTGTTATAAGCCCTGTGTTTATGTGGCTCAATTTATATGCTGCTGGGACAAAGTGTATAACATCTAGGAAGGGGGGCATTTCATGGTAAACAGCTGTGCCACGAAATGCCCCCCCCCCCTGTCTAACTCTGTTTAGGAAAAGGTTACAGACACCAAACCTGCTGCACTTACTGTTATAAGCCCTGTGTTTATGTGGCTCAATTTATATGCTGCTGGGACAAAGTGTATAACATCTAGGAAGGGGGCATTTCATGGTAAACAGCTGTGCCACGAAATGCCCCCCCCCCCCTGTCTAACTCTGTTTAGGAAAAGGTTACAGACACCAAACCTGCTGCACTTACTGTTATAAACCCTGTGTTCATGTGGCTCAATTTATATGCTGCTGGGACAAAGTGTATAACATCTAGGAAGGGGGGCATTTCATGGTAAACAGCTGTGCCACAAAATGCCCCCCCTGTCTAACTCTGCTTAGGAAAAGGTTAAATCCGCCAATATAGAGAGAGAGAGAGAGAGAGTATATATATACTCGATTTATCCCTGAGCCAATCAGGTAACCAATTAAGGGGCGAGGTAGATGACGTAGCCAAAGTGGAGCTTTTCTTATAGCTTACAAGTGGAACAAAAATAAAAAAGAGCTGCAATGGATCCCACACTTTATAAAAACATTGTGGCCTATAAAAGCCATAATAAATACCCTGAGGGCTTTTTAAAGTCAGAAAAAAGGGAGTTAAGACGTATAGCTTTGCGCTTTCTTCTTGAAGGTAAGTTCAACTCGCATCGTCGGTTCAGCATGGTGCAGCATGACTAATTAACATGGCGTTAGCAAGAACGAAAAAAAGATGTGCATTAATTGGAATGGGTGGACAACCACCGACTTGAAATGGTGATGCATAATTATGGAATAAATAGTAGTAGTAACAATGAATGTCACATTCGCTTCCTGTTTAATTGGTTTTTATTTTCTACATATTTGTTTCTTATATTTGCGTCGTCAGAATAAACCTCAGCAGTAATTGCGCTCTGTCTGTAGTGCGTGCGCACTTGCTTGCCGTTTGCTAAATTAAATTTTCAACTAAAAGTACATACAATATGTGGTCTTCATATCATATAGACCATCTAAACATGTTTTTAAATTTATGCTTACAGAATTAGTTAATTACAGAGCATTGTGTGTCTTACTCCAGTAAGGTGGCATTAAACATTTATTAATTTTATGACAGGAGACGTGTTATTCAAGTTAGGTGGCACTAAGGGTGAAAATAAAGCCAAAGTGGTTTGTGGAGCTGAAGAAGACAGTTCAATTTTTAAAGACTTTCATTCAAGTCCGATGGGAGCCCACACAGGTCAGAAAAAAACCAGAGATGCAATTGCTAAAAGGTTTTATTGGCCTGGTATGACTGATGACATCAACAAATGGGTAAATATCCAAAGAAAATTGTTTCTATTACTTTTAAGAAATCTCTTCAACACATTTTGACTGTGAACTTTAACATTACAACATTAGTTACAACTGTAAATCTTATTTGTTTAATGCTGATAAAAAAAATTATAATATTTGTTTAATACAGGTGTCCGAATGTTTACCCTGTCTGTCAAGACCCCGGTCTGATCATTGAGTTAAATCTTTTTTCTTTTCTCCTTTCCTCTCTCCCAGTGTTTACATGTCTATTCTAGCACATGGTGTTTGTTTTGATCCTTCGCCATGTGCTCATGTCTGTGACATCACCACCATCCCTCCCACTTCCTCCTTATCACTCTATCAAGATGATTTCACTCACCTGTTCCCCTCGTTTTCGTTGTAATCAGTCGCCCTATTTATTCCCTCTTGTCCATCGTCCTGTGTCAGATCGTTGTCCCATGTCGCTAGCTGTATCGCCTGTCCGTTTCTTGTTCTGTCTAGTCCTGTATGTAGAGTTTATTTTGGCTCCAAGCCAGTATCCGTCGGTCCTGTTTTCCACCTATTTTTTCCCTCCTCTCTCCCGTGTTTTTTTTTGTCCTTTTGCACCCAGGCGGGATCCTGTTTTTCTTTTCTTAATTTGCACTGCAGTCTCCCGTCCCGAAGCCGGCCGGCTCTTGCTCTTCTTCGCGGCCGTGCAGTTCAGCGGACTTCGGTCCTATCGCCCCCTGCTGGCCGCCAAAGGAACTACAGCCTCGTCTCCTGGTTAAGGCCCTTTTCCTCTACGGAGTGGTTTTTGTTTTTTCCCCTTTTGGGACGTTGGCGCTCCTGGGTTTTGCTTTAAAGAAAAGGAGAAGAAAAGAAGAAAGCAGTGCAGCTTGTTCCTGATCTTATTTTTGTACTTTTATTTATTTATTTATTTATTTATTTGTTTTTTCCTTTTCTGTCTGAGTCAAGGCATATCTGCAACCAATAAAATCTTGAAGGAGACCTGCACTTGTGTCCGTTCTGATTCCCTAACACTGTCAGGCTGCACAACGGATTATTAAACAAGAAGTGAAGTACACTCCTATAAAGGTATTTTAGCATTTATTAATAAATTGTATTTCTTGCCAATCTGTTGTATAACTGTTCTTGTGTAGGCAGGAAAACAAATAGTAATAATAAAATTAAAAACAACTTATATAAGAAAACCTGCATATGATATGAAGGTTACAAAACTGTTCTTTTTAGGTTACACACCCATTTGAGTTGGTGGGCATGGACCTAATAGGGCCACTGATGGTCACCAAGAGTGGGTACAAGTACATCTGTGTGATGGTCGATTATTTGACTAAATGGCCACAAGCTTACAGCTTAAGCTCAAAACGAGCAGAAGAAGTTGCAGCGTGCGTCCTTCATTTTGTGTACCAGTTTGAGGTTCCAAAAAGAATCCTCACTGATCAAGGAAAGGAGTTTGTTAATTCGGTATGGGTGCACAAACACACACACACGCACTTATATATATACTTATATATGTATAAGCACAAGGCGAATGCACAATATTGGTCATAATGTTTTGCATGGTTATGGTTGATCATGTGTATAATTTTGGCCTCAATTTCTTAGGTGTGTGTGCATCCAAATTTCATTCAAGGAATTGTAATCCTTTTCACATTTTTGCTCATAGATAAACAATGGTCTGTGTGCCAAGCTTGGCATCAAGCGAAGTCTTTGCTCCCCTTATCATCCCCAAACAAATGGCTTGGTGGAAAGATTAAATGGAACTATTCAAAGGTAAGTAAAGTGTGTGTTACAAAAGTTCTACTGTGTCAATTATTTGTCTTTGCAAATGATAAACATATACATCTTAATAATGCCTTTAAGATGTTAAAGTTAAGATGTGCATAATGTATTGATATAATTTGTCATAAGTGTAACAAGTGCACACTGTGTGTGTACGAGAGGGATTTAGAGATTAATGCCTCTAGGCCAGAGGTGGAAAGTAACGAATTACATTTACTCGCGTTACTGTAATTGAGTTGCTTTTTTGTGTATTTCTACTTTTTAAAGTAGTTTTAAAAATCTGTAATTTTAATTTTACTTAAGTACGTTTTGTTTGAAGTATTGTAATTCGCTACATTTTAAATCATATTCGCTACTGAGTAAAAAATAAATCAATGAAAATTATAAAATAATAAAAGATATTATGCTGTGTATAAATGCCCCGTTGCGCTCGCGTGTGTGTATCATGTCCTGGTCGCGCGCCGCTCCAGACTCCACTCCAGGTTTTCTGACATCGGCAGCTACCTGACCTTCCACACGGTCGCTTCCACCCTGAGTGACGTCATCGACTAGCGCGACCATGTATAAACCGGAGAGAGACGCGGGAAAGATGAAAGAGGTTGTGATTTTGGCGTTTGATATTTGGTTGTGTATTCCGGTTTTGACTTTTTGCCTCCAATTGACTTTGATTATTACTTTGTCGCTTTGGTTTGGTTGGTCTTTGTATATATTTGTAGATAATTTCACTGTTTTTGGTTTAGGGAGTCCGGGAAGGTACCTGTATTTTTGTTTGTGTGTGTTTTTTTTTTTTTTTTTTTTTTTGCAGGTAATCTAGCTACTAAATATAAATACCATTTTGTTTATTATTTTGGCCTGGGTCCATCCTGAATCTGATCCTCCTCCTGGTGTGTGTGTATATACAAACCTCATTATTTCATCAGTTAATGATTGGATCTAGTTCTTTCTGCCATATACCACCATTTCCATACAGTTATATATATTATAAATAGTACCCTGAACCATTGTTTTGCTGTATGGCCCTAGACTGGGACGTAACACCATATTTAAGTGACCACTTTGATTTTCAAGCACAAGAAAGACAACAGCTTTATTATGCAAAGGTGTTTCTTCAGTTAAAAACAACTAGTTTGAGATTTATATCTGCTCATCTTTTTTGAACTACGAATGCCTCATCCCACCCCCGCTGTTAAAAAAAAAAAAAAAAAAGTAACTCGGTAACTTTTACTCTGAGTACATTTTTTTAATGAACTACTTTTTACTTTTACTTGAGTAGATTTTTATAATTGTAACTTTACTTGTACTTAAGTAAAATTTCACTGAAGTAACAGTACTTGTACTTGAGTACAAAATTTTATTACTCTTTCCACCTCTGCTCTAGGCATTGGGCTTGTATGTCTAGCACATACCACAGATGCTTGATTGGATTCATATCTGTGGACTTTATTAATGTACCTTAAATGCCCATAACACTATTAATCAATGTTAATCATTTCACCTGTAAGAGCTCTGTTATGGTTGATTGCTGGTTTTTTTTATGTATTTAAAAGTTTTATTGTGCCATTGTCATGTTTAAAATGTCTTTCAGAGCACTTGGAAAACTGGTGGAGGAAAGAATAGACACATGGGATGAGTACTTGGATGCCGTGATGTTCGACCTTCGAACTAAAACCCAGGCTACCACCAAGTACTCCCCTTATTTTTTAATGTTTGGGAGAGAGGCTCGGTATCCCTCTGAAGTGCCACAGGATTATTTGGTTAGTAAAGGGATGTGTGCATGTGTGTGTGCAGGTATTATTTAAGTTTTTAATCCTTAAGACTTTTACTCTATTATTTACAGATTGACAGTAGCGTGGAAGCAGTCATTGCTGAGGAAGCTGTCTGTGAGGACATAAAAAGACTCGACTCAATCAAACAAATTGTACAAGCAAATGTAAAAAAACAACAGGAGCACGTACAACGGAGAGTCAGGTCTGGTGCACCCATTATAGACTTTAAGGTTGGGGACCAGGTGTGGAGGCAGAACAAGCGTAGTGAGCAAAGGAAGGGGGGGAAATTGGAGCCAAACTTTCTTGGTCCTTTTACAATTTTGTCCCTGGATGGAAAATGCGCTGAAATTCTTGGACAAAATGGCACTGTGCACAAAAAGGTTAACACAGATCATTTAAAACCTTTGATTACAGGTGATTCCCGTGTTCCTTTACAAGTCAAAGTTAAGACATTGGCTAAAACAGCTGCTCCAATAACTACATGTGTGGGTACATCAACTCCCAAGCCGTCTGTAATTTTTTATGCATCTCCTGCCAGAGCAGCATCACCACCACTGAACCCTCAGGCAAAATCATCACCACGACTCGACCCTCAGGCACAATCATCACCACCACTGGACCCTCAGGCACAATCATCACCACCACTCAACCCTCAGGCACAGTCATCACCACCACTCGACCCTCAGGCACAGTCATCACCACCACTGGACCCTCAGGCACAGTCATCACCACCACTGGACCTCCAGACAAGATCAGCGAGATACAGTGCTTGTAATGCAACCACGGAAAAAGGTGACCAGGGTTAACTATCTTTCCTTTCAACTGCTGGTAACTGTTACAAGTAAATAGGGGACAATTTTAAGAGGATAAAATGTTAACAGTGATAATGTTTAAACTTAAAACTAACATTACACAGTAAACTGTGACATTAACATTGTTTAATACTGTCACAGATCTGCTTGATGCTTGGGCAGGAAAGGATACCCATATTATCCTTTCAAAAGTGGGACCGTACAAGCTATACTATTGGGACATTGGACGAATAGGTCCTAAGATGGAACTGGAGAGTGAGGTATTATTGAAATAGGTTTTAGTTCTCTGTAATTTGTGAATTGTTAGGAGTAATTGTTTATGAATCACATTTAGCATTCCAAATGTTGTCCAATAATGCCATGTGTCGACACATTTGAAATATTGCACCCATTTAAATACGCTGTATTGCACCAAATGTTTCCTTTCATTTTTATTCACAGGTAATCAATGCATACCATACAGTACTTGTGCAGGAGCACAATAAGGACAAACTGCACAGTGCAGCATTAATTGACTCCTTTGCCATGACCGCAATATGGGATCGCAAAATACCCAGAATCCGGGTACTTCATGCTACATGATTGAAAGCATACCCATTTTTTTCTTAATGAGGGCAAAACTAATTATTTTTACTCATTTATTGTTTAGATGGACCCAATGTCATATGACATTGTTGTGGGTATTATAAATAAGAGCGGTCACTGGATTCTGAGTGTAAGTATGTAATGTTTTGTAAAAAGCTTATAAATCATGTCCATAAAGACACACCAGCTGATCATTTGAAAGACATGCAGACTAGATTTCCTATATATATTTGTTAGTAATTATTTACATTAAACAAAACCTTGGATAGCCTCCACAGTGAGTGTCTTTTGCTAAATCATTCACTATTTTAAGATAAACACTGCACCGAAATGATAGCAGTCTTTAACCCATTGTATTGTAGGAAGATAGCTTTACCCCAAACTCCTAAAAAACGCATTAGACAGCTAAGATGCTCTATAATATGGTTATGATTGCATTCATGATTGACAAGTTTATATTTAAATTTGACTAATATATAGGTTCTGTATCCTCATGAGAAGCGGTGCCTGCTTTTGGATCCCCTGGGAGAATCTCAGGATGATCGGAAAAGATGTCAGGAGACCACAAGGTAAATTTGCCACTGCCTGTATCTTACTGACAGTCAAAAGAACAAATATCCATTTAATGCTTTAAATCACATGACAGCATTTTAAATGTTAAAATTTTTCTCTTTGTATGCAAGGGCATTTATGCGAAAGTGTGGCCACAATATTTTAAGGTGGTCCTGTAGCAGCCTGCCTCACTCTCTGCAGCAGGACTCTGTATCTTGTGGTGTCCTAGCATTAAAAGTTAGTGCATGATCCTGTGCTAAGAGTGTTTTAAACTGTATCAATGTTACTTGTTTAACTTAAAAAAATTATATAGTCGTGTTGTCCAGTTTTTAAGTTCAGGCAATCTACTATACAATTTTTTTTTCAGTTTGCAGAAAAGATTCTTCGTGGTGAAAATTTGAATTTCACCACATCAGAGAAAGAGGTGAAAAAAATGAGGCTCGATATAGCCACCACCCTCCTCAAGAATTCAGGTGTGTATCTTTTTTTGGTAAACAAACCATTCCTTTTTTTATTGCTAGACATTACGAAAACTGAACTCACAGTGGAAAGAATATATCTTTTAAAATAGTTTGTGGAAATAGTATATAGAATGTATTTATTTTTGTGTTTACAGAAGATCTCAGCAACTTGTGCTACTATTGTGGTAGTGGCGATGAAGACACACAATGGGTAACTTTGAATTAAACATGCCCTCTTTTGGGGGGGGGGGGTGTTGGAGGTGGGGATAAGGTGCTTCCGTTGGTTGTTACCAAGGTTCCAGCCCTGGTTACGTGACCCTTGTTGCATGTCATGTCCCTATTCTCCTATGCTAGTTAGCACTGTGGCCTCGCACCTCTGGGGTTGAGGGTTCTGTTCTCACCTCATTTCTGTTTGCATGGTGTTTGCATGTTCTTCTCGTGCTTGGTGGATTTTCTCCTGTTACTCCAGTTTCCTCCCAAAGTCCAAAGATATGAACATTAGGTTAATTGGCATAGTAAACTAGTTACATACTTTAATCATTATGGTAGTTAATGATAATTCAAAATAATGTTGAGAAACATTATTTTACTGTTACACTGTACACAGAATAAGCATGTTGGAAAGGGTTTGTGTGTAATTATATATATTTTTGTTCCCCCAGATTTGCTGTGATGGCTGTGACCGATGGTTTCACATCAGCTGTGTTCAATGTCCTGCAGTTGAAAATGAATACTTCTGCCCAGCCTGCATGTAAAATACTGACTGGAAAAAAAAATCATGGTTTCTTTTTTTATTGTTTGGGTTATTTTTTTGACATGCTATGCTCAATAATTTTTATTTATTTTTTTTATTGTATTTTTTTATTATAACGTTGTTACTATTCTTTGGTATTGTAGTTCAAAATAGGTTTTAATATTTAAAGAGCTGTTTGTTAGTTAAATTTTAAATAAATATAAAGAGCTGTCTAAAGAATTTAAATCCATTTGAGGTGTTTGATAACTTTTAAGGTTTTTTTTTTGTGCAGCAGGTTTGGTGTCTGTTACCTTTTCCTAAACAGAGTTAGACAGGGGGGGCATTTTGTGGCACAGCTGTTTACCATGAAATGCCCCCCTTCCTAGATGTTATACACTTTGTCCCAGCAGCATATAAATTGAGCCACATGAACACAGGGTTTATAACAGTAAGTGCAGCAGGTTTGGTGTCTGTAACCTTTTCCTAAGCAGAGTTAGACAGGGGGGGGGGGCATTTCGTGGCACAGCTGTTTACCATGAAATGCCCCCCTTCCTAGATGTTATACACTTTGTCCCAGCAGCATATAAATTGAGCCACATAAACACAGGGCTTATAACAGTAAGTGCAGCAGGTTTGGTGTCTGTAACCTTTTCCTCATCAGTTAGACAGGGGGGGAGGGGGCATTTTGTGGCTGCTCCAGTTACACTCTACTTAGATATTGCAGAGAGGGGAGTTAATTTCTGTTCTCATCATCCGAGCTTAATTTCATCTGTGGAAATAATAGTAAGTTTTGGAAAGTCTGGGTTCATCTTCCCAGCCAGTGTTGGTTAGGGGCAGGGGAGCATCATGGCAGGATTGGTGTAATTTTTTTATTATCTTTTTAGCCGTGCTGCATAAGAAAAGAGTCGTGACAAATTCGTTACTTTTAATAACGTCACGTTTGATTGGATGTTATATAATTTCCAAGTTTGATAGTGTCGATTTTAGAGTGCATTATATGTGCGATGCGAAAAGGAAGTAAATAAACACGTAGTAATGCAAAGAGGACAGAGCAGCGAAATATTTAAGCAATATAAATTCAACAAAGTGTGATCATAATGGTTGTTGTTGCTGCTGTTAAGGTAATTGGTTCCATCGTGTTACTGAACGCAACTGTGTTCACAAAACCGAGCGCAGGGAAAGAAAAACACTCGCTAATGCGTTCGAAAGAAAAGGGGCGGCGCCTTTCTTTGAAGATAGCGATTGCGTAATGGGGGGCAATCCGCGGCAGGGGGGCGTTTTAGGGCATAACACCGGGTATCTTGCCCGTTTGCTTCTTCTTCCTTTATCTGTTAGCGGTTGGCAGCCGGCTTTTAGGCGAATTACTGCCACTCACTGGACTGGCTCGGTAGTGCACCCCTTTCGGGACAAGGATCAAGCTTTTAGGAGCATTGCTGCCACCTGCTGGACAAAATCGGCAACGCTGAAGAGTCAAGTTTTGCGAGATCTCGCGAAACTTTTGCGAGATCTCGCGGACTTTTCTGGGAAAAAAATTCCTGGCTTAATTTTTTTTTTGCCTCCCATGTTTTGTTTTTTTTTGCCTAGCGTTTTTTTTTTTTTTTTTTTGCCCTTGCATTTTTTTTTTTACCTTGCTTTTTTTTTTTTTTTTTGCCTCCAATTTTTTTTTTGCCCTTGCATTTTTTTTACCTTGCTTGTTTTTTTTTTATTTTTTTTTGCCTCACATTTTTTTCCCCCTCTGTCATTTTTTTTTCCAAGGTGGATTTTTTTTCCCCTCCAAAGTAAAAAATTTTTCCACCCATGTCCCTTTAGGGTCTCCGTAGCTTTCAGCCGTCTCAGTCTCCGCGAAAATCTTTTTGAAACACGTCACTAAAATGAACTGAAACTCCGCGAATACTGCACTCACAGACATGAGAAATATATCTGTAGAAAGCTTAAAGGGTCTACTTTTAAATGATGCACACATGAAAACAAGTGAACAACAAGTCACAGTGAAAACAAATAATCTGTTTTTATGTAATCCGTATGAATGTAAGGAGTGGTACAGATTCTCCTGTATCAGCTCATTACAGCTAATGCGCTCCCGCCTCCCTGCGCGCGCGCTGTTCATATGGAAATGAACTGAGGTGAGGCAGGTAATCATCTACACGCCCCCATGGCATAAAACAACAAGCTTCATTATAGACTTACTTACTTTTTCTGCGTTTGAATGATGGCACGCTACACGGGTGAAGAAACGCTTCAGATGGCTCTGGACAGCGATGAAGAATTTATTTTCTCATCAGAGGAAGAGCAAGACTTAGACGAGGAACGTCTTTATTTTGAACAATGTCTGGACTCAACGGAGGATGTAATTCCTGATGAGTAAGTCTTTTATTCTCACCATCACTGCTCTATATTTTATATGTACATTAGGAAAATACTAAATGCCAGCGAGAGTCAAATTGGTTAAAACAGTGGTTCTCAAACTTTTTCTGTCATTCCCCACTTAAGGGGGTGAGCGAATTTTCAAGCCCCACTTGTCAACAAAATAATAACGAAATCGACCAAGTTTACTGTTTATTGAAATATCAATTCCTAAACCAATACGATCAAACACCACCAAGTTAAAAAAAGATAAAATACACGTGCAATTGTTATAAAAGGCTTACGTTGTCACTTATCTTTGCATAATTGACCCCATGTTTATTAGCTGCTCAGCAATCGTTTGTAGTTTTTTTTGCACTGGCCAATTCTGTATGCAACTTTGAATGAAGCCATTTGTGCTTTGCTGTCCACTGATTCAGATGTTACCATGTGATTCTCCTGCTGTCTGTATTCTGCCAGCTTTCTTTCAAAGACGTCCAGTGGTTTATTAACGTGACTGGAGTGTGTTGTCTCCAAGTGTCTTCCTAATTTGTTGGGTCTCATGCTGTCTGCTGCCAGCAGTTTAAGACACAAAACACACACAAAACTCTTCTGCCCCCACCATCACCACCATGAATCCAAGCTCAAGATAGGCTTCATTAGTGGTGGGTGATATAACCAAAATCTTCTATCACGGTAGAAGCAATTTTCTAACTCAATAATGATATATAACACAATATAGCAATTTGTATCTGAAAATGCATAAATAAAAATGAAAACACAAAGAAATTGTTTTACATAATTTCATTTTTTTTATGTAATTTTATATAAACTGTGAATTGCTGAGGTTTGCCACATTTTTTTACTTTGGCCATATTCATTTGGATGTTTGTATTTCAGATGATAGAAAAGGTTTGACGTGTTTCCACCACTTGTTAAAACAGTGCACTTGTGTACCTCACAAATCACTTTTCTTATACCCGAACCAATTCCACACCACAGACGAGGCACTTTTTTTCTTTACAGTCTCCTTGTCACATGTAAGTAAACTCACTGCTGCTGCAGCGTCTTCTTCCATTGTCGAAGTGTATGTGAAGCCAAACACATCAAAAGTGGGACGAAACCGCGGCACCCGATTGAACCAAATATCTGCGCAAATGCAGCGCAGCACGACTATCTGGATAGCGCAGTGATGATCTGGTTTATTTGCGCAGCCCGGTGGTGGATCGCGCAGCGCCGCTCAAATCACAAACCTGTGCGACCCCCTGTGTTTTATTTAAAAACAATTCATTTAAAATGTCAGGACTGTTTAATATTGTTTCCGCCTTGCCATGCCTGGATTGTACGTGCGCATCCCAGCGGGGTAAAATGTATTTTGATGGTCGGCGCGGTTTATTTCTGTCAGAGTCGCGCAGCGCTGCCCAGTGGCTCGCGCAGGTTTGTGATTCGAGCAGCGCAGCTCAAGTTTGTCCGACGTTAAACCGTTATTGTTCCACTATGGTTCCACTTTTTCTCCCGGCCCACAACTGATGTTATTTTAAATGTACTTGTATTAATGATCCATTTATTTGTGTGTGATTGTTTTGAGCGTACACTCTTCATTATCAATAAAGAAAAGCATGAATTAGAATAGGTACTTTCCTGTTTTTCCTCCCGTTCATTGCGCCCCACCTGTCATGTCTGTATTCCCCACTAGTGGGGCGCGCCCCACACTTTGAGAACCACTGGGTTAAAATATGAAATATGCACGCTACTTACAAGCCCGCAATAAAATCTGATTACGATCTGTCTAAAGTTTTATTTATTTATTTATATATATATACACGTGTTTTGTATTGTTTAGACCGTGTTTCAAATGGTCAAATTGTTCACCAGCTATTGTTTGTGCATGATTGTATGCGCGTCCATTCTTCAACTTTCAATTTTCTTTTTTGTTTAGGACTGTGGCTGCATCACCGGCGCCGTGCACAAGAAAGTCACGTGAGTGCCGTTCAGTTTCGAGTTCGCTGGAGAACCACGAGTAAGTGCACATTCAGTATATCCTAGATGTTAGTTAAATATAACTATTATATAAATATATAATACAATATATTCATCATAGTAAACTGTAGTGTATTGTAGAAAAAATGTAGTACAGTATTGGTAAAGTCATTTGTTCTGGTAATTACAAAGAGCTGTTGTTGTTTTCTATATTATATATATATTATTGTTAGCTACATTTTCTGTTATAGTGATTGCAGTAATGCTGCTAAAAACTCAACTTTGATTGTTCCTAATAAACTGTTTAACTGAACTCGCAAATGAATCTCAAGATTTTTTTGTGTGTCAAATACATTCTCAAATAACCTAAACACTGAAAATATATAAACTTATTTTATCCTCAGATTCTTTCTTGTAACTCTCCTCTCTGTCACATACCTGTCCGATGGCTCATTATGCAGATCAGTATGCAGGCCTTTGTCTTCTCAGGTGTGAATCACTGCATTAGTAATGATAGATCACGCCTTCTCGCATAGACCCTTTAACACTTTTTAAGTCACTTTTTGAGTGTAATCAGTATATTGTTTTCAGTGAGCAAGTAAACAAGATAATTTTCACATCATTTTGAAGCAAAAACACTAGTCCACCAGCCCTTGTGAAACAATGTCTTGTGAACAAATTGTCTGTATGGGTTTCATGGCCTTATTTCAGCTACTTTTTTTTTCCACAAAACTTACTAACCACGCATAATATTTTTCTCCTAAAAAATGCAAACACACACATTCATTTTGGTCACGTATTACTGTAGAACAGTTTGTACTGAATATAAGAAAAATACAGGTTGGTCAATAATATATTATAAGTAGCTGAAAAAAGCACAAATATCAGAGCATGTCCAAACATCTCAAGGCCCCCAAAATCACCTCGAACCTCAGAGGGTTAAATATGCAGTGCCCATTGTACTTCCCTCCCACATCTGTTTCCCATTTGGGGCCCTCTTTAGCTCACAATATAGGTGCCCCAATGTAAAGCTCGGGTTTCTTATGCAAGCGCACACAAAGAAACCTGTGTCTCTGCTTTGCACACAAATCCCCGATTATATACAGATATGGTACCTTCTACCCCCCAAAAGTAAGTAACATGAAATTAAATAAAAAATTCTTCCATGCTCCCCGAACACTTTCTGGAAGGCTATTCCAAAGCTTTGGAGCTAAATATGAAAATGCCCTACCTCCCTTTGTAGATTTTGAAATTCTGGGAACTACCAGAAGTCCGGAGTTTTGTGATCTTAAAGCGCGTGGTGGAATGTAGCGTATCAGAAGACTGGTTAGGTATGTGGGTGCTAAACCATTTAAGTCTTTGTATGTAAGTAACACTATTTTGTCATTTATTCTAGACTGAACAGGTAGCCAGTGCAGGGATGATAATATTGGGGTTATATGATCATATTTTCTGGATCTAGTGAGAACCCTGGCGGCTGCATTTTGGACTAACTGAAGCTTGTTTATTGAGGATGCAGGACAACCACCTAGTAATGCATTACAATAGTCCAGTCTGGAGGTCATGAATGCATAAACTAGCTTTTCTGCATCAGATACGGATAAGATGCTCCTAAGTTTGGCAATATTTCTAAGATGGAAAAAGGCTGTTTTTGTGATATTTGAAATGTGATTTTCAAAGGACAAGTTACTGTCTAATATTACGCCCAGGTTTTTCACTGTCGAGCTGGTACTGTAGTAACAGTACCTCCTTCTAAACGCAGGCTGAATTTTGAGAGCAGGTTGTGTGCTGGTTTTTGGGCTGATAAATAATATCTCCGTCTTATCTGAATTAAGTAAAAGAAAGTTATTGATCATCCAATCTTTTATGTCCTGGACACACTCAGTTAATCTAGACAACTTAGGTATTTCGTCTGGTTTGGTTGAGATATATAATTGGGTATCATCAGCATAACAATGGAAACTAATCCCATGTCTTCTAATGATGTTACCCAAGGGAATCATGTATATTGAGAACAGCAGAGGTCCTAAAACTGACCCCTGTGGGACCCCATATTTCACTGGCATTACACCAGACGGTTCTCCATTCAGATCTACAAAATGGTATCGATCAGACAGGTATGATCTAAACCATTTTAATGCCTGTTAAAGATAAATTATAAATTATAATATAAGTTACAACATAAATTTACAAAAAGCTAACTAGCTAAGTAAAGACTACTGGTTTTACAGACAACATAAAGTGCACGTACAAATGTGCAAACAAAAGCAACAACAAAGTGACAGTGCAACGAACACGACATAACATAACAGAATAATATAACCGAATAATATGGTGTTGAGGTAGTGAGAAACTGTAAACATTTCTTAACACAGCAGCAAGAATTGAGGAATTAGTGCAAAAAGTAGTCCAGTAACGTTTTTGTGCAAACGAGATAAACATTGAAGCATTTACAGATTGGTGTGTATGATAGTATGATAGTATGGTAGTGTAGATCAGTGTGTTAATTTGTCAGTCCAGTGCCAATATTTTGAGGTAGTAGAGTTAAGCTGAGTGTGTGTGTGTGTGTGTGTGTGTGTGTGTGTGTGTGTTTATCAGTCCAGTCCCTTTTTGTTGAGGAGACGGATCGCTTGTGAAAAAAAAACTGTTGCACAGTCTGGATGTGTGTGCCCGAATGCTTCGGTACCTTTTTCCAGATGGCAGGAGTGTGAAGTGTGTGTGAGAGGGGTGTGTCCGATCAGCCACAATGCTTGTGGCTTTACGGATGCAGCGTGTGGTGTAGATGTCTTCAATAGAGGGGAGAGAGACCCCGATGATCTTCTCTGCTGTCCTCATTATCCGCTGTAGGGTCTTGCGGTCCGATATGGCACAATTCCCAAACCAGACAGTGATGCAGCCGCTCAGGATGCTCTCGATAGTTCCTCTATAGAAGGTGGTCAGGATCGGTGGTGGAAGCTGGGCCTTCCTCAGTCTTCTCAGAAAGAAGAGACGCTGTTGGGCTTTCTTGTGCAGGAAGCTGGTGTTGAGTGTTCCTTCTCCAGGTGGACGCCCAGGAATTTGGTGCTTTCGACGATCTCCACAGAGGAGCCGTCGATGCTCAGCAGAGAATGGTCGCCCCGTGTCCTTCTAAAGCCTTCTTTGTCTTGTCAACATTCAGAGACAGGTTGTTGTCTTTACACCAGTCCGTTAGCCTCTGCACTTCCTCTCTGTACGCTGACTTGTCGTTCTTGCTAATAAGACCCACCATGGTCGTGTCATCAGCGAACTTAATGATGTGATTTAAACTGTGTGTTGCTACACAGTCGTGAGTCAGCAGTGTGAACAGCAGGGGACTGAGCACACAGCCTTGTGGGGCCCTAGTGCTCAGTGTGGTGGTGCTCGAGGTGCAGTTCCCGATCCGTACTGACTGAGGCCTTCCGGTCAGAAAGTCCAGGATCCAGTTGCAGAGGGAGGTGTTCAGGCCCAACAGGCTCAGCTTCCCGATCAGTTGTTGGGGGATGATAGTGTTGAATGCTGAGCTGAAATCTATGTACAGCATTCGAACGTATGTGTCCTTCTTGTCCAAGTGTGTGAGGGCAAGATGGAGTGTAGTGGAGATGGTGTCGTCCGTTGAGCGGTTAGGACGGTACGCAAATTGCAGTGGGTCCAGTGAGGGGGGGCAGCAGGGTCTTGATGTGTCTCATGACGAGCTGCTCGAAGCACTTCATGATGGTGGGTGTAAGTGTAAGTAACTGTGGGTGTACAGTGCAATGGGAATGGTAGGAACGATTTCCTGAACCATCCTTTGTGCCAGAGAAGCTAGATCAGTCTGTTAGAGAGTGAACTCTCCTGCCTCTGTATGGGATCATGTAGTGGGTGGGATGCATTTTCCATGATTGACAGGAGTTCTGTTGTCCCACACTGTCTCCAACCTGTCAAGTGTTCAATTATGTGTTCAGCCTTACAAATGATTTTATTTATCCTGCCTGCATCCCTGGTACTGATGCTGCTTCCGCAGTAGACCACAGCACTATAAAGGGCTCTAGTCACAACAGACCGATAAAACATTTCCAGCATACTACTGAATATACCGTATTTAAGGATTTAAGCTTCCTTTGGAAATAAAGTCTGTCCAGTCCAATCTGCTGTTCAAGAGGGCATCCAAGTACTTGTTGTCGACAATCCCAACCTGGACTTCCGGTTAGCAGCCACATGGAGTAGGACGTGTTGGTTAGGTGCTCCGACAGTTTCGAATTTCTTCACTCCCTTATTCGTCTTTAAATGTTAAATTAAAATCTTAGTTGACAATAACTTTGTACTCTACCCCACGGTTATATATTTTTTCATCTGCGATGGCTACCAGGAGTGTTAAAGCCGTGAAAAAGGACGACACTGCGACCCCTCTAACAGTCGAGGCTATCTCTGCGCTGTTAGAGCAACACCGTGATGCGTTAGCGGCGGAGTTTAAATCCTCGTTTAGTTTACTAGAGGGAAAGCTGGATCAGATTCAGGCCCAAGTAGCGGACCATGGACAGCGCTTACCGTCATTAGAACTCGCTACAGACGACCTGAGTCAGCGTGTGACGGAGCTGGAGAACATCTGCTCCGGACTTCGGGAAAACAACTCAAAGTTAACGGCCAAGGTTGTAGACTTAGAAGGCCGGAGCAGGAGACAAAACCTGCGTGTTCTGGGTCTCCCGGAAGGTTCTGAAGGTGGACTCCCTACCGAGTTCTTCTCCAAGTTTCTGTGCGAGGTGTTTGGGACTGAAACGCTTCCATCCCCGCCGGAGATTGACCGAGCCCACCGAATACCTGCATCTAAACCCGCTTCAGGACAGAGACCTCGGCCCGTCATTCTCCGCGTGCACCGGCACCAGGTGAAAGACCTTCTGATTCGGGAAGCTCGGCGGAGAGGGAAGCTGGAATACCGCGGTCAGCAGCTTCGCATAGTGGAAGACTACGCTCCCGAAGTTTTAAACCAGCGAGCCGAGTATAGAGGAGTGATGAGCGAGTTATACAGCCGTGGTCTCCGGCCTTCTCTGCTGTATCCAGCGCGGCTCCGGATCACTCTCTCTACCGGACAGAAGAAGTGGCTCCGCTCGGTAGAAGAGGCGCAGAAACACATAGACAGTCTGCCGAAAACTGCGTAGTGCACTGTATTATTATTATTATTATTTTAATACGTGATACTACAGTTCTCAGGAAAGTACCATTTTTAACTAAAAGTCTGGCCATGTTTACGTCTTTCCCGGTAAGAGTGTTGTGTTAAACTTGTGAAGGGGTTATTATTATTATTTTTATATTACTATTTTTTCTATTTTTAATCACGTGTGATTTACTTGTTTGTATATTTAGAGTTACAATGTGACGTGGGGGGAGGGGTGGTGGTGGTGTGTTTTTCTCTCATTGAGAGATTTCAGTATTGGAGTGTGGAAATGTTTTATTTATATATTTAATTATTAGTTTCTGTAAGTTGTGTCGGAGCAGAAGATGGGGTGGTTAGCAGCAGGAGGATTTGTTGGGTGGAAAATGGAAGGATGGAAGAGCTTGCTGCTGTGTTTGTTAGCAGCTATCTTTGTTTGTTGGGGGGTAGTGGGGTGTGTGGGGGAGGGGTGTGGGGGGGAGGGGTGGGGGATCTCCAAAGCCAGTATTGTGTTAGTTCTTTGTACACTGTGTATTTTTAACACGTTGTTCTGTGTTTTACACTTTAAGGCTGACGTTAGGCATCTTATTCATGTTTATCTACCTGCATTTTCTCTCAGGGAGAATGAATAGTTCTTTAAACTTTGTGAGCTGGAATGTTAAGGGTTTAAACCATCCGGTGAAGAGAAGGAAGGTGCTCTCACACCTTAAACAACTTAACACTGCAATCGCATTTTTACAAGAAACTCACATTCGCAGTTCTGATAATTCTCGCCTTATGTCACGTTGGGGTGGGCAGCACTACCACTCAACCTTTCAGGCCAAAGCTAGGGGTGTCTCGATTCTCATTAACCCAAACATCTCTTTTGAGCATCATAATGTTATTACGGATATACAAGGTCGTTATATCATTGTTTCAGGGAAGTTATTTAATACTAATGTAGTGTTGGCTAATTTATATGCCCCTAATTATGACGATGTCTCCTTCTTTGAACATTTTTTCTCTCTTCTGCCTGATCTGAGCTCATACTCTCTCATATTAGGGGGAGACTTTAACTGCTGTTTAGATCCATCACTTGACAGGTCATCTCCCAATCCTATACCTCTGAGTAAATCCGCTACGCTACTTCAGTCCTATTTCTGCAGCTTTGGTATTTCTGACTTATGGCGCTTCCTTAATCCAAAAAAGAGAGAATACTCCTTTTTCTCACATGTTCATCATACTTTCTCCAGAATTGATTATTTCTTTATAGATAATCAACTGATCCCAATGGTTACTTCTTGTGCTTATCAGAGCATTGTGATATCAGATCACGCTCCAGTGGTTATGTCTATAAAACTCCCCGATCTCCCTCAGGTTACTAAACATTGGCGCTTTAATTCATCGTTACTGATGGAGGACGATTTTGAAAAATTTATGGAAGACCAGATAGTTTTTTTCCTCACCACAAATGAAACACCTGAAGTGTCACGTTTAGTTATTTGGGATGCTCTGAAAGCCTACCTCAGGGGTCAGATAATTTCATACACTGCAAATATGAAAAGGAAGGCATATAAAGAACGAAAAGATTTGACCAACCAAATTAAAGAAATTGACCAGCAGTATGCTCTATTTAAAAACCCCGATCTCTATAAAAAACGCGTAGAAGTGCAAACTAAGTTTGAACTTATTTCAACGCATGTAATTGAACGGCAATTATTAAAGAGTAGGAGCCAATTTTACATTCATGGTGACAAATCTGGGAAACTTTTAGCTAATCAGTTAAAAGGATTTAGAGCACAACAACAAATTACGAAAATTCGGATGGAGGATGGTACCATCACTACCGACCATTCTAAAATTAATGATGCATTCAGGAATTTTTATTCTCGATTATATACTTCTGAGTTCCCAAAGGACCATAGTGCAGTTGAAAATTTCTTGACTCAACTAAATATCCCAACACTGTCCCCTGATTCTAGATTAAGATTAGAAGAGCCCATATCACAAGAGGAAATCAGTTCAGCTATCTCATCATTGCAATCTGGTAAGTCCCCGGGTCCTGACGGGTTCCCTGCAGAGTTTTTTAAATCATTCTCCTCATACCTTGCACCACAACTAGCTTTGGTTCTATCTGAATCTTTCAAGCAAGGTAAGATGCCTGCGTCATTTAATGAGGCTCGCATCACCCTCATAGCAAAGAAGGATAAGGACCCAACAGAGTGCTCCTCATATAGACCAATCTCTCTTCTTAATGTGGATGTTAAAATCCTTGCTAAAGTCTTGGCTCGTAGATTAGAGAATGTTCTACCCTCAATTATATCTGAGGACCAGACCGGTTTTGTTAAAAATCGTTATTCTTACTTTAACATTCGACGCCTTATGGATATCTTGTACACACCATCAGAGGAGACCCCTGAGTGTGTCCTTTCTTTGGATGCTGAAAAGGCTTTTGATCGTGTGGAATGGGAGTATTTATTCAGGGCTTTAGAAAAATTCAATTTTGGTCCAAGTTTTATCACTTGGGTTAAATTATTATATTCAAGCCCTACTGCCTCAGTTCTGACAAATGCTCAACAGTCTCAACCATTCAGTCTTCAGCGGGGAACTCGTCAGGGGTGTCCCCTCAGCCCATTGCTCTTTAACCTCGCCATTGAGCCACTAGCAATCGCATTCCGAAGCTGTAGAAATATATCTGGGATTTGGAGGCAGGGAGAAGAACATAAAGTTTCCCTTTATGCAGATGATCTTCTACTTTTTTTATCGAATCCAGTCTCCTCTCTGCCACATGTGCTGTCATTGCTCAGGGAATTTAGCTATTTTTCAGGATATAAATTAAATTTGCACAAAAGTGAACTTTTTCTTCTAGATAATACAGCAGTAATAACTGGTATGCACAATTTTCCATTCAACATAGTGAAAAATCAGTTTACCTATCTTGGTATTACAATCACAAGGAAACATAAACACCTCTTTAAAGAAAATTTTTTTAGGTTGTTGAACCAAACAAGAAAGGACTTGGGACGATGGTCACCACTGTCCATGTCCCTGATGGGCCGCATTAATGCCATTAAAATGAGTATTCTCCCTAAATTTTTATATCTCTTTCAGTCTGTACCTGTTTTTATTCCCAAATCTTACTTTGGCGCTTTAGACTCAATTATATCTTCTTACCTTTGGAAAGGTAAACATCCACGATTGAATAAGTCCCTACTTCAAAGATCTAAAAGAGACGGTGGCATGGCTCTACCTAATTTTCGTTTCTACTACTGGGCAGCAAACATTCGTTCTGTCATTTTTTGGTCATATTTTCATAACCAACCTAATCGGCCTGCCTGGGTGGAAATGGAGATAAAGTCTATTAAAAATCTCTCTGTCTCTGCACTCCTTGGATCTGCTCTCCCCATCCCCTCAATTAAATTAATCAATAACTCAGTAGTGGTGCATACTTTGAGAGTATGGGCTCAGTTCAGAAAGCACTGCGGTCTTCTGGGCTTTTCTCTGTCCAGTCCTATCGTCTCTAACCATCTTTTCCAGCCTTCTTTACATGACTCAGTGTTTCAGGAATGGTACAATAAGGGCATCAAGCTTTGCAAGGACCTGTTCGTTGACCATAAGTTTGCATCATTTGAACAGCTTTCCGAGAGGTTTAACTTACCCAATTCTCATTTTTTCAGATATCTGCAAGTAAGACACTTCATTCGCTCTGTAATACCAAATTTCCCTGAGGCTCCTGCTGCAAATATTCTAGACAATCTCCTCTGTTTGTCCCCGCTGCGTAAAGGCCTAATATCCACTATTTATGGTGGATTGATGGCTTCGAGTCACACCCCTCTGTGTAAAATTAAAACTGCTTGGGAGAAGGATTTAAATTTGTCACTATCAGATGATACTTGGAATTCAGTTCTTAAACTTATCAACTCAACCTCCTTATGTGCCCGCCACTCTTTATTACAGTTTAAGGTCGTACACAGGGCTCATTTCTCCAAACTTAAACTCTCCCGTTTCTACCCAGACATTGATCCTTGCTGTAATAAATGTAAAAGTGGAGAGGCGTCTCTTATTCATATGTACTGGACATGCCCGAATTTGGAAAAATTCTGGAGGGATGTTTTTAAGACCCTGTCCTTCATATTGAATTGCAATCTTGAACCAGACCCTCTGATTGCTCTTTTTGGTGTCACTGGAGAGGAAGATAAGAGTCTAAGTCCAGCCAAAAAGAGATTGTTATCTTTTGCGACACTCCTGGCCAGGCGTTCTCTTTTATTCAAGTGGAAGGATGCCACGTCACCCACTCACGCCCAGTGGCTCAGAGATATCATGTCCTGTCTGTCCCTGGAGAAGATTCACTACTCAATTCATTACTCAGACTTTAAATTTCAACAGGTGTGGGGGCCCTTCCTTCACTTTTTTCATATACATTTATAGTTTGATTCCTGTCTTATTTAATTACTTGTTTGTTTGTTTTCTTTCCCCTTTTTATTCCTCTTTATTTATTTATTTTTTGCACGTAGAACCAAAAAACTTCCAGCTCCATATTCTTAATTCTTTTTTCTTTTTTGGTTTCTCTCAATGCCTGGCGTTTAGCCTTTCATATCCTTGTAAAACTGGCTTGGAGTCGGGGAGGGACAGGGTGGGTGCTATAGGGTTTATAAGGGGATTATAAAACCTGTATTGAAATATTGCATGTTTACCCTGTTTTATCCCTGTTAAAATCAATAAAAATATTGTTGAAGACAATCCCAACCTCCACACACCATGATAGTAACAGGTTTAATTACAGTTTTACACTTCCTCTATCGTCTCCTTGATGACTAGAGCAGTGTTGCTAGATCTTGTGAGAGTGAGTTTAATATTTTGATACTTTTATTCCTAAATATATAATATATCCTAAATTAGAACTAATTTATGATAATATGCATGCGGGGGTACACTCTTGTATGTGCGCAGCAGCTGAGAACAACAAACTTGGCAAAGGCTGAGCATACTCTTGATTGGGGTGTGAATCGTATCAGTTGCTGCATGTGTATCTTTAATGCATTGGATTGCTGACATGTATTGAGATACATATCACATTAGCCTCATACCAAAGATGCCCAACCCTACTATGTAGTCCATATGATGACTTGAAATGATGAAAGCAGATGATGAAATTCTGCTCTATCTAAGACTATAATTCATATAGACATATAGTTCATTCATATAGTCTTTTTAAAGAATAATATGTGTCAAAGACATACTGTATCACTATGTGTGATATGCCAGAGTTGCCATCCTGTCCTGTATCAAACTGTAGGACTAAAAAGCTAAAGTAAAACATATAAAGATACTGTAAGTACAATTTGACTGGATTATATGTGTCCCCTTCAAAAATTGTTCATGAGAAATTTTATATTTATTGTCCCCCCCCCCTACTGTTAATTGAGATTTACGCCTATGTAAGTACATATTAATATGTACATTTAAATTTAAGTGACAATATACTGAGACTACCGTATATTAAAATTGTATTCTAATGTATACTTTCTGTACATTTGTACAATGATTATTTCGATCATATATTTTTTTAAATGTACCAAAAATACATTGAAAAACAAGTATACCTAGGAAATAAGACCAACCTTTCACTTAAAGTATATTTTCCAATAATATATTTTAATATATTTGTACTATAATACAATTATATTAAAGTATTTTTAAAGTTTAATTCCAAAATTTGGTAAAAGCATGATGTTAGTATACTTTTTATATATTAACTGATGGTACAATTTTTTGTTAGTGTATTTGAAATGTATTGTCGAGGATTTCAATATATTTGTAATACACTAAAGTGTATTTTTTTCTCTAGGGAGCGCTTTTAACAATTGACATTGTCTCAAAACAGCTTTACACAATCAAAAGAATTATTTAAGTTTGTATGGAATGTGAATGTGTATGAATCAAAATGGTCAGATAATCCCTGGTGAGCAAGCCGCGGGCGACAGTGGCAAGGAAAAACTCCCTGAGATGGTAGTAGGAAGAAACCTTGAGAGGAACCAGACTCAACAGGGAACCCATCCTCATCTGGGTGAAACAGATAGCAGGAAATTATCTGCATTTATACAGTGTGCTAGGTGACAGGCAGTTCAGCTATAATAGTTGATGTTAATTGATGTTAAAATGGAGTCCAGTAGTTATTGGAGACTCAGATAGACTTGTAGAAAGTTCCAGTCCTGAACTATCGAATTGTCAAGTCCTCAGAGAAACAGCTGCCAACACCAGTCGAGGCCAGAACCGTCTTCTAAGTAGAGAGAATCATCCCCAGACACCAGACGCATCCCAAAGAGACACACGGGGCATCCATGTGACGAGATCTCCAACCAGGGGTGCGTTTCCCGTACAACTATGTAGCTCTTTGCTTAACCACCATAGTACGATGCAACGTTGAAGAAAATAACTAATTAGTCACAAGTGTTTCCCAAAACCATAGTACCTGTGTCGCACTTCCATGGTTAGAACTTTGTTGGTTTGAACCGTCGTTCTTCTTCTTTTTCGATACAATGGCGGAGTAGTGCCATAGGCACATATCGCCCCCTACTGTATAGTGTGTTTATTTTTTCTCTCTCTCTCTTCGGCTCGCATTCAATGCGCTTTCGCAGTGACGTAACGTAGAAGTGGTGTAATAATGTCACAAACGCAACATTTTTCGTCTTTCAATATTTCATTTGAACTCATTTTTTATTTGGTATTGATACATCAGTACAATTAAAATAAAAAGAAATGATGGGTTTTGAAAACGCTGGGATTGTGTTGTGAACACCTGTTACCCATTTTGCTCAATATTATTTCCTATATAGGTCCCTTTACATACAGCCATGGTTTAATGAGAGTTGACGTGAAAAAAATGACACGAAAACCACAATTTACTAAAAAAAAGAGCTTGCAGTTACAAATTCGGACAAAAAATTGGAATGAAATCGCACAAAAAATGTATGCTTCTGGGAATGGGTATGAGAGAAGCCCAGAGGAAGTCAGAAACAAGTGGAGGGACTTTGCAGGTGTGACCAACTGGTGGCTCAGCGGTAGCTGTTCCGCTTACCATGCGGATGGCCTGGGTTCGATTCCCAGCCAGTGCCCAAACCCCAGTTTGTTGATTTATTTGGATACATTCATTGAATATATATTGAGTAATATTTTAAATAGGCTTACACTATGGTAGTGCATAAATTTTACAATTTCTTAGTGCTTAACACTTTGTGCACTGTATAACATTCAGATAACATTCATTATAAGTGAAAACCTCTAACATAATACTACAAATATTGTTATGAGACATTTCTCTTTGGGTATGTTTAAAGATACTCAGTTAAAAACTCACCTTTTCTTCGCACAAACGAAACCAAGGCTGTGTTCCAACCGGCATAAATAATGCTTCTGTAGGGCACTTCGAAGGGAGAATAATTGCGATGGTACCGCTGTTATATCGTTTAAAGTGAATTTGTAATAAAAAATAACCGAAAAATTAATAACCTAATATCTGAGCACCAAAACATTAAGTTTTCCAAATCGCTCAAAGTGGTTGGGAATTTTTTTAGAAACTAATAGGGCGTAGGGTCGTTAACTGTGAATAGAACACACCCAGCTGCGGCAAGGAACTATGCTTCTAACCACAGGTCGAAGGCTGTAGTTCTAACCACGTAAGTTTGCGACGCTGTTTGCGAATTTTCGTTTGAACTATGGTTTCGGGAAACACCTAGTTGTTGAACTATGTTGGTAACGACGGAACTTGCGACCATAGTTGGCTAACGATGCTTTTGGGAAACGCACCCCAGAAGCGGAGCCCAGGATGGGTCAGACAGGTCCGGAGGCCAGAGGGAGTCTGGATCACTGGCAGCTCAGGAATGACATGTGTACAGTAGCTCGACAGAGAGAGTGAAAGAGTGAAAGGGGGAGACAGGGGGAGAGAGGAAAGAGAAAGAGGGGCCCCAGTGAAAAGAAAATGCACTTTAGAATTACAAATATATTGAATATAATATAATTACGAATATATTGAAATCCTCGATAGTACACTGCAAATATACTAACAAAAAGTTGTGCCATCAGTTAATATATAGAAAGTATACTAACATCATGCTTTTACCAAATTTTGGAATTAAACTTTAAATATACTTCAAAATAATTGTATTGTAGTACACTTTCCAAAAATATATTATTGGAAACTATACTTTAAGTGAAAGGCTGGTCTAATTTCCAAAGTATACTTATTTAAACTTATTTTTCAATGTATTTTGGTATATTTTTTAAAAAATATGCTCGAAATAATCATTGTACAAATGTACAGAAAGTATACATTAGAAAAAAAATTATATACACGGTAGTCTAGGTATATTATCAGGTAAATTTAAATGTACTTATATTTAGTGCACTACTCTCTCGTGCGGGCGCTTTTAGACTCGTTTTTGCACGCTGAATCTCTCTCTCCCACGCACGCGCGATCTCATCTCACAACTCGTTTTTCTGAAAATCACTTTTGCCGTTCAAGAAAATTTATGTTTGCACTCTCTCACTCTTGCAACTGCAGGGTTAGGGTTAGGGTTACTGTACTGTATAGTGCAAATAGAGCTTGTAAGTATGATAAAGTGATGGAGAGCAGCTCTGTAACAGACAAGAGTCTTATGAGGTAGACTAAGTGTAGTATGTATATATATACATACAGTGGTGTGAAAAACTATTTGCCCCCTTCCTGATTTCTTATTCTTTTGCATGTTTGTCACACTTAAATGTTTCTGCTCATCAAAAACCGTTAACTATTAGTCAAAGATAACATAATTGAACACAAAATGCAGTTTTTAAATGAAGGTTTACGTTATTAAGGGAGAAAAAAACTCCAAATCTACATGGCCCTGTGTGAAAAAGTGATTGCCCCCCTTGTTAAAAAATAACTTAACTGTGGTTTATCACACCTGAGTTAAATTTCTGTAGTCACCCCCAGGCCTGATTACTGCCACACCTGTTTCAATCAAGAAATCACTTAAATAGGAGCTACCTGACACAGAGAAGTAGACCAAAAGCACCTCAAAAGCTAGACATCATGTCAAGATCCAAAAGAAATTCAGGAACAAACGAGAACAAAAGTAATTGAGATCTATCAGTCTGGTGAAGTTTATAAAGCCATTTCTAAAGCTTTGGGACTCCAGAGAACCACAGTGAGAGCCATTATCCACAAATGGCAAAAACATGGAACAGTGGTGAACCTTCCCAGGAGTGGCCGGCCGACCAAAATTACCCCAAGAGTGCAGAGACAACTCATCCGAGAGGCCACAAAAGACCCCAGGACAACATCTAAAGAACTGCAGGCCTCACTTGCCTCAATTAAGGTCAGTGTTCACGACTCCACCATAAGAAAGAGACTGGGCAAAAACGACCTGCATGGCAGATTTCCAAGGCGCAAACCACTTTTAAGCAAAAAGAATATTAAGGCTCGTCTCAATTTTGCTAAAAAACATCTCAATGATTGCCAAGACTTTTGGGAAAATATCTTGTGGACCAACGAGACAAAAGTTTAACTTTTTGGAAGGTGCGTGTCCCGTTACATCTGGTGTAAAAGTAACACAGCATTTCAGGAAAAGAACATCATACCAACAGTAAAATATGGTGGTGGTAGTGTGATGGTCTGGGGTTGTTTTGCTGCTTCAGGACCTGGAAGGCTTGCTGTGATAGATGGAACCATGAATTCTACTGTCTACCAAAAAATCCTGAAGGAGAATGTCCGGCCATCTGTTCGTCAACTCAAGCTGAAGCGATCTTGGGTGCTGCAGCAGGACAATGACCCAAAACACACCAGCAAATCCACCTCTGAATGGCTGAAGAAAAACAAAATGAAGACTTTGGAGTGGCCTAGTCAAAGTCCTGACCTGAATCCTATTGAGATGTTGTGGCATGACCTTAAAAAGGCGGTTCATGCTAAAAAACCCTCAAATAAAGATGAATTACAACAATTCTGCAAAGATGAGTGGACCAAAATTCCTCCAGAGCGCTGTAAAAGACTCGTTGCAAGTTATCGCAAACGCTTGATTGCAGTTATTGCTGCTAAGGGTGGCCCAACCAGTTATTAGGTTCAGGGGGCAATTACTTTTTCACAAAGGGCCATGTAGGTTTGGATTTTTTTTTCTCCCTAAATAATAAAACCCCTCATTTAAAAACTGCATTTTGTGTTTACTTGTGTTATCTTTGACTAATAGTTAAATGTGTTTGATGATCAGAAACATTTTGTGTGACAAACATGCAAAAGAATAAGAAATCAGGAGGGGGGCAAATAGTTTTTCACACCACTGTATATATAACACATTGTAAATACTACCCTGTACTGTGTTCTGTAAATGTACAGTCACGCTGAACGTGTAGCTCTTGTAGCTGTTTTTTCAGCTCCTCCACTTCATTAGAAAGTTCTTCTATTTTAACACATGTCAGGTCAATAATGAAGGCTCAGGAATGTTACAGTAATCATGATCCATCGTTACATCCATGGGTACAGGTTCGACAGATACCACTTCAGCAGGACCGTGATGCTTTAACGGCGTAATCGTTCCAGGCTAAAAGCACTGGTACAGCGCCAGTTACTAACTTTTTTCATGCCTCTGGTGTTTGCGGTTCAATAATCTGATCACTGCTAAAATGTTTACTGCAAGCCGTAAAATCGCTGGTAGGACAAAAATCGTCTCTGCGTATGAAGTTCACAAGCCGCCACCGTTTTCTAAGGTCCACATCTGAAGGAAAACTGTGAAAACTTCCTTCTGCTGTCTCTGAAATCTATAAACACACTTTTTTCTGAACATTTCCTCCAAACTCCAACACAATGGCCGACAAACCGGAACTCAGCGAGCCCTATTACTTCAAAGCGGAAGTACGTCACGAGTCTGCGTGCAAGTAGTCCATTAAATCTGTTGAACTCATGAATAAAATCTGCCTCATAATTACTGATGTAATGTGTTTCAAAAACATGTTATAGTGTAGAAAATGCATTTAGCATTTGTAAATGATCCTTTACACTTAATGTACTGGTAACACATTTGCAATACAGTATTATAGAAGGTTGTGTACTGTATGATAAAATAAAGTATATTTGTATTAACCACAAAGTGTACTTTTTTAGTATTTGTAATTGTCCAGAAGTATAACAGCATGCTACTGCTGCAATAAGAATATACTCGTAGTATATTAATCATGTATTTGTAATACAGTAAAAATAGCTGTAATGTACTTATAATACATTAAATATATACTTAAATTGTATTAATTACTGTCAGGTATGTACGTTAGTACACTCACAGCCATATACTTTAAGTGTACAAAAGTATACTTAAAGTTGTTCCACTTTAGCACACAAAAGTATACTTAATACACTTAAAATTGTGCTTTTGTACAATTTAATGACAACTTAAATACACTTAGTACAAAATTAGTTGTTCCAAAATAGCAAACTTTTATACAAGTATAAAAGTTTTACAAGTTTACAAGTTTTAAACAAGTATACTAGTCATTAGTCTGGCAGCAAGTACATTTAAGTATGCTTTGGCACGCTAGGATTTAATATACTTAGCATACTTTTTTTTTTACTAGGGGGGAGAAAGAGAAGAAGAGGAGAGATGGCAGTTAGGTATGGTCACAGTCACATAATGTATAATGTGAATGCATATTTACTGTAGAGTGCAAGCAGGGACTCCGGCAGGACTAACTATGACAGCACAACTGAAAGGGAGAGCCAGAAGGAAACACAAACATGAGGGCTTCCTGAGATGTAAAGCAAACAATCACCTCACCGTCAACAAACCTGAGTGAACAAATGAGAGTGAGGAAGACAGCATCTAAACATATCAGTTCACCATAATACTCTACGTCCATGAGTCCCCCAGATCTGCTCCTTTACCTAAGGCAAATCTATTTATAAAAATGCTTGGCTAAATAAATAGGTTTTTAGCCTAGACTTAAACACTGAGACTGTGTCTGAGTCCCGAACACTATTTGGAAGACTATTCCATAATTTTGGGGCTTTGTAAGAAAAAGCTCTGCCCCCAGCTGTAGTTTTCATAATACGCGGTACTGACAAGCAGCCTGCATCCTTTGCACGTACAATAACACATAAAGGTTAGTTTGCATGCTTCCCAGGAGTAAAGGTGCCAGGATTCCAGTACTGCACCCATGTGACTGGTTGCTGAGAAAGAGAGAGACTCCAGAGTTTTGGATTTTGTGTTTGTTTTGGTTTTTCTGCTTTTTGGAGTCATTTTGAGTTGTGGACATAAAAAATAAAGGAGTTCTAAGTTCAAGGCCTGCATCTGCGTTCGCCCTCTCATTAAGAATCATGACAGCCCAGATGAAGCATGTAAAGGGAAAAAAGCAGTGGGCCTAAAACTGAACCCTGCGGAATGCCAAACTCCACTAGAGAACATGCAGAATAATCACCATTTTGTCACATTCCAGCCAGATCAACCCAGCACCTCCAGACCCTAGAATTCCACTCCAGGTTTTTCCCCAGCAAGCTCACCTGCCGCTCTAGCACACCTGTAACCGATCATGCAATCACCTCTAGGCTTTTTAAGCACGCTGAGAAAGCCATTCAGTGCCGCAGTATCTTACTCGTGTGCCTCGCGTTTGTTTTGTCCTAGTGATTTTCTAGTCTACCTAGCCTGTTGTCTACCCTGCCTGTTTTTCGGATTTCTCTCTTCTCTACGCCCCTCCTGGTACCTCTGCTGTTTTCGGACTGATTAATGTGTATGACCTCGCCTGTTTTCAAGACTTCGGAATTGTACTCACGATTTGGATTCATTCGCTCTCGCTGCTGGATTTCTGGATACCGACCCTTGCATGGAAAAAGACGATTCTTCTAGCCACCACTTCGCCTACTTCATCAGTCGGCTTCCTCCTCCAACGCGATCACACCGCTTTCGAGCACTCTCGTGTTCACGGAGAAAAGACATTCACGGTGAGCACTTTACCTTCACATTCACAGAAGAGAATAATCCGTTGCACTCCATCGTACCTATTAAGCGAACTGATAATAAGGAACGAATCGCAAGAACACGAAAAGATTGCCCGTGTTCGGCTTCCGGGATTGTGGAGATTCCCCCGCGTCATAGCCCCGCCTCCTCTCTCGTCACTAAGGGCTTCCCCAGTCACCAAGCACACACAGCCACTACTTCTCTCCCCTGCTCCTGCTGCAGTGACTCACCCAAGCTCTGGTATATATACAGTATATAAACATTAAAGGATTAAATACTACTTTTTATCACTTAATTCCTGTTTGTCTGCTATTGGGTTCATTGCCACTCAATCATCTGTGAACCGCCCGTGACACATTTAAGTCTACATACTGATAACGATCGGTCAAATAGGATCTGAGCCAGGAGAGGGCTGTACCCTTAATTCCTACTACATTTTCTAATCTGTGAAGAAGAATGCCATGATCAATGGTGTCAAAAGCTGCACTGAGGTCGAGTAATACAAGCATAGTTACACAACCCTGATCAGAGGCCAATAGGAGGTCATTTACTACTTTAACGAGTGCTGTTTCTGTGCTGTGATGAGGCCTAAATCCTGACTGAAACAATTCATGTATGCCATTTCTAGATATGCCATCATGTAGATATGAGCATAGCTGCTCCGCTACTATCTTTTCCAGAATCTTAGAGATAAAGCGGAGGTTTGATATTGGCCTTTAATTGGACAGCCGACAGGGGTCGAGGTCAGGTTTCTTAATTATTTGTTTCATAACTGCTAATTTAAAAGATTTTGGAACATAACCAATGCTGAGTGAGGAATTAATTATTCTCAACAGCGGTTCTGTTATTACTGGTACTACAGTATCTGTTTAAGAAAATGTGTCGGTATAGGATCTAATATACAGGTTGATGAATTTGCAGAAGAGATGAGTGAAATTAGTTCATTCTCTTCAAGGGGAGTAAAGTATTCTAGGTTTCAATCTGACATGGCTAGGTTAACATCCGTATCAATTACAGTGTTCGGTTTCAAAGCCTCAATTTTATGCCTGATATTTACAATTTTATTATTAAAAAAGTTCATGAGGTCCTCAATATTGCATGATGTTGTTGTGGAGATTTCTGTAGTGGTCTTATTTCTAGGTAATTTGGCTACTAAATAAATAAATAAAAATCTAGCGTTTATTTTTGTAATTTTCTATAAGAGTGGAGAGATACGTTGATCTAGCTACACTAAGAGCTTTCCTATAGTTCAGGATGCTCTCTTTCCATGCTATTTGAAATACTAACAATTTAGTTTGACGCCATTTATGCTCTAATTTCCGAGCGGCCTGTTTTAAAGTGCGCGTGTGATCGTTATACCAGGGAGAGAGTTTCTTATCTCTAATAATTTTTCTTTTAGCTGGAGCTACATTAACATTTTTAATTAAATTCTTAAATCATCGTGATCACCCATAAACACCGGAACAAAAGGTCTAGGGACAAAACGTTTTTTTTTTGCATTGAGTTTAATCATGCAACACTTTTAGTATTCATAGCAAAAGCAACCCCACCCAACCCACGCCACAACACGTGGAAAGCCGCAAAAATGCTTCAATTTCATTGGCTGTCACTGAGTGTCAGCTATTCACGACTGGCCCGCGGCGGCCAGCCGTGAATAGCTGGAACTCAGTGACAGCCAATGAAATTGAAGCATTTTCCACGTGGTGTGGATTAACAATTAAAATTGTTTCGGCTGAATAAGTGAAGTCTTATTATTTAATAGCCACAAACCAAGTTTTGGATATAACCATGCCATTACATTATCAAATTTCAATTGCAAACATCCATTTAGTACTGAGGCATAACTTGATAATGTAATGGCATGGTTATATCCAAAACTTGGTTTGTGGCTATTAAATAATAAGACTTCACTTATTCAGCCGAAACAATTTTAATTGAAATTGCAATTAATTGTTACAATCTCCATGTGCCGGTGCTCCAGATGGCCAGTCCGTCACTGCATATTACTGTAGTAGTACACTAAAAAAATGCTGGGTTTCTGTAAACACATCGTCAAATTTCTGTATTATTTCGGGGACTTTTATCACAAACGTTGGGTTGCTTTTCCTATGAATACTAAAAGTGCTGCATGATTAAACTCAATGCAAAAAGAAAAAACGTTTTGTCCCTAGACCTTTTGTTCCGGTGTTTATGGGTGAACACGATGATTTAAGAATTTAATTAAAAACGAATATATATATAAGTGGCATTTTAATTCAAATCCAACATTTTAATGGTTAGTGATAGGTGCATGGTCGTCAACTCGCACGTTCTGTGATATTCCATTGTCATTCATATTGCCGTAGTTTTTAGAGCCATTTACTAAAGCATTCGCTAGTTAGTAAGTAAGTAAGCAAGCAAATAAAAGATAAATGAATAAATAGCTTTAAATGGTACTTCAGTGTAGTAAAAGTACCCTAGCATGAGTTTTTTATATATATATATATATATATATATATATATATATATATATATATATATATAAATTAAAATATGTATAAATAAAATATAATTTATATATTCGCGTTTAATTAAATTCTTAACATTTTAATGGTTAGTGATTGTTGAAGACATTCACACAATTTTTGGGGGAAAGGATTGGCTTGTACAGGCTGGGAAGGGATTGGCTTGTACAGGGATTGGCTTGTACAGGCTTGTACATTGGCTTGTGGAGGAGTTTTTTTTTTTTTTTTGTAATGAGACAATACAAAAAAATACAGAACATGTTAAACACATTTAAGAATAATAGCTGCAGCAATAATAAAAAAAATGAATTAATTAGAAATAAGAACTATAGATTTGAGAGTCCAAAGATGTCAGAATGGGGGGGGCATGGCGTCCGTCGATTCGCAGAGGCGGATCCAGACGCAGGTGCAGGAACGAGACGTTGACTTGTTCTTAAATGAATGAATGAATGAGAGCCGGGAAATCCACTGGTGTGGTGTCTGTGCCGGGACGTGAAGATAAGCCGTAGTAGAGAGAGAGCGCGCGTTGGGTCGTGAGCCGTGAAATCCATCCGCGTGGTGTCTGTGCCGAGACGTGAAGATAAGCCGTGGTCGAGAGAGCGCGCGTTGGGTCGTGAGCCGTGAATTCCGTCAGCGTGGTGCCTGTGCCGAGACGTAAAGATAAGCCGTGGTCGAGAGAGCGCGCATTGGGTCGTGAAATCCGTCAGCGAGGCAAACAAATCAGAATCGAAAGACGAGGAGAAGAGAAACGGGAGATGGAAAAGAACTTGGCGACGTGAAGGCTTATCAAAATAAACGCGAGAGAATTGGTTCGTGATACACAATAATCTGGCGACGGCATGGTGTGCTGTGCTTCCTTATAAGCTCAGGGAAATCAGCGCTGAATGAGAAACCGGTGTGTAGGTGGGGCGGACCGGGGGCGTGGGAAGTGACATGACAGCGTGGGAAAACAAGGGTGTGTGATAAAGAGCATGACAGCGTGGGAACGGAAATGTCAAAATGACAGGTGCGGTCTTAAAGTGATTGCCCCCCTTGTTAAAAAATAACTTAACTGTGGTTTATCACACCTGAGTTCAATTTCTGTAGTCACCCCCAGGCCTGATTACTGCGACACCTGTTTCAATCAAGAAATCACTTAAATAGGAGCTACCTGACACAGAGAAGTAGACCAAAAGCACCTCAAAATATAGACATCATGCCAAGATCCAAAGAAATTCAGGAACAAATGAGAACAAAAGTAATTGAGATCTATCAGTCTGAACCGGGTTTTAAGAACTCCGTCAAAAGAGCAAAGACAAACTTAGAAGGAGTGGAAGGTCAGAAACCTCAATGGAGAATACTGCAGTATGACATGGTGTTAACTGCTCTGTGTGTTTGTGTGTGTGTGTGTGTGTTTTTGGCGGGGGGAGGGGTGTGTGTGTGTTAAACGGAGAAATGCAGGAGCATGCGCGCACACACTCACCCCTCTCCATCTACAAATGCTTTAACAGTTGTCTTGTGAATCGTTGATTAAACCTATGAACACCGCTGTTCAGCATCAGTCCTAAACACAAGCACAGGGTCTGTTTTTGTCCTTAACTACAATACTTCAATACGTTAATAATTAATTTATTTTGCTGAATAAGGTAATAAGCGTTACCAAATAAAATTAACCAAACCAGTAAGTTAAGTAAGTGTTCCATACATTAAAGTACTGTGTATAACCAAGTGCCCTATAGCAAACATAGCTACAGTTTACAGTACAAACAAAGAGTGGGGATTGGGGGGATTGGAAGGTCAATGAGGACCTCATTTACAAGACAAAAGACTGTCAGAGGTGTGAATCTCCGCTTTGCTCTTCGGTGTGTGTGTGTGTTTGTGTTCTAGGTTCCTAGGGGTGCATTCTTAAATTCAGTCTGTCTGAATCTTTATAAACGCCAAGTTGGGAAAATCATGTTTGAGAAAACAACAACAACAATTAAACACTTGATCATTTGCGTCTGTGTTATTTTGTGCCTAAGTGACCCATTAGTGATGCGCGGGTCGGGTATTTTTCCAACCCGCGGGTCCCGCTTTTATGAAATGTCGAACAGGCTTTAGGTGGTCTGTAAACTAACACACAAAGCAAAGGTCCACTTACTGTAGATCCATTTTTAGAAGTTGCACATCAAAACCGAGAAAGGCATCAACAGGCAGAAGTCTACATCTGAATTAGTTTCTAAAAACAGTGACTATGCCACCACCATGTCCACTTGGTCTGGGAGTGCTGTAGAAGGAAACAACCCTTCTCTCTCATGGTAGAAACATAGAAACGCTCCACAGGTGCCCCCACCCGAAAGTCCTGCAGCGGTGCCCGCGAGCGCTGGGTGGGGCCCTTCTTTGCCGTGTAGATATTCACCTGGCACGACCACCGGTGCTCGTTCGACGGCTGCTGGGGTGCGCTGTCCCTCAGTCCTAAGACCTAAAACCCCGGAGACTAGTTCGTGGCCTAGCCGTGACGGGTAGCCCTGTCCCCGGCTAGATTCACCTACCGAGTGCCCCCGAGCTGCGGGTGGTCGCTCGGCTCTTTCGCCGTGATGCACCGCAATTATGGATTCAGCGCGCTGTGCTGCGCGTAGCGCCTCGGTAAGGGAAGCTGGTGCTGCGAACCTGATGTGCTCACGGAGCCGCGGCGGTCGCGGAGTCCTCGAAGGAAAGCGCGATAAGCTAGCTCTTCCTACTTCCTCTGGATAGCCCCGGCGCGCCAGGCCTCTTAAGTCCATGGCGAACGCGCCCAGTGGCTCAGACACGCGCCGCTCGCGGACCGCCAGCTCCTCGCACGCTGCTTCTTGACGGTCACCGGCGCCGAACCGGAGGTGAAGCGACTCGCGGAGCTTTGCCCAGTCCTTCCGCTCATCGGCCCGGAGGTCTTCCAGCGCCCAGAGCGCGTCGCCTTTCAGCGAGAGGGCAACCCTTAGGCCGTTTCTGCCGGAGACCAGCCTGCGAAGTCGGCGGCTAGCTCCACTTGGGCGAAGAACGCGTAGGGTTCGACGGCGCCGTTGTAAGAGGGAAGGCGCAGCTGCGGCGCACATCGCGGGCACGGAGCTGTAGCTTGCTCCGGCACTTGCGCAGCGTCAACGTTGGGCTCTGCTCCGAGATCCAGTGCCGAGATCCTCATCTCGCCGCTCCGCATTCGTCGTGCCGCTTTGCTGGCACTGATTCCGTCCGGGAGATGCTTCTTCTTCCGGAGTTGTGCTGCAACTCGGCGGCCCTCCTGGATCTTCCGCAGGTCCTCCGCCGTTCGCTCCAACTTGAAACTCTCCATCCCACTTCTGACACCAATGTAGCGTTTTTCGACGCTAGCAGGGATCTTGGATCTTGGACAAGTGAGCTTACTTGCTCCCCAATGCAAATGGCTGGGGAGTAGTTTATTAACCTCAGCACAAGCACACATACAGTACACAGGTCAAGCACACACACACGTGCTTAAACTTGGCCGAAGTCACTAACCCAAACACCCTTCTCACTCATGGTAGACACATAGAAAACCCCCGCAAGGCATGACGGTCGTCAGCCGCCGCCCCGCCCACGGCACAGTATTCATTCCATAAGTGCGCTATACAACCCCAACAACTGACATGTTTCACATTGTTTCTGAAGCTGGTGAAGAGCTCTTCGCTAGTGTTATCAGTTCGCTAGTGTTATACACCCGGTTCGTTTCACCACCACTACAGTTTACATGAAAATATTAGCGACAGTTTGGTGATTTAATTTATATATTTGTCTATTATGGCATGTTATTGATAAGTTAACCCATGTCGAAATAAATGCTATTAAAATAATTTAGTGCAATGTTTAATTTGCATAGAAAGTGCAGTCTTTCTTAACGCTGTCATGAAAAAGGAGTCAAAAATCAATACCTGAGCAACCGATGTCCGCTAATTCAGGACCTTCGCTGTAGACAGCGCCTTGTAACGTCGGACATAAGAGGCAGCGACTTAAGAAGACTCCTAAGATACAGTTCGAGAAATACACTTAGAAAAGTTATCACTTAACGTAAGATATATCTTAAGAGTCTTCTTAGCGCGCAAATAGTGTGCGTTATCGAGAAACCGGGCCCTTTACTGAATTATTGTTTACTTTAACCAAACTGTGGGTCATTATTTGTAAATTTTTTTAATTTAAAAAAGGAAATCTAGTACATAATTCTAATGGAAGAAAGAAAAAGTTTTTTAATGTAGACCTGTTTTCATTAAGTGTTTAGATCGCTATTTTTATACCTTTTAATCCAATAATATGGCAATACAAATCAAGCTAATTTAAAGTGGGACAATACCCATTATAAACACCACTACTGCAAACATCTTGCCGAATGAGTTAAGTAAGTACAGTGCTGTAAGAACTATTTATTCATTCATTTTATTTATGGGAGGGAAAATGTCCTGCAATCCCTGCATCAAGTAATTGCCCCTTAAATTTGACAAACTGCTCTTACCATCTTTAGCAGCTAAAACTGCAACCAGGTCCTTCTGATAACTGGAAGTCAGTTTTTCATTATGGAGGAAGCTCAACTCGATCTTCTTTGCAGAATTCCTTTAATTCAGCCACAGCATGAACAGCCCATTTAAGGTCAAGCCAAAGTACAGTATTGTAATTGGGTTATGACTTTGACCAGGCTACTCATCTCCATACGGACTGGCCATCTGGAGCACCGGGAGTTTTCCCGGTGGGCCACTGGCCAATGTGGGCCGGCCCAGTCAGTACGTAAATATATTTAAAAAATTACGGAAGCCATAATATTGCATCTTGTTTCTACACATATGGATGAGTGCGTCGGGTAGTGATGGGTCGTTCATGAACGATTCGTTCTTTTTGAACGAATCTTTAACATGACTCAGATGAACGAGTCTTCTCTTCTAACAGGTTAATTTTCTAACATACCTCCGTATGTTATATACAGGAAACAGTATTGAACGATTCTCAGCAAAACGTTTTCAAGTCTTGAGTCGTTCGTTCTTTTAACACGTGACTCCCATTGACGCTATGCAGTGCAGTACACAGGAAACAGCATTGAACTATTGTGCTAGTGGGTCTTCGAGTCCTGAGTCGTTCGTTCTTTTGACACGTGACTCCCATAGACTCTATGCGGTGCAATAGATTCAAAAGAACGAACGACTCAGAGAAGATATAAGAGGTGAGCTGCACATTCTGCTTATTATAATATGTCCTTAGTTACATTGTAATATTTTCATAACTGGAACTATAGCCTAAATTTGTGTATATAGACGTATTGGGGGAATTTTTTTATTGAAAACGCAACATTTTAATTTCTGATCAAAAGAACAAAATAAACGAAATGACTCAAAAAAAGATTTGTTCATTTTGATGAATGAAATTCAAAGAACCGAGTCACTAAAATGATTCGAACTTCCCATCACTAGCGTCGGGCACTGCCGACAAAGAGCGTGCCCACTAAACATTGGACATCGGATAGACGTGCAGATCATGTCTATATTGGGTCCGTCGGTCCATGACCAATTCTGGACATCTATTCGACGTCCAAACTAGGTCCACTATTTGGACGTCCAACCATGACCCAACTTGGACGTCATTTTGACGTTCAACATTTGACCTAATCTGGCTTATTTTTTTTGGACGTCATTTGGACATTGCTGTGTGTCCACCCTGTTGGGGAAAGGTGTTTGGGTTGGTGGCTTCAGCCAAGTTGGGTGTGTTATGTATGTGTGTGTGACCTGTTGAATGTGCTCCGGTTCATGCTAAGGCTGAATTGGGTCTGGTTCTCGAGTGAATGTGTTTCCCATGCTTTATGTGTGCTGTGAAGAAATAAAGTACTCCCAGCCGCTTGCATTGCAATCAAGCCAACTCGTCTACATTGGTAGACATGATCTAGTCCTATTTCAGAAGGTGGCATACTGTTCTTGATTGTCTCAGCAGCAGGTACTGTACAAAGGTGTAATGCATTTTCAGTTCAAACTGCTGAGCCAAACAAAGCTACAGGAAAATGAATATATGATACAGAAAATATGTCATCCACCCTCTTGAAACATAGGACTACACAGAAGCTGTACAAAAATGACATGTTAAGTCAAAATTTTATGTTGAAAAGATGTCCACAAACGACCATGTCTGGACCACTTTTGGACTATAAATAGCCCTTATATGGAGGTCCCACCGTCATCAACATTAGACGTGCGGTAGACATCGAAAAAAAGACGTCGCCTGGCGTTACAAAACACCATCAATGGACGGAAATTGGACGTCCAAAAATGACATGGAAAAGACGCCACTACGATGTTACATTGCGCAGTGGGTGTGTTTTGTGTTACCGCGCAAGCGGATGTATTGCCCTCTCTCAATATTAATTAGTCTGGTCTATGTGTTCTGAAACACGCCCCCCGACCTCTTCACTTTTGATTTACGGAAGGAGAGATATTGATCCTTTCTCGACAACGAATTTCACTGAGCAAATTAACAATAATTTCCATGAATGAAAAGGTGGAGCTGAAAGTTACGCGAAAAGAACAACAAAAAAAAGCTATAGAGGTAAATGCTGTGAAATGCTTCAAATGAACAGATTATGCCCAGGGGCGTTTCTAGGATTTTCAGTTAAGGGGGGGGCTCAGCCCCCATAGTGTTAACACATATTTGGCTTCAGAATCAGTACTCAAATGAGTCTTGTCGATCACACATGCTGTTTACCATATAAACCTTTTTCTATGTACAGGTACAATCTAGGGCTGCAACAACTAATCGATAAAATCTAAAATTATCGATAATGAAATTTGTTGTCAACGAATGCCGTTATCGATTAGTTGGGCTACTCACGTTATTGAGGCGCACGACCACAAGATGCACAAATACACACAGATACACAGTCGCTCGCGCAATGGCGTTTACAGGAAAAAGCGCGCGCTCCAAGTCCTCCAAGGTATGGGAGCAGTTTACATTAAACGCCTCTTATCGGGTGTTAAAATCAAGCGGTTTTCTGCTGGTCGTAGTGTCCGGTGAGCGCGGATGAAGTGCCGAGGGTTTTCTACACATAGGAGTCAGTGAGTGTTCACACGGGCTTTGGTGACGTGCGTTTGTCCGCCTGCGCGGTTATACAGGGTTTAAAAGAAGAAGAAGAAAAAAAAAAAAACGTTGCATGCAGCTTTTTTGTGTTCAAATCCTAATGAACGCGAGAAACACTTCGTGCGTTTTCTTAACGTTCATTTTACACTTCGGAGGACCGGATATATCCCATGATCCTACATGCTATACACAGGGAAATGCAGGAAAAAGGACAAAATAAACAGAGTGAACCCAGTAGCGGCGATTTTTTTTCCCCTCTCCCCACGTCGCTGTATTACGAGAATGTCTAGTATAGCAAAATGGCCTAATATATTTATTTAATTATAATTTTTTATTGAGACAAAAAAAAAAGGATAAAATACACGACAGGATCGAAATAATGTATAAACCGTGAAAAGGATGTAGTAGACACTTAAACTTAAATAATAGACTTCCAGATTATGATATGATATTTAATTGAAGTTAAGTTATTTATTCAAATTTGACAAGGCAGGATAATGCAGTACAAAACCCTGAAGTGTCAAATATACACATACTTTAAAACAGTTACTGTACTTAAAATAAGTAAAATAAAACACATACACAGAAAAGGCATCCTAATCGAGCACATGTAAATTATCTATGAAACAGTTTCATACAATTTTAAAGCACAGGGAATGAAGGAATTCATTATTATTCTTAAGTTGAATTAATTTAAGACAATTTAAAATTGAAGTCATTCTTAACAATTGAATGTCAGTGTATTTTTTTTAACTATATACTGTAAACTTGCCATTTGCAATTATTGATAAACAAAAATGTTGATTTACATAAAATAAGGTTTAAATGTCAAAATTAAAGATAATTAAACTATGTGGCTATTGCATTTTTTTAAAGTTTACTTTTATACATAAATACCCTGATTTATGGTTTTATATAGTTAAGTGTTACATTCCCCTCTAGTCTAGGGGTGGAAGAGAAGTAACAAAATTCATTGAGATAGCAGATTTTTATCTAAAAACCTGAATTCATTCATTCATTCATTTTCTATACCGCTTAATCCTGTGTTCAGGGTCGCGGGGGACCTGGAGCCTATCCCAGGAGACTTCGGGCACTAGGCGGGGTACATCCTGGACAGGGTGCCAATCCATCGCAGGGCACACACACACACACACACACTCACACACCCAATCACACACTACGGGCAATTTAGGAATGCCAATTAGCCTAACCTGCATATCTTTGGACTGTGGGAGGAAACCGGAGTACCCGGAGGAAACCCACCAAGCACGGGGAGAACATGCAAACTCCATGCACACAGAGACGGGAATCGAACCCGGACCCTGGAGGTGCAAGGCGACAGTGCTAACCACTACACCACCGTGCCGCCTAAAAACCTGAATACAATGTTAAATTTGCTTTTCCCCTGTCCCAACACTCCAAAAGATCACACTAATCTCAAATGCTAAACAAAAGATTTTATTTACAAACTCAAATATCCAAAACGGAGCAAAACAAACTTCAGGAGGGAACAAGGCCAAAACATAATAGTTCTTACTTAGTTTTAAAGAAAATTAGTTAACCTCACAAAAGAAAATACCAAATAAACAACAGAAGTCTTACCTGGCTCCCTTACTAAATTAACACGTGAGAAAAAGATGATACAAAAATAAATGGCGTCCTCCTCCCTACTGCTCCAGATAAAATAAGTAAACAAAAAGAACTCAAGTTCAAGAAAAGATTAGGAACAGGGCTGTAGCAATGACTGAAAAGATGACAACTGGTGAAGCTAGACTTAGCACAGGCTAACACCTTAGCACAAACTAACAAATAGCATTAGCAATAGCACACAAGCTAGTGTCTAAGGCAGAAGAAAACACAATAGTCTCTGGAGAGCTGGTCAGAAAGCAGGAGGGCACCCTCTCCTAAGCTACTCTGCTCTACTCTGCCTGTCCACAATACTCCCTCACTTCCTTCAGGTGTCTGTAGCCTTTAACTCCACAGAGCTCTCCTCGTTAGCCAATGTGGATCCAGCGGTGATTGGTGCAATTAGGCACAGGTGACCTACACCAAGCTGGCAGTGTGGTAGACGAGAAAAACAAAAGGAGAGAAAAAAACACCAAAATGGCGGCGCGGTGGTGTAGTGGTTAGCACTGTCGCCTTGCACCTCCAGGGTCTGGGTTCGATTCCCCGGCCAGGCTCGATTCCCGTCTCTGTGTGCATGGTGTTTGCATGTTCTCCCCGTGCTTGGTGGGTTTCCTCCGGGTACTCCGGTTTCCTCCCACAATCCAAAGACATGTAGGTTAGGTTAATTGACATTCCAAATTGCCCGTAGTGTGTGAATGAGTGTGAGTATGTGTGTGCCCTGCGATGGATTGGCACCCTGTCCAGGGTGTACCCCGCCTAGTGCCCTAAGATTCCTGGGATAGGCTCCAGGCCCCCGCGACCCTGTATATAAGGATAAAGCGGTACAGAAAATGAATGAATGAATGAAAAACACCAAAATACTGTAGCATGACAATTCATGTTTACAATATAATATAAACATAAAATAAATACGTCAGAGGACGTAACAAGCAAAACATCAAATTAAAGTGTCTAGCTTTTTATCCAATTTAATCGATATACAGTGGTGTGAAAAACTATTTGCCCCCCTCCTGATTTCTTATTCTTTTGCATGTTTGTCACACAAAATGTTTCTGATCATCAAACACATTTAACTATTAGTCAAAGATAACACAAGTAAACACAAAATGCAGTTTTTAAATGAGGGTTTTTTTTATTTAGGGAGAAAAAAATCCAAAGCTACAGTACATGGCCCTGTGTGAAAAAGTAATTGCCCCGTGAACCTAATAACTGGTTGGGCCACCCTTAGCAGCAATAACTGCAATCAAGCGTTTGCGATATCTTGCAACGAGTCTTTTACAGCGCTCTGGAGGAATTTTGGCCCACTCATCTTTGCAGAATTGTTGTAATTCAGCTTTATTTGAGGGTTTTGTAGCATGAACCGCCTTTTTAAGGTCATGCCACAACATCTCAATAGGATTCAGGTCAGGACTTTGACTAGGCCACTCCAAAGTCTTCATTTTGTTTTTCTTCAGCCATTCAGAGGTGGATTTGCTGGTGTGTTTTGGGTCATTGTCCTGCTGCAGCACCCAAGATCGCTTCAGCTTGAGTTGACGAACAGATGGCCGGACATTCTCCTTCAGGATTTTTTGGTAGACAGTAGAATTCATGGTTCCATCTATCACAGCAAGCCTTCCAGGTCCTGAAGCAGCAAAACAACCCCAGACCATCACACTACCACCACCATATTTTACTGTTGGTATGATGTTCTTTTCCTGAAATGCTGTTACTTTTACGCCAGATGTAACGGGACACGCACCTTCCAAAAAGTTCAACTTTGTCTCGTCGGTCCACAAGGTATTTTCCCAAAAGTCTTGGCAATCATTGAGATGTTTTTTTAGCAAAATTGAGACAAGCCTTAATGTTCTTTTTGCTTAAAAGTGGTTTGCGCCTTGGAAATCTGCCATGCAGGCCTGACCTTAATTGAGGCAAGTGAGGCCTGCAGTTCTTTAGATGTTGTCCTGGGGTCTTTTGTGGCCTCTCAGATGCGTTGTCTCTGCGCTCTTGGGGTAATTTTGGTCAGCTGGCCACTCCTGGGAAGGTTCACCACTGTTCTATGTTTTTGCCATTTGTGGATAATGGCTCTCACTGTGGTTCGCTGGAGTCCCAAAGCTTTAGAAATGGCTTTATAACCTTTACCAGACTGATAGATCTCAATTACTTTTGTTCTCATTTGTTCCTGAATTTCTTTGGATCTTGGCATGATGTCTAGCTTTTGAGGTGCTTTTGGTCTACTTCTCTGTGTCAGGTAGCTCCTATTTAAGTGATTTCTTGATTGAAACAGGTGTCGCAGTAATCAGGCCTGGGGGTGACTACAGAAATTGAACTCAGGTGTGATAAACCACAGTTAAGTTATTTTTTAACAAGGGGGGCAATCATTTTTCACACAGGGCCATGTAGATTTGGAGTTTTTTTTTTTCTCCCTTAATAACGTAAACCTTCATTTAAAAACTGCATTTTGTGTTCAATTATGTTATCTTTGACTAATAGTTAACGTTTTTGATGAGCAGAAACATTTAAGTGTGACAAACATGCAAAAGAATAAGAAATCAGGAAGGGGCAAATAGTTTTTCACACCACTGTACATATAATGTATGTATGTATGTATGTATGTATGCAGATGGCAAGTTGACAGTGTTTATATATATATAAATAAAACAGTCAACGTGCCATCTGCAATTATTGTTAAAAACAAAACAAATGTTGGTATGGTTTAATATACAATTATAAGCAAACCATCAAATTAAAGAAGCGCTTAGCGCCATCTGATTAATCGAAACAATAATCGGCCAACTAATCGATTATCAAAATAATCGTTAGTTGCAGCCCTAGTACAATCAGAAAAATGTAACCAGAAAACAGCATATAACTTTAAACTTTCACTGATTAGCAATATAAACACCACTCCAATTTGTGTGAAGTTTATGGAGAATTTTTAGGGGGGCTGAGTACAAATGTTATGAGGGCTAAAAATGGCCTAGCGACGCCCATGATTATGCCTACTGTATACTGGAACTGGTCATTGGCTCATTAAAGTGGAGATTATTTTTATACTAGTATATGGTTTTAAAAAAATATATATAGGCATATTTGTAAAACAAAGAAAAGAATAATATGACAATAAGATCCCCAGAATCTTATATAAAACTACTTGTAAAAACTATTTTCAGTGACCAGTAGCACCAGTCTCACAGAGACCCAGGAGGCTTATAAACAGTTTGTCACGTTGCGGGTGTAACGGGCTGCTGTTATCGCCGTGGGCCCAAAAATGGCAGGCATAAACGCAGGGGGGTTGGATGAACATAAAGTCTTTATTCACAAACAGATTCGAAACCAAATAAAACACTGGCTCTGAAAGCATACTATCACACACACACACTGGGACTTAGGGATCAAAACACCCTGGGGGGGGGGGGAGTCATGGAACAAATCCCACTCAAGGGTAAACGAAACAAAACACTTAATGATAAAAGAACTTACACACTCAAGGGACACCAGAAACAACACACACTCGGACTCTGGGAGCTGGTACACATGATCTCTGTCTGTGGCAAGATACCGTCTCTGTAACATGCAGGCTCTTAATACCTGAAACACACAATAACACACAGTGACAAGAGCTCTGTGTTGTGACACAGGCTCTGACGTCCAGGCTCTAATACCTGAAACATAATAACAAGAGCTCTGTGTTGTGACACAGGCCCTGGCATACAGGCTCTAATACCTGAAACATAGTGACATAACAAACAGTAACAGACTTAAGACGTACATAGACGGTATAACCCAAGCTCGGTTAGGTGGTAACTAAAGCTCCCAGGGCTCTACGAGCGACACCCACACCCACCATAGCGCATCACACATGCACACTCCTATGAGTGGACCAACATGCTCCCCTCTAGGAGCTACCCATACCCACATGCTCACCTCGATGAGCGGCACTCTCACACGTATACCATACACTCACACACGCTCCTATGAGCGGCACTACCCAAACACCTACTGTATACCATACACACACACGCTCCTATGAGCGGCACTACCCAAACACCTACTGTATACCATACACTCACACACGCTCCTATGAGCGGCACTACACAAACACGTACTGTATACCATACACTCACACACGCTCCTATGAGCGGCACTACACACACACACACAAACACCTGCATAACATACACCCCTATACTCACCTACGTCCATCATACATACACCCACACGTAAACCCACACGTAAGCCACGCTCCTATGAGCGGCCCTACACACACACCTAACAAACGCATGCATATCATACACACCTATACTCACCTAAGCACATCACACACACACACACACACACACACACACACGTAAACCCGCACTTAAACCTCCTATGAGCGGCCCTACACACACACACCTAACAAACGCATGCATATCATACACACCTATACTCACCTAAGCACATCACACATACACACACACGTAAACCCGCACTTAAACCACGCTCCTAAGAACGGCACTATACACACACACCGAACAGACACTCACACTCATACACACTCGTTGAGAATACCCAGGAGTCGAGCTTAGGTTACATACCGGGAGAGTCTCCAGAGACCGGGGAAGGGCACTAGGAATTGGTGAGAGACACAAAAGTCTTGATAAGGGCACTAGGAACACGGGGGTAACAATCACAGCTTCCAGACACGTAACTAAGGGTAAAATCAAAGAAACACATAATTACATTCACCCAGAAAACACATTCTCAGAGCCAGTCTAACACAAAGTGAATTTAAACAAAACAAAAGCCCACTAGACACTAACAATGCTCGACCCAGTTTCCCACAGCTAACAGCTTTTTATACGAGTTTATACGTCTCCCCTGATCTACAGTACCAGAGCCAAGTGAAAAGAATGGCAATCAAACTGAACAGGTAAGCTGGAATAAAATCAGTAGCAGTATTTCCTTGTGTTAGTAATTATTATGGTAGTCAATAATTCAAAATAATGTTTCTCAGCATTATTTCGAATTAATATTGACTACCATAATAATTAAAATAAGTAACTAGTTTACTAGCGTGATCTAATGCTGCTACTGATTTTATTTCAGCTTCCTTGTTCAGTTTTATTGCCATTCTTTCTAAAATATTGTCTTTATAGATTTATATGTTGTTTGTCTTGATGTTCTTTCCTTTGTTTCTTTGTTTTACTGATATGGCCCAATATATGTTCAGTGATACTTCACATAAAATGTTTAAATAGCATTGTATTGTATTGCATTGTATTATATTTTTATACTAGTAACTAGTGTTAAAAATGTATCTCTACATTAATGAGCCAATGTATAAGGATGTGGGCTGCTGTGGGCCAGGAAGTCCAGGGCCACTTTTTGGTCCCAGTCCGTCCCTGGACTAAGGTGTTGGACTTGGTATCACTGCCATGCTGCATAACAAATTGTGTTTGAATATATGGACTAATGAACAGATATTTGGACAATGTTGTATTTGAAATTAATGCAAAATAGTATTGCAAATATAACCTTGAAACAACAGAATACCAATATTTATTTATAGTATTTATGCCACTTAATGTACAAACACAAGAGCACAATATTGCTCATGACACTACAGTATCTAATCCATATTATACGGTAAATCCTGAATGGGATGCCAACCCAAAGCAGGGCACAAGCACACACAAGCTCATCCACTACAGTAGTGTGTGAAATGAATAATTCACACACTACAGGCTATTTCAAAACATCATACAATCTGGCCTGCATGTGGGAAGAACCCTGAGTACCTGAAGGAAACCCACCAAGCATGAGGGGAACATGCACACAGAATCAGAGGTGCAAAAAAAAAAAAAAGATCTTACCAAGTGAAATCTAACCAAGCATATCTATAAATGTCTTTCTCTACTGGCAAATAATTTAGCTTCTTTCAAGAAATAAATCCCTAAAAAAATTATCTGGCAACAAAATAAGACATTTCTGCTTGCAGTTTTAATAACATTTGATGAGAAATAAGCTTGATAATCTTATATTTTAGTTGTTGTAATCTTATTTTAAGTTTTATTTTAGGTTTGGCTAGATTCAAGAATATTTCACTTGCTAAGATGCTTAAATTTAATTGTAGTGCAACCCTGGTGTGGTTAACACTTTTGCTTCACACTTTAGAGGTACAGGATGGTTTGAATCTTGCCTCTGCTCTATGTGCATGGAGTTTGCATGTTGTCATGCTTAGTGGATTTCTTTCAGGTACTTCAGTTTCCTCCCAAAGACATGCAGTCTAGTTTGATTGATGTTTTTCCATTGCCCGTAGTGTATGATTGGGTTTGTGTGAGTGTTTGTGTGATTGTTCCCTGTAATGGGGTGGCACCGTTTGCTCCACTAAATCTCCTGCGAAAGGCTCTGCTCTGCTAGGTGCTGTCTTGGACTCTGGATTCCCCAGATCTCAATCTGATGAATAATAGATCTGATACACAGAGGCCATACTTCACACCTTACAAGTTCTGAATCTGTTGCTAATGTCTTGGTGTCAGATACAACAGCACACTTCCAGACTCCATGCATCCACGAGTTAGTGCTGTTTTTACTAAGCTGTGGAAATCCTTCAACACCTTCTCGACTCAGAACAGTGAAATCCCTGGTGATGCAGTATATGAATAATTCACAAAATAGATACAATTTTACTTTGACTCGAGAAACAATCAGTTAAGCCACTAAAGCACTCATGTTAGCACAGTCACATGGGGGCGCTGTTTTGTTGTCGCCTCATTATGCCTGGTGTTGTGTAAAAATGCAGCTTAAAACAAAATCTCAATTAAAAGAAACTGTATGCTTTTTTTTAAGCAATGCTAGTGTAAAACATGCTAAACTCTCTTTTTAGGAATGCAGTTGTTTCTTACTACAATTGTAATATTTTATATTAGTACATAAGCTGTAGTTTATATTACTACATACTGAATATTTAGTAATGATGGTCAATATACAAAAAGATATTTATGCTCAGTCTAAACTGAGCATTGTATATTTCTGCAGAAGAAGTAAACAAAAAAAGAAAGAAATAGCAATAAAAGGAAACTAAAATTATGTCTTGAATTCTAAATTATGATTATGTGATTTTGCATCTCTGTGCTGCAAAGCTGAAGTGAAAGCATAGTAGCATTTCATAGAGATCTGAGTCATTTGATAATCAAAATGCTTTGGTTGCTTTTGCTCAGATTAGAATTTTGGGTACAGCTAATAGATGCAATCGATTTTCCCTATTGTTCTTACATAGTAGAGCAAATTTCTGTCACCATGTATTATTTAAGAACCAAAACAATATGTACTTGATTTACTATAAATGTAAATGTATGAAAAGGAATATTGTGCTATGCATGTAAATAAAACATTTCATTTATAAAATGTTTAAGTTGTCAGAAAACTATGTTCCTATAGTACTCTCACAGGACAATGTTTGCTTTTCTTGCTTGATGTACTGATTGTATAAACCTTTCTTCAACACAGGATGTGGTGAAGTTCACAATAAGAGAGGTGCAATTCTGCTGTAATAAATGTTAGCTCACCCACTTACAGCCTGTCTACACTAGCAACATCAGAAAATATATTTAAATACAACACAATGATAATGTTGTACAATAGCATATATTAGCACGTATTACATAGGCATAATTGGAGCAATATTTGGGCATACAATTTTGCAAAGAAAATTCATTGTAGTTGATATTTGATTTAAACCCATAGATAAACAGTTTTCATATTATTTCTTAGCAAGTGTCCACAGGCTTAAAAGGGAGGAGTCTCAGGAAATGACAGAGGACAGCCATTTACAGGAAGGACTATTTCTGTACTCTGCCTCTTACCTTGTTCCATTGCAAATTGGTGTGTGTGACGAGTAGGACATGTGCGTGAAATACTTCATTCAACTTTTAGCATTTTTCAGTGCCCTTTTGCCAAATGGTGAGTGGAAAATTATTTTTTATCTTCGTCATCAATAAGAAATGTTTTAAAAATCCAACTCAAATTAGGCTTAGAGTTCTAATTTGCACTGTACTTGTGATTAAAGTATTAAAGTATGGTTATTATCGTTTAGGATTAACTTGTTCAGAGTCATGCATGAACACTATTCTTCACATTCGACCGGGCTCGGAGGTGTTGCTCCCATGCACACTTTTGAACAGTTCGGAAACCGAAGAAGCCAGTTGGAGGCAATCTTCCCGCCTTCTAATCATCAGGCCTGGTGGAAATGTCATTTTTGAGGATCCTAGGGATGGCAGATTAACAGTATTCCCCTACCTCTTCGGCAGAGGAAACTTTTCCATCCTCGTTCATCAGTTCCAGGCCTCTGACGTGGGCACGTACTGCTGTGAGCTGAGCCACGAGTGCCAGAGAGTTGAATTAACGCTCTCACAAAGTTCAGGTATCAACAATGGAAGTACTATAACACTTGGGATGGTGTATACAATTTTCTAAATAAATATTGTGTGCTTGAAATTAATTCGTGATAGGAAAATAGGAAACTGATAGAATGTAAGTAGACTAATTAATTAAGGAGAATTGAACATCAATGAACAAACCCAGTTAACGTTACAGAAGTAGTTTTCAGGATACAGGTAAATCCTGCACACTGTAACCCTGATCAGAATAGAGCAATTGCTGAAAATGTGTGACTGAGATCATTTTAATGAAAGAGAGATTATTTGGGTTGCGCAATGCATTATATCAAAGGATAAATGAATGTATAATATTAATGATGGAGGGCGAATTATTAGATTATTAGATTAGGCAAACATACAACTGCATTTTTTGTGATTCCATTCAGACCTTTTTTGAGGTCATGCCTTTTAATCTCTGCGTGCTAAATAATGTAAACAGAAAATGTTAACTTTTCATTCAAATGAAAAACTAAACTTGCACTTCTGTTGTATGTACACAATCTGTCATTTGGTGTAATTTTTATTTTGCACAATGCATGGTACTACTTTTAGTTTCTTCTCTAATCGCATAATGGGGACCAAGGCTATCAGAGTAAACAATTCACCACATTCACATTCAGTATCCTTTATTTCACCTACAGTCCCACATCTAACAGATGCCACAGATATATTTTTCATTATTGAAATACGTTGCCCATGTATACCACCTGACCCTCTTATCTCTTAATCTTTAAATTAAAATAGAATAAACCCCTGCATAAAGCTAAATAATCAAGATTTACATGTAGCAATGCTGAAACTATGTTCATTATGTGTTTGCAGATTTTAATATCCCATGGTACTATTTTGCTGCTGGAGGTGGAATATTTATTCTGCTTGTGGTTTTTTTTGTTCTGATCTGTAAATTCAGAGGTGAGAATTTTTAATTTTATATTAGTTTTTTTTTTTATATAAAAATGTTCCTCGTTTAGGTATGCATGTTATTGGCACATTACTGTAAAGTTTTTTTTGTGTAATTTGTTTATACAAGATTGTAATGTAAGCAAGTTGGCAATTACAGCACTGCACTGGTTTACACAAAAAAATATTAGAAAGCAGTGGACAGCGGTTTTTCAAGTTTTGGTAAGGGTGAGAATGTTTGAAAAATTCTTCTTGAGCTAAATAATAAAGGTGCCTGAATCAGTTGTGGTAGCTTAGTGGTCAAGACGTTAAGTTTGTGACTTCAGTCAGAGCAAGCCGAGAAAGGCCCTTAGACTTAAAAGTTATTTCCTACCTCGGTTTTAAGTTGTTTTTGTGAAGCATTAGCAAAATGTTTTTAAAAAACTTTTAATTACATTTACAATAATTCGTACCATCCTCCTTAAAATCAACACATATTATCTCATTATATGTCGTATAGATCTGTGTGTTTCAGTAATTAACTGTGAATTTAAAGCACTTTACTGACAAATTGTTAACTGTTTGCGAGTTAACTATTATAAATTTTACAGTAAATGTTATACAATGTACTTTTTTATTGGGAGAAGATAATTGTAGTCAATGTATTGTACATTAGTATACTATATATAGCTGTAGCAATGTTTTCTCTGTTTTAACAGTAAAGTGTGTAAAAAGATCATCGTCTTCTTATTATGTTAACTCAGAAAACAAAGGTGAGTGCAATTTGTTGTCATTCCACCATTTATAGATCTTAATAAAAGCAAGTTAATGACCTTTGACCTCATGACTTCTTTGGTGATTACATTATATAAGAACAACAGCAGGCAGAACAAACAGAGCATGCTGTGAGCGGCAAGGTTGATGAATGTGATGGTGAGTATGAAAACATAGAGAGTGATACACATGAGGCAGATTATGAAAATGCACTGGAAGAAGAGCCTGACGGTCAGGGTGAAGAAGATACAGCGAGTGACAACAAGGACGAGGATTATGTGAACACTGAAAGAAGAAATAGTCCTGATCTGTATGACGATGTTGACAGTGCATTTCCTGCTGGACTCAATCTGGAGAGGGATATGCGAGGTAACGAAATGTTTTAACATAAATGCTGTATTAGTTAAAATTTATTTACTTTCTTTTATTCACAAGCATTGTTGCAAGACACGTTTGCAGGCATTACATTATCAACCCCATCCTCATTTTTATGTCAACATCTGCAGTTTGGTGATCGGATTTCATCTGCTTAATATAAACATAGCTATGTATTGAGAATTGGGTCTGTGGTTCTTTGAAGGTGAAAGCTTACTACCATATCTAGCTGCCTAGCAAGCATAAATATTTGTTGTGTTATGTTCTGCACTGCCTATCGGGTCACGTGTTAACCAGTCAAATTTAGATGTGGCTTTTGGCAGTCAGTGACCTTTTTCATCTGCAGAAAACATTATGAGGACACATTTGAGACGCTACAGAATTAATAATGTGATTGATCATTTAACACTTTTTAAATTGTTTTCAATTTTAAGTTTAAATAATCAGTTAAGAAATTTATAAATTAAAAGCTACCTGTATGACTCAATACCTATCAATGTAGAAATGTAGAAATCAATTGTATTATTTTATTAAGAACTTGTAAATAAGTATTAGTAACAATTTTGTGATTTGTACATTTTAATTGCTTTTAAGTGATTTATTCTTATTCTTATTATTATATTTTCATTTGTTCACCTTTTTCCCAGGTCACCATGACAACAAAAGTGTCTATGGTAAGTTTTTACCCATTGTCCCTCTCTATTTCATTCATTATTAAAATTTTTTTAAGTAGATAAAAAATCAGTACAGTACAATTCTAAATGGTGTTCTAAAGTGCATTTGACATTGGCTTGGAATCTTGATCACTGGATTTTGAATTCTGGATTTATCTATTCCTGCCTGGCTGCTGTCTTTTACTATAATATAATTATTTTTTTATTATTATCAATCTTTTTTTAAGAAAATGATGAACACGATCCCAATCAAAAGTCAAAAATCCCACCGAAAGGTAATACATTATTTTTCATTACAGTAAAAAGATTATTATTCATTGTCTAAAGATTTCCACAAAAAAGGTGACTGAAACTCATCATCTGCAGCAGCAATCAGAAAAATGCTAAAACAGCAGTCAAAATCAGGACTATACTATGGTATGTTACAATCTCTTAATTTTTCACTTGTTTAGCATTTGAATAAATTTTAAATTATTACATTGATTAAAAAATTTACACACCTCTGTTAAAATAGCAGGCTTTGCTAAGTAAGAAATGAAACCAAAACAAATGTTGTCAGATTATTTTATGTAAATTATATTTCATACAAATAATATAATAAAAACCTTTATGTAAAGAAAAAAGTTACCCTGATTGCATAAGTGTGTACTCCTGTAAATAATACTTTCTTAAAACAAATTTTTCTTACAATACCACACTTGGTGAGAGCTACTGTAACTAGCAAAAATATTCCAAGTCTTATACCAACTTCATTAGCCCCAGATCTATAAAATTATGAAGGGATCTTCTGTGCACAGACCTCTGAGCTGTGTCTTGGTCATTTCAATAAGTTCATCCTCTTCTTCTGAAGACATATCTTTGTTGACTTTGTGCTTTGAGTCATTATTATGCAGGAAGGTGATGCTTTTCTTCATCTTCAGCTGTCTATCAAAGGCCTGCAGAGGTTTTCTGCCAGAATAGGTTTGTATTTGGAGCTATGCATGACTCCCTTTATCCTGAATAGAGCTGAATCTGGAGGACAGACTTAAGAAAAGCAACTTCATGGCATGGTGCTGCATTCAGAACCAGAACCTACCATTCAAAATGCCGTAAGTGGCGCAAGTGCTCGCCCTATTATACAGAGATCACTAGTTCAATTCCCGTTTGAAGCTCTAGCAGCCTGGGGCCTCGAGAGAGAGAGAGAGAGAGAGAGAGAGAGAGAGAGAGAGAGCTGATTGGCCAAGCTCTGTCAGGAAGTACTGTAGGAGGGGAGGCACTTACTACTCTCACATTAATCACGGCTCTTCATCCAATCATGGGCATCTGTGAGCTCACGCAAGCTTTTTACCTTCTTGACGCAGGTTGTCAGGTCATTGAGGATCAAAATGCCCCTGGTTCGAGACCCAGGACTGCCATGTTGCCACTAATGGGCCCTTTAGCAAGGTCATTCACCCTCATAGATACACTTGGGAGTCAAGTTGGCAACCCAACCCCATAAAAAACTGCCACTGGAATAATGGATATCTTTTCAGGGGTGGGGAGCATATTGCCATTTGTCGGCATGTGGACAGCCCCTTCTTGACCCCGGCCCCTTCTTGATGCAACCCCTTCACATTTTCTCTAGGCCTAAATTGCACTGATCCAGCACTGAAAATAGCAATAGGTCCAGCACTGAAAATGCATTCTTATCAGGCATCAAACCCAGCTCTTCTGCAAGAGGAGCAATGATGCTCCCACTGTACGAAGGGTGTCCCAGGCATATATGGAACCAAAAAAGGTGTCACACATAAGGAGTGACCAATACATGCCTGCTGTTCTTTTAATCTTTATCTTTAGACAGTTCGGGAGATTATTTTGTTTCCTACCTTTGACGATGAGATCCGATAAATGCTTTGTAAGTTCTTTAAAGACTTTAAAGACTTTCCAGGTGGAGGAAACTAAGATGATTTCAGGAAAATCCTACAAAAACAGCTGATCCTGTTCCTGGTCCTTTCCCCCCCACATTAAAATTCTTTATGTATTTTTTTTTTTCTTTTAATTTTGTTGGGTGCTATATAACATTAAATGTGAAGAGGATCTTGGCATATTTGTACACCACAAATACCTGCTATTTAAACAGTGGTGTGTTGATCTAGTCTAATTTACATAAACAATAAAAAACATCTTGTTCTTTTATGTCCTAGCTAATCAGGCACAGATACACAATACTGGCTATGCTGGGAACAAACACAAAGACAAAGGTACACTGAAACAACATAATTTAATTATAAATTATACTCTTATACCCCAGTGTGACATATTTTTGTAGAACCCTATGGTTTGTCTCAACTTGCATGTTGGACACACAACATAATCAAATTCAAATAAAATTCAAATATTATTTGTCACATACACAGTCATACACAGTACGATATGCAGTGAAATGCTTGGACAACTGCCTGTGACCTTAAAATAAAAGACTATGAAATAGAAAATAAATATGAAAAGGAAAACAGAAGGTAAATTTAACTAAGAAAGAATAAAATAAAATATAGAATTAAAATAAAATAACATAACTGTACAGTACAAAATATGCAATAAAGGAGACATGTATACTGTAAAAAACAGAGGAAAATTAGAAACAGCTGTACTGTACAGGACCAAATATACAATATATGAAACATATATGAAAAATATATGAAAAATATGGTAAATAAGAAAATAAGAACAGCTGTGCAATACAAAGATATTTGTAAATATTTGAGAATTTAGGACTGTAAGTGTGGGAATGAGGTTGAATATAAATTGAGTATAAATAGAAATGTCACGGATTTAAAGTGTTTAAAGTGTTTAAAGTGACTGTGCATCCGGGTAACAGAATGTCCAGGGGGTGTGCAAATATGCTTGAAAGTGACATATTTAAAGTATGATAATTTAACTTAACCACGAATAATCTAAGATTAAGACTAAGAGTAAGAGTAATCTAAGATTAATACTAAAATCAATGAATTTAAGAATGTTATTTAAGAAATAAATCTTGCTCGTATTAGTTGTAATTAATAATGAAAATTGGTTGGGTGTCAGCAGTTCCAAGTGCTTTGCAGAGTTTACCAGGATGGGCAAGTCTTAGAACAAAAGAGCTGACACTTTTCTTTGGAAAGGGACCATCTTTTTTAAGAGTCAGAGAGAGAGAAAGAGACAGAAGCCCCTTTCACACATTTGGCTATAAAGGTGCTAATAAGACCCCATCAATACTGCGTGTTCCCTCATGTTTTGTAATTTACAAATAACCCACAAATTCAGCAATGTTGTTCATCATGCCTATAGGATAATTGATATCAAGAACTAACTTGATTTGTGGTCATTCCATGTTGTTAACTATGAATAAACAATTTGTGAATATTTCATTTATTATTACATTAAACATTGCAGTTGTTAACAAAACACTGTGGTATAAATGAAATAATACACTCCAGACTCCAAGTTCAACTGGACATGAATGGTGTTCATATAACTGCCTAATCTGTCCTGTTCTTGCATAGAGACTATGTAGAAATAGTAATACAGTACTAAAGAAGTAACATAACATTACCATATTTGATATATTTGGTATAATCCAAGTTCTATTCAATATATAGAACTTCATTCTGCTACTATTATTTGTACTGAATCAGTAATTATACTTCGCACCTAGTATTTCCTATTCCAAACAATAGGAAAATAGTAAATATCTCGTTTAAACAAATCTTATCATGTACATTTAATTTTAATAACTCAGCAGCTGCATCAATGATGCAAATGTTAGCTACATCATTGAATCAAAAATAAATGAAGATGCACTTGGTGTTATAGTACCTACCCACGTTCAAAGTACATTTGTTCTCTATTAACAGTCCACTGTGAACAGTACAGTTATATTATTCACATTTACAAATTATTATACTAAGTATAAATATAACCTTTTTCTTTTCTTTTTTTTTATTTACTGTTAGAAGAACATAGAGTAGGCAGTTTTGGAAAATCGTTTTTTGTATATTGAAATATTACTCAAGAATATTTACCTATGTCTCTCCTTTCTCATTTCTCTCCACCAGAATACCAGTTCAAAAATCCATTATATGACCAGCACATACCTACCAAACCCAAACAATAACCAATCATCTTTCAATGCCCTTAAAACATGTCTTTTTTTAAAGTGAATGTATTTTAATGTTTTATTAATTATTGCTCCACTGGATTTGTGAGTTAATATATAAGCAAATAATATATTTTCCTCCATTCTGGTTTTACTGTGTAAAGAAGTTAGAGGTCATGTCATGTGTGAATTATTTATTTGACTTTTTACAAAAAATTATTCATCACTTTTTAGATAATTTTCTTATTTAAACAATAAATAATCAAATAAATAAATAAATAAATATTCCATTTGCCTTCTTTTTTCTGCCCACATGTTCTGTTGCTTCCAATGATCTTTAGTTTTTTTTATGATTTTTTTTTTTATTCCTCCAGGACAAAGGTGCTAAATACATACAGCATAGCAACATTTACCAAAATAAATTAACAAATCAAACTATCTACCTAAGACACCTAATTACCTGACTAACTAAGACAAAACAAATAAACACCAATTAATAAAACGAAAGTACTAAACAAAAGGCCAGCAAAAAGACAACATGAAGTGCAAATGCAAAAGTGCAAATAAGAGCAATGAGTTGAGGTACTGTAGTGCACATACTGTAACTTGTCCGTGAGATGAAAGATGAAAAACAGTAAACATTTCTTGTTTAAGTAGCAGCAAGATAGAAAAAAGTTCTTTGCCTCATCAGCCACAATGCTGGTGACTTTTGATGCAGCATGTGGTGTAGATGTCTGATATAGGAAAGGGAGACCCCGATGATCATATCGGCTGTCCTCACTATCCGCTATAGGGTCTTGCGGTCCGAGTTGGCACAAATCCCAAACCAGTCAGTGATGAAGCTGCTACAGTAAGTATGCTCTTGATAGTTCCTCTTTAGAGATGCAATTCAACCTAATCAAGGTCACAGGGCACCAGTTCTGGGAGACCATCTGAGAAAAACTCTTTAGAGTTATAATAAATCAAAATAAAGGATTTTCTTTTTAGTTTATGGACTGATTCTTTATTTTATTTTTAAATAAAATGTTTAATTGAATACAACATTTTTTTTTTTTATAAAAATAAGTACATAAATACATGAATGCAGTATTTGGGATGAGTAAAAATAAGCCATGTAAGCCATACATTTTGTTCAAGCATAAATAAAAAAATGTTTTAATGGATTCATTAATTGTGTATGTACCATATGTACCACACTATTAAAGCTAAAGTTCTTGTGTATGTTGTGCATTGGCTTATTCTTTGTTCTAGTTTTTGTATCGGTATGTATCTTTATGCTTCTACTGTTTGTTTAACTTGTGCTTGTTCTAAATACTCAAAAGGGAATTATATACAGAGCAGCTACACCACTGCCAGGTGAATTGAACAACGGTGATTATCAATTATATACCAGTAAACATTGGTTACAGGATCATGGGAACTCAAGGTTCTATGCCTGCGGGGACCAAAGCCTAGCCTGTCCGGTCCAATCCCACAGAAAAGCCAATACAGCACAAAAAGTTAATTCTATCTATAATAGAAAGGTATCAGAAAACCTAGTGCATCACAGTCTGTTGCATATGAGGCTTAGCAGGCAAAGAGTTGAAGGTCGCTGATCCGGCCTCCAAATTCCCCAGATCTCAATCTAACCGAGTACTCATGGAATGCAGTTAACATCACCACAGCACACACCCAAAGGTCTTGTGGAGTCATGCCCAAGGTGGCAAAGCTGCCACGCCAGCACAAGGGAGACCTGCACAATATTCTGCTTAATTTTAGCATTTTAATGTTATGGCTGATCGTTATATGTGGTCTGACAACATAATGGATTTGTATTAACAATGGCACAAAGAAAATACTTATATCCTGCCTCTACTCAGAATACGTACTAAGAATATGAATTAAATGCATAACTTTAATGTTAACCACTTCAGAAAGCTAACAAACCAGCATTCTTGGATTTGATCAATACAAGCTTTCTGTTTTTATAAACATGAGCAATAAAACTTTTTTTTGTGTTATTATGCTGTCTTAGTTGTGTTTTTTTTTTTATGACACTCTCTGATAAAATGAATTAGCTAAACATAAATAGCTAATAAGTAAGTGTTTAATCCCCTTTTAACTTTCCCACCTGGTGTAATGTTACAACTGAAATTAACTCATATAAGAACATAATACTTACATGTAAAGTATATTAGTGGTAGCTTCAGAGACTGGTAAATTAGTCAGTTTGAGGGCATAAGCCGATATATCCAAATATATGGCATTTCTACAGGGAAAATTTTTCTGTCTGCATAAGATTATAGATCAGACTAGCAGTGATACAAATGGGTTAAAGTTGGCTGGTACAGTCAAGAACACGGGTCTGTTCTTCGTACGTCGCTAACTCAGTTAGCTGGATTTGATTGTTGTGGATTTGTCCTGATCTTGGATTGTTTCGTTCTTCGATGCTCATCTCGCATTTGCTGTCATAGCAACATGTCCGTAAGCTTGAACCTGCTCGGTAGCAGGTTTATTTCATGTAAACAGGATTAAGGCTGCGCTCCTGCCGGGTTATGATTGGTTGAAATGGTGAGGTCACATCTGATTGGTTAAAGAGCACGACTCACGTGGGGAAAGAAAAGTATCTTGCATATAATTGCTATCAAATATTATATTAGAACATACATTCATAGGTTTTTAATTATTATAATAAACTCTAGGCACGAGACAGCCCTCAAGACCATTAATTCAAATTCTTGTATAATGTTTATTTTGTAACAAATGTATTTTTCAGGGGTTCGTCATGAATATGCAAATAAATATTTATATATATAATAAAAAAAATTATAATGAAAAATTGGACAAAACTAATTTTATTATAAAATAAACAATATAAAAGTATACATGTTTTTGAAAAAAAATATTCATATTTCTATTTTTCCATATACAACATATTTATTTTCATATTTCTTATTTTATTTTATTGTCTCATGTAATTTGTAAACCATATGCGCGTATTATGTTCTAATATAATATTTGATAGCGATTATGTGTGTGTGGTGGGGGGGGGGGGGTCCATGGCAGGGAAGCATTTCAGCGCATAACACGTGGGGGGGGCATTTCAGCGCATAACAGGTGTAACAAAAAATTGAGCTTGTTCTTTTGTCATTTCGTCAACCAATCAAAGGACGTGTGATCAGTGTTTCTTCTGTCGATGCATATCGCCTTTTAAACCAACGCACGAACGCGCAATAATCCTAGACAACTCAATCCGGCCATACTAATCATCAACAACAGGTGTGCTCGAAGAACCAACTTAGCCAGGTCTTAATTAGCACGATGATCTCATCTTACTGTAGATGTGTCAGTTCATCTCGGATGTGTCAAGAACGGACCCCATGCCTTCCGCATCCTTTTGGCTGTTAAATGAAAGCATTTACTTTTCCTGCCATTAATTTCTTTAGGTTAAAATACCAATGTATACTGACTAGGAATTTATGGTTTCTTATTTAATAAGGTTTAATCCTTCTGGAGGCAGAAGCCAAGTGAAAATGAAACACAAAAACATTCTGCAAAAAGGTAATAATTGATTACATGATCACTGAACTATTTATTGAACATGATTTAGTATATTCTTTCTGTCAGAAATGTATGGTAGATAATAGAAAGAAGGCTGAAGTCAGTCTAACTGGCTGGGACCCACCACCACCTCCCCTCACCCCATCTGAGGAGCTCTGGCTCTGTCCCTTAATAAAGGGCCACCAGTGACACTAAACATGGTGAAATGTAAGTTTACCACTATGATTTATTTTCATTATACGACTTAATAAAATACTATCACATAAAGGCTTTTGAACGTGCTTTATGTTTTTATGCAGGCCTACTTTATTTAACTGCATATGATGTATACTGTAGGCTACTGTGATCTTAGTTGTATTACTTTGACATGTTTTTTCCTGCATTATTGTTTTTTTCGTTGATAATATTGAGAATTCTATAGGTTGTATTTTCTTATGGATACTAATAGAGGGATTATATTATTGGACGCTACAGAAAGAACACAGTCTGTCACAGTTGTAAGTGTTTTGTTGTACTTGAGTTTTTTCTCAAAAAACTGTACTTTCTGTTTTTTGTACTTTTTTTTTGCCAGAAAACGTATACTTGCATATTTTCACTGAAGAATGAAGATGAAGAGACCACATCTGCTGTGACAGAAGTGGACAATGCTGGTAGATCCACTGAGGATGCATACTATTAATGCAGCGCCCACTTTTTACATTAGAGTAATAAACTGTCATTGTTCTTTCACAGTACATACCATGGGAATTTCTCCACGAATGAAGGTCCTTCAACCTCAATGCACAATCTAATCAATGTAAGAATATTTGTGCAGATGTCCATATTTTAATTTTATTGTCTGACAGAATCTTATTTATTTTATTATTTTTAATAATAAATCCTAGTTTCCTTCCTAGTTGCTAGCAAAGGAGCTGTATAATGGAAATGGAAGAGAAAAGGCTATCCATTAAAAAAAGCAACACTAGAAATTTAATTATTGGAGCATCACCTTAAGGTGAGAACCTGTGGGTATATTGATCTGTTGCATGTTAAAAGTGTTGTGTGCGTATATATATAAAGCAATGTTATTAAAATAACAGATTTTATTTCATTTTACTTTCATGGTTTTTCAGGAAATAAACAAATGAACTGTGCAGCAGACCAGTGCAAACTATTTAATAAAAGTAATTTTGACATTACTTTTGTCTTCCATCTCTGTTGTGTGCAAAAATCTGTAGAGGTTCCTCTGGGCCATCTTCTTCAATACAAGGAAGGTGGCTCTCTCCTCTTATATTGGCAATGTTGTGAAGCACAACACAAGCCATTATGATGTCACATGCCCTCTCTGGACTGGCCCAGAGCCCACGCAGACACTGAAACCTAGATGTGAGGATCCCTATGGTCATCTCCACCTTGGCCCGTGTTCAGCTGTGAGCCAGGTTATAGCGTGTCTATGGTCCAGGATCAGGTTTAGGGTAGGGTGTCATTAAAGAGGGCAGACAAGGGTATCCTCTGTCCCCCAGCAAGTAACCATTGTACTGTCCTGTAATGATTCAAGTGTACAATATATATTTAAAAAAAAAAAAAAAAAAACATTGTATGGAGCAAAACATACCCAACTGAAATGTCTGGCATAATGATGACTTATTCATAATGATGAATTTAAAAATATTAAACAAAATTAAGTTGTTACCTGTACATTGATACTATGAATAGATTTCCTATTAACATAGTCTCCCTCATTTATTGAAGGAGCTTTAATAGGAATGTGGGTGCCATCAATGCACCCAATTATATTTGGAATCCCTGAAATAGAAAGTCATATATGGAAGGATCAAGTGTGTGTGTGTGTGTGTGTGCAGGATGAATATATGTATACAGTAGATCTAAATAGTATGACTACATATTAAATATGCGTCATCGATTTTACTACAAAGGACAAACCTGCCACTCTGTGGAATTCCTCTTTAATACCACACAGGTTTATGTCCAGATGTGTGTAAGAAGTGTTTAAGTGCCAGACATACAGTTGCCTTTCCCACATGCTCTGCACCGCCCACGTTGTACAAAAAATGCCCTGACGCAAAAAAAAAAAAACCGAAGTGCTATGTACAGAATGTTTACTAAGCGCAGACCCGCCGTTTGTGACATTTGCAATATGCGGTTTCAAGAGATGTGTTAAGTAAATTAACGATTCCATTGAAAACCAATAAAACTCTTTCTAATCATCATTAGGAAATGAAAAAACATCAATACGAGGTCTTATAATTCTCTCCCACCACGTCCACGGGATCCTCATCAAAGGGGCGCGTCATGCTCAATAACCTTCTGAAACAAACTTACCCCGGAACATAACCTGCTACCGAGCAGGTTATCTTCAGAGAGTAAGTTGCTATGGTTACATACATACCCAAAAAGTTACCTCCGTTTTTGGAACCGGAAGTTGAGGTTATCCACTAACTTACCCTCAAACTCTTCCGGGTATGTCACATAACCTGCTTTCTGGAACACCTCCCAGGACAGAGTGCCTGACGGTTTCCCCCATTTTTTTTCTTACCTAGTGTTAACCATCACTTTGCTTACTTAGATTTAGTTTTAGAATAACTATATTTTCGTCACCATAAGCTAGTTTAGACATTACATTGAAAAACATTACTGGAAAAAACCTGCAACGAGCTCCCTGCTGAGGTGAAGTTAGAACAGCTTAGAGGAAAACATGATACATCTTTCCTGTAGAAATGTCACGACCTTTATGTTGAAAAGGGGCGAGGCTAAAACGATACAGCAGCCAGCCACTAGAGGGCCCCAGCGACATAACATTGGCTCCTCTCTACCCCCAGTGAGTTCTGTTGTCATTTTATAGCTGCCCTAAAAAATTCCTTTATGATAAATTTCGTTTAGAGGATGCATGCAGTATGGGGATTAATGGTAACAAACTGTAAAAACTGTCACATGCACAGCCAAAAACATATTTGCTCACATTGTCAAAGATATCAGTCAGTGAATGCCGACCTAAATATATGTCTAAGGTAGATTTTGGTTATGATTTTAGCAAATAATAATAATAATGAAAATTAGTATCAGTGTATTTATTTTAATACGCGTTATTTTAAACACTGCTACAGATGACCTCGCTGCTGGTACTGTACCATGACCTTAGAGTGATTGCTGGGCGGTGCTCATATGGCATAACGGATACACCAGACTTCTTTATTATCTGTGTTTCACACAACAGCTGTCATGTTCAGACAACTGTAAGCCAAAGACCATTTACAATTCTTTTGCAACATCACACGCGTATTATCTAGCCTACTTCAATGTGCAGTGTGTCGTTAGTGAGATTTTTTTTTCAGTATATTGTACAAGTACTGCTTCAAACAGGTTACTGTGTGAAGCGATACTCATGCTTATACTCTTTAATTATTATTTGCCTGACTGTGCCTGAACTGTTCAATGACATCTAATTATACCATCTAATTAATTAATTAATTAATTAATTAATTAATTAATTATACCAATCTAAAAAACACATTATGTGCATTCCAATGTTATTGTATTTAAATAGCTTTAAATGTATAAATGGGCGGCACAGTGGTGTAGTGGTTAGCACTGTCGCCTTGCACCTCCATGGTCTGCGGGTTCGATTCCAGGTCAGGCTCGATTCCTGTCTCTGTGTGCATGGAGTTTGCATGTTCTCTCCGTGCTTGGTGTGTTTCCTCCGGGTATACTGGTTTCCTCCCACAGTTCAAAGATATGCAGGTTATGCTAATTGGCGTTCCCAATTTGCCTGTGGTGTGTGTGTATGCGTGTGTGCCCTGCGATGGATTGGCATCCTGTTCATGGTGTACCCTCCCTCGTGCCCTAAGACTCCTATAATGCGTATAAACGCACTACAAATGTTGGAAAAATGGTCTTCCAACAATCATGAGGGAGTTCACAAAGATGTTGAATATTTGTTGGTTGCTTTTCTTTCATTCTCTGGTCTAACTCATCCCAAACCGTTTCAATTGAATTTAGATGGATTTGGATGGGTCATCCTGTGCAGCACTCCATCACTCTTCTTCTTAGCCAAATAACTCTTACATAATCTAGGCATGTGTTTGGGGTCATTGTCCTGCTGGAAAACAAATGATGAGCCCAACCAAATGCACACTAGATAGGATGGCATGTCGCTGAAAAATGCTGTGGTAGACATGCTGATAATGTGTGCTCCCAACTTTGACTAAGTCACCAACAATGTCACCAGCAAAGCACCTCCACACCATCACACCTCCTCTTCACAGTGGGAACCATACATTCAAGAACATCCAACAGAGACATGACTGTTAGAACCACCAGTTTCAAATTTGAACTCATAAGACCAAAGGGCAGTTTTCAGTAGATGGGTATCTTGGACCAAGCAAGGCTCTTCTGCTTGTTGGACTTCCAGAGAAATAGCTTCTTTGCTGAAATTTGACCTTGAAGGCCTGACTCATGCAATTTCCAGTAAACAGTCGATGTTGAAATATGTCTACCGCTTGAACTCTGAGAAGCATTTGCGTGGGCTCTAATCTGACATGCTGTAAATCAACAGTTTCTGAGGCTGGTCATTCTGATAAACTTTTCACGTGCAGCAGAGATAGCTCTTGGTCTTCCTTTTCTGGGACAATACCCATGAAAGCCAGTTTAATTGTAGCTGTAATTGGTTTTGACAACTGCACTTGGGGATACTGTACATTCAAAGTTATTTTTCAAATTGACTGACCTTCATTTCTTAAATTAATGATGGACTGTCTTTTCTCTTTATTTAACTTTAATTGTCTTTTAACTGCCTTTTCTGTTTATTTAAGTTTATTTTGCCATAATATGGATTTGTACAGTAGGGCTATTGATTCTATACCAACTGATGGTCTGAAGCACATTAAGATGCTTCAAAAAGGTGCTTAAAACGGTCTTGCCAACGCACAAGCCACTTACTCATTGTCTATACCGCTTTATCCTGTATTTAGGGTCGTGGGGGCCCTGGAGCCTATCTCAGGAGACTTGGGACACGAGGCAGTGTACACCCTGGACAGGGTGCCAATCCATCACAGGGCACACCTACTGTACCTACTGTACACACACTCACACACTCATTCAAACAGTACAGGTAATTAGACTAATCTGCATGTCTTTGGATTGTGGAAGGAAACTGGAATGCACGGAGGAAACCAACCTAGCTGGAAATCGAACCCAGACCCTGGAGGTGCAAGGCGACAGTGATAACCACTATACCACCATGCTGCCCAATGCACAACTGTGAACTGAAAAAATTTGAGGTGACTGCCTCATGAGTCTGATGAGAGAATGCCACGAGTGTGCGAAGTTAGCATCAAAGCTAAATGTAAGTAGTTTAGACAGTCTAAAATATAAAACATGTTCTGGTTTGTTTAACACTTTTTTGTTTTTAATACATAATTCCATACATGTTATTTAATAGTTTTCATGGCTTGAGTATTAATGTACAGTATGTTGAAAATAATAGCCCTAACAGGTTGCTTTCCTACCAACAGGTTACAGTTTACAGGATTTATTATCTATCATTAAAGAAGCAATCAAATATAATCTTTTTTACGTCACCTGAACACTTAAGTACTGTATTGTGTAATGTGATCTGTAATGCTTTGCAGCAGTGCTTAGGAAAATGTTTGAAAATTGGACCTCGGTGCTACTAAACCAAGATTTTTTAGATTCTTTTTTAAAGGAACTTCTACAGTATAAGATTCAGACCTCTCATGTGATGCACACTCTGGGGGAGCAGGTATTTGTCAAGGTATTTGTCTTGAAGCATGAGGATGAAGACCTTGAGCTTATATTTAATGGCTTCACCTAGTCCTGACTCACATACTGTAAAGAGGTCGAATGGACTCTCCTTCACAAAGCATACATTTAATCAGGTTCCCAGATGGCTATTTGTTAAATTGATTATTATTTTGATGTAGTGAAATACTAGCTGACGTCTTTTTTGTCCTTTTATTCCTTTATAGGTCTGTTATTATGAATTGTTACTTTTTAAAATTATTAATTAGTTATTATTAATTAATTATTTTGTAGTAAAAAAAATTCGGATGTAATTAATACGTTTCTCCCATTCTTATTTTCTCTCCCTTTTAAGCTTACATGGGCATTAAATGAGAACATGTTATGTTTGTTTGACCCGACCTAGTTTTGAGACATTGTTACTGTATGAAGGTCAGGAAGTCTCTGTAGCACTGTATTGGCTGACTGTGCATTCTTGACAGTCAAAAACAGACAGGATGTTCAACGTCAGTGCAGCGCCTGGAGATGTAAAGAAAATTTGAATTGAACTGATGATTAAATGAGGAATTAGTATGACACCAAGTTCACGAAAATGTGGAGACATGCATTTTTCTTTCTTACAAGAAAAGAGAGACTGACAAGGGAACAGTTTATAGATGATAAGTGATAACAGGAACAAACTTGTTTAGCATAAAAGAATGAATATAACTCTCACTAGACAAAACGACTCATTGGGATATACAGTACTATTAATATAAAATGATCAGCTTTTAGTGGTAAAAGGCCTCATCACACCACCTGGATATAAATTTTATTTATTTTTTTTCATTTATTGCATACAGTACTTACTTTCCATATCATTTTAGTAATTCATTTGAATACCTACTGATGTACAAGAAAATATATTCTTTTAATATTTGTTAATGTTTGTTATTTTAAGTTTAAAATAAAGATAAAGAGTGAGAGTATTGCCATATAAGGAAAGAGAAAGCAATTGAATGGATTTGACACCAACTATAGGGCAGATAAGAATACAGTAACACAGGTGGAGCAAAGAAAGAGACGCCCTGTTCAATTTAACCACATCTACAAGTGGTGTCAGGAAAAGCCTAACAATTTATTATACTTTTTTTTTTTTTTTTTTTAGGTTTCTCATGTGCTTCGTGTGAAACCCTTAGGAACATTCGTGAGTTTCAGACACTGAAATTAATTTTCAGAATCACAAAGGGTGTCTAATAGATTTATCATTTAACTATCTATCATGTAAGTTATTGCTCTGAGAACACATTTTCATAACGAAAGCTCTCATTTGCTCCCAAGACCCTCTCCTAACATTTTTTTAACATCTTTATGTGAATTATTTTAAACCTTTGTGTCTTGTGTTGGCTCTGAGGTCAACTTGCATTTGTGAGGCAGAAGTTTGCAGAATACCTCATTAAACAAGGACCTATAACAAAAGTGAATATACAATCAGTTAATTTGTAGTATCTATTAAATAGTTTATGGTACCGTTTATGGAATTCTCAGTGAAAGGTTCATTATTCGTTGTTATGTTAAAGAAATTAAAAGAAAAAACTCTAAAAAGATGTTGTGATTATTTCTATGATAACGAGTGTAATAGAGGTGAGATCAGAAAAAAAGGGTGTTTAGGGGATGCATGTTCCGCAACTCAGATTCTTTTCTGCCATTCTCCGGGACCCTGATTTCCAAATGAAATTCAAAAATTTATTTCATCTGAAAAGAGGTCGGCGGCGCGGTGGTGTAGTGATTAGCACTGTCGCCTTGCACCTCAAGGGTCCGGGTTCGCTTCCCGGCCAGACTCGATTCCCGTCTCTGTGTGCATGGAGTTTGCATGTTCTCCCCGTGCTTGGTGGGTTTCCTCCAGGTACTCCGGTTTCCTCCCACAGTCCAAAGACATGCAGATTAGGCTAATTGGCGTTCCCAAATTGACCATAGTGTGTGAATGAGTGTGTGTGTGTGTGTGTGTGTGTGTGTGTGTGTGTGTGTGTGTGTGTGTGTGTGTGTGCCAATCCATGCGATGGATTGGCACGCTGTCCAGGGTGTACCCTGCCTCGTGCCCTGAGTCTCCTGAGATAGGCTTCAGGTCCCCGCGACCCTAAATACAGGATAAAGCGGTATAGAAGATGAATGAATGAATGAATGAATGAAAAGAGGTCTTTGGACCATCGTTGTCTTTGATTTAGGGAGTGGGATGGTACTAGGAATGCAACAATCGTAGTCCACCTCCTGAAGACTTCTGTGTGTGGTGGCTGTTGATGCATTCCAGCCTCATTCCACCACTCGTGAAGTTCTGAGAAGGTCCCAAATCAGCTTTTCTTGACAATCTTGACAACTGCTGTGGTCATCCCTATTGCTTGTGCAGCTTCTCCTATCACACTTTTCCCTTCCAGTGAACTTTCCATGAATATGCAACACTCTGAAAAGCCAGCACTTTCTGCAATGACCTCATGAGGCCTACTCACCTTGTGGAGGGTGTGTGTTGGTGATGATCTTCTGGTCAACTGTCAAGTCAGCAGTGGTCCCCATGCGTGTACTGAAGTAGGCAGAGAGATTCACAATATTTATATTGCATGAATAGTAATTTACTCAAACTGGAAATGAAATATTGTAAAATCGAAGAATTGGAGAATGGAATTTTTATTAATTTATTCTGATCCATTTTGTTCATAAGCTGTAAGCAACATAATTAAAACAAAGCAATAAAAAAAAGGCTATAAGTATTTTACTTCATGCTACAAGTATTTTAATTGTGTAAATAATGTGGAATATATGAGGATTTTTTTAAATTAAACACATTAAAACCAAAGACAAACAAGTTAAATAATATTGATTATTGTTTTACAATGGTCCCTACAGTATCAAGGGGTGGATATATTAGAAAGCAAATAAAACAGTTTTATGGGTGGAATCAGGACAAATGGGCAAGCATAATGATCTAAGCACCTCTGGCTAAGGTGAAAGCATTATGGCTATACAACTGGGTCAGAACCTCATCAATAAAACATGTTTTATGGGGTGTTCCTGGTTTGCAGTGGTTACCTGGTAGGCAGGTCACAAATGTCTGGTCCATACCACACATAAGAGCTAATATAGCACAAATTGCTTATAAAGATCATGCTGGCTAACACGAAAAGGTGTCAGAACTGGTGCTAAATTGATATGAGGAACAGTAACGAACAATTATGACCATTCTTTCCTTTCTCCATTTGGTTTTCTCCCTAGTATCTGCTTTGGAGCCTGAAGTGGGAGAAACACTGCTGCAAATGACAAGGCTTAAACTGATATTATCTGTTGGGTAATTTTACAAGATCACAATTAGTCACATCCTTTTTAGGCAACCTTGCGGAAGTATTTGAAGCATAATAAGTCTACATTTTACATCTTCGTAGGGTAGGGAGTATCCAAACAAAGAACATTGCCTCAATAAACACCAGCCCCACACATCATGTATCACCCTGCATGCACTACCTTATAATGCCATCCATAGATATACATGTACAAAAGAAAATCAAAGACAAATATGCAGTGCCTCCAATAAGGGTTATAGTACGGAACCACAATAAGGAAATGAGTACGAGAAAATGTATCATTTCAAATGTTCAAGGCCCCTGAAATATGGCATACAGTTGCACCATTCTTCATCCCTCTTTACAAGCTGGCTGGTAAAATGAATGCAACAGATCAAGTGTCAGTAAGTTCAGTTGATTATATTAGGAATATTATTAGCTTTACAATGGGAGGAACTATCAACACAATGTGTTAAATGAATCTGGCAGTTTGTCAGCACCAGTGTTGCCAGATATTCTAAACCAAATAGTCATGCCCTCAGAACCAAATTTACAGTGTATAAAAATATAACATATAACGTCTGCCAGACAAACTGAAATGTACTCCAACTATTCAAACGATTGATTTTGAGGATCAGATATTACACCTACAACAGCAGCTGTGTCTGGAGATCTCAGTAGAGATGTGGATTGGCTCATTTACTACAGATCTAGGATTTGTTTTCTGTGACATGTGATTACATAGTATATATAAAATGAATAACCAGACTGATTCCATATCAGATCCATGCTGTTAAACCACAACACCAAAAAATATTATGTGAAAGTACATTTAGGGATTTTTACAGTTATTGTACAATTGTACAGATTGTACATTGTACAGAGACCCACATTATTCACGTACAAATATGATGTAATTATTATACATCTGAGAACACTAGACAGCACTCCCAAGTATGTAGGCAGGATATATTGTTTAAACTGTTGCATACACTGTTGCAACTAGATAATATGGGTGTGAAGGTTTCTTTGGTTTTCAGTTCACGTAAGAATTAAGGGAAAGGAGGAAGTGAATATGCTGACTAAAGTTACCATTAAATACACACACAGTTCAAAGAAACTCCTTTAACTAGTGCTTAAGTCAAGAAAATTATCAAGGATCATATGCACAAAATCTGACAAGTATACTATGACATAGATGATGCATGTACAACATACAAAAGCGTGTAGGTGTAGGTAAAGTATATTGCAGGAACCCGAAAGAGGAAGTGATCTAACCAGATTGAGATTAGGTCACACAGAACTAAATCATAATCTTTAAAGAAAAACTGTGTATACCCAACTTGATCAAGCACACTTTATGGGCATGCAGAAATGATTAGACATGAGCTAATAGAATGCAATAAATATCATGAAGAAAGGCAGGAGTTTATGGCAGCTACAAGAGAAAAGGTGAAATAACTTTAAATAAACAAAACAATATGGGGAAGGACAAAAATATATTAAATGAGACTGAAATAGGGAAGTGAATTTAGGATTTTAGATTTCAGGTGTGTGCATGCGTAGTTTGCAGTTGTGTCAAAAGTATTCACATTCATTACTTGAGTAGAAGTATAGATACTAGGGTTCAAAAATACTTCTTTAGAAGTTCAAGTATCAACCCAAGCTTTTTACTTAAGTAAAAGTTTAAAAGTACTGGTTTCAAAATTACTTAAAGTATAAAAGTAAAAGTACCGCGAGGGGCGAAAAAAGCATTAAGGTCTCGCTTTCTGATCATGCGGGGGAGGGGGGGGGGGTTGATGCGTTATGCGCGTTCTTATCATGCGACCGGGGGGGGGGGGGGGGGGGGGGTCATAAAAATCGAGTAACGAGACTATTTTTAAAATGTAAGGAGTAGAAAGTACAGATAATTGCTTAAAAATGTGAGGAGTAGAAGTTAAAAGTCGGCTGAAAAATAATTACTCCAGTAAAGTATAGATACCCAAAATTTCTACTTAAGTAAGGTAACGAAGTATTTGTACTTCGTTACTTGACACCTCTGGTAGTTTGTTTTATTTCCTTTTAAACTGATAATTAATCAAGTTCAAATTCAAGTAGGCTTTATTGTCATTTCAACCATATACAGTTAGTACACAGTGAAACGAAACAACGTTCCTCCAGGACCAAGGTGCTACATGCAACATAAATTTACAACATAAATTAACAGAAACACTAAACTAGCTAACTAAGAGGCCTAGTTATCTGGCTAGCAAAGACAAGACAGACAGACCTAACATAAATTACAACATAAATTAACTAAAAAAAACTACCTAGCTAAGGAAGACTAGCTACAGGGTTTTTCAGACAACAGACAACATAAAGTGCATGTGCAAATGTGCAAACAAAAGCAACAAAGTGAAAGTGCGACAACATAATAATAAGGTGTTGAGATGAGTTGAGGTAGTGGAGAAACTGTAAACATTCCTTAACTTAACGTAGCAGCAAGAATTGAGAAGTTAAGAAGTTAGTGCAAAAAAGTAGTCCAGTAATGAATATTGTGCAAAAGAGCATTTACAGGTTGGTGTGTATGATAGTTTGGTAGTGTAGGTCAGTGTGTTTGCGCATTGTGTTGATTAGTCAGTCCAGTCTCAATGTTTTGAGGTAGTTGAGTTAAGCTGAGTGATAATGCTTGTGTGTTTTTGTGTGTGTGTGTGTGTGTGTGTGAGAGAGAGTGTTTATCAGTCCAGTCCCTTTTTCTTGAGGAGACGGATCGCTTGTGGAAAAAAGCTGTTGCACAGTCTGGATGTGTGTGCCAGAATGCTTCGGTACCTTTTTCCAGATGGCAGGAGTGTGAAGTGTGTGTGAGAGGGGTGTGTCCGATCAGCCGCAATGCTGGTGGCTTTGCGGATGCAGCGTGTGGTGTAGATGTCTTCAATAGATGGGAGAGAGACCCTGATGACCTTCTCTGCTGTCCTCACTATCCACTGTAGGGTCTTGCGGTCCGATATGGCACAATTCCCAAACCAGACAGTGATGCAGCCGCTCAAGATGCTCTCAATAGTTCCTCTATAGAAGGTGGTCAGGATCGGTGGTGGAAGCTGGGCCTTCCTCAGTCTTCTCAGAAAGAAGAGACGCTGTTGAGCTTTCTTGTGCAGGGAGCTGGTGTTGAGGTCCTTCTCCAGGTGGACGCCCAAGAATTTGGTGCTTTCGACGATCTCCACAGAGGAGCCGTCGATGCTCAGCGGAGAATGGTTGCCTCGTGTCCTCCTAAAGTCAACAACCATCTCCTTTGTCTTGTCAACATTCAGAGACAGGTTGTTGTCTTTACACCTGTCCGTTAGCCTCTGCACTTCCTCTCTGTACGCTGACTCGTTGTTCTTGCTAATGAGACCCACCACAGTCGTGTCATCAGCGAACTTGATGATGTGATTCGAGCTGTGTGTTGCTACAAAGTCGTGTGTCAGCAGTGTGAACAGCAGGGGACTGAGCACACAGCCTTGTGGGGCCCCAGTGCTCAGTGTGGTAGTGCTGGAGGTGCAGTTCCCGATCCGTACTGACTGAGGCCTTTCGGTCAGAGGGTTTGCAGAGGGAGGTGTTCAGGCCCAACAGGTTCAGCTTCCCGATCAGTTGTTGCGATCATGGGGCATGATAGTGTTGAATGCTGAGCTGAAATCTATGTACAGCATTCGAACGTATGTGTCCTTCTTGTCCAAGTGTGTGAGGGCAAGATGGAGTGTAGTGGAATGTAATACACTTTTCCTCAAACTTTTCAAAATAATTTACTTATTTTCTTTATTATGTAAAGCTGCTTTGCAACAATGAACATCGTTAAAAGAGCTATATAAAAATTTTTTATTTAATTTGATTAAATTGAATTAAAGCTGGGGTGGCACGGCGGTGTAGTGGTTAGCATTCAATTCAATTCAATTCAGTTTTATTTGTATAGCGCTTTTAACAATTGACATTGTCTCAAAACAGCTTTACATAATCAAAAGAATTATTGACACAATCAAGCATTGTTGCCTTGCACCTCCAGGGTCTGGGTTCGATTCCCGGCCAGGCTCGATTCCCGTCTCTGCGTGCATGGAGTTTGCATGTTCTCGCAGTGCTTGGTGGTTTTCAGTCCAAAGACCTGCAGATTAGGCAAATTGGCCGTAGTGTGTGAATGAGTGTATGTATACTGTATGCCCTGTGGTGGCTTGGTGTGCCCTAAGTATAGGCTCCAGGTCCCCGCGACCCTGAATACAGGATAAAGGGTCTAGACCAGTGGTTCCCAGAGGAGTCGCGGAATCATGAGTCATCGGAACCATGTACATCGACCAAGCAAAAGAGCAAGACCCTGTCAGACCAAAGTAGGAAACGTCGGAAATATGAGGAAGAATTCATAAAGTGCAGTATCAGTATTCAGTAAGTTGCGGTAGCAACCGAATACATCAGTTGTCCCGTGCAGCAATGGATGTACTGCTTCAATTTGGATCTACATATTTGTGTGAGCAGTATTTTTCCGCTGTTACATATATAAAAAATAAATACAGCTCACTTCATGATGTGGAAGATGACATGCGGGTAGCTGTATCCACCATCAGGCCACGAATGAAGCTTTTGTGCTGCCAAAAACAAGTACAGCCTTCCCATTGAAAGTTAAGCCAAAATTATTTAGATGTATAGTAAATGTGGTCAAAATACTGTGAACAGCTTTTGTTTATTGCTTGTTTTTGATAGTGGGGGTCGCGAGATCTTGTTGATCTTCAATTAGGGGTCACGGGCTTGAAAGTTTGGGAACCACTGGTCTAGACAATGAGTGAAAGTGAGTGAAGCTGCTGGTCGACAACCCAATCCAGCAGGTGGCGATAGTGAACATACAAGCTGACTTCTAACTGGCAAAAGCCCTTAAAGAAGAAGAAACAGCTACAGGAAATAAAACACTGCTAAAGAACGTTGTCTGTTTTATCCTCTGCAGTTAGTTGTTGAATATATTCAGTATTTCAATGTGTTTTCAAAGCACCAGTAGTACCAAAGAAGAAAAGGCATGTTTTATTGTGCGTTGGTTCCCTTTCTCTACAGTTTGAGCAAATGAACACGTCATAACTGCCTTAGTTACAGTACGGTATGTCGAAGCCAGAAGAGTCGCGCTGGAAAGGCGACGCGGAGTCTAAAAAACTCCCAATTTATCAACACAGACACAAACTAATAGAAGCTGTAAAGGAAAATCAGTTCCTGGTTGTAACCGGTGAGACCGGAAGCGGGAAAACCACGCAGCTGCCGCAGTACCTGCATCAGGCTGGTGAGCTGCAAATGCACACAGTACAGGAAGGACTTATGTTAAAAATATGTTTTAAAAATGTAACAAGTAACAGTAGCATGTCTTTGTCGTTTTCATTAAGTGGTGTGATAATTGGAAACCAGATAGTTAATCGGATTGACTTTTATTGAAGTAGTGACTATAATACAGTGGTGGAGACAGAAGTGAAATTCAAAATATTTGAAATGATACCAACTAGGGATGGGAATCATCAGATGACCACGCGATATCATCATAATACCTAGATGCAGATTCAATTTATATTTCAATTCTAAGTACTTTATTACGATTTTTAAAAATAAATATCTCGATTTTAAGAAGCTGAATGCATTGTCACATAGCCAGCTTTTCACTAGTTTGTTTTAAAAAGATGTGTGTATTTTAAAATGGTCCTGTATTTACCTGCACAGCTATGGACTCCTTAAATAAGTACTATAGTCTTCTGCTCTCTAATTTGACTATTAAGCAGATATTTGATTAAGCAAATAAATTTGTTTAATACGTTTGTATTTAGGTTTATGTCAAGATGGGAAAATCGGTGTCACACAACCGAGGAGAGTTGCAGCCATCACTGTCGCTCAGAGAGTTTCTCAGGAGATGGGGGTCAGTTTAGGGCACCAAGTTGGTTATCAGGTGCGCTTTGATGACTGCAGCACAAAGGTAAGAAGTGCTAAAACATGTATACGTGTATATATTACACCTGTGAGTTTTAATTCTTGTGAGTATATATACACAGTGGGATGCGTAAGTTTGGGCACCCTTGTTAATCTTCACGATTTTCCTGTATAAATCATTGGTTGTTACGATGAAAAATTTCAGTTAAATATATCATATAGGAGACACACACAGTGATATTTGAGAAGTGAATTGAAGTTTATAGGATTTACAGAAAATGTGCAATAATTGTTTAAACAAAATTAAGCAGGTGCATAAATTTGGGCACCACAAAAAAAGAAATGAACTCAATATTTAGTAGAACCTCCTTTTGCAGAAATGACAGCCTCTAAATGCTTCCTATGTATAGCTTCCAATGAGAGTCTGGATTCTGGTTGACGGTATTTTTGACCATTCCTCTTTACAAAACATCTCTAGTTCATTCAGGTTTGATGGCTTCCGAGCATGGACAGCTCTCTTTAACTCACACCACAGATTTTCAATGATATTCAGGTCTGGGGACTGAGATGGCCATTCCAGAATGTTGTACTTGTTCCTCTGCATGAATGCCTTAGTAGATTTTGAGTAGTGTTTAGGGACGTTGTCTTGTTGAAGGATCCAGCCCCGGTGCAGCTTCAGCTTTGTCACTGATCACTGAGAATGGCCTCCAGAATCTGCTGATATTGAGTGGAATCCATATGTCCCTCAACTTTGACAAGATTCCCAGTCTCTGCACTGGCCACACAGCCCCACAGCATGATGGAACCACCACCATATTTTACTGTAGGTAGCAGGTGTTGTTCTTCGAATGCTGTGTTCTTTTTCCTCTATGCATAACGCCTCTTGTTATGCCCAAATAACTAAATTTTTGTTTCATCAGTCCACAGCACCTTATTCCAAAATGAAGCGTGTCCAATTGTGCTTTACCTCTGTTTGTGCTGTGGGCGGAGAAAAGGCTTCCTTTGCATCACTCTAGCATACAGCATCTCCTTGTGTAAAGTGCGCCGAATAGTTGAACGATGTACAGTGACTCTGTCTGCAGCAAGATGATGATGTAGGTCTTTGGTCCTGGTCTGTGGGTTGACTCTGATTGTTCTCACCAGCCATCGCTTCTGTTTATCCGAGATTTTTCTTTGTCTGCCACTTCGAGCCTTAACTTGAACTGTGCCTGTGGTCTTCCATTTCCTCAATATATTCCTAACTGTGGAAACAGACAGCTGAAATTTCTGAAACAGCTTTCTGTATCCTTCCCCTAAACCATGATGGTGAACAATCTTTGTTTTCAGGTCATTTGAGAGTTGTTTTGAGAGCCCCATGTTGCTACTCTTCATAGAATATTCAAAGAGGAGGGAAACTTACAATTGCCCCCCTTAAATTCTCCTTCTCATAATTGGATTCACCAGTGTATGAATCCAAGTCCAAGGTCAGGGGTCACTGAGATTACCAAGCCAATTTGAGTTCCAATAATTAGTTCTAAAGGTTTTGGAATCAATAAAATGACAACAGGGCCCAAATTTATGCACCTGCCTAATTTTATTTAAACAATTATTGCAAATTTTCTGTAAATCCTATAAACTTTTGTTTCACTTCTCAAATATCACTGTACGTGTCTCCGATATAATATATTTAACTGAAATTTTTTACCGTAATAACCAATGATTTATACAGGCCTTTTAGGGTATGTCTCTACCAGCTTTGCACATCTAGAGACTGAAATCCTTGCCCATTCTTCTTTGCAAAACAGCTCCAGCTCAGTCAGATTAGACGGACAGTGTTTGTGAACAGCAGTTTTCAGATCTTGCCACAGATTCTCGATTGGATTTATATCTTTGACTGGCCCATTCTAACACATAGATATGTTTTGTTTTAAACCATTCCATTGTTGCCCTGGCTTTATGTTTAGGGTTGTTGTCCTGCTGGAAGGTGAACCTCCGCCCCAGTCTCAAGTCTTTTGCAGACGCCAAGATGTTTTCTTCCAAGATTGCCCTGTATTTGACTCCATCCATCTTCCCATCAACTCTGACCAGCTTCCCTGTCCCTGCTGAAGAGAAGCACCCCCAGAGCATGATGCTGCCACCACCATATTTGACAGTGGGGATGGTGTGTTCAGAGTGATGTGCAGTAGTTTTCCACCACACATAGTGTTTTGCATTTTGGCCAAAAAGTTCCATTTTGGTCTCATCTGACCAGAGAACCTTCTTCCACATGTTTGCTGTGTCCCCCACATGGCTTGTGGCAAACTGCAAACGGGACTTCTTATGGTTTTCTGTTAACAATGGCTTTCTTCTTGCCACTCTTCCATAAAGGCCAACTTTGTGCAGTGCATGACTAATAGTTGTCCTATGGACAGATTCCCCCACCTGAGCTGTAGATCTCTGCAGCTCGTCCAGAGTCACCATGGGCCTCTTGGCTGCATTTCTGATCAGCGCTCTCCTTGTTTGGCCTGTGAGTTTAGGTGGACGGCCTTGTCTTGGTAGGTTTACAGTTGTGCCATACTCCTTCCATTTCTGAATGATCGCTTGAACAGTGCTCCGTTGGATGTTCAAGGCTTTGGAAATCTTTTTGTAGCCTAAGCCTGCTTTAAATTTCTCAATAACTTTATCCCTGACCTGTCTGGTGTGTTGTGGGTTGGACTTCATGGTGTTGTTGCTCCCAATATTCTCGTAGACAACCTCTGAGGCCATCACAGAGCAGCTGTATTTGTACTGACATTAGATTACACACAGGTGCACTCTATTTAGTCATTAGCACTCATCAGGCAATGTCTATGGGCAACTGACTGCACGCAGACCAAAGGGAGCTGAATATTTATGCACACTCCACTTTGCAGTTATTTATTTGTAAAAAAAATGTTTGGAATCATGTATGATTTTCGTTCCACTTCTCACGTGTACACCACTTTGTATTGGTCTTTCACGTGGAATGCCAATAAAATTAATTCATGTTTGTGGCTGTAATGTGACAAAATGTGGAAAAGTTTAAATGGGCCGAATACTTTTGCAAGCTTTTATATATATATTAGGGCCGGGACTTTAACGCGTTAATTTAGATTAATTAATTACACAAAAATAACGCGTACAATTTTTTTAACGCATTTTAATCGCACTTATTTTTGCACCACGGAACGTTTCTCACTGGATGAGTTTAGGCGGACAGATTGGTTGAACAAAAGGACTTGGTTGAACAAAAATAAACAATATTTTGTTGCTTAAGCTTATGTATTCAGTCATTATTCAATGGTATACTAAAAATCCACTGTTCTCAGGTCAAATATTTATATGCGATTAAAATGCAATTAATTTCTTTTAATTAATTACAAAGCCTCTAATTAATTAGATTTTTTTAAGCGAGTCCCGGCCCTTATATATATATATATAATTTATTTATTTATTTTTTGTTCTTAGGACACTTTGATTAAGTACATGACAGATGGCTGTATGCTGAGGGAAGTCCTTGCAGACCCAAGTTTAACTCAGTACAGTGTTGTGATTCTCGATGAAGTCCACGAGAGAAGCCTTAACACGGTATAATCATCCATTAATTTTTTTATGTGTATCAGGAATAATGAAAGTTTTTTGTGTCTATTTGACGTATGGGGATGTTCAAGTCAAACCGGGACTTTTGATTGTATAGAATAACACAGTTACGAGATGACAAACTACCTTTATTTCTCTATATAATCCCCTGCTACTACTTAATTCAGAAGTCCACTAGTGCCTGGATACCATCAAGGTGGAAAGTTTTCTCAGTACTCCGGAGTCATGATCGGACTGCCTACTTCACATTCTGTATGAAATGCTGGCTTCTCAGGAACTCAGGAACTGCATGTCATGTGCAAGTAGTGATCATGAATGATTGTGTGCACAATTGTATTGTGCTTAAATTCTTCTTTTTTATTCGGTTTTATTCTAATGTTCAAATAGAGCAATAGAATTTCATCATAAGTCCTGGTTTGACTCGCCCGTTGTACATGGTCCTTTAAACTACACTTCTGTTAAACTCCACCAAGATTTTGCTTTGCTGTGTATATACTGTAGTCCTCACACCATTTTTTTTTCTCACAGGATATTTTGCTTGGTTTGTTGAAAAAGACTCCGTCTCGAGGCTCCCGTAGCCGTGCGCTTCCTCTAAAGGTGGTAGTGATGTCTGCGACTCTAGAAACAGACAAGCTTAGTGCCTTCTTGGGGAATTGTCCTGTATTTATGATTTCAGGGAGAACCTACCCTGTAAAAGAACTTTTCTGCAATTTGATTGGACCAAAAGAAAAAGATGGTTCTGCATATCTAAAAGCTGTGAGTTGGGGTTTTGGCATGATAGCTTTAAAATGAGGGTTTCTGATAAGAGACAAATGGAGCATATAATGGTCCGAATGTTCTTTGTTTCCTAAGGTGGTGAAGATGGCTTTAGACGTTCATACTAATGAAGCATCTGGTGACATCCTCGTCTTTCTGACAGGTACATAAGATATAATTTGTTATTTTATTTGGTAGCTGTAGATGAATTTGACAAATATTTGTTCTGAAGTCACCGTGTCCTCATTCAGTATTGTTTTCTTTAACCTTTTTATTTACTATGTTTCTCCCAGGCCAATCTGAGATCGAGAAAGCCTGCGACATGCTGTTTGAAAAGGCAGAATCCATAGATTACCGTTATGATGTGAATGATAGGACAGTTGAAGGTCTTCTTATTCTGCCTTTGTATGGATCCATGCCAACAGGTAGTTCTAAACTATTCTATATTTGTATTATATCTAGATAATTAAAAAAACATACTAACAGAATTGAATAAAAAAACGAATCTGGCACCTAGGTCCCGTGATAATATCATATTGGCTGGTCCCTGGTGATTCCCATCCTTATAGGCTATGTTATACTAAGATTTTTAGTTATTTATTTAAACACCAAACAAATTTTTCCTATGCTTTACATTTGTATTGCATAAAGATGCACCTATTAATTAGCCAGTGACCGGAATTGGCAGTTTTTCAGTGTGATTGGCCATGCTTGTTAATTTGCCAATCAGCCTCAGATGTATCTGATTTTGTGCCGACCGCATACAAGCCCCTGGGAAAAGGATTTGCCCTAGCATCCGGAGATCAAGAATTCAAGGAGGGATTTCCTGTACTCTTTGGGAGGAGGGTTGGCATACTTGCACATACTTGCTCTCTCTCATCATACACTACGACACTAGCCAGTCATGGGCATCTGCAAATACACGTGGATTAGTACTTTACTCCCACCCCCTACTAGTACGTGAGCAGTAGTTTGAAAATATGTGGTCAGCTGGTGTCACATGTCCTGGAGGAAGCACGTGATAGCCCTTGCCCTCCTGGGTAACTAACACCTCATTTACAGTTGGATTTTATTGGTACAACAAAAAAAACACATTTTGATTTATTAATCATTGTGTACTTTTAAAGAAAAGTATGCAGGGTTGGAAAAAAGTTATTTTAATAATTTATTATAAATGTACAACTTAATTTTCCTTTAAAGAAAATGTTACAGAAATTTTTGTCTATCCTATGATTTTTAGACAGAAAGTAGATCAGAATTGGCAGGTCAGACTTTTCTGTTGCATCAGTGCATCTCTATTGAGCTATTTTTTGAGGACATGTAATACAGTGACATGTCAAATGCAGATAATACAGTGACATGCAGTAGCCATCTTGTTTACACACGTAAAGACAAGTGTGACAATTTTTTTTGTTTTGGAATACTGTATTTTCATGCAGGCATTTGTGGCATATATGTTCAGAAAAAAAAAACTATGTAATCATGGTCATAGTCAGTGAAAGTATATTTTCCTGTGCTTGGTTGTTTTTGTGCCTTCAGATCAACAAAGGCAGATATTTCAGCATGCTCCTGCAGGTGTAAGGAAGTGTGTAGTGGCAACCAACATTGCAGCAACATCACTCACAATCAACGGAGTCAGGTGAATCACCCATTCTTAGAATAAATATAGGATATTATAATGCCGGAAAAATATTTGGGGAAAGTTTTCAGAACTTTATTATGTGAACTCTGTTTAACAAGCCCTATTATCATTTAATTTGTTTTCCAGATATATTGTTGATAGTGGATTTGTGAAACAGTTGAATCACAACTCACGGGTTGGCCTCGACATCCTTGACGTGGTACCAATATCAAAGTGAGTACAGTTTGTAATGTTTAAGCCATAAACATGCCCCTCGAGTTCTAATGCTGTGTTTTGTGTATGAGAATTTCGTGTTGTGTCTAAATGTTCTGGCGGTGTTACTGTGCAGAAGTGAAGCTCAGCAACGAGCAGGCAGAGCTGGAAGAACCTCAGCAGGGAAGTGCTTCAAAATCTATAATAAGGAGTTTTGGGAAAAGTGCATGCCCGAGTATACCGTGCCGGAAATACAGAGAACTAGCCTCACTTCTGTTATCCTCACCCTCAAGTGTCTTGGAGTCCATGATGTTATAAGGTATTACTTGCTTTAAGCTTTGAAGCTTGTACTCGGCTGTAGGTACCTCTAACAGGGTCACTCTGTCATGTGTTTGCAGGTTTCCTTATTTAGACCATCCGGAAGAAAGGTTTATCTTGGATGCATTGAAGAAGCTTTACCAGTTTGATGCAGTTGACAGGTTGGGTTTTTCCTAAAGCTTGTTAACGATGCTTTGTAGGTGGTATGCTTGATGGAACATGTTTATACCTAGGTCATTCTGTATAGGCTGTTTGTTTAGGGTTATGCTCTTAACATAAAAGTAAGCTCATAATTATGTGGAAGAAATAAGTAGTAAATATATAATGCCCCTGTTCTGGATTTACTCACATTGTATACCAGAATAAAAGATGATTTGTAAACAATAAGGGTGCTTTTACAAAATGCCAATTTCCCAAATGGCAATTGTTAAAAGAAGCTGCACGGTGGCCCTTGTTCTCACAAAACAAAAAAAAAAAACTGCCCTATTTCTATTTATTTATTTATTTATTTATTTAAATAAAAACTCTTATGGCCAAATGAGTTCGAAACTGGGGGAAAGCAGGAAGAACAAACATGGAAGGCAACATGCGAGATAATTATTATTTTTTTTCTTGTTTGTGATCAAATATAAGGAGATATATGATCTTATGAATATCTCATTGTCATTGTTCTAGAGTTGCATCATAACATAACTTGTCTATTTTGGGTGAATTCACCTATATGTGACATGATATTCCACTTAACTGTGACTATATACAGTAGTTTCCTGTTATGCTGAGAACAATCTCATCACTAGACTTAAATCATATTTTATTTAATCTAGATAGCAAGCTAAAAGAAAACATCTTTGTGAACGCAGTCTAAATGTGCCACTTTATTATGATTTGAAAAGGAAGGGTAATGTGACCAGTCTGGGAAGGCTTATGGTAGAGTTCCCTCTTCCTCCTGGGCTCACCCGTGCACTTCTCAGATCCGCTGCTCTTGGCTGTGAGGATGTCATGCTCCCGGTGGCAGCCATGCTCTCAGTGGAAAACATCTTCATCCGACCAGGTAGCCCTTTCTGCACCAGAACTGTCACTACATTCCGATAGTTGTTGTTGGAGTAAAAACATTTTTATGTTTTGTCTATTAAGGTCGCCCAGAAAAACTGAAGGAAGCTGAGCTAATACACAGAGAGCTAGCAGCTTGTGCTGGGGGCTGTAATGATTTCCTCATGCTGCACTGCATCTTTGAGAAATGTAAAGCAAGGTAAAGCATTATTCTCTAACCCATTTTAATTTTAAGTTAGCAAAGTGTATTGGACTGCTGATCTCTATTGGCCTCTGTTTGCAGTGAAAATCCATCTGCATGGAGTAAAGATCACTGGATCCATTGGCGGGCACTCAAGTCTGCATTTAGTGTTGAAACTCAACTAAGGGAAATTCTGTTTCGCCTAAAACAGGTATTGCTTTAATACAGTGGTGAGCTTACATAGGGACTTGTATGATGGGTGCTCCATATAAAGATATATTTTTAAAAACCTTGAGAGTATTGCCTAGTGTTAGGACTTTCAGTCAGAGGTTAAACTCTAACTTTAAGTTTGGTTTTTTTTTTCATATGAGAGTTTTCTTTTCGGGGGAAGTGTCCTAATGTTTTTCAGGTTCTCTGTCTTCACATTGCTACCCTAAAATATGATCACATTGTTACTAAAATATGATGCTTTACCCTAATGGGGCACAGATCTGATTTTTTTGGGCTGTCTGAACACACACATCTGATGTTTTTCAGATTGGATCCTAGATCAGATATATGCTAACATGCAAATGTTTGGACAAAACTTCTAATTTCCTGATTTTTATTTCCTTCTACATTGTAAAGCAGTGCTGAAGACATCCAAAATATGCAATAATCGCCTCTGAACAGTTGATCTGTTGCTTATGCTCTGTAAAACCTTTATAACTGCTCTAATCTGAGGTGCTGTAAATTGGTCATATCTGAGGCTGGTAACTCTAAATGAACTCTGCAGCACACGTCAGCTTTGGTCTTGCTTTCCTGGGGCCAGTTTCATCATGGTGCTTGATGGGTATTGCACATTCACGTCACAATACTGTTCTTTACAGAGCTATTCCAGAACAGCTGAGCTTTGTTTCTTAACTTACCTTATGCCATATGTGTTATTTCATAGTTTGGAAATCTGAGGTAATGTTCTTGAATGTAGAACACAAAAACGAGCTAAAAACATTCAATTATCAGGTGTGTCCACACAAACTGGTACTGTATATCTGATATGTGGTCATTCATGTAGAATTCATGCAACTTTTTGCCTCTGTGCATGCATAGGGTGCTGACATCATCAGTGCGCAACACCAACACCAATATTTTTTTTCCTTTTTTTTTTCTCCTTCTGGCCCTCAACAAATACATAGTAATACAAGTAACATCTTACCATTCTCCAGAGCAAAATCCTGAGCATATGTTTGTTAAAATTGCCCCTATAGTTTGAACTGAATGAGTGGTCGCACAAATGACATGTTTTAACCCAGATAATGTGAGAAAAGATGCATAAAAATTCAGAAGACAGACGCATTCACTTTAGAGTCTGATAAAAGTCAATTGTAATTAATAATGTTCCTTGCCATGACATACAAATCAAGTTTTACCAAAAAAACTGAATTGGCTCGTAATGTGAATGCAATATGACAATCTACATTTTTGTCTTACATTATATTTAAAGGGGAGAAAAAAGGTTAGATGTAAAGATAATGATTCAGATACAGTAAATGTGTAAAAAGTGTTACATGTAATTGGGGTATAACTTTTTTTTCCCAGCAGAAGGATTTTCCACAAGAGACATTCAAAGGCAGCAAGACTGAACTTCTGAGGCAGTGTCTCTGCCAGGGTTATTTTACTAACGTGGCAAGGAGATCTGTCGGAAAGGCTTTCTGTACTATGGATGGACACGGCTCTACAGTTCAAATTCATCCATCATCATCTGTAAGGAATTTTATTGAATTGGCTTAAGCCGTAATTATTCTGATTGATAAGTTATCACATTTATGTTTTTTCATATTTGTTATTTTTTCAGCTTTTTGGGCAGGAGCAACAGCTAGACTGGATTATATTCCATGATGTCTTGGTCACATCAAAAGTTTATGTAAGAACTGTATGCCCAATCCGATATGACTGGGTGAAAGACCTGCTCCCAAAGCTGCATGAGATTGATGTTTATGATCTAAGCAGTGTCGCTAGGGAGGAAGTGACTGAAGAGGAAATGGAACGGTGGGAAAAGAAAAGAGCAGCACAAAAACAAATGGGTATGTTATATAGAGAGTACATGGCCAAAAGATTGTGCACACCTGATCATCACACCCACATACATCATAATAACCTCCATTCTTCTTGGAAGGGTTTCCACAAGACTTTGGACCCAAGGATTTGTACATTTACATATTTAAGCATTAGTGAGGTCTGAAGTAAAGTTAGTTTTTCCAGTTTATCCCAAAGGTGTCCCGTGGGGTTAAGGTCAGCTCAGGGCCATTCAAGTTCTTCTATTCTAACCTTGGCACACCATGTCTTCATGGAGCTCATTTTTCCACAGGTGCATCGGCATGCTATGAAAGGTTTGATCCAGTAAATTATTCTAATTCATATACAGACCTTCCATCCTGGTGAGGATGTGATGGCCAGGTGTCCACAAACTTCTGACAGTATACAGTTCAACCCCTGGCAAAAATGATGGCATTTCCATTTGTGTGATGTTTGTCCGGCTATTTTAAAAATATTTTTTTCTTACGTCATAGCAAGTACACAAATTACATACAATTCACAACATTTGTATTTGTGAATTTGGAATTCATTTTAATTAATGAGGGAAAAAACTTGGCTCGTCAGAAAAAAAAATCACTACAATTAAAACTTTGTTGCTTCCTCCTGGGCTTTTATGACAGTCTAAATTCTTTGAGGCAGGGATTTCACTGACAGAAGTATTGTCCTCTAACTTTCTCCAATAGAGGTTGACAGATCTGATTTGCAGGATTGCGCCTGGTCATGGACTCTCTTACTCTATTATTTACTTTTATTTGCATCATAAATTTCAATTGGATTGAAACCTGGATTGTTTGCTATCCATGTCATTGAGTGGATTTGTCTTTCCTGAAGAAAAATACAAGTTGCCCTATTATCCTGGAAAATTATTTAATTGTCATTAAACAAAAAAAAAGTGTCCAGCATCTTCATATACACTTGTACATTGATGGTTGAAATAATGTTTGCAATCTTCTCTGATCCTTGATGCAATACCTAACCATGAACGAGTGGAGAAATTATATTTTACTGCTGCAATCATATTTGTACTGTATGCTTTATTAGAAAAGCATTGTATGGCACCATACAAACAATTCAGCAATCACCTTCAACGTAGATTCCTGAATCATCACTGAACATCTCTTCAAATACAAACCCGATTCCAAAAAAGTTGGGACACTTTTTGCACAAATTTGCATAAAAACTGAATGCAATGATGTGGAAGTTTCAAATTTCAATATTTTATTCAGAATACAACATAGATGACATATCAAATGTTTAAACTGAGAAAATTTGTAATTTTAAGGGAAAAATAAGTTGATTTTAAATTTCATGTCATCAACACATCTCAAAAAAGTTGTGACAAGGCCCTGTTTACCACTGTGTGGAATCCACTCTTCTTTTTATAACAGTCTGCAGTTGCTCAAGTTTAGGAATAGAAATGTTGTCCCATTCTTGTCTAATACAGGCTTCTAGGTTTTCATCTGTCTTAGGTCTGTTTTGCCGTATCTTCCTCTTTATGATGTGCCAAATGTTTTCTATGGGTGAAAGATCTGGACCAGTACCCGGATTCTTCTCCTATGCAGCCATGATGTTGTAATTGATGCAGTATTTACATTTAAGCATTTGGCAGACGCTCTTATCCAGAGCGACTTACATTTGTATCTCATTACACAACTGAGCAGTTGAGAGCCTTGCTCAAGGAGCCAACAGTGGCAACTTGATGGTTGTGGGGTTTGAACCTGGGATCTTCCGAACCGTAGTCCAATGCCTTAACCACTGAGCTACCCCTGCCCCAGTGGCCAGTATGTGCTCTGGCATTGTTATGTTGGAAAATGCAAGGTCTTCCCTAAAAGAGACGGCGTCCGGATGGGAGTATATGTTGTTCTAGAACTTTGATATACCTTTCAGCATTAATGATGCCTTTCCAGATGTGTAAGCTGCCCATGCCACACGCACTCATGCAACCCCATACCATCAGATATGCAGGCTTCTGAACTGAGCGCTGATAACAGCTTGGGTTGTCCTTGTCCTCTTTAGTCTGAATTACATGGCGTCTCAGTTTCCCACACATTCACATTCCCTACAAACTTAAATAATTCTTTTGATTGTTTAAAGCTGCTTTGAGGCAATGTCAATTGCTAAAAGCGCTATACAAATAAAATTTAATTGAATTGAATTAAAAAAGAACAGAAGTCTGACCACAGAACAGTTTTCCACTTTGCCACAGTCCATTTTAAATGAGCCTTGGCCCAGAGAAAACGCCTGCGCTTCTGGATCATGTTTAGATATGGCTTCTTTTTTGACCTATAGAGTTTTAGCTGGCAAATGGCAGGGTGGATTGTGTTCACCGACAATATTTTCAGGAAGAATTGCTGAGCCCATGTTGTGATTTCCATTACAGTAGCATTCCTGTATGTGATGCAGTGCCGTCTAAGGGCCCGGACATCACGGGCATCCAGTATGGTCTTCCGGCCTTGACCCTTACGCACAGAGATTGTTCCAGATTCTCTGAATCTTTGAATGATATTATGCACTGTAGATGATGAGAACTTTAAACGACAATATTTTTCGACGCATCATTGGGTCATACTCTGCTCTTCTTGACTTCTGAGAGACACTGCCACCCTGAGAGGCTCTTTTTATACCAAATCATGTTGCCAATTGACCTAATAAGTTGCAAATTGGTTCTCCAGCAGATTCTTATATGTACATTTAACTTTTCCGGCCTCTTATTGCTACCTGTCCCAACTTTTTTGTAATGTGTAGCTCTCATGATATCCAAAATGAGCCTCACTTTCAACATTTGATAAGTTATCTATATTCTATTCTGAATAAACTATTGAAATTTTAAACTTCCACTTCATTGCATTCTGTTTTTATTCACAACTTGCACAGTGTCACAACTTTTTTGGAATCGGGTTTGTAATTATCCACACTCCATGACTGCCTTTTGTCAGCACACTGTTTCTTTGCTTTCTGCTGTTGAGATGCTGAATTCTGACTTTTCTATATGTAAATCCTTTTCATTTATGCGTTTTTACAGTTTCTTCACACTCACTCCCTCACTCATGTTTCTGCCTATTTGTTTTTCTTTTTTTTTTGCTGTGCAGGTATTATTTTCAAGAAATATTACTTTTAGATTTTATCAGGACTCTTGATGCTCTGATGTCTTCCTTGTTCTACCCATATACTTTCATTTTATTGAAAATTTAAACTGTTTTATTTTTACTTACACAAAAATTTAGACACAACTCACTGGGAACAAGCAACAGGCTGATTTGTAGGAATTTTTTTAATTTGTTTTAGAAATGCAAATTACAGTGTTATAAAATTTTTGTTTTTGTTATCATCGACAGACACACACATGTTCTTTCCGCTGTTTCACTGAGGCACAAAATAGTTTTGTGTCATGTTTGTGTATTTGCTATGAAGTGAAAAACAAAATCCTGGCTAGGCATCCTCTAAGTGTGATCATTTTATGTACAGTACGCACAACATAGTTCTTATGAGGGCAAGAGAAACTGTACAGTTATTGCATGTTGTTGCCCTAATCTATTGTATTTGGCATGTGTGATTTCATAACTGTTTTCATGATAATGTATATTTGATCTCATTTAACAGAGACCGTTGAAGATGCATCGAAAAAGGTGGAGAAGAGAAATGATGAAAGCTCAATCACAGAGGCACGAGCTCGGTATTTACAACGAAAACAAAACCGACTCCAGACCAAACATTCCTGAAAGGAGAATGCTCATGTTCATAAAGTAAAAACTGTTTCACTTTTTTTTTTACATACTAGAGGTTACTCCGCCTATGTGCTACCATTACCTGCGAATGGAATGTACGGTCAACTCGTTGCCGCTCCTCACACTGCTCCAATGTTTCGGCAGATATATTATTCCCTCACCGTATGACATAAAAGGTGATGATGACGCTGCCTACTGTTACACAGTGACGGATGCCGATTACACAAGCCACCCACTACACTGGCCAAACAGGATTTCGGTTTTATATGTATAAATGTTCTTTTTTTCCCTCCACCAAAAGGTCACTGTGATATTCATAATGTCTAATAAATATTATATATATAATTTTTTTTTTAATGTGTACATGATTGTAAATGTAAGAACGTTTAATAAAATGACTGAGTCTTGAGTTGTGGGTTTGATCTTCACATAGACTACAGTACGCTGAAGTGCCCCTAGGTATGAATGAGTGAATGTGTGTGCACATGCATGGTGCCCTGTAACTGTCTGGTGTCCCAAATCTATTCTTGTATTCTTGTGATACACTCTGGCACGACCCTAACCAAAAAGGAGTGGATCCTTAAATAAATAAATGAACGAATGATTATTAATTCTATAACTTTGTTATTAAGGCATGTTTAAGTAATTTTTGGCAGGACAGTTATATTAAAAAATAAACCATATTTTTTTAAATTACACTAGTTTTAAGATAAAGTAAATTAGTACGTTACTAAAACCACGTAACAACCTTTCTAGTACCTGACGTTTCATATGAAATATGGTTTACGCCCATAATCACATACTTCCTTACTAAACAGTATGCTAAATGTTATGTCGCATATCATCTGCATTATGCAGTTTTTAGACACTTTGTAGTATGGGTAGTGCGATTGTGAAACCGTTCTAGTTCACCGGAAATGACGTACATGCAATCTGCTGAATGATGTGGCAAAAATAAATTAGTGATTTAATTAAGGGGTTTATACTACAGCCATTATTTAAAACTCGTGTTTAAAAACGTTACACGTCCAAAAATATAGTCGTGCACAATTAAAAAAATATCGGGTCGTCTTCCAGGTTCTACAAAATGGTTGAATGTTTTTTGTCCTTCGTCGTCTTGACGCTTCCGTGTTGAGGCTTTCCTGCGTTTCCGCCGCCATTGCGGGTTTCAGGACTTCAGCTTTGGGTCCGCTGATTTCCGTCTGAAGCAGTGCAGGAGAAAAATCAGTCATCCCTGAGACAGGACCGGTGCTGTTCGTGTAACACCTCGAAACAACCTTCATCACTTCAAGCTTTTACATCTTCCCTGATCGGCAGTCTATTTCCTTTTTTAAAATTTAGTGGCATTTGATTGCGGTGCCCGTGCAGGAAGGAGGTCGTAGTGAGTAGCTAGCTTAGCTATCTGGCCGGGAGAGCAGAAACCTAACCATGGCTCAGATCTTGCCTATTCGCTTTCAGGAGCACCTGCAGGTAAGACTCAGACAACTTTACACACGGTAAAACACGATGTATTAATTAAAAAATGGCTATTGTATTGTTTTTATCAAACTTCGAATGAGTCAGTTTGCTAGCATACCGAGAACGCCTTGTGCTAGCTTGAAGGCTCGAACCAAATGAATGATCTATGGGTTTAGCGACATCTCAGCGGCTAATACCAACACTCGGATAGATTATGAAGTACTTAAAACGGTTATTGAAATATAATTGTTAGCATTCTTTGTACGTTATATTATATTGTTTAGGTTGTCTTCATTGACATTAGACAGAGCTAGTGTGCTAAAAGAACGCTTACTCAGCTGACTAGCTAAATTACAGCCTGAGAAACTAGCTTGGGAAAATATTAGCTCGCGGCCCAGGCACCCTGAACCCCGCTGTCACTTCTTAATATTGCTTCTTCTGTTTGCCATTAAAAAAAAAAAAAAGATTGATTTAACATTTGTCACTTTTTAGTTAATTACATGTTGTATTTAACGCAATTTATTTAATTGTAAATCGGCGTAATGCTGTAAAATGTATATCATAAAAACGTTAAAAAGCTTTTAACTGTTTATTCTAAACGCATACTTCAATATCTGCAAAGGTGTGGTGAGGGACTTGTGTACATGGTGCCATAATAATAATAATTATTATTAATATTACAATTTTTTTTAAAGTGGTTTGTTAAATTTGATTTAAAATTCAACAATCCACTCTTCTAGTTCTTTGAATTACTCCTCATTTTGTGCAAGTTTGTGCAGATTTTTTCCAGAATACTGCTGAATGTTGCAGAATGTCAGCAGGATTTCCTGGACATGGCCCTGCTCCCTGTCTCCATCAACTCTCATACTTGATGATTTATTATTATTTTTTAACTCCCACTCCCCCCCTCCCCTCTCCCTTTTTGTTTTTTACCTTTTCCCCCCTCTCCTCCTCCACCATTAGCTCCAGAACCTGGGCGTTAACCCGGCAAACATCGGGTTTAGCACTCTGACTATGGAGTCAGACAAATTCATCTGTGTGAGGGAAAAGGTTGGAGAGCAAGCACAGGTGGTCATCATTGATCTGAGCGATCCCAATTCGCCCATCCGCAGGCCCATCTCCGCGGATAGTGCAATCATGAACCCAGCCAGCAAAGTGATTGCTCTTAAAGGTAAGACACTTTCCAGCCAGATTTTATAGGTGTTCTGCCTGTTATTTATTTTTTTAAACTGTCCTTATGACATGACATCATTTCTTTTGGTTGCCTGATTTATTATTAGCTTAACATTACTGTGTACCATGTTTTTGTCTCTAGGTCTCTTAATGTTTATACATATAGACACAATATACATATATATACTGTATATATTATTTTCACATTTCTGTTCATATTCACTGCTATGCCAATTTTATTTTGTATAAAGTCTACACCTTGGCACTTGCCTGCCTTTTGCAGTAATTTAATGTTAACAGTAGTCATAAAGTACCCATTGGAAATGTCTTGCTGTCATAAATGCTTTGTCTGTTTTTTGCTTGTTTTTATTCTTCTTTTGTTCCTTACTGCTTTCTTATGTTTGCAGACGGTGAGTTCAATTTCATCTATACTGAATTGTGCGGGTTGTATTTTATTTTATTTTTTTCTTTTTCCTCCCTCTCTCTTTCTTGCTCTCGCTCGCTCTCTCTCTTGCTCTCTCTATCTTTGTGAAATGTGTGAGCTTTTTAATAGCTAATGCATTGATGAGGGGGCGGGGTTGTAGATTCCTCAAATTGCAATGTGAAATCGTTTTCAGGACTGGAAATATAAGTCGGTGCAGAATCTCAGTTTAGATGCAGGGAGCCGTAGAAAGAAATTCTGTGAATTTTTAGCAAGTAAGATATAATAAAGAGCTGAAATGCTGCACATTATTCAGTCACTGATGATGAAGTATCAGTTTTGTCATCAGTTGCTCCAGTCTTGTACTGATTTTGCCATTGTGCTTGCAATATGTTCATTAAATTGGGATTTTTATTTTTAGTTGGTAATGAGGTGCTTGTGTAGGCTAAGTATGAGAAGAGAAAGTCATAGCTTTTGTTCTGCCTGAGAAAACCTCTGTATTGTAACTTTTAGAGGTAACCGATTCCACTTATTTCTCATGATGTCCCGATCTGTAATAAGTGCATTTAAAAAAAAAAAAAAAAAAAAAAAAAAATAGTTAATAGAAGCATAAACGCAAATGTGATAATTTCTTGTATGTAGTATATGTCGATTTAGTTATTAACTTATTTTAATTCAGACCTAATAATATCATGACCAACATAGTCCCAAATTTTCTGAATTGGAGTGATTGAGAGAAATTTTTTAAGCAGTAAGAGATCTAATACCACAGCATCACAGTAGAACTTTAGAGAATTGGCCTAAATGCAGAGCAAAGGTTTGTGTGTATGAATGTTGTTGCGGTGTTGGGTTTTGAGGTCTTCTTTGCACTGCAGCTGTTTGTCCTGAGTTTCGCCGTCTGCACTTTTTCATGTCTTTGACATCTGATCACACGTCATTTGTCTGTGTTGTCTGCTTAACTTCTAAATACTATTGTGATTTTATAGTTCTCAGATAGGTTGATTAAATGTTTAAGTCTATTCCTTTTTTTCCTTTTTCCAGCTGCGAAAACCCTCCAGATTTTCAACATTGAGATGAAGAGCAAGATGAAGGCGCACACCATGACTGACGATGTGACCTTCTGGAAGTGGATCTCCCTCAACACCGTAGCACTAGTAACAGACAATGCAGTCTACCACTGGAGCATGGAAGGTGACTCCCAGCCTGTTAAAGTGTTCGACCGGCATTCCAGCTTAGCAGGCTGCCAAATTATCAACTACCGCACTGACGCCAAACAGAAATGGCTCCTTCTTATTGGGATTTCCGCACAGGTAGGCCTTAGTTTGTTTGTTCAAAATAAGGGTGTGGTGAGAATCTGGAAATAATTAGGTCATTTTTCCATTTGTTTGAAAACATAACAGATTTCCCATGATAATCAGCCTTGAGTGGTTTGAAGAATGAGTGAGTTTCAAATAGTTTTTGTATTTATTTCTTTGTAGCAAAACCGTGTAGTCGGAGCGATGCAGCTGTACTCTGTGGACAGGAAGGTGTCACAGCCTATTGAGGGCCATGCTGCAGGCTTTGCTCAGTTCAAAATGGAGGGAAATGCTGAAGAATCCACACTGTTTTGTTTTGCTGTTCGTGGTCAAGCAGGAGGAAAGGTCTCAATCTTTACTAGTTTTCTTTTTAAATGACATGGGAATATTCATTCGCGTTAAAGCTCATATTTACAAATTTTTATAATTTTTTTAAAACCGAATCTCTAGCTCCACATTATTGAAGTCGGAACCCCTCCATCTGGCAATCAGCCTTTTCCGAAGAAAGCCGTAGATGTGTTCTTTCCACCAGAAGCCCAAAACGACTTTCCTGTTGCTATGCAGGTATTTAAATTTTTTCCCTCCTTTTTAATAGTTTTGTCATTCCTACTTTATGGCATTTCATTGAGCGTGATGCCGTTGCAGGATGTTGAAAGAGCAGATGTGTTGTAACTGCTGTCCAAATTTAGCAAATTCCAAGACGTGTATTTCAATTCAAGCAGTCGAACCATATGTTCAAAGATATCAGAGATGATGGATTTCAATTAAGGTTTGTTTTCACTTGTGTAGATCAGCTCCAAACATGATGTAGTCTTTCTCATCACCAAATATGGCTACATCCACCTGTATGACCTTGAAACTGGCACTTGCATCTACATGAACAGGATCAGCGGGGAGACCATCTTTGTCACCGCTCCTCATGAGGCTACTTCTGGCATCATTGGTGTTAACAGGAAGGGACAGGTATTGTTTTTTTATTTTTTTTTTGAATGGTCAATAAAATATATGATTTATCTCGTCAGGCATTTGATTTATAAATGTATTCCCGAGGAGTAACCACAAACGATTTGTTTGCACACTGCAAACAGTAGACTTGGACTGGTGATTGTCCCTCTGTTTACTGTAACCTGATGCTTCCAGGTGATGAATAATTTTCTAGCACAGGCTTCCGAGCCATGAAATATGCAGTGACTGCGAAGAAAGATGACCACGCTTCATTGTCACTTTGCCTTCTTAAGTCTGCTTGTGTGCTATAGCCTCAACAGCATCAAGCCTTGGGACTGCGTAAAACATGTCTGTGTTAAATATGCTTTACAAGTCGAAGGTGGTGGTGATGCCTCTGGCTTAAAGTCTAGTGTTAATAGATTCTACTTGGAAGTCAGAAATACCCTTAAAATGGGTATCACATATAGAAGCTTATCGCTTCTTTTTGGACCCATCATAACTTGCTCTCTTGAAGTCTGGAAATAGGCGTGTAAATTGCTTGGCTATAATTGTAAATTTCATAGATTCTCTCCTATATGGCACAATCATTACCTCTTGACAGGCTCTAAACCATTTGTTTCCTCTTCCTGGACAGCTAAAAACGTTCAGTCTAAATGACATTTTTAACTCTGACGGGTTACGTTCTTTTCAGGATCTTTGTCACTCTTTTTCAATCCCCGGAAATGCCTATTTCTTATATCTTGGGTTGCGTTCTGCGTGGAGCGTATGGTGTCCCCTGGGATGCTCAGTTAGAAAACCACCCTCTGCGTCAACATCGACAGAAATATCCAACTCGGGGTTTGGTCTCTTATCTGTATAATTTGTTCAGCACTCATAAAGAGCCTGTCCAGAGAGTTTGGAGATTTTGGTGTTGATCATGACTGGGGGACTATTTGGAATAATATTTCTACTTTATCTAAAAGTCTAGCCCATCAGTTGATACACTTTAAGTTCATTAAAAGAGTGTATGTAACACCATGCAGAGCTTATTTGCTGAAATTGTCAGATGATAAAACATGTAAAAAAAATGCAATACAACCTCAATAGGGGATTCCAAGCATATCTTTTGGGAATGCCCATTTATCCTGAGTTTTTGGCATGAGGTGGTCAATTTTCTTTCCATATTTTTTAAGGTGAATGTTCCTTTATGCCCAGGTTTGCTGGTAGATGATTCTAATATCACTCTTGCTTTACAACAAAAAAGAATAATAATGGCAGCTTTGACCGCAGCGAAAAAGACTAATTTTGAAAAGTTGGTTTGAAACGGACATTTACTTGCCTGCTGTATGGCATTCCTATTTTTTAGACATTTTAATTTTGGAACGTGCCACAGCCAGATTTCATAAAGCTACTCTTAGGACAATTAAGCAGTCTGCCTGGACTGCTGCTATAGACTTTGTTAAAGAATCGACAATTTGATTAGTTTTCATGTATATTGTAGCCGTGTGTGTAACACTAACCCCCCCCCCCCCTTTATTTTATCTTATTTATTTTATCTTTTGGTAGGTATGTATGTGTTTACATTTCCCTAATCTGTGATTCACTTGTACATTTTGTTTTTACCCCCTTTAAATTATTACTCCCCCCCCCACCCCCAACTCTAGAAGCATTGTATTTGTTTTTCATAATTGAATTTCCAATAAAAAGTTATTAACAAAAAAATAAATACCCTTAAAATATAGAACAAACATAAAGTAATGTATTACCGGTGGGGGGGGGATGACCTTGCACTGACCTTATCTGAGTTTGGATCCATTCCAAGGTTGAACTTGTTAATCTGCTTGATACAGGTTAAGATTCCTTAAATACTGCAAACATTTAACTATTTGTTGAGATATGGAAGAAAGAAAAAACATAACTGTGCTAGCCATTTCTTCTGCTGTTTATGGCAGGATATTGGATTAGTGTTTCTAGGGGTGGGCGATATATTGGTATACACGGTTAACCGGTAGAAATTTGTCAACCGGTAGAGATTTTGGTCTATCGTCTTAATCACGGTTGAGATCACGTGACGTTGCACGTTACGTCACCACGCGATACACGTTCACTTCTATGGGAAGCCAAACACATCTAAAGTGGGATGAAACCGTGGCACCCGATTGAGCCGGCGTGGGCAGAACAAATATCCAGACCCGGTGGATTGCGCAGCGCAGACCAACTTGAGCAGCGCTCGAATCACAAACCTGCGCGACGCTGATAGAAATAGACCGGGCCGACCATCAAAATACATTTTACCCCTCTGAGATGCGCAAGTACAAAGGCATGGCAAGGTGGAAACGATATTAAACAGTCCTGACATTTTAAATAAATAGTTTTTAAATAAAAAACAGTGGGTAGCGCAGGTTTGTGATTCGATCAGCGCTGATCAAGTTAATCCACGCTGCGCGAATAAACCAGATCATCTCTGCGCTATCCAGATTGTCATGCTGCGAGTGAAATGATTATTTTAGATTAAAGCACAAAGAAATGTATGTAGGTTTTTTGGTAAGTCACAATGAAGATTTCATTTACTCGCCTTTAGCTTTGATGCGGCACAGTGGTTTTGGGCAGTTAATTTGTGAAAATGATTCCTCATACTTCCAGAACTACTCTTACAGTTTGAGTCCTGGAATGTCTGTTCTATCAGGAAAAAAGAAGAAAAAACTTTATAGATTATCTTAATTCAGTACATTCAGGTCATCAGCTGACTTTATTTTATTGCCACATAATGTTGCTGAATCTAGACCTGACTAACTGAAGCAACCCCAGATCATAACACTGCCACCAGAAGCTTGTGTTGTGGCCACTATGCATGATACCTCACTTCTTAGCTTGACCGGCGCATCACTCAGGACCCATGACACCACGTGACCTGTTTTCTACTGCTCCAAAGTCCAATATTTATGATCCCTAACAGATTTAAGTGTTCTCTCAATTCATATCCATTCATGTTTTTTCTTTTTCTGACACATTTTTTTCCACAAAGTTGAAGATTTCACATTATTCTTCCAGGTTTTAATAATGTGTTGGACGTTTCTTGATTTGATTGTTCATTGAAAGCAGAAAACATTTGAAAACACATCAGTCTATATAATTCTCCTGCTCTTGGTCAGGCCTTGTTTCCCTGGAATTTAACTGAGGTTGCAAACATTATTCCTGTCTTTCATCACTGAGGCAAAAGCAGAGATTCAGCAGAAAAAAAGGCATATGGACATTGACCTGAAGTCATCTAATGGAAATAAAGTTACTTAAACAGTTAAACATTAAGCACAATCAGAGCAATAATAAAGGTTCAATAATCTGTAACGTTGCTAGAAAGTGGTCGCATGACCATCCTGCCCTTGTGCACACTAAGAATGTAATGGCGACCAACTACACCTTAGTGACTTGCCTACAAATGATTATTCTGTTTAGTTTTCAGAAATCCATTTGTTTGATACCACTTTTAATAAGTCTGTTTAGTAGCATTGCTTAAAACATTTAAACAACAAAGAAAATGTAGCAACTGGGTTTCAAAATTCTGGATTGTAATATTGTATTGCAGTCAGGTGACATGAAAACAAAGTCACAGATAAGTACCTTATACCCGCTGTAAAATACAGTAATCCTTGATGTTCTTGGGACTGATTTTGTTAAACTTGCGGTATGCATGCGTATGTTTGCTTACAGATTTAAATATCAAGTCAGCCAAACATGTGGCATCTCCACATTACATAAAAACTGTCAGAGGTCAAGAGCTTATGTTAATGTTCCCAACACACCTCAAACACCAGAATGAGGAAAAAATTTGATCCTACCATGATAGTTGGTATCGTTTGAGAAACTGCTGATCATGCATACATTGTCTCTGCGTACAATGTTGCAAAAGACTTACTACAAACATCCGTTTTTTTGTTTTTTTTTTTGTCTGCAGACTGAAATGCATTGCTGTTGAGATAGATAGGAGAATGATCACTGGTTTTGTATGCCATGCTATAAGGGTGTAGTAACTCAATCTTTATACCCATGGTGAGCAGAAAAGCATTTCAGAACCTATTAAACCTTGAGGTGCATGGACCACAGCAGCAGAAGACCACATCAAGTCAAGAACAGGAATCATGGTCACCTCAAAGGTCCTTTCTATTATTGTACAGAGTGACCATATCCTCCTTGGTAGCTCAAACCAATCTGACACTTTAAATATTTTACCTCTCATCAGTCAGGTTTACTCGCTTAATGTTTTTCCCCCCTTCCTGTTTAGATACCTTTTGTGTTTGATTCTCAGAATAGTAGTTTGTGAAATGGATAAACCCGTTCATCTGATACCAACATTCATGCCATGATAAGTCACAGAGTATACTTATCCATTGGTGTTTGTGTTGTGCTGCAAATATACATCCAAACTACCAGATGGCAGTGGAATTTCTGCACGAAAGCCATGTCTGGTCACCCCTATTTTGATGAGGTTTATATTTTTTGGTGTACTATATACCAGTGGCAAATGAATGTTCAGATCTTGTAATTGGAGTTAATAGACGTTGAACAACAGTTAAGTTACGTTTATTGAAATTACTTAATTGGAGAAAATATTCTGTATACTTATTTGGTTAGTCTTGCCTCTCGAGACTAGTTTTGAGTTCACGAGTTAAATATTAGGGTTTTTTTTTCCTTTTTTCTCCATGAGGCAAGGGTGACTAGTTCTATAGAATAATTTTCTAAACAGAGGCACTGTATTTAATTCATTAACACTCGTGATTTATTTTATAATAACTAATATCATAATCAAAAAAAAATTGGTACAGAGAATATTTTGGGGGAAAGGACACTGAATCAGGCTTATTAAAAATACTACTGTAAATGATGCAGTGCAGCATAACAGACTGGGAAGAAACCGCTATTTGCCCTCTTCTGCATAAACGATCTCTGAGTGGTTTGAGTGTCGCTGTGATTTAAAGAGGAGTGAGAGTTTGTCTTCTCTTCTACCCAGAGAGCACAGTCAGTTTTGCTTCTTTGGTTCACACCTGAGAAAGCCTGTTGCACCCTCAGGATTTGAATTTGTCACCGCCAAGACCATATCTTGGCTACCACATGTTTTACACTTGCACTTTAAGTGTGAACACAGATTGATCTTTGGTGTACACTTCTCATGTGAACTGCAACTTGTAAAAGCTAATACTTTTCAGGGCTGTGCCTTAAATAATTCAGTTTCTATTTTAAAGGAGAGAACATAGGATTTGTTTTAAGTGAACAGACAGCATGCAGCTTACCTGAAGTAAAGGTACCTGAAGTAAAGGTGCCCTAAATCTTCCTTCATTCATATGTGCATTTAGGTCGCCATCCTCCCCACTGCTTTCTGTAGTTGCTCTTTCTTTCTTCTTTACATTATGCAACACCTGTCTGTGTTTTTATTTAGGTTCTGTCAGTGTGCGTGGAGGAAGAGAACATCATCCCCTACATCACCAATGTCCTGCAGAACCCTGATCTCGCACTGCGCATGGCCGTACGCAACAACTTGGCTGGCGCAGAGGAGCTCTTTGCACGCAAGTTCAACAATTTGTTTGCAGGGGGCAACTACTCCGAGGCGGCGAAGGTTGCTGCCAATGCACCAAAGGTATCACTTGATGGCTTTGCACTATTTTTATCATTCCGTTTGGGTCTGGATTTAAAAAAAATTTTTGCTACATTGGTTTTGTTGTTTCTCAGGGTATTTTGCGCACCCCAGACACCATTCGGCGTTTCCAGAGTGTTCCTGCCCAACCAGGCCAAACCTCTCCTCTGCTTCAGTACTTTGGCATCCTGCTGGATCAGGGCCAGCTGAACAAGTTTGAGTCTCTGGAGCTGTGTCGGCCTGTACTGCAGCAGGGCCGCAAGCAGCTGCTGGAGAAGTGGCTGAAGGAAGATAAGGTGAGGGGTCTAAAGATCATCATGAAATTTGTCTTTGCAGTAAAAAAAAAAAATGACCTCAGTAATACTACAACAGAATGTGAATGACGGTGGTCATGTTTTTGTTTCAGCTGGAGTGCTCTGAAGAGCTGGGTGATTTGGTGAAATCTGTGGACCCAACTCTTGCTCTCAGTGTCTATCTGAGGGCAAATGTCCCTAATAAAGTCATTCAGTGTTTTGCTGAGACTGGCCAGTTCCAGAAAATTGTACTGTATGCAAAGAAGGTGGGCTGATGACATGGAGAATTTATGTATTCTTAATAAATAATGTTTTGTTTTATTATATATAAAAAAAAAAATACATTCCTTTTACCTGTTGTTTTCATGATGCTTGACTTTTGGCTGCTTAGCTTTCCTAAATCCATAATGATGAATCAGTAACTTACAATGCCCCACACATTTCAACAAAAAGAATGATGGATTGTAGTTAATAGAGTTTTTATATTCCTTATCTTGACTTGTATCTCTGCAGGTTGGTTACACTCCAGACTGGATCTTTCTGCTTCGAAATGTGATGCGCATCAGTCCAGAGCAAGGCCTGCAGTTCTCCCAGATGCTTGTGCAGGACGAGGAACCACTGGCTGACATTACCCAGGTTTCCATTTTAAAAAAATAATAATAAAATTGTGTTTTATTGTCATGCATTTTTTAAGAATTTATGCATGTTTTTATTATTTTTTTTTTCTACTCAGATTGTGGATGTGTTCATGGAGTACAACCTGATTCAGCAGTGCACTTCCTTCCTGCTGGATGCTCTAAAGAACAACCGACCTACTGAAGGTCCCCTGCAGACACGGCTGCTGGAAATGAACTTGATGCATGCGCCACAGGTAATCTTTCACCTTTGCCTCTTTCCTTCTTACTTACATTGGCCGTGATGCTTCAAAAGCTTCTCCTTTGAGTTTGTGTAGATCATCATGTTCGAATAATGGTATTTTTGTGTGTGGGGTTTTTTTTTTTTTTTTTTTTTAGGTTGCTGATGCTATTTTAGGAAATCAGATGTTCACCCACTATGACCGAGCTCATGTTGCCCAGCTATGTGAGAAAGCCGGACTGCTTCAGAGAGCTCTGGAACACTACACTGACCTATATGACATCAAACGTGCTGTGGTACACACCCATCTGCTCAACCCTGAGGTAGACACAGAAAATTTTATGTACTCTTCCATTGTGTAATGTAGCTAGCTCAGGAAACACTTACTTCAAGTGTACATTTACTGTGGCACAAAATATTGTTTGTCTGTTTTAATTTATTACATTGTGCTGTATGCGGCTAAAAACATTTGCGTATAAATCTTGGTGGTGCTTTTATAGTGTTAAAGAGTCAGAAATATAATTATGGAAATCAGACTTTGCTTTACATAATGCAGGTAGAAACCGTACAAAACAATAGAACATAGATAACATGTTTGGCACTAATTATATAAAGAACTAGTTTTGTTGATTTTAAAATCTGATAGCATTTTCCACGCCAAAAACCAAAGAGTAGCTTAATGTTTTTGTAAATGCCAAAGCTGCTTGATGGATTACGGTCAATAATGGCCATCAGTTCTGACTCATGCCACTGATGGCCAGTTTATCCTTGCCTGAGAGGGGTATGTTAATTTTTTTTTTTTTTTTTTTTCCCCCCCCATTTGTATTTTTACACTTACACGTAAGTTAATGAATGGAACATGTTTTGTCTGCAGTGGCTGGTGAACTTCTTTGGTTCACTGTCAGTGGAGGACTCCCTCGAGTGCCTGAGAGCCATGCTTTCAGCCAACATACGCCAGAACCTTCAGATCTGCGTCCAGGTTGCATCCAAATATCATGAGCAGCTCACTACCCAGTCCCTCACCGAGCTCTTTGAGTCTTTTAAGAGCTTTGAAGGTAAGCTTTTATTCGTCTTTATCAAGTCCTAATTAAAATGGATATTTTAGGTGTTAATATTTCTGATTTTTTTTTTTTTTTTTTTTTTGCGCAGGTCTGTTCTATTTCCTTGGCTCCATTGTGAACTTCAGTCAGGACCCAGAAGTCCATTTCAAGTACATTCAGGCAGCCTGTAAAACTGGGCAGATTAAAGAGGTGGAAAGAATCTGCAGAGAGAGTAACTGCTACGATGCTGAGCGTGTGAAGAATTTTCTTAAGGTGTGTAGAGAGAACTTATCTTGTTCAGGGATTTTTTATATATATATATATATAATTTTTTTTTTTTTTAATCCTGATATTGAATATTTTCGTGTCCAGGAAGCTAAACTGACTGATCAGCTGCCTCTTATCATCGTGTGCGACCGCTTTGACTTTGTCCACGACCTAGTCCTTTATCTGTACCGCAACAACTTGCAGAAGTACATTGAGATTTATGTGCAGAAGGTAAGCTCTGACCACCAAAGTGTCAGTAACTCAAGCAAACATCTATCTGCTTTTCATTTAAAACCAAAATTTAGTTCCTTCAAGTCTGAACTATTTATATACATATTTTGTTTATTTATTTTCGATCAGGTCAATCCCAGCCGCTTGCCTGTAGTGATTGGTGGGCTGTTGGATGTAGACTGTTCAGAGGATGTCATTAAGAACCTGATCCTGGTTGTCCGAGGACAGTTTTCCACCGATGAGTTGGTGGCTGAGGTGGAAAAGCGGAATAGGTACGTCATTGTTGTATCAGTTCTCACTTTGTCCAGATTCAACTTTCCAGGAAATGTTTTCTGATCTTGTATTCCATATTTACATGCTAGACTGAAGCTGCTGCTGCCCTGGCTGGAGGCTCGTATTCATGAGGGATGTGAAGAACCAGCTACGCACAATGCCCTGGCTAAAATCTACATTGACAGCAACAACAACCCTGAGCGATTCCTCAGAGAGAACCCGTACTACGACAGCCGTGTAGTGGGCAAATACTGCGAAAAGAGGGACCCCCATCTGGCTTGTGTGGCTTACGAGAGAGGACAATGTGACCAAGAGCTTATTAATGTAAGGAACTGATCCTGCTTGCTTAGCTGTCCTGGACTGACTTTTAGTTGATGATGATAAGCTGATTTTATGCACTGATATGGTAAAATTAAAATGTATGTCTTGGTCCATTTACAGGTATGCAATGAAAACTCCCTCTTCAAGAGTCTGTCTCGATATTTGGTGCGTCGTAAAGACCCTGAACTGTGGGCCAGTGTTCTCCTGGAGAGTAATCCCTACAGAAGGCCACTGATTGACCAGGTACACAATTGTCTGAAGAAAATGTATTTTGGTTTCTCAGTAATTCTTTTTCTTAGATATCATCCTCTCTTCCCTCATAGGTGGTGCAGACTGCACTGTCTGAGACCCAGGACCCAGAAGAGGTTTCTGTTACAGTCAAAGCCTTCATGACTGCTGATCTGCCTAATGAGCTGATTGAGCTTCTTGAGAAGATTGTTTTGGATAACTCTGTTTTCAGCGAGCACAGGTTAGTTTGCAATTGGCCATCAAATGTTTTGAAATCTACTAGATTTCACTTTGTTGTTGGTTTCAACATTTACGCTGTTGCTGCTCAGGAACCTACAGAACCTTCTGATTTTGACTGCCATCAAAGCTGATCGCTCACGCGTAATGGAGTACATCAACCGTCTGGACAACTACGATGCACCTGATATTGCCAACATTGCCATCAGCAACGAGCTCTTTGAAGAGGCTTTTGCCATCTTCAGGAAGTTTGATGTCAACACATCTGCAGTGCAGGTCAGTCACAGATCTACTTATTGGTCAAATGCCTTGAAACTAGAGGGTCTTCGGGTGATGCTGTAACCTCTCACAGCAGGAGGTCTAGGGAGAGCTGATTGGCTGTAGAGCCGTGATTAATGTGGGAGCACTAAGTACCTCTCATCCCTCCCATCTGAGAGAGTTCGGCCAATCAGGGGCGTCTGTGAGCCAGCAGTTCGAAAAGACGCGGTCGGCTGGCGTCACGTGGTTCGGAGGAAACACGTGATGGTCTTCAGCCCTCCCGGCTGAGTGGTAGTAGTAGCCTTAATATGGGAGCCCCCTAGTGACGGGCAGGAATTGGATACCACTAAATTAGGGAGAAAATCCTTGAAACTGCTTTGGGGCTTCCGACTGACGCACTCGCTCACCCTCTCTTTCACGCGCGCACACGAATATATTGTTTTCACTGTGGCAGGTTCTGATTGAGCACATCGGCAACCTAGACCGGGCCTATGAATTTGCTGAACGCTGCAATGAACCCGCAGTGTGGAGCCAGTTGGCCAAAGCTCAGCTGCAGAAAGGCCTGGTGAAGGAAGCCATCGATTCGTACATCAAGGCCGATGACCCGTCAGCATACATGGAAGTAGGACATGCTGCAGCCCAAAGTGGTAAGCACGGCCAAACAAAAACATCAAACTTGTCCTTTCTCACAGACTGAGTAGTGTGCAAAATGTATCCAAAAGTAATAATGTCATTGTTTAGTATACAAGAATATAAGTATATAAGCCTTTAGTCTAGTATGGGCTCATTATAGCCTGCTGCTTGTTTTACTATTGAAATGTAAACATCTCATTTATGAATTATTAAAACTTTCCTTTATTAATCATACTACACACTATTGTTAAAGTGGGTATGAAAGTTGTTAGTTTAACCTCTAGGCAGTGTGTTTATACAGCATAACAGCTTCAGCTGTTCAGAATTTGATATAAGGGGGGAAATGATGGTCTTTTGCAGGCTAAATGGTTTATATGTATTGTGGTGGTTCACGAGTTGTGATTTCCACAGGAAACTGGGAGGATTTGGTCAAGTTCTTGCAGATGGCGCGTAAGAAGGCCCGTGAATCATATGTAGAGACTGAGCTGATCTTTGCACTGGCTAAAACCAATCGCCTGGCTGAACTGGAGGAGTTTATCAATGGCCCAAATAATGCTCACATCCAGCAAGTATGGGGCTTTTTGTAGCTTAGACACTTCTTTCAAGCCTTTAAGCTTATAATATGCTCTAGTTAACCATGTGCTCCTTTTGATTTTATTTTGTCCTTTAGGTTGGTGATCGATGCTATGATGAGAAGATGTATGAGGCAGCTAAGCTGCTCTACAACAATGTGTCCAACTTTGGCCGCTTGGCTTCCACCCTGGTCCACCTGGGAGAATACCAGGCTGCTGTGGACGGAGCACGCAAAGCCAACAGCACACGAACTTGGAAAGAAGTGAGGGCGCCACACACACATACACGCACTCCCAAACAGTTCTCACCTAATTGCTGCTTTTGTGGGTAATAACTGGTTATTTTCTTCAATGGGGGGGTTTGTAGTTTTATTTTAATGAAGCCTTTTATAATCCCAGATATTGTTGTCTGCATTCAATGAGTAAGCAGGTATCTCTTCCCAGGTCTGTTTTGCCTGCGTAGATGGGAAGGAATTCCGTCTGGCACAGATGTGTGGCTTGCATATTGTTGTCCATGCTGATGAACTTGAGGAACTCATTAACTATTACCAGGTGACCAAGTTCAACCTTCCTCTTGTAGCCTAGCTGTTACGTTACATTGGGGTACCATTTAAATATCTTATAGTATTGAATATTAATTGTTATATGTAATTTCACTTCTAGGACCGTGGCTATTTTGAGGAACTGATTACCATGTTGGAGGCGGCTCTAGGGCTTGAGCGTGCTCACATGGGCATGTTCACTGAGCTGGCCATCCTCTACTCTAAGTTCAAACCACAGAAGATGAGGGAGCACCTCGAGCTCTTTTGGTCCAGAGTCAATATTCCTAAGGTAACATGCTGTTGCTTAAACTGTTAAATATAGATAATATTCTTTTGAGAGTCTGTCAACACTATTCAAAGATTTAATTCGTACAATAAGAAAAAATATATATAATTTATATACACATGTTTATATTAGGGCTGCAACTAATGATTATTTTGATAATCGATTAGTTGGTCGATTTCTTTTTCGATTAATTGATTAATCGGATAAAAAGTGACCGCTTTAATTTGCTGTTTTGCTTAAATAATACCCTGATTTATGGTTTTATATTATGTATAAGAGTATACTTTAAAAAATGCAATAGCCACATAGAGTATAATCTTTAATTTTGACATTTAAACCTTAGTTTATGTAAATCAACATTCTTTTTTTAACAATAATTGCAGATGGCAAGTTAAGTGTTGATACGGTGTATGTAGATAGATAGATAGATAGATAATGTATGTGTGTGTGTGGTCATTTCAGTTGTTAAGAATGACCTCAATTTTAAATTCTCTTAAATTAATTCAACTTAATAATAAGAAGAATAGACTTCTAGATTATTATGATATTATTTTTAATGAAAGTGTCTCTTGCTACATCCTTGTCACGGTTTATACATTATTTCGATCCTCTCTGGTATTTTATCCTTTTTTGTTGTCTCAATAAATAAATAATTATATAGACCATTTTGCTATACTAGACATTCTCGTAATATGGCGACGTAGGGAAAGAAAAAAATGGCCGCTACTGTTTATTTTGCCCTTTTCCCGCATTTTCCTGTGTATAGTCTGTAGGATCATGGGATATATCCGGTCCTCCGAGGTGTAAACTGAACGTGAAGAAAACGCACTAGAAGTGTTTTCCTTGCGTTCGTTGGGATTTGAACACCAAGAAAAAGCTGCATGCAACTTTTTTTTTTTTTTTTTTTTTTAACTCCGTATAACCGCGCAGGCGGACAAACGCACATCACCAAAGCCCGTGTGAACTCTCACACTGACTCCTTTTTTTTTTTTTTTTTTTTTAAAGTCGTGGCCAATTCCTCCCCGTCGCTAGGGGCTCCCACATGTGTAGAAAACCCTCGGCGCTTCATCCGCGCTCACCGGACACTACGAACGGCAGAAAACCGCTCGCTTTTAACGCCCAATAAGAGGTGTTTAATGTAAATTGCTCCCATACCTTGGAGGACTTGGGGCACGTGCTTTTTCCTGCAAACGCTTCTGTAACCGCCATTGCGCGAGCGGCTGTGTACCTGTGTGTGTATTTGTGCATCTTGTGGTCGCGCTCCTCAATAACATGAGCAGCCCAACTAATCGATAACGGCATTCGTTGACAACGAATTTCATTATCGATAATTATCGATTTTATCGATTAGTTGTTGCAGCCCTAGTTTATATAATTAAAACTATAAAGCACCACCAGCTAGTTTATAATGTTTTGTACTCTAGGTCTTGAGGGCAGCAGAACAGGCTCACCTGTGGGCTGAGCTGGTCTTCCTTTATGACAAGTATGAAGAATACGATAACGCCATCATCACCATGATGAACCACCCTGCAGATGCTTGGAAGGAGAGCCAGTTCAAAGACATTGTAACCAAGGTACTGCAGTTGCTCCTGATTTATTATATAGAGGGGGAAAAACATTTAACACTCAGAAATGTGTTTAACAGCATCTTATAATCTGACTTTTTTTTTTTTTTTTTTTTTTTATTGGTTTATATTCAGGTGGCTAATGTGGAACTGTATTACAAAGCCATTCAGTTCTATCTGGAGTTCAAGCCCCTCTTACTGAATGATTTGCTCATAGTCCTGTCCCCAAGACTTGATCACACACGTGCTGTTAACTTCTTCCAAAAGGTATTTTGTGCTTAACTTCAAATTGTCATGTTCAATATTAAAAGCCCAGACATATCCTTATTCTCCCTTTCCCCCCCTGCTTTATTTATTGAATCTTCCAGGTTAAACAGTTGTCTCTGGTTAAACCATACCTGAGATCTGTACAAAACCACAACAACAAATCAGTCAATGAAGCACTAAACAATCTCTTCATAATCGAGGAAGACTACCAGGTAGGAAGACTAGAGCAGACGGGTTTAATTTTACTGCTATTGATGCATCATGTAATCATTATCTTTAATATAGGGGTTTGTGATTAATCTTTTTTGTTGGTCTCGTGTTTCACACAGGCTTTACGTACATCCATTGATGCCTATGACAACTTCGATAACATATCATTGGCCCAGAGCCTGGAGAAGCATGAGCTCATTGAGTTCAGGAGAATTGCTGCCTACCTCTTTAAAGGCAACAACCGCTGGAAGCAAAGTGTGGAACTCTGCAAGAAGGATAAACTCTACAAGGTTTACATTGACTGCATATTTATTTATGTTTTATGTGGCCATGCTCAGGTGTGACATTTTGAAGTTGTACAGTGTGATTGTTCAGGGACATACGTTTGAGAGCTGGGACAACCTGTTCGTAAAATTATCCTTTTTAAGCGTGAGGAAATTAAGTGATGTCCTCCGCCACAATGTTCAAATGCCCCAGCATTTTTAACACTAAGTATTACAAGTATAAAGGTTCCTGCAGTGTATGGTGAGTTGCCGCTCCAAGAAATAATATGGACGGCATGATTTTGCCATAATATAATGATATAACTCTAAGGTTAATCGTGTCATGTAGGACTTTAGTGTACAGCAGTTATATGGCCTTAATTGTATACTCTTGGACAAAAAGTTGTTGAGACCTTGGTATTTATAGCTGGCAAGATCTGATTAATTTGCTCAGTGCTTCTCAAATGCCTTCTCAGCTGAGAAACAGCAAACTTGCAAAAAATAAAAGCTGCAAGAATGCATAAAGGAATTTGACTGTAGATTTGCTTCAGCCCTGAGAATTTCGATAGCTAGAGACAGGATAAAGTAAGAGTGCTGCGGTCTCCGTTTTCTGGGGGGGGGGAACTAATGGAGGAATGATTACATAGTAGAGAATGCATTTGCCACAGTTGTTCACTGAAGCACAAAATTTCACCAGGACACCAAAAGTGGCTGAGTGTGAACTTAGCGATGTACCATAATGTTTGTGTGTACGCGCACTGCAGGATGCCATGCAGTATGCATCAGAGTCGAAGGACACGGAGCTGGCTGAGGAGCTGCTGCAGTGGTTCCTGCAGGAGGAGAAGAAGGAGTGCTTTGCTGCATGCCTCTTCACATGCTACGACCTCCTGCGGCCCGACGTGGTGCTGGAAACGGCCTGGAGGCACAACATCATGGACTTCTCCATGCCCTACTTTATCCAGGTCATGAGGGAGTACCTCAGCAAGGTGAGCCACCCCATGCTGCAGCTCTGTAGTGTCACATAAGCAGTCTGTGTAGTCTGGAATTACACTGATCATGTGATTCGCAAGCATTCAAGCTGGGGGACAAACATGGATCAAGAAACTTAATCGGTTTGTTCTGTTAGTAAAGATGTAAAGAATACTAAAAAAAAAAAAGCACACCATGATAATTTCATTTGTTTCATTTACTAATTATATCATTTCAATTACAACATCTTCACTTTGTCCATGAAAAAAAGTTTTTTCTTTGTGGTGTGTTTGGGGTTTTGATTCGCAAGTTCAGGGAGTTTTCAGAGCCATATTACATCACAGGTGGTATAGAAGTTTGATAAAGAAATCACAATCTGTCCAGTTTAATTAATCAATACAAAAACTTTATAGGCAATTAATTATTTTTGTTTAAATAAACGAATATTAAAAATGGTTTACACATGCCTGTGTAATTAACAACAGGTTTGCTGACTTGTGAATGCCTGCAAAAGTTCAACTATGTATTAAATGCAGTTATATTTTATACTTTCTCCTGCTATAGATTTCTGACACTATTGCTAATTTCTGCAATTGTTCTCTCCTTGCATTTTCAATGCTGGTCTGTTAAGTCTGCTTTATTTTCTTAAGCTGCTACTCTTAAATTCCCTTTCAGGTTGATGCAATTAAGGAAAAGGTGAAGGCTGACTCTTATACCCTTTTAACCTGTGTAGTTTTGGAGGACTTGAAACTTCAGGAAACTGCATGAGTTTTCTCCCCTCCTTCCCCTCCCATATCACTCTGCTGCTTTTAAAACACCCCTTGACTAGATTTTCCTCCAAGTTTCCTATAGAGTACTGACCATGTGTCGAGCAGATGCTGCAGTAGCGAGCAACTTTCTGACCTGTAGATGAAGAGCTCTCATTAACATCACTGAACTGCAGTCGATTATTGGCTCCTCATGCAGCCGCCATTTAGCCTGTTCAAATGAACACCCTGTATGTCAGTGGTGCATTGGTTTCCATAAACGGTGGTAAAAGCTCTTCCCTGTTAAATCGGCTGTGCTTAAATTTCCTCCACTAATCCAGGTATAGACTGCAATGCAGGTTATTTTAGGTGTGAGGAAACCCTGGAAGAAGAGACCACATTTTCAGGATCCTATAATAATTGCTAATGTGATCGCTCTGAAATCTAAAATCTACAGTTATGAGAGTGTGGTCCTTCAGTAGTGTATGCTGCGGAGATCTCACGCATGCGTTTTACATTGTCGAAAGCATCTTTTGAGACATTAGGGAAACATGGCTGTTGGCTGTGCCTGCGTTTGGAAGCCGTGAATGGCTGTATGAATCCATCTCACCCCGTCACTCCTCCTTCTCTCTTCTACATTGCCTCTCTTTCATGCACAACTTTGTAACTAAACAAATAACAGCTACTCCTCTGGCATGTTTTCCCCCTTCTTCAGTGAAAACTTTTTGACTTTGCTGATCTTTCTCAAGCCTGCTCAACAACATTCCCATCGAACATAGTATCCACACCAGTTGTATGTAGAGAACTGAACCCATCATGAAGCATGCACTCATCCTAAGCAGCGGCGACCCTTGGTTGTTGTGCTGTAGTTGAACTATCCAGGTCCTATCCTATCAAGGGTTTCCTATGGAACTAATTATTTTTGTCACAGGCAAACAATATTACCTTTCATTTATTATTTATTTAAGAGTTGTAAGTTTCCTTTTTTCCGCCTAATGAAACTTTTAACTGTTGATAATTACAGGACTGACTTTGGAGCCCCTGTTCTTATAAACTAAATGTATTTTAATATCCGATTCACTTTACCTCAGCCACTTAAGCTCTGTTTAGGTGACAGGGTTCTGTTTTCTACATATGGACAGTTTTATTAAAATTAATTGCTCAGTGGCTGATTGGGGGGGACCATCAAACTCGACCGAGTCTAAGTCAGATGTATTGTTTTGCACTTAGTAAGCGTTGACAATATACGCCATTTCATGTCATGGTGCTGACAAACACAAATAAGATGATTTTTCCAATAGGATCCATGCTCACCAGCAGTTCTGGACTGTTGTGGAAAGAGCTTGGTGTATGTGTGCTCCTGCACTCTGCTTTAAAAGCATTTGCACCTTGGTTTAAGCTTGGCTTTAAGCGTTTGCCATGAATGGTCCCATCCATCAGTCATTTCTTTGTTGACCAGGAAGGCCAGACAGTTGTGTTTCATGTTCTTGCCACCGGGTGGCAGCATGTTTCTTAGTTATCGTTTCTTTTCTTTTGTCTCTCGTTTAGGTTGATAAGCTGGATGCATCCGAATCTTTGAGGAAAGAGGAAGAGCAAGCCACAGAGGCACAACCCATTGTTTATGGTATGATATATGTTTTATTTTTGTATACACATTTTTATTTTTTTTACTCTTACCTCACTTGTAGTATTTCTGTGAATTCACATTTTGAATGCAACCACATAATCGTTTAAAACAATACACAAAGATTTTTACCTCACTCCTAACAAAAGAAATGAACTGTACTCTTAAAATTTAACCATTTTATCATTTTTGAGTAAACTTATCGTTTATTTTCATTACATTTGCTTTCTTGATGCAAAGCATTGTTCAGGAAGTGATGCTGTGGTCCATTGTGCCCCCCCTTTTTCCCCTTGACTTTCACCACCACCTGCACTGCACGCAACCTGAGGATGTGGTATTGTTGTTCGTAGGAACCGTTTTTACAATAATTTTCATTTTTCTTGAACGTGTTACACAATCTTTCAACAATGTTGAGTGCAGTGAAAACTGAGCCCAAAATACGTTTAACAGCTCTCAATATGACGCACAGTCACCTTGTGCGGAAACACTTTTGAAAACTGAGACGCCAGCAAGACTTGAAGAACAGGATTGGTTAGATTACATAGGCGAAGTGTAACCTGAACTTTTTTTTTTTTTTTGAGGGTGCAGTTATAATGCTTAATCACTTGAGACATTAAGGAGGCGATCAAACCTATACACTATACTAGTTTGTTTCCCCCCCCCCCACAGTATTAAATAATGCACCTGTGTTGCTCATCATATTTCTGATTTACAAATAAATTTAGCCACCTCGTTTTAAAACCAGTTAACTTGGGATTCAGGTAAGTATCTATATAAACAAGCAGCGCATTTGCAATGCAATGATGTGTCTTTTTTTTTTTTTGATGATTACAAACAGATTAAAAACCAATAATTTCAAATAATTTTTAACATCGACAGTTCAGCTGTAATGTAACATTGGCTTAGCTATATTACTAGCCAGGCTAGAAATGTTTTTTATTTATTTATTTTTTTAATTAAAATATAAGAACTACAAAATTTTGAATTTTTGCTGAAATTCTCTCTTGTTAATCTTGTGTTGCAGGCACACCCCAGCTGATGCTCACTGCAGGCCCAAGTGTCGCCGTTCCTCCTCAACAGCCTTACGGCTATGGCTACGGCGCCCCCGCTGGCTACGCTCAGCCAGCACAGCCCGGCTTCACCTACGGCATGTAGAGCCGTCCCAGCGCCTGCGCTTGTCATCGTCCGTCTCTCCTTCAGTTCCTCCCCCTGCTCATTGTGCTTTATTCACAGAAGTGTTGCGAAAATCAGACTTGTGCATTTTAAATGATTCTCTATAAAATGCATTGAAGGACTTCCTTTTTATTTGAGTTATTCAAGAAAGTAATTCCTTTTTATGTTACATTCCATATTCAAGCCTACTTATATAACAGATTTTGTGTCCTTATATTGATTTATTTTCTTCTTTTTTTTTTTTTTTTTTAAGTGGGGGAATTGGTAACGTATGTCCGTGAAATTTTGACAACAGCAATTAACCTTATTAACACATGTTGTGAAGCATCTGATTTGCACTCTATCATGAGAGGGGAAAAAAGAACTAATGTAGAATCTCCTAATTTTGATGTGCTGTATGTGAACGCTTAAACTGTCTGTATAATGCACTTCATTATTGTATATTCTTGAAAAAAGTAAAAAAAAAAAAAAGATTAAGCATATGCATCCATTTAGCAACACTAAGTAATAATCAGATATTCTACACAGGTATGTAGCTGTATGGAATTTTATGTGCATACAGACATATGATTATAGAAAGCAATTTAATCCCTTAACATGAAGCCGTATTCATCGAGTGTGTCAGCATTGGCCTCCTTTCATTCACTCCGTGTGTAACGGGCAGAACTCCTGTTGTGTTCTTCTATACAGTGCTCTTGTGTGATTTCCATAAAAATGAGCAAGGGATAAAAGATTCTTCTTCTGAACTCTGTGTGTTTACTCACCATGCATCTCCCCTGTATTTGAGGTTTGTGTATGCCTGGTGTTGTGATGTTCTAGCTTACGTTCTAGCTTTGTTTGGAGTGTACAGAAGAATGGATGTGTCGAGCTGGATACCACGCTTGTCCTGTAAGTTCTGTTGCACGCAGTACTCTGTACTCGGAACGAGCAGCTAATAAATTTACAGGATTGTGAACGTTATTTTGGTGGCTTTGATTGTAAACTTGCTCACATTAAAGTTGAAAAATAATCTAACCACTGATTCCTCCATTTGGTCTTATTGTTTTGGAAAGAATGTAAAATAAGCATTGTAAACGCCCCCCTCCTTTTTTTTTTTTTTTTTCAACGATCTGCGTTTATTTAGGGATACTCATATATTGGTGGCACAGTGGCTTTGGATCTGGGTTTAATTCCCATCATGGGGTCTCTGTGTACATGAAGTTTGCATTCTTGGTTGGTTTTCTCCAGGTACTGATTTTCTCCCACCAAAAATAAATAAATAAATAACACATGCAGGCTAATTAGCATTCCCAAAGTGCATGTAGTGTGTGTGAGTTGCTCGGAAAGGCCAACCATGGTTGTAAGACGGGAATAACTACGATGGTAATTACCATTGGCTCCATGGTCCCTAGTTGGATTACAGAGGTTGCTAGATGGATGGGTGGATAGAGTAAAAAATTATTTTCGTGTCCCACATAGTTCCACTGGAGACCAGAGGGTCCCACAGCGTCAGCTGTGTTCGGGCTTGAACCCCTGAGCTTTACGTTAGTAAACATTAACTGTTGAGTCACCACTGCACAAACTACAGTTATGGTTTAACTCTCAGAACAAAATTAATACATAGGAAAAGATCTAGAACCAAGAATAGGGAACAGAATATTTACCTGAAATTATTTATATATGTATGCTAAAACTAAAATGTACGAATAAGATGGATATGAATTATTTTTATGCATCCAAAAGACTTTTATCTTGTAAAAGAAAAAAGTCCTGGGTCATTTCCGGGAAGTTGGCTACCGGTGTTTGTCTTTTCATCCACACTGGCAGGAGGAGTCAAGAGCCTGGACAAGAAGGTATGATAGCTGTAAAAAAGCAAAAAAAATATTATTCTGCTCAGTCCGTTGAACCTGTCAGATTGAGTCCGTGCTCAAATTAGAGAACGATAAACTATGTTTTAGTCATTTAAAGAAATTGCGTTACCATGAACGCTAGTGGAGCGCTAGCATGCTAGGTAGCTATGTCGTAACTCGTGTGTCACATGGGTCGCTTTAATTCCGACACGTGTTTTCTGTGGTTTTGTAGTGTATGTCTTTGTGTTATTAAATACTATTAATACAGTAACCATTATGTGGTAGCTAGCTGGCGGGCTTAACACAAGAAGCCGGTTAGCTAGCATGCTAATCCGAGCATCACAGAGCGCGTGCACAATACTGCTGTGGAAGTGCAGTGCGCTTCAGGGCTCTACACACTCATTAACACTGAAGTTAACAACCATAATATACAGTTCCGTGTTCAGTATGAGTTAGGAAATGGCCCAGATGAGCTGTTACTGCGCTTCAGTTACCTGTATTATCATTAACTCCCATGTCTTCACGTCATTGTTTATGGTGCAGAGTGGGAGTGCACTTTGGCCTTCTCTGCTGTGATGTGGTAACTTGAGATCTTGTGAAATCCTCTGCTGATCTCAAACAGGGATGGTTAAGATTTAGGAGATCAGTGTCTCAAAAGATAGTTTTGATGAATTGCAAAAGTGAGAAGAAAAAATGTCATGTTGGTTTAATTCTCCTCAGGAGTGTGAAGCCATGGCTGAAAATAATGCAGATTCTGAGTTTCCACAGAGGCGAGTCGGACCCAAAGAGAGCCGCAACGGTAATTTTAAAGGTCAGTGTCTTGCCAAAGTAGGATTCTCATGTCTTCGTCCAACCCTGCCTCGCTGAAAATTCCAGTCTTAACGGTCAAAGGTCGACTGTAGATACCATCCCTGTGATTAGATAATAAGCCAGGGTGTGCATATCTGTTGTTCATGTAAATACTTTGCTGTTCTGTCTGTTATTTTAAGCAGTGTGTGTGTGAGGGAATCACCTGTCACCACCCAGTATGATATTATCACAATACCTAGGTGCCGTTTTTATTAAATTTGCGATTCTATAAGTGTCATGATTTTATAAATATACTGATTAAATTTTAAATGTTTCCCCGGTTTTGTTACAATTTAAAACCTTTAAAAAACAATTTGAGTAATTAAATGTAAGCGGTTCCTTTTAACATTCATTTTCCACTTAAAAATTAAAAATTTGAAACAATACAAACTAACTTAAAATACTAGAGTTTAACATTTAATTCTACATTGTTACTGAGCAGCGTGTATCTCTGTCATACACCATAATTGTTGTTTCTAAACAACCTTAAAAAGAACTTCACTCTTACCACACAAATGTAAATGTGTAAATAGTTCAGAGTGCACCACCTGTAGGATTATAAAGAAACATTGATGGTTTACCACCTCAAATGCCTCCGAAGTATCAAAAGTCAACTGGACAGTGAGGCTTGTTAAGTGGATTGTAACATAGGCACATGGGTCTTCTAATGTACACAATTTTTGGACTTGCAGTGTTTTGTGACCGGTAAGCATGTGTAACAAGTGGGTTTGAGACTAATTCTCTCAGAGTTTGAAGAAAAAGGCAGCTCAGTGACTTTTAACGCATGTGATTTTATATTAATAATATAAAATAATTTCTGTTGTACCACACTGAAGCTTCTGTGCTCAGAACAGAATCAGTTCTATCCAGTCACGGCCAATCAAACTGAAAACCAACCGATTCTGTTCTCTGGCCATTGAAGCGGTTCATCTCTATTTATAAATGTAAAACTTGTTTTTAAACAATTGATTTTAAAGTCAATGTGGCGATACTTGAATCAGCACACAAAAATAATCGCGATTCATGATTTAATTGATTTTTTTCTCCATCTCTAGTAACATGTTCTTTCTACACACTGCACTTGCAAAAACCTACACCTGAGTCCTTGTCTACATGGCAGTGTTCCTCTAAATCCTCAGCTCCTAACCGTTCTTTCTCAGCACTACCCCTTAACCTTCAATGATTTGCCTCGAACACAAAGCTAGGATTTAATTAAACATTTGCTTCTTCAAAAAGTTTTCCTTTCATAAGGCTTTAAAATAAAATAAAAAAGTATACTTAAATGGGAAAGCTACAGGATGATATATCTAAAATAGCTATAATATAAGCTAAAATACATCATACACTTGAGAAAGTGCTTGCCTTTGCTGCCTTGTCAGTGCATGCAAATCCAAAATTTCAATAATCCACACTGTACTTACAAAACCCTCTTCGCCTTCACTTTTCTGACATGTTTGTCCAGTTTGAGTTATTTAAAAAAAAAAAACGCCGTTAGCCACGTAGAAAGGCTTGTTTAACTAATGTTGTTTTATGTTTAGCAATTCTTAGCAAAAGACAGTTATCATAAGTGATTCGATGATTTTTTTTACATAGGTCAGAATTAGCTGCTACAGTGTTAAAGATTTTAATTAATATACATTTTTTCATTTGTAAAAATTTACATATAATTAAAACTTAACATAACGTGTCGACATTTCCATTACAGTCTAACAACCCCTCCCACACACACCCACAAGTCCACCACAAACCCCTGGTGGGGAAACTCTGCTCTGTGTGGTTGCAGATTTGATCCTAGTTGTCAGTTTAAAATGAATCATGAATGACATGTGATCTGTGGTCTTCAGATGTATCATTCAGAGAAAGAAGGCAGCAAGAACGAGAAGAGCGCCTCTCTCTGGTGCTGTGGAGAAAGCCCCTCCAGACGCTCCAGTATTCTTTCTTAGAGACGCTCATCACTTTGAAGGAGTGGACATGGACGTAAGCACCTTGATCTCATTGTTTTTCACACGCTTTGTGTATGTGCAGGGTTAAAGCATAATGTGACTTCATGTTGAGGGCAAAGACCCTCTTTCACCTTTGACATTAAGTGAACTTGATATGAAGATATGAAGTGAATATCCTTCTCGGAAACTCAGCCTCATCCAAAACCACCCTCATTGTGTGTCAGATTAAAGCACATAAAGCACAATGAATATTTCTAGCACAAATCACAGACGCGGGTTCACATAACTAATGAAAATATATAGCTCACAAAAATGTCTCACAGTCCAGGGGGGTGTTCTTCGTACGTCGCTAACTCAGTTAACTGGATTTGATTGTTGTGGATTTGTCCTGATCTTGGATTGTTTCGTTCTTCGATGCTCATCTCGCATTTGCTGTCATAGCAACATGTCCGTAAGCTTGAACCTGCTAGGTAGCAGGTTTATTTCATGTAAACAGGATTAAGGCTGCGCTCCTGCCGGGTTATGATTGGTTGAAATGGTGAGGTCACATCTGATTGGTTAAAGAGCGCTGACGTGGACTGACTCACGTGGGGAAAGAAAAGTATCTTGCATGCATATATATATATATAAAATAAACAATATAAAAGTATACATGTTTTTGAAAAAAAATTCATATTTCTATTTTTCCATATTTATTTTCATATTTCTTATTTTATATTATTTTCTCATGTAATTTGTAAACCATATGCACATATTATGTTCTAATATAATATTTGATAGTGATTATGTGTGTGTGGTGGGGGGGGGGTCCATGGCAGGGAAGCATTTCTGTGCTTAACACGTGGGGGGGGGCATTTCAGCGCATAACAGGTGTAACAAAAAAAATTGAGCTTGTTCTTTTGTCATTTCGTCAACCAATCAAAGGGCTTGTGATCAGTGTTTCTACTGTCGATGCATATCGCCTTTTAAACCAACGCACGAACGCACAATAATCCTAGACAACTCAATCCGGCCATACTAATCATCAACAACAGGTGTGCTCGAAGAACCAACTTAGCCAGGTCTTAATTAACACGATGATCTCATCTTAGATGTGTCAATTCATCCCGGATGTTTCAAGCGACATACGAAGAACACCCCCCAGGTTAGGCTTACTAGTACACATTTATCTATTAATAACAAAAACTACTGTGGTCAGAGTTCAATACTCAGTAAACACAGATATGTGGTGTGTATATATATATATATATATATATATATATATATATATATATATATATATATATATATATATATATATATATATATATATGTACAGGGTGTGTGTGTGTGTATACATATGCATCCAAAAAATGTAATATTGTGGAATCTTTTTTTATTATTCAAAAAGTGAAACTCATTTCTAGATTCATTACCTTAAAATATTTTTAGCCTTTTCTGTTTTATGAACTTAATAAGACTCAATAAGACTACTGCATCAATGCGGCATCTCGTGGAGGCGATCAGCCTCCAGGTGATCTGTATTGTTGAGTTGGGTGTTTCTCATCTTCCTCTTGACAAATGCCCATGTAATGGCTGAGCTGATATTATGGTCAGCAAACTGGTTTTTGGTAGTTATGTCACTGTGGCCAGGTGCTAAGTCCTGTTGGAAAAAGAAATCTCAAAAAAGCCTGTCAAGAGCCAGAAGAATGGAGTGCTCTAAAATCTCCTGGTAGACAGTGGTGTCCTGGTGTCCAGCTGATGACATGCCACCCTGAATCATACATGCATGCATAGATACGTACATACAGAGGGGCCAGAAATGTATACACACTTCATTAGGGCTGCAACAACTAATCGATAAAATCGATAATGAAATTCGTTGTCAACGAATGCCGTTATCGATTAGTTGGGCTGCTCACGTTATTGAGGCGCGCGACCACAAGATGCACAAATACACACACAGATACACCGCCGCTCGCGCAATGGAGGTTACAGAAGCGTTTGCAGGAAAAAGCGCGCGCCCCAAGTCCTCCAAGGTATGGGAGTAATTTACATTAAACACCTCTTATCGGGCGTTAAAATCGAGCGGTTTTCTGCCGTTCGTAGTGTCCAGTGACCGCGGATGAAGCGCCGAGGGTTTTCTACACATGTGGGAGTCCCTAGCAACGAGAAGGAATTGGCCACGCCAAAAAAAAAAAAAAAAAGGAGTCAGTGAGAGAGTTCACACGGGCTTTGGTGACGTGCGTTTGTTCGGCTGCGCGGTTATACGGAGTAAAAAGAAAAAAACGTTGCATGCCGCTTTTTCTTGGCGTTCAAATCCCAACGAACGCAATGAAAACACTTCTAGTTCGTTTTCTTCATGTTCATTTTACACTTCGGAGGACCGGATATATCCCATGATCCTACAGGCTATACACAGGGAAATGCGGGAAAAAGGGCAAAATAAACAGAGTAAACACAGTAGCCGGGTTTTTTTTTTTCTCTCCCTACGTCGCCGTATTATGAGAATGTTTAAAACAATAAGATTAATGTCTAGTGTAGCAAAATGGTCTCTCTCTCTCTCTCTCTCTCTCTCTATATATATATATATATATATATATATATATATATATATATATATATATATATATTCTTTTTTTAATTATTATTATTGAGACAACAAAAAAGGATAAAATACACGAGAGGATCGAAATAATGTATAAACCGAAGTCTAGAAGTCTATTATTCTTCTTATTAAGTTGAATTAATTTAAGAGAATTTAAAATTGAGGTCATTCTTAATAACTGAAGTTAGTCAGTGTATTTTTTAAACTATATACTGTCAACTTGCCGTCTGCAATTTCTGTTAAAAACAAAAATGTTGATTTACATAAAATAAGGTTTAAATGTCAAAATTAAAGATCATTAAACTCTATACATTATGTGGCTTTTTAATTTTTTAAAGTTTACTTTTATACATAAATAATACCCTGATTTATGGTTTTATATAGTTAAGCAAAACATCAAATCAAAGCGTTCAGTTTTATCTGATTAATCGATTAATCGAAAAACCAATCGCCCAACTAATCGATTATCAAAATAAACGTTAGTTGCAGCCCTACACTTCATCATGAGAAATATATACATAATATAAATACATAAAAAGTATTACTAAACTTAGCATAAATATGAGTAACATGCAGACAAAGTGCATATATACAGTACAGTGACACAGTTGTTCAAAAATGGCTCTGATTCTTTTATTGTTGTGACGACAGACAAAAATTGCCTCCATTAGTTTAAGTGGGAACAATATTTGAAACCAAAGGAGCTAAGAAAAAAACAGTAGTTTTTATAGTATGATCACACCTGAGGGAATGGCATCAGACACAGTGGAACATTCCTTTGCAGATACAGGAATGGAATAAGCGGAAAGAAATTCTGTGTAATTGTACAATTGGGCATTTGGTTTAAGCAATTGACAAACTAAGATAATATTATTGTTAAACCAGTTTGCCCCAAAAAAGATAGATGTGTTTGTGTAAGTATGTTCCTATTATTCCACATAAAAGATGAGAGACCAGAGGGCTAACGTATTGTTTATGGAAGTCAGAAAGTTTTATGGGGATTTTGATGTCATCGTTACAAACATGCAGAAAATTCAGACTGTGGGATAGCATTTCAAATAGAGTTAGGCTCATGTAGGGGAAAATCAGATGATAAATTTTTTTATATAAGTAATTTAAGTGTTTTTTCCCATACAAAATCCAATAACATTGTGATATATAAAGAAAGTTCTGCATATGCAAGTCTGCACAGACCTTCGTCTATAGAATGCATAATTGTGATGAATCACTCTGAAGCGCTGCTTTATTTTGGGACTTATTGCTAATGGAAGGAAAAAATGGAGGAATATCTTTTTTTTCTTTTTTTTTTCAGTGTTCATATTTCAGAAGTTATCATTTTAAAAAGGCATTAGCTTGCATTTGTCTATATTCAAGCACAAACCAGAGACTTTAGAGAATAAATCAGTTACATCTAATGCAAAATAAATTTTTCTCTGTCTTTCAAAAACTATTAATGTGGTCTCATCAGCCAACTAACTGATGATAAAATATCTCCTTGCAACCCTGACACCACTCATCAACTTTTCCCTTCAGGGTCCATTTTAAGCGATAATTTACCAATCATATTTACATCATTTTCGACTTCGACAAAGTGGGAAACAGGAAATTTGGGTTTTGTTTGCTATAGTCTAGCCAGATAACTTGAATGAGTGATGGATATTTAGGGACGATTTTTACTCTTTTATTTCTGATATCTAATTTTTATGTCACTTCGTAAACAGGGAATTGATTTCTTTTATGGCAGCATTTTATGTCATGAAAAACACATTCCCTATTTACTATGTAGAGAAAAAAGTATTTACTCTAATGTCCAAAAATAGAAAAACCGCCATCACCAGTAGAAAATAATGTTTTTAAAAATATATTTAAACTAACCCTCATTTAAAAGAACCATTGCACTATTTGCTATAGATATTGCTTTTACTTTTCTTAAACAATGTAACGTCTAGTTCACACTAGACTTCTAGCAACTTGGATTCTGTGTCTCTTCCTCTACACTCTGGGACCATGATTTTCAAATGAAATACAACATTTACTTTGATCTGAAAAGAGGACTTTCGACCACTTAGCAAAAGTCCAGTTCTTTCCTCCTTTGCCCAGGTAAGATGCCTCTAACGTTGTCTCTGGTTTAGGGGCTTGATACTAGGAATGCAATAGTTGTTGCCCATTTCCTGAACACTTCTGTGTGTGGTGGCTCTTGATGCATTGACTCCAGCCACACTTAGCTTTTTGCGATACAATCAAAGTTTTTGAATCGGCTTTGCTTGACGATCTTCTTAAGGTTGTAGTCATCTTTACATGAGTGTTTTTCTATACAGCACTCTGTGAACAGCCAGTCTTTTCAGCAATGACCTTCCACTGGACAACTGTTAAATCGGCAAACTTCCTCATGCATGTAATGAACTAGACAGAGAAATACACAGTATTTACATTGTAAGAATAGTAATTTGCTCAAATTCAAAATAAAATATCAGAATATTGAGATATTGTTTATTATTATTATTATTATTATTATTATTATTATGAGCTGTAAGCTGTAATAATCAAAATGTAAGCAAAAAGTTTAAAATATTTCACATTACATGTAATTAATCTATAATATGAGTTTTACTTTAATTTATGAAAGAAAATGAAAACTTTTATTATAAACTTCATATTCTAATGATGAAAACCTTATTAAAAAAATATCATATTCCAATTTTTCAGGATGCAATGTATACATACACACTTGCACTCTCTCTCTCACACACAGATACACACGCACACAAACCCACAAGTTACTGTAATTTGAGGGTAAATTTCATGTCTGTTGATGTCGCTTCTACATTAGATTCAATATTATTGTCATTGTGGAAAGTACATGAAAGGCAATGAAATCTAACCAAAAATATTAAATATTTACAATAAATAACAAACATATTAAGTGAGGGAATGGATCTATATGTATGAGAGTGATTCATGGGTGTGTATATAATATAATAGTAATATATACCACAACTTGGAAAACATTGTGCAGTAGATGACGTGTCAAGAACTGGATAAGACTCTACACAATTTACTTATGTACACATAAATGTCTTTGTTATACTGTCTGATACAGAATAAATATGGATGTTTGTATGTACAGTATTATATACACACCCATGAATCACTCTCATTCTTATGAATATAGATCCATTCCCTCATTTACTACTTATAGAAAAATTGCTGTCACCAGTAGAAAATAATGTTTTAAAAAATATATTTAAACAAACATACAGTGTTATGTTTGTCTGTGCTTTGAGAGTCAAAAACACTCAGACTCAAATTCCTTTTGTGTATCATCACACTTTGCAACTCTCAAAGTACAGACAAACAATACTGTATGTTTGTTTATAGACAAGACACTATAGATAGTAAGTACATGTAGTAAATAAAGTGTATTTATTTCCCTTAAATATTACATTTTATGTATCACCTACCTTTGCAAATTAACCATTTTTCCTATGTCCTATATTGTAGTTGAGGGTTTCTTGGTTTCAAATTAATGTATAAAAACCATTAGAGGTAACAATATATATTTTTCATTCATTTAAAAAGTCTAAATACTAACAAATAATATTTTAATGTTTATTTTAAATAATTAAAATGTATCAGTTTATTAATGTCCACAGAAGTTCTGTAAATTAAGTTACTAACAGAACTTCGTTCTGTAACTAACAAATTATTTGTTACAATGCCATGTGATTAAAATGACAAGATTATCTCATTCTTCTCTGTCGCATGTTTTAAACACAAGGTGGTAAGTGTTCGCTCACAAAAAAAAACTATAATAGCTCAATTATGTTACATTCACTGTTACAAATTACAGATTATTTATGAATATAAAGTATTTGTTTAAATTATGTTAAACTGTCCAGGAAAATGAGAAGAGGCTAGTCAGGTTAATCCTACCACTGAAATATGGGTAAAAATAAGGAAATTGTCAATTGTTTTACCCAGTAGTCTACATAGTTTCTCAGAGAAAACAAATTGTTAATTGTTTGTTCATTGTTATAGCTTTGTGAATAGCAGATATGTTATACTAAAGGAATTTACTGACTTAAACCACTATTTGTTCTATTCAGAAAGAGTAAACTTTTATTTGTGAAATGTACCCCAACTTATATAATGACTTAAATATATGTATGCATTTCTTTCCCACAAAACGTTAGTTGTTCAACTAAAATGTCAACATTGCAGGCCAATGTTTATCAGAAAAGAGGGTAACACAAAAACACTTTTCAGGGGGGAAAACAAACATATAATGAATGAATTGTCAGGTATTGTCTGCAAACAAACAGAAGATGCAAATAGGACAAAGTCCCCAGTAGAACTATGGCAGTAAAATTCTACCTGTGTCTAATGATTTTTTTTTTTTTTATCAAAAGCATTGTCACAGCAAATATTTAATTATAAGTTGACTGCTGTTTATACTGTTTTATGTAGAATGTTAATGTTAATTAATGTTTTTATATGGTTTTAAATATGTTGCCTATGCGTAATAATCTAATATGAATAATTTTTTGGATGTTATTGGATATTTAAAAATTAATTGTATATTACTACTGGTTTTACAGCTCATATCATTTATGACTTACAGTAAGGGTCTAAAATTCAAGTATAACACAAGTGAAAAATGCTTCAGTTTTGCATTTAACTCTATATTTCATGAAACGGTTACAAATTGTTAAATTAACAACAGCTTGAATGAAAAGTAAAACCTGAGATAATGACAATTTTAGAGTTTGGTATTTGGTTTGTCCTCTATTTGCTTTCCTGACAGAGTGCCCTTGAGCTGGTGTGGACTGTACAAGTTTGTGCAACCATGTGATTCATTTTTAGCTCAAATACATTCGCCTTAGCATACATTGTTCAGTTGAAAAGATTAGGCAAGAGGGAAATCTCAGTTGTTGTACAAGACATTTAACACACCCAGTATTATAAAAAAAAATAGTACATTACCATGAATGGTACATATTCAAACAAAAATCATGTTTTTATAAATTGTTAAAACCTTGAGTTTTTAAAAATCCAGATTTTCATTGTGATCTCAGACTTTTGGTCCCATCTTTAGCTCAACATCCTTTTTAACTAAACTTTAATGTTAAAATGGCTGCTGGACTACCTCCCCCACCTCATACCTACCACATGGACATAGTGATGTGAGGGGTGTAAATGTCACTAAACATGAACCTCATGCAGGAAGGGCCAGACTTCAACAGATTTCCACTATGGACAACATATATTGCTCGGTTTCTATAATAAAATATGGTCTGTTTTGTAGCAGTAAATAAATTGGTCATTTTATTTTCCAAATGAATACTGTGGAAAATATTTTGAAAACCACACAACATAACGTCCTCTGTTTATAGACACCCCTATGGAGGAGAATGTAAGAGAACAACTTTATCATGAAGATCTAGACTTGTTTGCAGTGAAAGCATTACATTCTATTTACAATCATATTATACTTAGCATTATGTGGCACTTTAACTATAAAAGTTTTTCCTGTAAGTTATTACTGAAACAATAATTTACTAGGTCAAGCTCATTAATTTAAAGCTGTCATTTTCTTTGCAGCTGGCACTACTGAGTTACTGTTACAGAAAATTCATCAATACCTTCTCCCTAATCATATTTAAGAACAATACGTGTATGATAATAATGTGATGATAAATTATAGATTAATAGCTTGTATTCAAATTAGTGCAACAAGCTGTGTTGTGTGTGGATGAAATGGAAAATATAAAATTAATATATTAATAAATTATCTGGAAAATTTGAACGTTCATATTTTTAAGCTCTCCAAGTGAAAAATTTGTATTAGGAATGCAAATCAGTAGGGACCAGTCAATATGATATCACAATACTCGTTTGCATTGCGATTGTGTTAATGTCACAGTTTTATAAATATCCAATTAAAATGTTTATTTTTTTATTTTTTTTTATTTTGCTACAATTCTAAACAAACTTCCCCCTGCCTGCAAATATTTGAATAGATTAGAGCTCGATTTTGCAAACATATTTAAACGTGCAAAAAAAATAATATAGATATATATATATATATAGATATAAAGTCTTATATATAAGAGTTTATTTTTTCATATAGTGTTTGAGTAGATTTGTATATATTTAGTCATAGATAGTATGTTTATTAATCATATCACAGAAATATTTAAATATTTCAGCCTTTTTATTCCCTTTTGGCCAAAAAAAAGTCAACTGCATGTTTGGTGTCAGGTGGTTATTAGGCTGAAAGTTTTGACAAAAGATTGAAGACTTTAAATAAGTTGAAAACAAAGTGTCAAATCTACCACTTCACGAAATGATTTTGATGATGATAATTTTGATGATTCAATGCGCTGGTTGCTTACTTTGGTCTCATTTTAATGGTCCGAGCCATTAGAATAACCTTCGGTTCAGTTTAATTCAGTTGTATTTGAATAACAGTAGAAATTGTCAAACAACAGCTTTACAGAAAAATAAATATTATTACAATACTCTTTAAAATAAAAAAAATAATATATTTATAGCTTGGTCAAATTGTACTTAACAAACAATTTGTAAAAGTATTGTGTTGAAAATGTACGTTGTTTATTACTGATCATGTATTATAAGATTGTGGGTTTGTTTTTGCTGACTTATATATTTTTTATTAATAGTAAACATTAGTTTTACTAGTTAGTTTAGTTTTTTTTAATAAACATTATTATTATTATTGTTATTATTATTATTATTATTATTACTTTACACCTAGGAAGTTGAAAGGGTGTGCAAATGCTAAAAAAATCCCTGGGATTTGGGGTTCATGGGAGAAATGTTTTAATACTTTTTTGTTGTTTTTTAAAATAAAATCATTAAATGTAAGATATTGCTGGACAATTAATCAAAGCATTTAGAATACGAAATTGAAAATTTTAAGTAGTAAAAGGCTGCAATTTATTACAGATAATATACACTTAGTTTGAAATTTATGGAGAGTTTGTCACTAATTTAATTATTTGTTCGTTTTTTAAAAACTTTTTGAGGTGATAAAGTTTGGCAAACATTCTCTTAATGAGATCATTAGTGTCATTATTGGGTTGCCAGCCTAGATATGTCTGAATGCAAAATGGTTATAATAAATATGGCTATATTTGATTAAATATCAGTTAATATTATGTCAAAGTAAGAACAATGTGGGGCTTTTGTCTTAATTTTTTTTATTAAATACTGCAGAATATATGTAGATGTTGTTAAACATCTATTTTTCTTTTTCTTTTCTTTTTTGTCTTTGACTATAGGCTCTGGTACAGAAGATATTCTGTGTTTTTGATCCTAATGCTTTTTTCAGTCTTCACAATGGCCTATTCAATAGAAGGATCCCATCAAACGGTGAGCTATTCATATTTTCATCAAAGAGTGCATTTAGAGTGCATTTATTTTTTGACATTTTGTGGGCTTTGGCTAGGCTGGGCTCTATACAAGAAACAAATTGCTGAACATATTTCTGTTCCAAATGCTTAGTTTTCCGCTTGTTCTGGTTTAAAATTTTTATCAGTAGGCTCAGTTTATTTTAAACATAGTACCTGCATATGAAAATTTTATGTGGTATTAATATTTGTATATTTCTATGAAAGTAGTTTGGTTGTCAATTCAGATTTTTCATTTGTTCATTCTTTTATACGATTGTTTTTGTATTTACAGCAAACAGTGTTGTTTTTTTTTTTTTTTTCGAATTAAGGTAAAAAAACAACAGTACCTGCTTTGTACTGTATGTAAGTGCAAATGTAAATTTTGCATATGGCAGGAATATCTCTTTTGGTCGATTCACGGTGTGTCTTTCTATTGTCTATGCTTACAAACTTTATGTAAGCATATTTATGAATAATTTGTATTCTGAGTTAAGGATTTTTAGTGGGTTGACAGATGCGTGAAGTAAACATGATTCATATTTGGTCTTTTTATAAGCACTTTTCTCCCCAAATTTGCTATTGAAAGCAGTATTCAAGCATGAACAAAGAAATAATTTATAATGAGCTGTAACACGCCCTGAAAAAAGAAAACGCTTGTGAGAAATAAACACATTTCTTCTCTAATTTTCTTTTTTTTTTCCTTTTTTTTTCTTTATCTTATTTGTGCAGTTTTTAAAAGCTTCTAAGCTAAAGTGAATAATTTTGCCTTAATTGTGAAGTGTGTCTATGCAGTATTGGGATTTTAAGATTGTCATTGTTATATTGTTCATGTGTGTGTAAACAAGTGTTAAATATATCGTGTTGTCACAAAAAAAAAAATCATAACACGTGTAAATGTACTGTCTATAGCAAATAAAATGAGTTTTGATTCTGACAGTAAGTAACAAAGTAAAACAGGATTTTTTACTGTGGAATTTTGTGATATTTAAAGTACAGATACTTGAGAGAAGTATAAAGGAATCCTGTTCAGCATGGGCAACTATTTATATTTACATGCTGGACGTTTTACATAAAGGGATTCAACAAACCTGTTTCATCGATTTGATGCTCTTTTATTTTAACGGAGGTGTGTTTTTAGGTTTTTATTTAGGCTTTTTTTTTTGTTTGTTTGTTTTTTGGAAGGGTCTCCAAGTCCTAAAAGTGTTAAATAGGGAAATAGGGCTTTGTAGTTTTTTGCTGAGATTAAAAAAACTGCATTTCTTTATGAACTTGTGAAAAAGTGAAGCTGGTGAAAGAATGTATAGCTGATGAAAGTATGAAGTTTTTTTTTTATTTCGGCAAATTAATGTGGAATTAAAAAGCGGAATAAAGGGCTTTTATAGGAAATTGTAGTGGAAACACCATTTCTGAATTTTTCTTATGACAGCATGTTGCATATCAGCCTGTATTACCACTTTTGTTGACAATGCTTTATTTAGATTTGTCTCACACTATAGTATCTTAATCTTTTTTAAAGCAACACCCATTCACAAGGCATCTCTGTGCTGTACATGCTTCTCCTTGTCATTGTCACTATTTGCTAAATGAGAGATATTTAAAAAAGTGTTTTTTCTTCTTTTTTTTTTCTTTCACCTTGCAGTATGTACAGTACATGGAGAAGAAGATCCTGTGGTGTGCCTACTGGGTAGGCTTGGGCATTTTGTCTTCAGTAGGGCTTGGCACAGGCCTTCACACTTTCCTTCTTTACCTGGTAAGAGAAGCAGTGATGGAACGTACAGATAAGAAATAATCCTGGTATTCTAAAATATCCTGTGTTTTTGTTTTATTTTTTTCAAATTCAAACACATTGACAAAAACTATTTGGATTTTCTAATGAATTTTAGCTAGAGGCCAAACTAAATGATGCGTCACATTCAAATATGGAAGTCCCCCATATCAACTGTCAGCTAATCCAAAAATAGAGCCATAACAGCGCTCCGTAGCTATTAGCTTATTACTGTTTTATTAACAGAATGTTGAGAAACATCCTAGTCAAATTCTTTTTGTTATTTTGATCACATTTGCCGGTACTTTCAAACAACATGTGATGAAATGATGTAGCGGAGAGTTGAATAACTGATTTAGTAAAAATCTCTATAACTTCTCTTTGTTTCGCATGGCTTGTCTGTATGATGGAATGACGTGCTCATCAGCACTGACTCAGGCTCATCAGACGGTGGTCAGGGCCGTTGATTTCTGGTCAGCTCTGATGAGGTCATTGCGACGCGCTAATGACTCGCATGTGGCGAGTGTTCACACTGAGCTTACTGACAAACAGGGACGTGAAACTGCCAACGTGGTGTGGTTTCGAGTCTGGCCCTTGAGACATGAACACCATGTTTTCTCTTTTCTTTGAAAGAAACATGTTTGAGTCAATCAGTTTGGGCTGTGGGCCTAGTTACTAGCTGTGCAAGTGTGCTCTCTGACAATACCGGATTAACATGTCCCAGTGTAAACGTGACGCATCAAGCTAAAAAAAAAGACAACATGAAACGAGAGAGTGTTTGTAATATTTTTGCTGAGTGTGTAATAGTGTCTGGATTTTATTATGGACTGAACACAAACACTTTTTCACTAAAGAAGGTGACCTAATGCCTCTTTGTCTGGGAAAGCGAATTATTTTAACGCTTCTGAGTGATCTGCTGTCACCTGATCAGGCTCTTCCAGCACTTCTGCGTCATGCCCAAATAGTGAGATCATCTTCAACTTGTGACTTGATCTGAGGCTTCTCCTGACTCGACAGCCGCAGCCATGCTGACTGCAGGCATTCCTCAGCTTAGCAGGCATCTAAGGCAAAAGTCTGAGGAACTACAGCATGCCTGAGCAGCTTTTCCTGTTACAACAATGTTCGCTATTGCTGACTTCCTTTCCCCTGCTACTTCCAGTGAAAGGCTTTAGTTTGTTCTGATGGCATCCACGCCCTTTAAAATAGGGTGTCTGACTTTTTTTTTTTTTTGTTCTTTTTCTTTTTTTCCGGTGTGACTCGAGATTCTCATTCTAACCAAGCAGGAGCCACACCTGATAAAACGCAGACCAAGAATGACTAAATGGGTGGGATCAGGGGTTGGAATGGAAACCTGCTCCCACACTCATTCATTTCAGATAAGATTTGATGCCCGTGCTTTAGCAGATTTAATAGGTGTTCTAGGGTTGACTACGACTAAACAGTGGAATGTAAATGTTTGTATATCTTGAATGCTTGTCCACCTTGAGGTCAGATTTTACAAATTTGCCTCCTAAAATTTATCTAAAGTGTATGCTAAATTTTTGAATTGGGTAATAAGTGAAATTATAAACAGGGGTGCACAAAACAGAACTTAAGTTCACTTTGGTTTGTATAGCGCTTTTAACAACGTTCATGTAAAGAAATATAAAACAATTCAGAAATAAAAGCTCTGCGACTGGGTCACTGTGTTACCCAGTCAAATGATTGAATTGATTCGAACAAAAAAGCATTTTGCGAGCTAGTCTCTAGTATGTATTAATATAGACTAAGGAAACCGTACATATTTTACGATCATCTTCTTCTAGCAAAGATAGTCATCCCTTTGACAAAAAAAAGTGAGACTATGAGAACGCAATCAAATCTGAAAGAAAGTTTAGTGTAAAATATTACTAAACAGATCTTGATTGCTTTCTGCTAACTTCAAAGACATGATTTGCTAGCAAGAGAGCAGGAAAATCATATTACTGCCTAGCACCAATCTTTATTTCTCATAATAATGTTTTCCTGATATTTGTTTTCCTGATTCTGAAAACAGTTACTGTCATCATTGAATGCACATCAAGCCACCTAGAAAAAAATTAAAAAGAAAAAAAAAAATCTATCATCAGCTAGAACATTCTGTACATGATGTGTGAAGTGAGATTTGGAACAAGTCCTGCTTATTGCTTTAGGTACAGAACTGAGGTATTGTGCTTTGTACCACCATGAAGTTAATTCATAAATTTTTATTCATACTTAATAAAACATTTTTGTGACTTTTTTCATTTTTTGTTGTTAAACCTACTTGCCTGTCAATCTTAGTTTCTTTGTGTTGCATTTCTGAATAATGGATTTTCTTAATGGTTGGTCATGGTTCCTCAAAACACTTTCTGTTCCCTTCTGTAGCGCTGTACGACGTCTGTTAAAAAAAAAAAACTTTTGCTTAACTTAACTGCTTATGGCAAACTGTTTGAGCATTCGCCCCTGTCTGAACTTTTTTCCAGTAATAAATAAGCATGACAACTTTTAAAGTAGACTTGGTTACTAATATTTAGGCCATTTAATAAACAGTGAATTCCGTGAAGAGTACAGTAGTCAGAAACCGAGATGAGAAGATGAAATGTTTTTTCACTTAACTCCAAGTTTGAAGATGTTTCCTTGAGTTTATTAAACGGTAAAGGGACCCCACCTGGGGGGTGGTCTCCTCTCGGTGGGGTCAGATCACTGACCGGTGTGTCAGGAGTTTGCAATGCGTTTGAGCCGTGCTGCTTTGTACATGGAACTCTTATCCCCCCCACCAAGATTCCCACACACTTTGCTGGACATCGCAGACTACAGTCTCTTTTTTTTTGTCTCAGTTGATTATGTTTAGTCTACTAGTTAGATACTTTGGTGAGCAATACACCCTAATACCCCCCACCCCCCGAAATGTCTGCCAAAACCATGCCAAGTGCATAGCGTGACTCGTGAGTTTAATAAAAGACAGTATGGGAAGTGTTGTTTTTAAAAGGTTGCAATGGTAGTGATGTATCATAAAAGCCAGTTGTTATGATTGGTGCTCAACCCTGATTAATACGCTTGTGATTTGTATCTCATAAAACCCCTCACTATCTTTCATCTATTGTTTTGTGTAATTATTTTTTTTTAAGAGAAAAGAACAGGAAAAGGCTTACAGGCATGATGCTTATCTCTACAGGGCCCACACATAGCCTCTGTGACACTGGCAGCGTATGAGTGTGGTTCCGTGAACTTTCCCGAGCCACCATATCCAACTCAGATTTTGTGTCCTGAGGAGGAGGGGGTGCCTGACAGCGTGTCCCTCTGGACCATTATGTCTAAGGTCCGGTTAGAGGCATGCATGTGGGTGAGTGGATATTTAATACACCTTACATGATTTACATAAAGATTTTTTTTGCACACTCACAAATGACTCAAAAAGACTGGAAAGTGGCGTGGCAGAACACTTTTTAAAAGTACCTTATGAATTAAGACACCTTTATTTACATATCACCAGTAAAAGCTTGAATCATGAACAGGAATTGCATAAATGCAAAATAAAATGCATAAATGAAAGGATAAAAAACAGGACGCCTCAATAACACGAGAATAAATACATTCTGAAATTGGACGTAAATGTGGGGATGCATTTATAAATGTCGGGTAGTCTAACACAATCTGCAACAAAGAACTGGCCATCATAAAACCTGAGAGCCAGTAAATAGTTGAACGCTGCTGTATTCTGTAGTCTTAAGAGCACAAAGGAGGTCAGCGGTATAGCTTGGTGCCGTACTGTGTAGAAACTAACAAATAAAACCCCTAAACTCGTCCTGTATTTGACTGATAGCCTGTACAAGGAGGTTAGGACAGGCGAAAGCCTTCTTTATGTTCTGATGATGCTCAGGAGACCAGGAGCTGAAGGCCAGACATAATTGTCTCACATAAAGGGAATTTAAAATTTCCATACAAGTTGGAAATGAAAGCAAAAAAAAAAGTTTCACAATTTTTGTGTAAAAGTGAGCAATGTAATTTTTTCCCCCTATTTTATCTTTTATTATATAAGGGCTTTAAATTAAGTAAAATTAGTAAAATGTTGTTCAATATAATAAAGTATTGATATTGAAATACACTGTCATAAAAGTTTTTTTGAGATAGTATGGGTGTTATGGAGGATATCTATTCATAACTTTTAAAAAATACATTCTGTAAAAAAAAAAATACAAAACAGATTATTTTTCTAATGTTAAAGATACATATTGTATGTGTATATATGTGTATGTATATATATATATATATATACACACACACGCACACACCAAGTTTGGTAGTTTGGATTTATTTTCTGCATTTTTGAACAAGAATGTTTATTCGAAAACTGTGAAATAACACATATAGATTTTGGTGATTAAGTAACAACAACAGCAACAGTCAGTTTTAAGACACGACGGCCAGCTATTCTGGAACAGTTCTTGCAAGAACAGTATTGCCAAGTGTGTTTGCATAACCCATCAAGCACAATGATGAAACTGGCTCTCATGAAGACCATCCCAGGAAAGCAAGACCAAAACTTACCTCTGCTGAGGAGAAGTTTATTTACCAGTTACCAGCCTCAAAAATCACCAATTAACATCAACCCAGATTAGAGCTGTTGTGAAGACTTTACAGATCATAAGTAGCAGACACATTTTGATATCCACTGTTCAAAGGAGATCATTGCATATTTTGGATGCCTTCAGTATTGTTTTACTATGTAGAAGGAAATAAAAATCACAACTTTCAAAAACCTTTCAACGATAGTACACACAGTATATAGATTTTTTTCCCCCTGTGATGTGTGTTTTCTGGCAGTTTATTAGCCAACCTAAAAATTGTAATACATATCATTTATCATATAAAATGTCTTGTAGCATAAAAAAAAAAAATATATATATATATATATATATTGCGGCATATTTTAATTCTATACAACTTAGTTAATGTGAATGAGAGCATTCGTGTCAGCATTCGTCTGTGGGTTTTTATTTGTCATTTTGAGCATTATTCAAAATGAGTCAAAGTTTAGGGCATGGCATGAATAAACGCTTCACTCATTTTTTCTTTTTGTTGGTAATATACATGTTTTGATCAGGGAGCTGGTACTGCTATTGGAGAGCTTCCTCCTTACTTCATGGCACGCGCAGCCCGTCTTTCTGGAGCTGAACCGGATGATGAGGACTATGAGGAATTTGAAGAGATGCTGGAACAAGCAGAGAGCGCACAGGTGAGGAATGTGTTCAACATGACGCATAAGCATTGCACATCAAAAAACGTGATGCATTGTTGTGTTGCGTGATAACATTGTTTGTAAAGATATTTTTTAATCATTTTAACAGCTTTCTTAACCAACTGTAGAAGTTAGAACTGTATAACTTATCTTCTTTTTGCATCATCAAACGAGTACATATATGAGTCACAGGAAGCATGTTTCACTGGTAGTGAACTCAGTAGCACCTTGCTCACCTTGCACATTAGAATTAAGTACTTTTAAGGGCATTCCACAAGAGCTATTTTTCTTACCCCTCCCCTTAACCTCCCCATGGACATGAGGGTGCTAATCCCCCCTCTAGACACCAGGTTATTGGATCCTGTCAGCTCTCTGATAGATCTCGGTGACTACCTCAGTGTTGTGGTTTACTGTTCCTGGTCATGTGACGACTTCTTTGAAAACCCCTCCCTTGACTTCCAGTAAACCCTTTGAGCAGTGGGTGACTCATAATGAGAGCTTCCTTTTAATTATATGCCGTTAGTGTCTGAGTGGACCTCACGTGGACTGTTCCTTTCACCGGCAGTATTTTAATTGGTTAAATACTTAAAGCAGAATTTGGTGTGGTACCTTTCAACAGATGCATGCTGCTTCAGCAAAAAAAAATCTCCCCCTGACCCCTTTTTCCCCCCTGTTCACCGGCCTGCTACGAGAGTCTAAAATAGACAGTTTCATTCTGTTGTCTGTTTCAACACCCTGTACTCTGGAAGCAGCTCTTTTTTTTTTTTCTTCTTTTTTTTTAACGCACGCCTGATTTCATTGCTCAACATTCTTTCGACATATTATCTCTCAGAATTCTACATGTTTTTACTTTTTACAATTCCAGTGAAATTATTTTATCAATGAATTGCCTCAGGACCCCAGCTAATGATAAAATCTTACATTCTTTGCTAAGACAAAGGAATTCGGTTCCAAGTGTGTGTATGTGTGTATATGTGATATATATATGTGTGTGTGTGTAAGCGCGTGTAAGAAGTGTGTGTTTTTGTGTGTGTGTATACACACACATTTCATTTTTATAACCCTTATTACAGTTATTTTCTGTTAGATACACTGTATGTGTGGTTTTGTATCATAAAAATGAAAATTTTAATTTCTTCTTTCCAGGATTTTGCAACAAGAGCTAAACTTGCTGTACAAAACTTGGTTCAGAGAGTAGGATTCTTAGGAATTCTGGCCTGTGCCTCAGTAAGTGCTCTCTCTTTCTGTTCTGTTACCATATTCTATATTTACAGTATGGTACTGTACGTACAGTCTCCTCCGAAAGATTTGGAACAGCAAAGCCAGTTCTTTTCTTTTTGCTACACAGTGAAAACATTTGGCTTGAATTTGGGATGAATGAGACAGCAATTTGTAACGTCCTGAAAAAAAAAAAAAAAAGAAAGCACAGATATACTTACAACCGGATATTTTAAACTGATCAGCCAATGAAAACAACAACAGAAATACAAAAAAAATAAATAAAAAAAATTGTAATAAAACCCTAAAACAACAGTCATAGACATGACTAACAACCTCCACACGGGAATTCACAAAGAAATAAAGAGATGAGCCATGAAAGTTCTGGACCCCAAATTAACCTCTATGAAAGTGCTGAAAATGTCAAGGTGTGGAGAAAGAAAGAATTTGCTCATGATCCGAAATGTACAATATACTCTTATTCGTGAAACATAGAATCTGGTTTACTAACATTTCTTGTGGATTTAATTCATGACAATAGCTAAAGAAAATAATTAAAAAGTCTACAGACTCGACGGATTCGGTGTGCCAAAATTTATAAAGAAGTGCATCTAATTTAATGAAGAGGAACTTCCACATCATGCAGCAAAGCAATAACCCAAAACACTCTGCCAACACAACAAAGGTTTGTGAGGAAAAAGTGGAAGGTTTTAGTCTGGTAAGGTCAATCATTAGACAATTGGACTTAACCCATTTCAGAATCTATTTAGCTCTCGAAGAGACTGAAGGTAGAAACCCTGCAAAGAAAAAGAAAAAAGAAAGAAAAAAAACATTATTCTAGAGAAGTATCACAAAAAAAAAATTCCTATATTTTTGCTTACTTAAATTAAGTGGCCTATGTTTTAAGTTTTCATTGTTTTTTTTTTTTTTTTTAATATTAATGTTGAGAAACTATTTAATCCCACTTCCCATGTCTCCCAGATGATTATGATTTAGAATCTCAAAGTGTCTCTCAGGGAATATTTATTTCCCTTTACACTCTCTTCTCCGGCTTACTCATAAGGGATTAAATGATGCATTTAAAATCTATATCCTGAAATTTTTATTTTTTTGCAAAGCCTTTATATTACAACATCCATTGTTCAAAGCTCTATACAGACACAGTCAAATTAAAATATCAGACAATTAGAGCTGAAATTCTGATCTGTCATTTCATGTCCATCTTCTACCCTCAAGCCCATGTGTCTTCAATGTATAGCAAAACAAAAGAATCACTGATAGTTTTAGGAGGGACTGTTTACATGTATACACTTACTGGCCACTTTCTTAGAAACACCTGTACACCTGCTCATTCAGGCAGTTATTCACTAATTAATTAGTGCCTTGCAAAAAACTAATCAACACCAAGTTGTATCATAGAGGCCAGGGGCTTCACATCCAAACGAGGGAAACTGATTTCTGTGTGTTTGACTGTGACATGGCTGCTGGTGCCAGATATGCTGGTTTGAATATTCTATTCAGATACTCCTTTTTTCCCTCACACACGCAACAGGGTCTAAAGTTTTGCAGAATGGTGAGAGAAACAAAAAGCATCCATTGAGTGGAAGTTTTGAAGGAGGAAACGTTGAGAGAGATCAAAGGAGAATGATAATGATTTGAGTTGACAGGAAACTCAAATAACCACTCTTTACAACCGTGGTGAGCGAAAAGGCATCTCAGAGTGCACATTGCATCAAACCTTAAAGCGGACGTGCTACAGCAGTAGAAAACCACACCGAGTATTGCTTCTGTCAACCAAGAATAGAGGTTAAAGTAGGCAAAGGTGCATCAAAACTAGTCAGTTGAAGATTAGAAAAAGTGTAATCAATTAAAGTTTGTTACTTGATTGGTTGCATGAATTAAGCAGTGATAAAAAGAAACTTTAGTTGCCAAGCAAAAACAGTTAGTACAGTCCAGTGGAGACGATTTGATTTTGAAGGCTTTGAAAGAAATAACCATTACAACGCTAACTAGGTAAATTAAATAAATAAATAAATAATTGCAGAATGTGATTGCATGAATGAGCAGGGATACAGGTGTTGTTATTAAAGTGGCCAGTGAGTGTTTACTGCATATGTACACATAATTTCCAGAGAAAAAGGATGTTCAGAATGAATGGGCTTCATAAGCTGTACAACCAAAATACTTCCCCACATAGCTGAATTCTCAGAAAAGTCCTATTTCTCTGGAACATGGTGTCCTATGCTTGTGTGTGTGTGTGTGTGTGTGTGTGTGTGTGTGTGTGTGCATTGTCTCTTGCAATGAGACATTAAAAATGGAAAGAAAGAAAGAAAAAGCTAGATGCCTGTATTACACAACTGCATCCATGTACTCATTAGAGCAGTATTAGCCTAACGCAGTAATTTACTCTAAATCCCACAATGCATCCTGCATCGTCTTTCCTCTTCCTTAGTTACCAGTGTAACTCCTTACAGTGACGTCAAACAGAAAACTCACAGCAGAGAGATATGATGGTGTAATTTTCTTTGTAATGAGGTCTTAAAAACAAAATACCTCATCATTGATGCACAAAATGAAATGTTTCAACCTGAACAATGATTGATAAATAAAAAGCTGTAGTAGAAATTAGATTTTTTTTTTCTTTTTAAAATTTTAATCTGCTTTATTGAAAAGAAATGTAAAATCATAAAAACCAAATGATACAATTTTTTTTAATTAAAAACAGGGAAAAAAGGGGTACAGCATAGTACATGCATGTGTAGTTCTGTAAATTAGATTTACATAATAATAATAATAATAATCTAGTTCCTCAAAGAGTATTTAAAAACTGCAGCGTCTGTAAGCGTATAATTATTCATAAAAGTAAAGTCTGTTCACTTTTTCTTCATTTAAAAAAATGTTTCAGTACAAGTCTGCAGTTTATAGGAATATACCAATCTTAAAAATTAATACTTATTCCAGGAAAGACAAGTGAAAAAAAAAAAACTCAACATATTCTAAGGTTTGCTTTTACCCCCAGGAATACACAAAGTATAAAAGTAGGAAAGTTTATTTATGTATATATGTATATAATTTGTCTGGAACAAAATATTTTAACTAAATCCCGGTAGTGGTGTGTAAGTACAGATGCACAATAAATTATATATGAATTATTAAAATTATTGTTTGACTTTTTCGTTACAATTAAAACGAAATTTACTATGATATTCATGAGCTAAGCTAAAGGTGGTTTTCCATGTTTGTGGTCTAACTGTCTTAATTTAATTTTCATATACATATACAGTACCAGGCAACCAGTCTAGATTTTAAACACACTGTTTACAGTATATATATATATATATATATATATATATATATATATATATATATATTTATATATATATATATATATATACTCTTAAGTTAGAAAAATCCAACTAAAGAAAAAGTGTATATAGTACATTATAGTATTTAGTGCATTGAGATGTGTCAGAATTCGTGCTTTACAATTAATCACACAAAAACTGAAATCACGATATGGACCTGTGCACTAATTTACACACAAAAGTGTGTTAATTACGGGTAATATACACAGTCAGGCATTTATTTAAAGTTTGTCAATAATTTACTTTTGTTTTTTTATATATTCTTTTTTGTAATTTTGAGGTACTTAATAAATATTGCCAGTCATCCTTCTAATGAGATCATTTGTGGTGTTACGTAATGTTAACTTAGATAAATAAGTTTGAATACAAAATAGTAGTTTTTAAATACCAGAGGTTAAATTGCAATATGTGGGGGAAAAATTTTTTAAATCATGCAGCCCTAATTGAAATTTATTTTAATTTTATTAGAACTGTCTACTGTAAATCTAATTTAATCAGAAAAGGTCAAAATTATTTCTCTCTCTAATTAAATACTTCCAACCTGCCATGTATTTATGTTTTGGAGTTAACTAACTCTATTACTGTATTACATGTAAGTGTATAAATGCATTCATTTAGTTCTGCAGAAATGTAAATTTTCTTATTTAATAGCTATTAAAAAACTCCAGGTATAGGTCTGAAAATAATTTTACCTATTCATAAATAATACCTATACTGTTTTACATTTAGGATTAGCATTTAAAATATTACTGCTTAGATAAACATTTTCCCTCATCGCATTGGTGTATTTAAAGCAACTGCATTTAAAATAATGAAATGAAATGCAGTAAAATTTTGTTTCTGACTTATCACTATTTTTTTTCTAAAACATGCTGATTATAAGTTTTACATTTTGTTTTATTTATATCATTTAGACTATGTATTTATTTTAAACTGGCCAAAGAAAAAACTCCTGCCTGTAAATACTGTCCTTTTTTTTGGTACATTTTAGTTGGTTTATTAAATGACATAGAAGATCATTTTTTTCTTCTAAAAATTATTCAGATGCAACAAGCTCTCTTGCTTATAAATGCGAAGAAATAATTCCCTCATTTATAATCCTATGATTATAAATTAGTGACCCAATAGCTTTTTTTTCTTTTTCAGTACTCATCATTCTGGTACAGTAACCATGCCTACTAATAGATATTTAATATTCCTCTTTATATATAGTACTAAGCATTGGAATATTTTTAACGAACCACTTCAAAAATACAGGGAAAAAAATGATAAATTCTAAAAAAAAAAAAAAAAAAAAAAAAAGTCTAAGTCCTAACAACTCATCTAAAGTCTTTTTTAATGATTTACCGTTTTCTACATGCAATCATGGGTGGAATAGTTTAATGTTTAAAAAATACTTCAGCTAGGTTATCACAGACCTATATTTTTCCCCAACCTAATTATATTTCTTCTATGTGGTTCAGGATCATTCTCTTTTCTTTCTCTATGCTACCTGTTCTACCATTTGTTCCTGATATTGGTTCAATACTGATCCTTGATAACTTATTCGTTCTGTCTATAAGTGTATTTCTTTTCTGTTTGTCTACCTTCAGATACCAAATCCTCTGTTTGACCTGGCTGGGATAACATGCGGCCATTTTTTGATCCCGTTTTGGACCTTCTTTGGAGCAACACTAATCGGAAAAGCTGTTATCAAGATGCACATTCAGGTACACTGAATGAAGTTTTTATAAAATGTTTAGTATGTTGCAAGACACATGTAGCAATGACTCCATGTAGCTAGCTCATAGCTTTTTAGAATAAAAGAATTCATTTAAACTTTAATAACGACAAAGGTCACAACAGACCATGGGATGGACTGATCCATTTTATGAGTTGCCATTTTATGACTCAAGTCTGGCCGTCAAAGCAGGATGTCAGATTTCTGCTTAATCACTGAAACTGGTTACAAAGTCTTGAACAGGGGTGAGAAAATGGCCGTCCCTTGAGGTTCTGTGCGAGTCATCAAAGCTTGTGTCAGGCGGTGATCTCACTGCTCCTTCCGGGAGCGTATTTCGGCACCTCCTGAAGACAAAGAGAGCTTGAAGCATTTCCTTACCTCCTAATGTTAATTTGACCCGAATCTTATCACTCATGCTCTTGATTCACTGTCTGAAATGCTCTGTACATCTTGTCTCTCTCCATAGAAACTCTTTGTAATCATAACGTTCAGTAAGCACATAGTGGAGCAGATGGTCGCTCTGATCGGGTGAGTAATAACGCATTCATCTTTCTCTTGGAAAATACGGTGAAATCATGGGAATCCATGTGTTTGAATCATTATGGAGTTCCCAAAATTAGGGATGTGTTTTAAAAATACACTGACAATAATAATGTCACAACATAACATTGTAAATTAGTTTTAATGAAGACTTTTTTGAGAAACTCTGATCCAAACTGTGATTAAACTATTGAAATGTAGAACAGTCTATTATTATATTATAATCATATAAGTTTATACAGAGTTCTGCAAAATGAGCATAAAAAAGTAACAACAATGAATATAGAAAAATAATTAGTAGAGGCATCTTTTTGCGCTCCTCCATGCAGCTCTTAATTTAAAAAACAAACCCTTTTCCCAAAAAATATTTCACTTGAAATGCTATAAAAATGTTCTACACAATTTCAAGTTTTTAATTTGTAAAATTGGTCTTTTAATCAAACACATCACCTGAGGTTAGGTCTGCTCAATTTCTTTTGTGTAAATGCTCTAGACACTCTAGTACAAATATAAACCTTAATATATTCTAGAAAGAGGTTTCCATATCTTATTCAAAGAATGAACTAATTATTGAATGTGAAAAAATAATAGACAGAAATCCAGATGGATTATTTTATGCCATCCTGAAATTAAAGGAATCTTATCTGAAATCTATCTAAGGTCTTGGTTTTCCCCCTATTGCAGAACGGTAGGACATTATGGTGTGTGGGTGTGAGAGCAAGAGGACTAGAAAAAACCTAAACTATATTTTCTCCAGTTTTTACGAGAAATATTTTTAAGGTAGAGAATTGACCAGGAGGATTATCATATTTGAAAAAAACTAAAATATTTAAAAGGATGTATGTAGATGTTTAAAATTTTCCAAACCAGCAAAAGATATGTTTAACCTAAGATGTACTGCTTCTGCATGCTTACATGTTAGTGTCCGAAATCCCCTTCGACATTCCATATGTATTACTACACCAACTTCTACACCAAGATCCTTTTCTCTGGTTAACTTTATTCATTAACTTCAGTTCAGGAATAATTCATCAGTATGCCTTAAAGAATGTGATTTTTTTTTTCATTATTAAAAAACCTCTTTTTTTTAGAGGAAATTTTACTTTCTGTATGTATTATATTTCTTCAGCACTTAAAAGCTATTAAATAAACCAACTAATGAAGATTGTCCATTAGAAACCCAAAGCATCTAAATGCTTTTATTCCCCCCTCTGGTTTGTTCATGTGCACTTCCCTCTTTAATTCAGATCACAAGTTTCAGTAGGTTTCAAATCCAGGGACTTTGATCTCGTCTTTTCTTTAACTATTTCAGTGTTGATCAGTGACTTCATTATCAGTGCAGTTTGTTTTTAGCAATTGACCAGAACCAACTGAAGAAATAAAATTTAAAAACCATGTACACTTAAAGGGATGGTGGGAGTGTTTTGTGACTAGTGTTGGTAACGTTCATCCGAAGCATGAATGATACATGCTTACAAGCAGAAAAGACTGACTTGCAATACAGTGAGACATTTCCAAAGTATTACAAACAACAAGCCCCAATACTAACAAGACTTGTGTGTGTGTATTTAGTGCCAGTATTCTATTTTCCTATCTTACATATAACTTGAGTATGTAATGTGGAAATGGTTAATAAAGCACTTTTGAATAATTTCTTGATGTCAGACAGTTTTGTTTAATCTCTACCCTATGGGAGGATGGTTCTCATGATGATTAAAGAGGAGCTCATTTATTTGAGGTAATCAGGTCTGCGTTTAACAACTTGTGAACTTGGCAAAAGGAAGTTCACTGAACTTAAATGTTTCATGTTTTTTTTCCCTTGTAGAACTTTTTTTTTGCATGCCATTCAATTCTCTCATGGTTTTGGTTACGTTCTGAGCTGTAGTCTGAATCATCACCTGCCGAGCGTACAACGTTTCTATAGAGCAGTTATACCGATGAGTTAATGCGAAACAGTCTGACTCTGAAACTGTAGCACAATTTATGGAGGAGAAAACGAGCAAGAAAGCACGTAAGAAAGAAGTAGGTTGTATCTTAACCACAACGAGTCAAAATTAGAATGTCCGTTAGGTTTTGTCGCACTTCCCGTGACTCAGAGACATCCTGTGTAGTTCTGTCATTCACAATAGTCGGTGTGTTTCACCTTTTGAGATATCCAAGTAGAAAAAATTTGCTAGATTGATCGGACTTGTTTAATTAAAAGACAACTGCTGATTCATAACTGCACATGCCAGATCCACAAAGTGTTCTATAATAAATGTTAATGACTTAAACTAAATGTAGAATTATTTTAATACTTTCTATAATTCTTTCACTACTTTTTTTTTTTTTGCACTCTTGAGTGTACAAGCTGTGTAGTGTATTAGATACGTGTCACTGACCGTCACTCCTTCAAACCTGGGCGGTTCTTCCTACATGTCACTGATGACACAGTGTCGACTCACTTCCTGATTAATAGCTCCAGACCAGTTCTAACAGGAACCTCGGTAATATAAGCAAGTGTTCAGAGAGCTCTCTCTTCAGTGTGCTGTGCCACCTCACCCGGAGTGCACAGTTAGATGAGTTTAGTTGACTTTCAACAGCAGTGTAATGGATCTTCATCAGGATCCTGTAAAGCGGTAAGTCTGAATCAGCCTAATGTGTGTTTGGCTGTATTCACAGGGCCATACCCGGGGTTGGAGTTTCCTTACAGAAGCCTTTCCGTGAATATCTGGAAGCACAGCGAGCTAAGCTTCATCACCCAGCTGGGGATGGCACACCTGCGGTAAGAACCACACGTGCTTTCTCTTTTGTCCTGTTCAGGAAGACATTTTCCGATGCAGGTTTCCTGCCTAGGTTTTGACTCAGCAGTGATATAGCATTAAGATTTAATTCAATAGGAAACCTGATTTTTAGACTTTAGTAGGCATTTTTATGCTTAGATATCTAATTGGTTTCTTTAGAAGACTTTGAAAATACACAATTAAAATTTTAAATGTTACTTTACATTTTAAATGATATTAATTTTACAAGAGGAAGTAAAAAATTTTACTTAGATTAACAGATAGCGATCAGCTTAGTGGATGCCTTATCCGACAGTCTAGTTTAATATCTGTTTGCTTCTTGTGTACAGGGTGGTGAGAACTGGCTCTCCTGGGTCTTTGAGAAAGTGGTTCTCGTCATGGTCTGCTATTTCATTTTGTCCATCATAAATTCCATGGCACAAAGCTATGCCAAGCGGCAGCAGCAGAAGAAGCACTCAGAAGAGAAAACCAAGTGATAGACTTGCAGTAAATCATCTCAGGCTCCTGGTTTTGGAAACTAAGGAGTGTTTAACCCCTGGGAAAAAGAAAAGCCGGAACGGGCACTAATTTAACTTGTGCTTTTTTTTTTGTGTGTGTGTACTTTTTTGTTGTATTCCTTTAACATACACACACACCCTCCCCCTTCCTCCAAGTTGTCTGTAGAGTTTGACTATTAAAATCAGATGTTAGAACTTTGTGCTTTTTACCTCTACAGAGATACAAGAGATCAGTAGAGACTGTGGATGGTAATACTCGTTGCAAAGCCTTATGCAACACTGCAGGGTCATGCTTCCATTGAACTGAATGCAGTTCCGATCATGTAGAATAATTTATTAAATTTCTGTGTTAACAGTGTAAATGGGCAGGATTACTTTTGTTAGAATGGTGATGCGGTGAGTTCTTTTCAGGGGAAGTTCTCTCTCACTTTCTCCCTCTCTTTCTTTCTCTCTCTCTTAAACAAGATCTGGTTGCATTTTCTTACACAGGGACAGCAATATATATGAAAAGAAATCTCTTGTGGCTTCTTAATTGCCTGCACATTGTGTAAATAATTTGTGTTTTAACATAGGTTATAATGGAAGTCTAAACTGACTTTCTGCCATATGTAATGAAACTGATGTTATTTAAATCTTAAAACTTAAAAAGCCTCATGAAATATCATATAGACGTTTACCTTTATAAGCTGCCTCGATTATTATCATCATTTTTTTTCTGTCTTAATACATTTGATATGAAGCTAAAACTTGTAGGTCTTTCATAGACCTTGGTTTAATTCTGTTGGACATTAAAATAAAGTAATGCAACATTTGGTTACTTTTCATCATGTTCTAGCTTAGAGTCATGGATTATAAATTGTAAATGCTGCCTGCTATCTATAGACAGGATTATTTTTTAATTCCTGATCATGTCTATCTTTTACAGGTAAGTGTAATTTATTTATATATATATTTTTAAATACCTGTGGTTGGCATTGTAGCTGCTAGTGATTTTTATTGTACATTCTACCATATATAACTCTGCTATATAATGTGATATATAGCCTACTGTGAAGTAGTTACATTGATAAGAATCAGCAGCAGAGGAGGTTTTGTAATGACTGATAAAATGAAATGGAGCAGGTTAGTATCTGCCAGCAGGATTGAAAGGAAGTTGAACAGTTTTGCATAATTCACTGTTGAGGTTCCTTTTTTTCAGGAGCACCATGTTCACACACTTCCATCGTGTCAGATAGCTTATCAGACTGGTGTTGGCTCTGAAGTCGTAAGGCGACAACAGTCTGTAGGCTGACTGAAATTTTGGGTTTGTCACCTCCAGAGGAAATGAAAGAACTTCAGTTTTGTAGTGGCCACTTCTGCTTACAGTAACTTGCCTAGATTCCCAAAACAGTTATGAAAATGGAAGGAAATTCTTATACAGGAGAAGTTACTCTACTTCGACCCGTTTCTAATGTGTGTTCGGACCAATCAGGTTTAGAAAAATGTGGTTTAGATTGATAAATTTCACACTTTTCATTGTCAGTGTAACATGAATAGATGTAATGAAACATGATTAATTACATTTGAGTATATTTAAAATAAAGATTTGCATTTTTATTTGTAGGAGAAAAAGGAAGTTATTGAGCACTAGGATTGAACACAGGAACGTGACAAGCCTAACATAATAGACCAGTAACAGCCTAACATAACATTCCTTAAATCCTTAGTGACAAAAAAAAAAAAAAAACTAGAAGTTACAAATAAATATTCTGTACTTGTGTGCTTGGAATGAGTTTTCTGAATATTTTCTAAAAATGAAGCTTGACTAGAAGAGTTTGAAGTTGAAATGTAAATGTATTTAATATTATATACAACTTGTAGAAAATAAAGCAAGGTCAAACACCAATTTTAAATAGTTTACAGGAAGTATTGAGTTAAAAAAAATAATTTAGCTGTCGTTTAAAATAATGAAGTAGCATCAGAGGTGGGTGTAGCTGGAGACAATCTGTTCCAACATGGTAAAGCTTTCAAGAAAGTCCTCTTCTGAAATTCCAAATTTGGTGTATTGGTGAATATACGCCCTGTGAACACAACAAAAATAAATAAATAAAGAAAAATGAAAACCCTGTGTAAATGGTTAGTGTGGTTTCTTTATACCTTGAGGCAAACATGTTCCAGGCCTTCTTAACAATATTATCCAGAGGATTTAAAAGTGACTGGCTATTGCTGATTAAAGTGGCCAACTTCTCATAGCCACTGAAGGGCACAGAGGAGTGCCATGTAGAAAAGTTGCCATCTGCTGGAAGCCACGGCACGTACATCCCAGGCTCCTTAAAAGCCCCTGTTGATTAAACACATCATGCCACTAAACCAAATAATTCCCACAATTAATAGCACAACAATTCGTTAACATTGTTCACAAAAAACAAATGACGATATTTAACATCTAATATACTTGCCTATATCGGCAGACGAAACATCTTTACCCCGCAGTATCAGAAGATTCGAGAGTGATCTGTTAAAACCTGTTTGTGAGTTTCTCATGCTCTCCGCTCTATTCAACGGCACACACACTTTCCAATCGATACCTAAAAATAACAGCATTTTATATTTTAATGGTTAGAAAAGCTTTTCCAGTAAATGTGTGCACTTGTGTGTAAATTTCAAGAAATCACCTTCCTCCATTCTGGCATTGGCAATAAGCATTTGTCTTAAATGTTTGAGCAGTCCAGGCCAGGTGAAGGCACTGTAAGCCAGAGACGTCTGAGACATGTGAGGAATGTTCAACACATTGAGCAGTTTGTATTCAGGATGACACACCAGGGAGCTCAGCAATTCCCCTGGACCAAGCAGAAAAACATGAGTTACAAATCACCTGTGACACAGTTCTGATTCAATCTCTACAATCTATCGCTTTATTCATTTATTATGTTATATGTTGATCATTTCGTCACTTATTTCTTTTTGCTTGCCTCAGTCATAAAACATTTTTCACTAGGCGGTTTGGAGGAAGACATAGTGAGGATGTAAAAAAACATGCACTCGTACAGTCGTGAGAAACAGGACATTCCAAACAGATGTCTGTATAGCTGTGTAACAGGTTTTAACAAAGCCGTTTGGACAGCTGACCCAGGACTTCTCTACAATATATCCTGTTTCTTAAAAAAAAAAAAAAAAAGTTTCCACTGAAACGGTTTGAATGCTTATATATCTATGGGAGGAAACCTTCCATGATTTGCTGATAGGGCCATGACCTGCATACATTCACATTTTGTTTTAAAATGAAACACCCATATTTTTGTTTTTCTAGGCACAGTTTAACATTCTTTTAGATGAAAAATGTAAAGATTTTTTTTACTTCTAGTAAAAAATCTACATCTTCTAATTACATTCTCTTTAATGAATTATCTACTCAGAGTATAAAAACTACAAAATATTAGCTGTGAATAAAAGCAACACCTCAGCAATTAAGAAAAGCTGAGCAGCAGCATAGTAGAAAAACCTTAAATGCACAAGTACACACTGATGAAATTAGTTTGCTAACTGGACTAATTTAATCTAAATATTACATAAAATATTATAACATGCTATACTATGATAACGAAATTTAACAAAGTTGAAATTGCTAGAGTCAAATTAACTGCTAAGGAGCTGTTGAAACAGAAATCACAGCAATGTTTACTAGTAACAGTAAGAACATTTTCTCACACACACACACACAATGTGATGAGAACTCGTTGGATTGGAACTAAACAGCTGTGTGGCCATAAGGAAACCATTTGTTAGTGAGACTCATCAGGAAAAAACGGATTCAGTTTGCTAATAAGCATAAAGATTGGACAGAGTAGAAAGGGAACCACATGAAGCGATACACCCATAAATACATACTGGCAACTGTATCTCTGCAGCCAGTGTTATGATCTGGAGTTGCTTCAGTTGGTCAAGTCTAGGCTCAGTAACATTAAGTGACAATAAAATTAAGTCAGCTGATGACCTGAACGTACTGACTGACCAGGTTATGACATCTCTGGAGTTTTCCTTCCCTGAAGGCATGGCCATATTCCAGGACTGAGTGGTTCTGGGAGCATCAGGAATCATTTTCACACATAAACTGGCCACCACGTTGCACATAATCAGAGGCAGTCAAACACAAACACATGGAACTTTTTTTGGCCAGGCAGGAGAGTATGTGTACAAGCACATGTGTATATACACTGTTGTGAAAAAGTATTTGCCCCCAACCTAATTATACTCATTTATTAGGGGACTAAAGCTATCAAAACCTACTTGGCCCTATGTGAAAAAGTAATTGCCCCTAAGCCTAATAACTGGTTGTACCACTATTGGTGACAACAACTGCAATCGATCAAAAGTTGCGACAACTGACTTGACTTTCACATTACTGTGGGGGAATTTTGGCCCACTCTGAATACCTTCCAAAAAGTTAAACTTTTGTCTCATCAGTCCGCAGAATATTTGCCCAAACGTCCTGGAGATAATCATGATATTTTTTTGGTAAATGGGAGACGTGCCTGTGTGTTCTTTTTGGTCAGCAGTGGCTTTCGCCTTAGAACACTCCCATGGATGCCATGTTTGCCCAGTCTTTTTCTTATCGTACCCTTATTGTATCGTTCTTAATGATTTTTATAACACTGACCATAACTGAGGCAAGTGAGGCCTGCAGTTCTTTAGATGTTCTTCTGGGTTCTTTTATGAGCTTCTAGATGAGTTTGGTTGTGCTCTTGGAGTGATTTTGGTTGGTTGGCTACTCCTGGGAAGGTTCACCACTGTTTCAAGTTTTCTCGAATTTGTGGATAATGGCTCTCACCATGGTTCACTGGAGTTCCAAAGCCTTAGTATGAGCCCATTCCAGACTCATACATGTCAATTACTTTGGATCTTATCTGGTCTGGAATTTCTTTAGACCATGTCGCTCTATAGATCTTTACCGTGTTTTACTTTGCCAGACAGGTTCTATTTAATTGGTTTCTTGATTCAACATGTCTGGCAGTAATCAGGCCGTGGTGTGGCAAGTGAAATTTAACTCAGCTTTCCATATATTATGTTTTTTTTCCCTAATTTTTTTGTTCCCTTATTAAATGAAATCAATCTTTAACAATTTTATATTTACACTGGTTGAAAAAAAAAAAAAAAAAAAAAACAGAAGGGGCAAATACTTTTTCAGAGCACCGTATGGTGGACCTGGAGGTACAAGTGTATTCCAAAACTCAACCTGTATATGACAGTAAAACTATAATACCTATGGGGTTTCTGCTGTAGTGAGCAGGTGAGTCTGCGGTGTACGCTGGCTGCAGCACGCTGCCCAGTTGATGAGCGATCACCTTGTTAAGGTCAGAGATAGAGATGTGTTTGATGTTCATCAGCTGGCTGCAGATTTTGTGAACCGTATCATTCTCGTGCACCACGAGTGCGTCGGACAGCGTGTAGAGACGAGACAGAGTGAGAACAGAATTGTAGTTTTGCACAATAACCTAGAGAGAGAATAGAAACCAAATCATTTAGCATTTAAATTTTTTTTTTTAAACATTTCACTGAAACCTATTAAACACTACTTTGATCAAGTTTACCTCTCCCGTTCCATAGGGCCATGTCAGGTGATTGAGAATAAATGAATGTGGATAACGGTCTCGAAGACACTGGGTGACATAGGTGCCCACTCCAGAACCCGTACCCCCTGCCACGCTCATCATGGCAAATATTCCTGCGAGGCGATCACAACGTTCCACCTCCCGCCGCACCAGATCTTCCACTGCGTCCTTGTGCTGAGGGCCGTGAACACAGAAACTACGGAACAGTAATAATTATGAAGCACAATCCAACATGATCAGCTTTTTAAAGCTAAAATATATGGAACACTAAAAAGAACAAATATACAAAGTCATATAAATGCATTAACAGAAGAGCGCAGTATGTTATAAAAGAGCACTGTATACAAATATACAATATGAGGATATCAATATGTTCTTACCCATTTGCCCAGTTGTTTCCGGAGCCTTGTTTCTGGCAGAAGTGGGATTTTTCTCCGTATCTCCATTTTCCTGCGCCTGATGCTTTTGTTATGGCTTGAGAAATAACTTTGGGCTCCATGTCAATAAGAACTGCACGTGCCACCAGCACTAATAAAGAAGTGCCACATTTAGAGTTTCCATATATTCCAAAAGTTTTTGGACACCTGACAGTAATACTCATACATGCTCGGTAAAACTCTTACAATAACCTTCACTCTTCTGGGAAGGCTTTCCACTAGATTTTGCTGCGTGGCAGTGAGGGATTTGTATAAAGGCAGGTAAAACCTGCATAACTTATCACTTATCTTATTAACACAAATTACAGAAAAAATACTAATGTTTATTTACCAGCGATGTCAGTGTACAGCAGACCTATAGCAGACTTACAAGTCATATAAACTATAGTTCTGCCACAAGGTTTTTGAGTATGCTCGGTCTTATTGCACAACTACCTACAACTCATAATTCATAGCAAAAATCATTTGAGTCAGAACCAGGCTTTAGTCGGATCAGGCGCTGGTGCAGACAGCGTTCAAAGTGGTCAGTGGTGGTCAGAGCTTCAACCATGAGCTCACTTTGTGCAGAGGAGTAACGTCACGCCAAAACAGGTTTGGCCTTCTTAGTTCCACTCACTCATCTTCTACATCACTTTACCCTGTATACGGGGTCACAGGGGGCCTGAAGCATGATCTCGGGGTACAAGGTGGGGTACACCATGGACAGGGTACCAATCTATTACAGGGTGCAAACACATTCATTCAGACACATTAGGCTAATTGGTATTCCACAGGAATACCAATTAGCCTGTAGTGTCTGAATGAATGTGGAAGACCAATGTGGAATTCCTGTGGAATACCAATTAGCCTAATGTGCACGTCTTTGGACCCAGAGTACCCGGAGGAAACCTACCAAGCACGGGGAGATCATGCAAACACCTTGCACATAGACCAGAGGCCGGAATCAAACCCGGATCCTCAAGGTGCCAGGCCACCGTGTTGCCTCCTCTTAATTCCAGTGAAAGGACGTGGTTTTCCTACAGCATGCAAAGACTTTGCGTACAACTGTGTGATTCCAACTTTATGGGAAATCATTGAGGGAAACACAAACGGTCAGGGGTCCAAACAGTCAAGTTCTGATCATAGTGTAACTTCATGATAAAACGTTATGCTCATTTCTCACATTATTACTGAGACTTACCTTCGTCTGGATTCTCGCTGAAGAATCGCTCATCACTGCACTGCTTGTATGTTTTTGCATTTGCTCCAGAGGAGTCTTCATACACAGCGCTGAACAACTCAGGTCCAATCTGATTCCCGCACTGGCCCAGCTGCACTGTCACAACCGACATGGCAAGCGCTAGACTAAACTACTAATCACTGCCTAACTACGAACTACAGCAGCAGTCAGACCTGACCTGGCCATGCCGGTTAGTAACAGCACACTTGTCTTGCTAGCTGCAGCTAGTCATGTGTCAGACAAATGACTCGGCTCTTTCAGTCGACTCCTATAAGTAAACTTTGAGACGAAAGTTGCATATACCAGTGGTTTCGTTTCATTTACTTATTATTTTTATGGTAAATGCAAGCAGTGTCGTTACTTTCGCAAATTAGGTTCGTCAAACTGTTTCCATGGAAACTTCTGAGCTGTGTGTGAAATTCCTTACATCATAAATCTTTATTTCTGTAAGCCAACCGCTAAAATTATTTTACACATTTTTACAAGTGAAATATTTAACTGAATAACACGAGTCATATTCCGTGGGTCATTGTTTTTTCGGATAAACCTTCTCTTGCTGGTTCAAACTATCGCAAACTTTAAGAGGTTAAAACAAAATGGCAACGAATCACTAGAGTGCCGAAAGAGTCGACTCTTACTGATGAACTGAGCCAAAGGATCTGATTCACTTCAAAGATCCGGAATTCCCGTCACCACTAGCAACAGGTACAACACTTCCCTTTTGTAGCATGTCTGCTGTCTGTACAAGTGACCGGTTGAAATAGTACTCAGTAGTACTTAATTCGCAAGCGGAATGATTGATGTAAAAGAAATATGTTGGCAAATAGTAAGCTTTTTAGGATGACTTGTCAACTATGGAAGTTGCGGACTATATCCCCCATGATCCTCAGCCAGCGAGTTGGTCACGTGACTTCGATTCACTATTTCCAATGCGCTTGATATTATTGCACCTCACCTGTCTGCAATCCCACTGTTCCCTATAAATAGCCCAGTGTGCGTGATAGTGCGGGACGTGGTGTTTCAGCTGGTATGAGTGTAGTTTGCTGTGTGTTTCTTTTAATTTGTTTGCTCCACTCGAATAAATAAATCCAGAAAACATCCACTTTCATCCATCTCTGTTCATTCACTTCATAATAGGCCAAAGGTTTGGGGACACCTGATCATCACATCCTCAGGTCTTTGTTAAACATCCCAGTCCAGACTTAGTCACCATAAGGGGATATTTAAGTGAAACCTGGACTTTTGATTGTGCAGAATAACAGAACACAGTTATGAACGTAAATCTACCATTATTTCTCTATATAATACCTATACAGGTCCTTCTCAAAAAATTAGCATATTGTGATAAAGTTCATTATTTTCTGTAATGTACTGATGAACATTAGACTTTCATATATTTTAGATTCATTACACACAACTGAAGTTTGTGTAACTAAATAATGAACTTTATCACAATATGCTAATTTTTTTAGAAGGACCTTTTAATGCACTTATCCTAGAGTTTCTCCTGTCCTTGGATACTATTAAAGTAGAAAGTTTTCTCAGTACACCGGAGCCATGATCGGACCAAAGGAGCTCCTTTAATGGCCAAAAATGTGGAAATGGCTTGGAGTGAGGTCAGGACTGTACTGGGGGTGTGTCAACTCCTAGACAAGTTCCTGTAATTTGCAAATGTTGATGGTGAATGGGGTGGCACTGTCGCCTTGCACCTCCAGGGTCCGGGTTCGATTCCTGGCCAGGCTTGATTCCCGTCTCTGTGTGCATGGAGTTTGCATGTTTTCCCCATGCTTAGTGGGTTTCCTCCCACATTCCAAAAATAGGCAGGTTAGGCTAATTGGCATTCCTAAATTGCCCGTAGTGCATGAATGGGTGAGTGCCCTGCGATGGATTGGCACCCTATCCAGGGTGTACCCTGCCTTGTGCCCTAAGCTTCCAGGTCCCCACGACCCTGAATACAGGATAAAGCGGTAAAGAAGATGAGTGAGTGAGAGTGAGTGAATAATTGTGTGTACAGTTCCTACAGACAACTGTGTCTCTTTTAGAAGTTGACAAAAAGTTATCCCTTGATTTTCAAGAATCTGGTGTTCCACTCATTGAATGTTCATGGGAATGACCGCAGTGGACATTGAGCCTCCTAAGATTGGATCATCCTTCATAGACTTACAATCTTAAAATGTTTGGTTCAATTTGCTAATAGTCTCTATAGTATATATACAATGGTAATCACCATAGGCATCCACGGCGCATAGCTGGAATACAAAGGTTCCTAGATAGATGGATGGATATATATATAGTTCTTAACACTAAGGTCTAAAATGTGTAATGCTCTGTAAGTTCATTTCTGAAATTAAATGTACGCAATTTAGTTTTTAATGCAAAATGGTATACAAAACTTTTTTTAAAGTTTGATTAGATTGCATTATTCTTTATGTCAATATTCAAGCCTTTCGGCAAAGTTCATGTAAATCAGACAGCTACCATCTTCGTGAGATAGATAGATAGATAGATAGATGCAAGAAACATGATTCCAAGATAGTAAACATCACAAACTTGACAAAAAACAATGCTGTGCAGACTGCATAATTTTCATTGTGTACTATGAATCATTGACCATAATCGTGCAGATTTTGCTGGTGTATGAGGAATGTTTAATGAAATATTTTTTAGTGCATTAAACTATTCTCAATATAAACAAACATATGGTGTGTCATTCATTGATGGATGACATCAAAGTCACTGTTTACACACAGAGGTCTCCTCCCATAAATTAAAATCTCCTTTCTGTTTATTATCAGCTTTAGATTATATGTTGTTTTCACCTTACAAGTCTTTGTGAATGAGATGTTCCTACTCTAACACACCATACAGTGTATTAAAATGAGCATTAATATATGCAATATTTAAATGCATTAATACAAGTCTGTGATTTGATTTAAACTCAGAGTTACTATTTCTTATTGTTGTTAAATAGCCGAAAGACCAACAACATTGTTGTTAAATAGACTTTACTTGGCTGTCTGAATATTTGAATAACTGCTGTCTTCAAATTAATACTAATACTTACATTTCACCAAGTACAGACGTCTATAAAACCAAACAACAACAACAACCAAAAATATATATATAATAATTGGCAGTGGTACAATCTTATCCTATTTGTGCAAACACAAGGATGTGTTTTTTTTTACTCTGGTAAAGTCTTCCAAATAATGTAAATATTGTGCTTTTATTTTAAAATTTTATTCAACAGTGTGTGAGCAATCAGTATCGAAAATATCCATAATTCAATGTTTCTATAAATGTTGAAAACTATAATACTTTATATATTAAACAAAATTTTCGTTATTCTCTCATTTAACCATATATTTACTTGTTCTGAATCATCCGAAACCTTTAGCAGGACCTGGTGATGTTCTGTCTCTGCATCTGTGTCTATTTTTATAGGAGGTACAAATATACTGTATACATGATCTGTCCTAAAAGGGCGCGTGCTTTTCCCTCTCCGCCATGTGGAGGCGTGCTTTATGCACCGTAGCACGCCGCACTGTGCATGCGCAGAGACCTAGCTGGTCATGGCGACGGTGCGTTCGCGTCCATGAGGCGGGAAGCACAACCTCTACTCGCACGCTGCAAGTGGATTAAACGCGCTGAAATAAATCATGGCCGGTGTCTTCGATATTGATCTCGATCAGCCGGAGGAAAATGTCTCCGACGACGAGCTCGAGGAGGTAACTGTCCTTCTTGCTCATGCTGTACATGCTTGTTCCAGCCCTGCCAGCTAGGTGGTTAGCTTGCATGCTAAACTAGGCCTGCTTTACTTAAATGCCGAGAGATGTTAGGCCTCAGCTGTAACTGAATACCCGTTTTGTGACAAGAGGGGGGGTGGAATCCCACCCCTGCGCTACAATTCGCCAGTACTTCTGGAATATGGGCAGGTCTTATCTGTATTAGCCAATCAGAACAGGGGAGGCCGGGTTGTTCCAGGAATACTGGTGGGGGAAAAAATAATGCTTAACCGCAAAGCTTGGGCGAAAACAGCTGAGAAGCTCTAGCTAATGTGCAGTGTAAATTCTCACCTAAAAGTAAAGTCGCGACCATAAGTAATAATGATGTTTTATAACTTGATTATGCATTTATAAGGACAGTGAAATTATTTTACGTGTCTCGCCCCTCTTGTCAAATACACGTTAAGTGTTATTGCTAATTGTAGGTGTGCCGCGCTGAGCGTTGCTAGCCTAGCCGCATCCTCGGTGATGCATATGTACACTACATAGTACACTAGAAAGTGTGCTGAATCCTTTTATTTTATATATTGCATGTAGTGCGCATATGGAGGAAGTAGAGCCGTATATGTGATTAGATAGCCTTGCTGCTGCAAAGTTCATGTAAATCACACACAGCTTCTTGCTGCAGACAACTGCAGAGATGTTTAATAATTCTAACTAGTTTATGTATAAATTCTTGATACAAATGTTTAGATTATTCTTTTCTTGTTTAATAAGTTTGTATGATTTTATTTAATACACTTAAAATAAAAACATTAGACTTTAGTTAAACCGTGTATGATATGATAAACAATTTGTCTCTGTCGATTGAAATATAAATAAATCATGCAATTATGGAACAAAATTTTTTGTGCTAGTATTTTTAATAAGCAATTATTGATGGAATAAAGGCATAAATCTGAATGAATTGTGTAAATTTAGTATATTTTGTAAGTTTTTCTTTTTTTATATATATATATATATATATATATATATATATATATATATATATATATATATAGTGTTGCACATTTTAGACCTCAGCGTTAAAAGCTATGGACACGTGGATAATAGAATGATATATAATGTATGCTTCACACCGTATGCTTGTTGGAACAACAAAAAATTAAAATCAAATATCTATCTATGGAAAATGGGAATAAATACAGTACTAATCACCATGGGCATCCATGGCCCCTAGCTGGAATACAGAGGTTCCTAGATGGATGGATGGATATATATAATGGATATAAACTAAAAGTGTAAGTGGTAAATTATTTTTGTTTTTAAGTTTGATTAGATTGTATTATTCTTCATGTCAAAAGTCAAACCTTTCAGCAAAGTAAATTAGACAGCTACCATCTTCATGATGAAGATGGATGGATGGATAGATAGATAGTACTTTTATTAATCTAAAAGGAAACTGTAATGTTAGAGCAGCTAGTTCACAGATTACGCAAACAGCAACAAGATGTAGAAGAAAATTATGATTTTTTAAAAATTATTAAATAACAATTATATAATGTTTACAAAAGTGAAGCCAGGTGGGAAAACTGCACATTACAAATTAGTGCATTCATTAATTGTTAAACACCTAGCAAAAACTATAAGAATATACTGTTTCTTTGTTAGCTATGAAGATGTTTAATTTTAAACAATTGATATATAATTTCTTTATACAAATGTTTAAATTGGCCCCTTTTTTAAAATAGTTAATTGCATGATAAAAAAAACTATAAAATAAAGCAAAACTATATGCTTGGGGGAGGGGGTATTATAGTGTGTGTATAATGTATATAAAATTTTTGAATATGCAAAATATCTTTTAACCACTTCACTTAATTATTATTATTTTTTTAGTTTTATGTGCAATTATGTAGAAAGTAAAAACTGTGAATAACAAAGTCTAGAGCGCTATGGACGTTTTCATTTATGTCTTAATTTACAGTATAATGCTTTCAAGAGAAATGATTAACATAGTATAAGCCACTATAAGATATATTAAAGATCCTTAAACTGACTGTTCAAGCTTGTAGACACACTGTATGCAATGGTTAAAAGGTCAGTGTTGAAGTTTCTAACCAACCATGCTGGAATGCAGATGTGTTATTTATAGTGGACCGAAGTTAATTTACTGTGTTTTTAAAATTTTTCTCCCCTAAAGGCACAGATTAACGATATCATGGATCAGCGCAGTGGCTTTGAATTGTAAGTCTTTTTCTTCTTCTTCTTATTATTATATATTAGTTAATTAATGTATTTGTAATTCAAAGTTTAAAGCAAATAGTTCTGCTAATGTTTCATTTTGCTTGCACAGTGAGTCTTGTCAGATCTTCATCAAGGCATGCCATGACAGGATGCTCATATTAATCCAGTATTTCTAGGTTACATTGTTAGATGTTTCAGTAGTTTCACCCTGCTGCGAAATGACGGCAAAACTAAAAATGCTGCCCGACCCCCTTTTCACCAGTAACATGGACGACTGTGAGAAGATTGAGATCTCTGAGGACAGTGTGAATCAAGGCACTGAGAGCATACGTCCTGAGTGCTTCGAGCTGCTTCGTGTTTTGGGGAAAGGCGGCTATGGAAAGGTACATTGACATAATTAAGCACTTTTTAAAATCCTGGTGATAAATCAAAATTAAGCACACACTAATTTTGTTACAGGTATTCCAGGTTCGGAAGGTGGCTGGTGCCGGATCAGGGAAAATATTTGCTATGAAAGTCTTAAAAAAGGTTTGCGTTTAAACATTTTCAGAATTAACGAATATAACACCTTTTTTTTAGAGGGAGGAATTAATTATTTATTTATTTTCCTCTTTGTGACTTTGCAGGCCATGATTGTCCGCAATGCCAAGGACACAGCTCACACCAAGGCTGAGCGCAACATCTTGGAGGAAGTGAAGCATCCTTTTATCGTCGACCTCATTTACGCCTTTCAGACCGGTGGCAAGCTTTATCTCATCCTCGAATACTTAAGTGGTCAGTAAAACCACACCCAGTCTTCATTCTAAGAAACTGTTGACTCCTCAGTTCTGTTGGTTTTTTGTCCCAGATATTTCCGGATCTGTCCAGATCTGTCCCGTTTCATTCATGTGCACTGGAATTCCTTCTATGAATGCCTGCTTTTCATCGAGAGTTAGAGCGTTTACATTGCTTGTGTTCATGCAACGCATTCAGGTTCACACCCCTCAGTGTGTAATGCGCAGTACTGCAGATATTTCTGTTGGTTGATGCGCTTTGATTTAACATTTTGTCTCAACATCAGCCTCAACTAATAATAGAAAGGTTTTGCAGATATTTTGGTTACACAGGATATTGAATTAGTTACTAGTCATGTCTCAAAGTTAGGTAAATTTTGATCAGTGAGAACACTATTGTTTTGCACTCATTAACCAGTGTCAATTTGATGATACCAGATATGGAAACCAGTCGTACCACGGACGTAGCTTGATGTTCCATCATCAGTGCCGTCAGTCTTCTTTGAAATCCCTATGTATGTGTAGAACGCAACAATCCCATCCTCTGACCTACATACTGTAGCCATTACTGATATAGTAGTAAGGCATGTGAGAGAGTTGCTCTTGACATTTTTATAAAATTTTAATAATAGGCATAGTGTAAAGGTTCAATTCCTTGTTCTCTTCTTCTGTTGTGTGTAATGGTAGCTCACAAATCAAATAGGTGCATACTGCCACCCACTGTATCGAATCAATCGTGCGTAGTGTAAAAACGCTCTCAGTCAACCTGACTCACTGACTGACTAAATCCAGAAATCCTCTGAGTAAATAAATATTTTCTAAAGTTCCCAGTTTTTAAGGAAAGTTTATGTGGTGATTTATCACACCTATATTGCCAACACATTCACTGCACAGGTGAATTTAAGAAATGTGAACAAAGGTTTTTCAGCAACAGGCTGCAAAGAGCCTAAAGATGCAATTAAAAAATTGGATGTTTAACTAACAACCTTGGCAGCAACCTTATTTCCCCTCTCGTTTGTCCAACCAATCAGCTTTCAGCATCACCAGTATACTAATCACTGGCCTGATAATCTGTCATCTGTTTCTCACTGGTTCATGCCTTAAATTACATGGCTTTTCTTATGCTGGAATGATCCATAGGTCACTGTGTGACAAACAAAACAATAAACATTCCCTTGAAATTGGTCAGGTGTATCTAGTCAGAACTAGATCGAAAATGAGAGCCAAAGAAATGTCCTTGAAGAAGCCTGGAGAACTATTTCTCAATAGTTAAAAATATATTAAAAATACAAAAAGTCTGGCAATTTGGGAGCAAAATATGAAACCATGAGGGACTGTACAGGCTGTACTGTATACGTTCCAGCACTTCTGAACCCAACTTGCTGTTGTAGAGTTTCTTTTTGTGAATTCGATCTGAATTCCTTAACATTAGTGTCTTTTATTATTTACAGGCGGGGAACTTTTCATGCAGCTAGAAAGGGAGGGCATTTTCATGGAAGACACTGCCTGGTAAGGATCAAGATTAAACTTGTTTTGGCCCAGAGTATAACCTTTTCAACTAATTTGACTGATTTCAGGATTTTCACAACACGATAGGAAAATAGAAAAAGAGTTGTAATACTTAATCAGCGCATTTGCAATTTAATTATAACTATAGCATTTACGATTTACTGTTATTATATTATATAAGATCTTCACTTTCAGACATAGAAAGATCAGATGAGCTGTCTTGATTGGCCAAAATGAAATAAAATCACCAGAATGATCCTGGAGGCTTTTTACTTGCAGCTTTTACTTGGCAGAAATTTCCATGGCCCTCGGCCACCTGCACCAAAAGGGCATCATCTACAGAGACCTTAAACCTGAAAACATCATGCTCAACAACCAAGGTAAAACTGATGTCCTTTGTAAATTCTTTCTCTGTTGCTGTAGGATTCCGGTGTTAATTGTAATGCTTTGTTGTGAAACTGTGCCAAGGCAGGCCCAGGATTGGCTTCTTATTTTAGCTTTATGATCATATTTCACATGATGATATAGTTCTGACAGTGCTCTTGTACCTTAAAATGTTTGTTTTTTTTGCATGTTATTGAGTCGAGGAACTAGTTGCCATTTTTTAAACTGTGCTTTTATTTCTTTTTTTTTGTTTTCTTTTCTTCTCACAAAGGCCATGTGAAATTGACTGACTTTGGACTGTGTAAGGAATCTATTCATGATGGGACGGTCACGCACACGTTCTGTGGCACTATCGAGTACATGTAAGTCATACCAAAATAACTGGGTTTGTGTAGCATTCACAAGGTTATTTTGTGAATGCTACACAAACCCAATTTGTTAACCAATTAATTTTAAATGAATTAGGCTTGTAAGTGTTTTGTTTTGTTTTTCCCCCTGCTTATGAGTTTCCATTTAAATATCATTTAAATGGTCATTAAAGATCATTCAGAACTGATGATCTAAATAAAGACAGAAACAATAATTTCCACCAACACTGGGGTAGATAGAGGTTTTAAGGTAATTATGTGCTATTGATGTATTCACCATATTGGTAGAGGAGAGTACCAAAAAAAAGAAATAATTTTTCAATATCATGTCTGTTTTATAAAGTAAATAATTTATTTGACTTTGTTATATGTCTATTTAAGCAATATCTTCCCTAGTCTTTCTCTTTTGGTGACGTCTATAATAAATTTAATTAACTGATGTACCATATACATCAGTACTTGTGTAATGTTGGTTGCATTTAGTATATTTACTTACACGGTTATGTCGAGTTAAAAATTACAATTCTGTACGCTTTACTTTTTATACCAGTGAACCAGAAACTTGTGCTTATCCGAATGCAGACGACACCGATGTATGCTCCTGAAGCGGTTTCAATTTAACACTTGCCATGTCTTTGTTTCTGGCTGTTTCTTCTGTTATGCATTTTGTTTAACTTCTGGATCAAAGCCCCCACCTGAACTGTGGAGCAAGCACAGAGCGCCTTGGCAGTTTTGTGTCCAATTGCATGCAAGAGTAATTTGACTCCCAGCTGCATTATCTGGGTGTGTTGTGTCCGACTTTTGTTTTAGTACTTTTGGATTTCCGTCAGACTAATGTTTAATTGTACATTAAAACTTGTTGTGTTAGTCTGACTAAACTTTGTCATGTATACATACTGACTGGCTGATTGTCTGTTTACCATGACAAAATGTGGATAAACTGTCTAATTTGAAAGCATGTAAGAAGTGGTAGGACTTAAAGGAATTTTGCTTTGACTACTGGAGAGTTCAGACCTGCACAGATTTTATCCAGGTTAAACAAATGGCTCAGCTTTTGTTATATTGCAGACTGCTTTTTGGATGTACATTTGTTGATGCCTCATACTCTGGTCAAATGCAGACCACAAAATGCATTAAGAGTAACAGACTGTATGTTACTGGATATTTTGGTAAATTGAAATATTTTGTGTTGTGATAATACTATACTTTAAATAGTACAAGCCTGTTGTGAATCATAATGGGGAATGTAATTGAATACTTTTCTCTTGTGTATAAGGGCTCCAGAGATCCTGACGAGAAACGGACACAATCGCGCCGTCGACTGGTGGAGTCTTGGGGCCCTGATGTACGACATGTTAACTGGGGCAGTGAGTGAGATTTCTCATATTTTCACATTTTAATTAAATGGGTATCACCTTTTGTTGTGTTGATACACCAGCCAGAAATGGTCAAGTTTATGTTCAAGTGTTTTGTAATTGCAAGTGATATCAACATGTATTGCATATTTGTCATGGATGTTTTGAAAATTAGCTATCAAACACAAACATTAAATAATTTCTCTCCTTTACATCCATCAGAAGGAGGCACAGGCAAAATGGCATAAAAGGACACAAAATGACTCAAACTCGTTATAATTCATTGAAAGAGTTTGCTTTTGCTCTTTTTCTCGTTCATTTTGTGAACGAGAAACACAATTCAAAATGTAACACAATCCAAGGACATGCAGTATAGGCTAAGTGGCATTCCCAAATTGCCTGTAGTGTGTGAATGAGTGTGGCACCTCGTTCAGGGTGTACCCCGCCTTTTGGGATAGGTGACCATGTACAGGATAAGCAGTATGAATGAAAAAAAAAATATTGAATAAACTTTTCTTTCCTTTTTTTTTTTTTTTTTTTCTCTCTGAACTAAATCTTTCATAAATGCTACATGTTTATCGTATTATTATTATTATTTATCTTACCTTTAAGAGTGCAGTGTTTGTGAGCAGCACATGCTGTTGGAGGCGTTTTTCAGATTAAGTGGGCTGTGTTTTAGTTTTAATTGAAGATTTAAATGTGCACATGTATGAACATCTTTACTATATCCTTTTTAAAATTGCGTCAAAGCCATAAATTAAAATGAACTAAATTAATGACGAAAGTCGGCAATTACTATTTAATCTTTATGCACTTAGAGACCTTTCATTCGACTTTATACAGTATAACACGTACCAAACTGTATGGATTCAGTTATGCCTTCACAATCATGTAGTACATTTTGTTGATTTTATTTTTTATGTGTCCTGAGGCTGAATCTGTCTGCTTTTCTAGCCACCATTCACTGGGGAAAACCGGAAGAAAACCATTGACAAAATTCTTAAATGCAAACTGAATCTCCCACCCTACCTCACACATGAAGCCAGGGACCTGCTTAAAAAGGTAGAAAGCGATGATGTTTTTAATATAGATTTTGCTCTGAAACTTGTCCTGTTATTGCTTATATGTTTATAAATATATGATTTATGTTTATATTTTTCATATGTCCAGCTGCTAAAAAGAACTGCCTCATCTCGTCTTGGAGCTGGACCCGGGGATGCAACGGAGGTGCAGGTTGGTACCTTATTTCATGTTAATAAAGGCTGCTCTGTTCATATTGCCTCTTTCAGGACATTTTGTTGATGTACACACTATAAAATAAACGTTCTCTGCATTCTATGGCTTGTTGCTTTTCTTAGACTCATCCTTTCTTCCGGCACATTAACTGGGAAGACCTTCTCGCACGAAAAGTAGACCCACCTTTCAAGCCTTTCCTGGTGAGTTCTTGCATGCTCTTGTTTCTTTATACTTTGTTTCTATACAGGCTGGCAAAGCAGGGGCTAAGTACATCTAATTAAGTTGAATGAACTCTGCTCTTGCTTTCTTAGCAATCTGCGGAGGACGTAAGCCAATTTGATTCGAAGTTCACCAGCCAGACTCCTGTAGATAGTCCTGATGACTCCACACTCAGTGAAAGTGCAAATCAGGTCTTCCTGGTAAAGCTGCCCTTTTTTTTTATTTTACTTTTTTCCTCTCTCTCATCTAAATGTACTAAGAAACTTTCTTTTTCTAATTTTTGAATGTGATCATATTTAAACATTTTCAGGGCTTTACATATGTAGCTCCATCAGTGTTGGAAAACGTGAAGGAGAAATTCTCATTCGAGCCAAAAATCCGATCTCCTCGACGCTTTTTAGGGAGTCCAAGAACACCAGTAAGGTAATGAGAGTTCAATATCTGTATGCAGGTCTGCGTTGTTGTGTGTGTGTGTGGTTTTGTGAATGCCAGGTTTGTGTGTGGGGAGTGCAGGCAGTCTGACGTAGTGTTCATATATGGCTGCGCAAGTGACGACACATTAAATATTTAAGGAATGAAACATGACTGGACATGCTGTTAAAGGAAATGAGTTAAATATGTGGTAAAGAGATACAGCCCGATATAGAGTGACTGTTTAGCAGAAGTTGATCATGTCCTGATGTTTTATTCTTTTTATACTACAGTAGTTTGCCCATAAATACAATAAAATATTATTAATGACGTATGTTTGTGTTTTGTGCATGTCGTGGAAGTTAGCACTTGTTCCAAACATTTACCTCTCTAGCCTCTTTCTACTCTTTCATGAAATTAATGTCATTAATTACTTTCTTGTTTTTCATGAAATTTATGTCATTAATTACTAAGTAATAGCCATCTTCCCATGGCAGAAAGCTAAAATCTGAAGCTAAAGAAGAAATTAAAAAGTAAACTAAAGTCTGTTACTACAGTAGCGCCATATGATGAGTAAATTATAAGCCTGTGATTTGCCTTGCAACTGACATTACTGTCAAAGCTCCTACTAGCAAACATCTGACCAATCAGACTCAAGAATGCAACAGTGCTGTGGTATTTTTATAATCCTTTTGTTTTCTGGTCTTCCAGTCCAGTGAAGTTTCCTGGTGATTGTTGGCCTCGCTGTCCCGGTATGCCTGGCTCTTCCAATCTTCAGTCCCCCTCTGAGCATGCCATGGACGTATCTACCGCGGATCAAATGGAGATCTCAGCCAGCACCGAAGTCACCGCTCCACTACCCATCAGACAACCCACTGGCTCAGCCATGGGTGCGTTCAAACAGCAGGTGTACCCAGTTATGGCAAAACGGCCAGAGCATCTACGCATGAACCTATGACCTGTAACCTATGACCTAGAGATTTACTACGATTTGCTCTCTCAGTTTCTTTTATATGAATACTAGGGGGGGAGGGGGAAAAAATCAAGAATTCCCCACCATCACAGAACCTAGTCTTCACTGATCTGATGAGCATGTGCGCTTCACTGATCTCGAGAAACTGCTTCAGTTCCTCACGTCCCAAAAACTTCAAGCCCACGTTATCAGATGCTTTGTGTCACATCTGATGGATTATAAGGCTTGGGAGTTCTTTTGGATGATTCTTTTTACATGATTGTACCATCAAAAGAATATGAAACACATGAACAATAATCAAATGTCTTGCACAGTTTGCTCAGTGTGCAGACTAGGTGCTCTGTGCAGAATGATCAAGTGCTGTTGAGGAATTGCTTCCTTGTGGAATTGTTTGTGTTTTTACAGTATTGCTTGGAAAGCCAGAATGGCTCTCTGTTTATTAAAAAGAGAAATGAATTGTAGGGATTCCATGAACAGAGCAGAGGTTGATAAGTTGGCATAAGTCTTATTCTCTTTAAACTGTGTGTACGTCCCACGGTGATATTTAGATGATGGGTCATTACACAAATGCCTCAATAAAAAACAAAGACATTTGACTTTTAAATCTTTTTTTCACGTTACATATGGCCCAAAAGATTGAGATGCATATTCACTGGGTCCTTAATTCAGTTTTTTATTCCCTTGCATTTTAGAAGTTGATCATGCCAGATGTGTTTTCCAATTGTGAACACTGAGTGCAAGACTAGAGCATTTGTAAATGTGCTCTTGCCATAGTTGTACCTTTAAATAATTCAACGTGCACAGAGCCTTTACAAGGTTGACTAATGTTTGATGCAAGGCCAAAGATGCTTAATAATACATAAAATAATGTTCTTAATATTTTTGCCAAGATTATGTCTGACCATTTTACGAGTGTTTTTGTTGTGCATAGGCCTCACATGACTTGTGTTTGAGTCAAGTACTCAGAATGATGAATACTGTGACAGGTAATTGTTTATTACTATGGTTTATATAGTATTTTACATCTGGGATATTCAGCATTGCATATACAGTGCAAATTAGAATATTCTGGATTTTCTTTCTCTATAATTAAATTCAAAAAGTGAAACTTGGGTATTCTTTACACTTGAAGTGTAATATTTCACCAGTTATTAGTTTTCTTATCGATGATTCAGCTCACGAAAATTACAAATCTTAAAATATTTCTCAGAATTGTAGAATATTTCAGTTTGAGTAAACTATTAAAAATGCACTGTTATTGTAAATGCAACCACAATCATTAAGAAAACTACTGACTTTACAGTTGTTACAAAAGTTGATAAACATCCATGAGGTGAGTACACCGCAGAACATAATCGCTAAAAGCACTATCTATTTGCAGAGTAGTGAATTTGTATTCACACATTCATGGAAAATTGACTGGAAGTGAAAAGTGTGGGAGGAAAAGCTTTACAAGCAACAGATGGCAACACGGATGGCCCAGCCTTTAAAAAATTTAAAGGCGATTAAAGATTTTCGTAGAGGCAGGGACACCAGCCTCACTTTACTCCTTATGAAACGCTATGAAATTCTTTAAAGTGAGGCTGGTGACCCTGCATCAAGAGCCACCATGCAAAAACATCATCTACAAATGTGTTCCATTCTTAAACCACAGCCAACGAGAAGCATCTTACCTAGGCTAAAAAATAAAGAAAAAAAGAACTGGACTGTTGCTTAGTGGTCTGAAGTCCTCAATATAATTATAATTTGCTGACCATTATATTTACTGTGCTTAATTGGTCAGCCAAATCACCTGACCTGAACCCCATAGAGAAATTAAGATTAAGATGAGAAAACCCTGACTGAACAATGAAGATGAGCTGAAGAATGCTATTAAAGTAACCTGGTTTTCATACCTCAGCAGTGCCACAGAAGCCCTGAATGAATTAATGAATGAATTAGTATACATTTTTGGAAGCTGGACATTTCTTTATTATAAATCCATTTTTGAGATTGATTTTAAGAATTCTTTTTCAAGAGCTGTAAGCCATAAGCCAATTACAGAGCTGTAAGAGCTATAAGCCACTTAAATACAAAAAAACTTGGACTATTTCACTGTCAAATTTAATATGGAATAAGAGTTTCACTTTTTGGATCAAATTAGAATTTTTTTAAATTTATTTATTGAGATGCACTGTATGTGTTATCAACCATCCCACACACTGCTCGATACACCTTCACATTCATGCAGTTAAATAGTCAATCACACTGGAACAAAATTAAACAGCAGAATGAGGAACACTGTGATCTCAGTGACTGTTTTGGTGCCAGACACACAATAGTCTAGAGTTTGCACAATGGTATGAAACCACAAAACCTCTAGTGGGTGTCAGTTTTGTCTGTCTTGATTTCTTTTTCCCGTTCTAAGATTAAAAAAAAAAAAAAAAACTTCATAGATATTTTTACAAAGAATGGTGCAATAACATTCTTTTAATTCACATTTTTCTTCCTGGCAAATCTCTGATTTGTACAAACAGGGTTTTGAATTCAATGCTGTTGTGAAAAATTAATTAAAACAGTATTGTGTAACTTGATCTAACATTTAGAGAAATGCCCAATATGTTACGATAAAGGCATTTTCTGTAGTATATAAGTGCTTTGCCACTAGGCAGAGATTTTTGGCAAAGGTTTGGCTTTCTAGCCATTTGTCTTTGTCCTATAACAGTTGCTTATGTGTATCATCAATTAGCATGAAACAACTGTAATCCTTTGCAAATATATCACTGGGACACGTGAGAAATTGTACCCATATGTGCTTGGAACATCCAGTTCCAGATTTAGCCACCTTTGCTGTTACGCTAATCTTCACTTTTCCGGGAAGGCCTTAAGCCATTATGGAGGTTCGGTAGTGATATTTACGGAGGCCTGGGGCTTATATGGTGCTCCAGTTAATTTCAAAGCAACGCATGGCACCTTTGTTCCCATAAAGGGGGATGCCTAATGTGACAGCATACAAATGCATTTTATATGAATTATGGGCTTCCAACTTTGTTCTTGGGGGGAAAAAAACATATAATGGGTGTGATAGTCAGAGGTCCAAATACTTTTGCTTTTATTATGTAGTTCACAACGTTGACCCTGCAAAGTTTGTTTTGATGTCATTGCATTTTCTAAATAATATTCCTCTTCACTTTCAGTAACTGATTTATTCAATAAATTTTTATTTGTAAAGCTCTTTTAACAATGGTCATGGTCGCAAAGCAGCTTTACAGAATCAAAAGAAAATTATGAAAATGTGTATAACGTGAAAAATGTATATGAATCAAAATGATCAGATTGTCCCCGATGAGCAAGCCGAGGGCGACGGTGGAAAGGGAAAATTTCCTGAGATGGCAATAGGAAGAAACCTTGAGAGGAAAAAGACTCAACAATTAACCCATCCTCATTTGGGTTTATGCTGGTCAGGATAGTGGTGGATCCAGAGGCTAACCTGGGAACACTGGCTTTGAAGTTAGATATACCCTGGGTAGGTCACCATCCCTGTGTCTGTATAATAAAATTTTTATTAAATAATTTAAATTAATTTCATACTATATATAAAAATGGTTGTAGTTCCTCAAATTAAAATCTTACGTGTCATATACACAACTATGCACAGTATGATATGCTGTAAAATGCTTATATTTCTGTCAGTGACCTAAAAAGAGTCATTTCAATGAAAAAAAAATGCACTAGTGAGTACAATTTAACTAAAGATAGACTTTTCATTCATTCCCCTTCGATACAGTATATTCTGTATGAGCCCATCCCAGCACAACTTATAATGTCTGGTACATCCTTGACAGGGTGCAAATCCATTTCAGGCACATGCGCACACCCAACGTTAAAATGGGGAATACCAGTTAGACTAATCTGTATGCCTTTGGACTGTGGGAGTAAACCCACCAAGCACGGGGAGAACATGCAAACTCCACGCACACTTACCCTTCACATACAGTATAGTGCAAGGCCACAATGCTAACCACTCCACTGTGCTACCCTACAGAATTATCTATGAAAATAAAATATGAATTAAAGCTGGAATGTAAAAATGTTAAACATTTTTTAAATAGAAATATATAAATTACATTGGATTAACGGAATGTACAAAATTAACAACTTGTTGTGGGCCAGGGGTAGCTCAGTGGTTAAGGCATTGGACTACGGTTCGGAAGATCCCAGGTTCAAACCCCACAACCACCAAGTTGCCACTGTTGGGCCCTTGAGCAAGGCCCTTAACCCTCAACTGCTCAGATGTGTAATGAGATAAGAATGTAAGTCGCTCTGGATAAGAGCGTCTGCCAAATGCCTAAATGTAAATGTAAATGTTCAGACACAGGTGGAAAGTAGGTTTAAGCTTGTACTGTAGTTTGTGTGACAGTGTAGGACAGTGCCCATTACCTGTAAAATAATGTAATAATGATAACTGTTATAATCTTCAGTACAGCTAAATCACCTGTTTAAATCTCATTACTTAAAAGTGTACCACTATATTTGGTGAACCCATTGTGTCTTTTCATTGTTGGCACAGTGATTAGCACTGTGGCCTCACACGTCCAGGGTCCGGGTACTCCAGTTTCCTCTCGAAGGACAAACAGATTAGCTAAATGACATTCCCAAATTTATGTGAATGTGTGTGCATGTACGCATCTGCTTGTCCTTGGACTTCATGAGGAAACCTACGTGCTACCATTATCTGCGAATGGAGTGTCAGCTCCTCATGCTGCTCCAATGTTTTGGTAGCTCCTACTTCTTCCTATTGTATGTGCTGTTGCCATAGACGCTCTGCAGTCTGATCCCCAGGTGTTTTAAAAGCTATGAGCTCAGCCTGACGCAGCCGTTTTCCCGGAGGGAATGCTGGATGCTGTTACATTCGCTGAGGAATGCCCGAGACACACCTGTGATGGAACTACCTGCACATCTGCAAACAAACAACCATTCATTCATTTTCTATACCGCTTAATCCTGTGTTCAGGGACCTGGAGCCTATCCCAGGAGACTTCGGGCACTAGGCGGGGTACACCCTGGACAGGGTTCCAATCCATCGCAGGACACATACACACACTCACACAATTTGGGAACGCCAATTAGCCTAACCTGCATATCTTTGGATTGTGGGAGGAAACCGGAGTACCTGGAGGAAACCCACCAAGCACGGGGAGAACATGCAAACTCCATGCACACAGAGACGGGAATCGAGCCTGGCCAGGGAATCGAACCCAGACCCTGGCGGTGCAAGGCGACAGTGCTAACCACTACACCACCGTGCCGCCATAACAAACAATCAGATTTTCTGATTTATATGTATTACGTCATAAAAGTTGATGAAGACGCTGCCAACTGCTACATCCGGTGAGGAACGTCTGTGACAGGTTAATTGTGACAGAACACCTATGCAAACACACAATTTCTGTTTATATATTTAAAAGGACATGCTTATTTACAGACCTGATGGTTTTGATTTAATCAAGGTGCTAAGTATAATTAAGCTATTAGCAACCAGTAAGTAGAATTATATTGATATTGATGTGATTTTCATTACCGCATCGACACTACTGTACAGCGTGCTGTTATTGATTCTGAAGAATCGATTCGGCAAGAACGAATCATTTGAAACGAGTTGTTCAGAAAAAAAAAAAAAAAAAAAAGAATCAAAATATTGACGGCGGCACAGAGATGTAACCCGGTCTGTACAACATGACTTTACCCTCTTAAATTGTTTTGCTGGATTCATCCACACAGGTAACGTTTTATTATGTCTTTATATTAACATTATGCTTGTGTGATGTGGAAGCTAAATATCCAGCAAGCTAACGGAAATTGCGAATGACAAACAAACGCGCATGTACGTTTTTAAAGCAAAGTTTCTATATAACGTTACGCCTGACAGTAATAACGATAATAATATTAACTATAAAGAACCAGATAAATATATCAGTATTGTTAATTGGACATTCAGTGTCACTGTACAGGTGGTAGTTTCACTTTAATTAAGGGTCGAGTGTTTGTGATTGAGCTAGCAGTGTTAGCTAGTTAGCCAGGAGATGGATATGAATTATAGCAAAACGCACTTACGAGCATTTGTATTATTATTATTATTTTAAGCTTTATTTTATCATATGCAACCATTTTAAGCTTATCTTTTGCCTGTGTTTGGATAACCAGTAACCAGGCCACTTTAGAGCAACCAGTCATCTAGTTTGTTTTTAAACATCTTAACAATTACTTCTCTATTTAAGTCATGCAATTTTGTACGTCGTTTGATTCCTAGATTACATTCTGTATCTGTGTATGTGTATATATGTATGTTTTCCAGGAGCCTGCCGTGGCCATGGTTCAGCCCGAGGACTTCAGTTCATCCATGATGGCCTTATCTGATTTCATAGTGCAGAGAAAACTCCTTGGATTTGGTGTACTCCTTGCCTGGGTCATCCTCTTCCATTTACTAGTTAATGTTTGGCTGCTCTGTGTGTTCACAAGCCTCTTAGTAGTTCTAGGTGGATGGCTTGGCTCTCAGGCTCTTCTCGAATCTGAAAGCGTCATCCACCTTGAGCGTTTTATCACCCTGGACGAGATGCAGTCTTCTGCAGACAGCGAGATGCATCTAGACCACGAGATTCAGAACACCGTTTCGAAGATCATCCGAGACTTTGTCTCATCATGGTATAACACAGTTTCTACAGAGCGCGATTTTGAGGATGAGATCCACAACGCCATGATATCGATGGCCATGGAGTTTAAGCTTCGAGCGAAGAAAGTGGACAGGAAAGCTTTAACTGCAAAGATATTAGATCTTTGCGGATGCCATCTTCAGTGCTACACACAAGCTAAGGAAATCATGGCTGGAAACGCAGGCAAGGGCCGAAGTTTGAGTGCTCATGAGAGTCTCTGGGAGGCATACAGCATGTCTTGCGTTTCTCACCCAGCTCTTCAGAGTTCTGCCGTAGAAGTGAATTACGCACGTGCAATTGTGGATTTGCTTTTACATGTTCTTGTCCCTCCACCACATCTTGAAACCAGAACAGGGAGATTTGTAGTGTGTGAACTTATAACATGCAATGTTCTTTTGCCTTTAATTGCAAAGCTGTCTGATCCAGACTGGTTAAATATGTTGATTGTGGACGTGTTTACAAGGTCCAAAAATCCAGAAACCAAACCAACTGAGGAAATGGCATCTTCTCCAATAATGGTTTTAAGTGAAGAAGCATCACAGGATGTTGAGGTTTCAGCTTCTCTAACCTTAAAGACCAAGCCTGACCTTCCCAGTGTGACTGATGCGCCAATACCTGATTTGACAAATTCTGATGTTCTTAATTCTGCAGATCTTTATTGTCCACAGAACCTAGAGGATGAAGGATCAAAACAGTCATTTTCTTCAGAGCATCCCGGTTTCAATTCAAAGGATTATTTGCGACTCCAGAAATCAAATCCCTTCTATCAAGAAACAGACTCTGATTTAGAGTCTCCTCTAAATGATTTCAAAAGGAGCTCCTTGGAATCGCTGGTTCTTATAGGTGCAGAAGAAGAAACGTCAGACCCGGTTACAGAATCTCCCCTGCTCACAGATGTAATACTGGACCCCAAAGATGAGCCCCATGTCTATTCTAATGCACCAAGGCTTTCAGAGATACAAGAACAACCCATTGATACTACTGATGGGACAGATGAACTGTCTTCAAACTTTTGTGCTCTTCAAGAGATTGAAAAGGGTACAACAAAATCAGAAATGACTGGTGTGGAGACCTCAGGGGTGGTAAACTCCAATGGCCTGACTCTGTCAGAAACTCTTCAAGTTTCTTCACCTTCAGCTGGATCCATGCCACTCTCTCCATTCTCATTCGAACCTCTCAGTAGTCCTGAAGGCCCAGTTGTTATTCAGAACCTTCGTATCACGGGAACCATCACAGCTAAAGAACACAGAGGCACTGGCTCTCATCCTTACACACTCTACACTGTGAAGGTGTGTTTTTGTTACATTCAGTTATTTAAACTTTTCCTATTCTTTTAAGAGAAGCATTTTATAGCGTAAATTGTTGTGGATAGTATTAGTGAATGAGATGCATCCTTATTATATCAAATACTCTAGCAAAGTACACTATATTGCCATAAGTATGTGCACACCTGAATCTCGATCATCCTATTCCAAAACTGTGCGGAGTGAAATTTCCTTCTCTTATACTGTAATAACTTCTATTGTTCTACGAAGTATTTTCACTTGTTTTTGGTCCATGGATGTTGGGATTTGCCTATTCAGTCACAAGAGCACCAGGTGGCACAAATGTATGGTGTTCCAGTTAACCCCAAACATGTTCAGTGGGGTTGAGGATCATGTTCTTCCACTCCAATCTTGGCAAACCATGTCATCATGGAGCTTGCTTTGTCATACTGGCACAAACTTGCTAGCTTCATGAAGACATGGTTTGCCATGAGTCTTGCACAGTTTCGCACAGAACCCTGATCTACACCTTTGGGACAGGTTAACTGGAACACCAAACATCAGTCCCTGACCCCTTCTGTATACCTGTAGTTTAATGATCTGTCTCAAATTAATACAGGTCCTTCTCAAAAAATGAGCATATTGTGATAAAGTTCATTATTTTCTGTAATGTACTGATAAACATTAGACTTTCATATATTTTAGATTCATTACACACAACTGAAGTAGTTCAAGCCTTTTATTGTTTTAATATTGATGATTGTGGCATACAGCTCATGAAAACCCAAAATCTCAAAAAATTATCATATCATATGAAAAGTTTCTCTAAACGAGCTATTAACCTAATCAACTAATTAACTCTAAACACCTGCAAAAGATTCCTGAGGCTTTTAAAACCTCCCAGCCTGGTTCATTACTCAAACCTGCAATCACGGGTAAGACTGCCGAACTGACTGCTGTCCAGAAGGCCATCATTGACACCCTCAAGCAAGAGGGTAAGACACAGAAAGAAATTTCTGAACGAATAGGCTGTTCCCAGAGTGCTGTATCAAGGTACCTCAGTGGTAAGGAAAAAGTGTGGCAGAAAACGCTGCACAACAAGAAGAGGTGACCGGGCCCTGAGGAAGATTGTGGAGAAGGACCGATTCCAGACCTTGGGGGACCTGCGGAAGCAGTGGACTGAGTCTGGAGTAGAAACATCCAGAGCCACCGTGTACAGGCGTGTGCAGGAAATGGGCTACAGGTTGCAAATTTTGCATGTCATTCGGAAATCAAGGTGCCAGAGTCTGGAGGAAGACTGGGGGAGTGGGAAATGCCAAAATGCCTGAAGTCCAGTGTCAAGTACCCACAGTCAGTGATGGTCTGGGGTGCCATGTCAGCTGCTGGTGTTGGTCTGTGTTTTATCAAGGGCAGGGTCAATGCAGCTAGCTATCAGGAGATTTTAGAGCACTTCATGCTTCCATCTGTTGAAAAGCTTTATGGAGATGAAGATTTCATTTTTCAACACAACCTGGCACCTGCTCACAGAGCCAAAACCACTGGTAAATGGTTTACTGACCATGGTATTACTGTGCTCAATTGGCCTGCCAACTCTCCTGACCTGAACCCCATAGAGAATCTGTGGAATATTGTGAAGAGAAAGTTGAGAGACACAAGAATCTGCAAAAGGATTCCCGACCAAGTATTGAGTGCATAACTGAACATAATTATTTGAAGGTTGACTTTTTTTTGTATTAAAAACACTTTTCTTTTATTGGTCGGATGAAATATGCTAATTTTTTGAGATAGGGATTTTGGTTTTTTCATGAGCTGTATGCCACAATCATCAATATTAAAACAATAAAAGGCTTGAACTAATTCAGTTGTGTGTAATGAATCTAAAATATATGAAAGTCTAATGTTTATCAGTACATTACAGAAAATAATGAACTTTATCACAATATGCAAATTTTTTGAGAAGGACCTGTATTTTACAAATGCAGCTATGTATAAAAACTGCATTGCTCACATACTGTACCTTATTAGTTTATATGTTTAAAAAAGGCATTAGGTTAATCTACAGTTTATTTGTATATAGATTTATAAAAACTGGACAATAAGAACAATGCAGCTTATACCTGTATTTAAAAAGAACAAAGCTTTAATGCATAGAAATATACAAGGGACCTTCAGGTCAAACCAGGACTTGATGGATTTTTTGTGAATGAACGGATAAAACCGATGCAGAAGGCTTCAAGCACAGTATGTGGGTGAGTGCAATAAAACACATGAATAGTGCAAACTATAGAAGGCCGTACATCCATAAATGACGATCCCGGCCGAGATGGCTTGGAGTCCAATGGAGTCTTTTCCATAAACATATAGCTGATGGAACACCTGATCCTTGAAAATCAACATATTATTTGTCGCCATCTTGCGGAGGCGACACATCTGTCTGTCAGAGCTGTACACGTATTTAATCATTCACCAACACCATTTGCACATTATATAAACTCAGTTGGGAGTTTGTGTCATCACCCATACAGTCCTGACCTCGCTCCAGGCCACTTCCACATGTTTGGGACATTAAAGAAGCTCTTGGGAGGCCAGCGTTTCAGACATTGTGAAGCAGGCAGTCAGATCATGGCTTTGGCATCCTGAGAAAATTTGTTGTTATCCAAGTATTAGTGAAACGCTGGGATAAATGCATTAGTGTAGGAGGGGATTATATAGAGAAATAAAGTTTTTACTGTCGTAAGTACTGGTTTGACTTGAACACCCCTTATAATTTCATATACACCAGACTCATTTGAAAAAAACGAATACAAACTGAGCAAAAATTAGTGTCAGGGCTGTCCTTAGATATAATTTCCAGCTCTTTATACCTGTATTAAATCTGTATGTTTTATGTTTTTTTTTAGCTAAATTTGGAAGCATTCTTGTTTATATAATTTGTCTTGGCACGTGTAATGAGATATATCATGTGTACAAGGATCACAAATCAAGGCTCACAAATTTATGTCATGCTCTCCTGGTTACAAAAGCTTACTGAAATACAAAGTAGTGCCCTGTATACACAGTACAGTTTATAGTAAACAGTAGTCTTGTGTGTAACCTTCAAACAAAGGTGCAGGTACTTGTTAGGTACTTGTGGTAGGAGTTTAGTGGTTTCTGACTGGTGTTCAGAAAAGTATGACAGCTAAAGAAAGAGAATCTTTTAATTACCATAAAGTAATTGCATGGCTTGTATTATCATCTGTTGTAACAAAAGTAGCTTTCTTTGCAGTATGAGACAGCTGCGGACTCGGAGAATCCCGGCACGTTGCAGTCAGTGGCTTATCACATGGTTAATCGGCGCTATAGTGAATTCCTGAACCTGCAGACCCGATTGGAGGAGAAACCAGAATTGCGTAAAATTCTCAAACGTGAGTTGTTGTATATGGTAACAGATTTACTGGTGACAAATCACTAGCCCAGGTGCCAGGGACAAACTGATTGCAGGTCTAGATGAACCATAGTTGTTGTTTTTTTTTTTTTTTTTTAACACACAAAAAAATTATCATTGGTGGTATCAAACTACTACATTAAAACTTGATTAAGCAGAATATTAAGAAAAGCTACACAATTTTCCCTTTTCTAGGAATTCATATACTTTTTTGTATTAAGGTGCATAATAACCAGAGATGGAAGGTAGCCAAGTACATTTACTTCATTACTGTACACGAGTACATATTTCATGTATCTGTTCTGTACTTGAGTAGTTTCTTTAGTGATTATTCTTATTAGCGACTACATCCAATAACAAATATATGGACTTTCTACTTCATTACATTTCTGCATGTTGTTGCATTCCATGACCACAGTGGTGTGTAGTATTTGAGGTGATAATATCGCCACCTGTTGACTATCATACATAATTGCATTATCTGCTTTTTTTTAGTACAGTACATAGTTCCTTTTAGTAGTAGAAGCGGAGAAGGCAGCAGACTGCAAATAAGCATGTCAGAGGAAGAACAAGATAGAAAAAAAGAGTGTGTGTATGAGAGAGTCTTACTGTGACTTAAAGGCATACTATGACTTGTGAACTTATCCAAGTATTTAAGTAAATTTGAGGGTGGCTGTACTTCCGTAGTTTTAATCAAGTCTCTAGTTCTACTCAAGTACAAGAATTGATGTACTTTACCCACCTCTGGTGATACCCTTGACTAATAAAACATCTAATAAAGTTATCAATCAGTTTTTATGTTCCTATGGAAACCAGCACCTGAAACTGAGTAGCACATTAGATCTTTTGCTTGCCTGGTGGCTTTAACAATTTTTTTTCCCACCCCTGGTTTTAAAATTTTCTTTTATTGAAAATACAGTTGTGGGTGTTTAAGTTTATTGTTTTAATTGCAGATATCAAAGGACCTAAGAAAATCTTTCCTGACCTCCCTTTTGGAAACATGGACAGTGACCGAGTTGAGGCCAGAAAAAGTTTATTGGAAACGTTTCTTAAGGTGAGACGTCACTGATTACACTGTAAATTAATATTATATTCTAATTGAGAACACATGTTTAAGTACTATTTGTTAACTGGATAACAATAATCATTGGTGGTTAATTATGCTGAATATAGACATCTGTCCTGGAGTCCTGAAGTATGAAATAATATTTGTGTCACTAGGATTTATAATTTTAATTTAATTAAAAAAAAATATATATATATATATATATATATATATATATTTTTTTTTTTTTTTTTTTATTTAATTAATTTTTTTCTTTACTTACAAAATGTGGCACAAAGTATTGCATGCTCAATACAAAAGATTCAGAATCTCCCCTCATTTATTGCTTTCTAATTAGCTGAAATGACAATGTGATTTTTTTTTTTCTAATGATTGTCATCTGATTTGATTAGCTAAATCTGATCTATGTTAATCCTAAAAATATTAGATTTAAAACATAAAATCCTGTATGTAAGCCATTTGAATTTAAAGTCACTGTGGTATTATCTTATAACTATGGATGTTTATTATAAAGTATGTCCTTTACAACCTAAATCCATGCTAGCTGTAAGAAGCTCTTAATTTATGACTGTAGCAACTTTGTGCAATACCTGAAACTGCCAACAGCGAAGAAATGCAAGAGTTTCTTGCCCTTAACACCGATGCGAGGATTGCTTTTGTAAAGAAGCCGTTCGTCTCACGAATCGACAAGGTATTTCTACAGAATTTTTACTTGCAATTTTAACCACTTCACGTAAATTTCAATTGGCTATTTAAGTATCAGTATAAGCAAAAGTGCAGCTATACAAATATATCAGTATATTGTTTTTTGTACAGCAATTTTAGTTAAATTAATTTCCTATTTATAACACATACACAATATTAATAGCTTGTTTATTTTTGCTGCTTGAATAGAGAGAAGTTGTTACACTCACTGATAGCTGGCTAGCTAGTTCACAAGCTGTTTAAGATCCATCCAGTGAAACTGGCTTCTGTTCTTACTTTTTAACATCATCTCAAAGCTTTTGCATTTTAAGTCAGAAGTTATATTTACATTTAATTTCCCAGGTCTCCTGATGATTGTTCTAACTCTACTGTAATAACTGTTTATATATTTAATTATCACAATATATACTTTAAATTTGGGTTTGAGTTTGCCCACATTTTTCAGCATTTTTGGTTGAACAATAAATAAATGTATCTGTATTATATGCAATATTGTATTTTATAGGCCCAAATAACATTATGTTACATTTAAATTGGCAGATTGTGGTGAATGCTATAGTTGATACGCTAAAGACAGCCTTTCCCCGCTCTGAGCCACAAAGCCCCACAGATGAAGTGGATGTTGAGCCTGATGGGAAATTACCCTCAGACAGGAAGAGCAAGTATGGATTCCTATTGGCATGCAAGCTGGTAGCATACTGTACAATGTAGTTCTCAGTCATTTATTAATTCCTGTGCATCTTATTTATATGAATTTCTGTTACTATTTGTATTTAGGTCCAGGATGAGATTTTCCAGTAAAATTGCTCCTGCACTTAGTGTGTCTGACATGAAGCCCAAAGTGCTTTACTGCTTTGATGAGGGGAGCACCGTAAGTGAAACAGGCTTCACTGATTGCCATTTATTTGTGCATCATATTTAAGGTCTGAATTGCCTTCAGTAGTGTACTGATAAAAACCTGAAGATGAAGAGCACTAATTAGTAATAATAGCTTTAACTAATAAGTCTGACGTGTTCAACATGGGATCCATAAAAATTCCTTTTTTAGGTTTTCAATGGCCTCACCATGAATAGCCTAGAAAGCTTTATCCTGGAACGGGAGCAACTTGTGAATAAAGCATCACTCCGTGATGCTGATGGAGATCGGGACGCCAGCCTCGGGGCCAAATGTGATACGGAGACTTGCGCATGTTCAAAAAAGGAGTTACAAAATATTGTTCCATATCAAGGTAAGAAGCACTTTATTGATGCATGATATCTCTGCCACCAAAGAAAGAAAGCATGCCTATGGCAGTTTACCTACTGAAGTTGGGATCACCAAAATAGTGAAAATACTTTATTGCTTTAAGGATAAACAGTAATGCACCGATGCCCTGCTTGAATACAGACAATTACTGACTGTCCATGTGTTGCTATGTATAGTTTTGTTTGGGCCAGGGGTAGCTCAGTGGTTAAGGCATTGGACTACGGTTCGGAAGGTCCCAGGTTCAAACCCCACAACCACCAAGTTACCACTGTTGGGCCCTTGAGCAAGGCCCTTAACCCTCAACTGCTCAAATGTATAATAAGATAAAAAAAAAATGTAAGTCGCTCTGGATAAGAGCGTCTGCCAAATGCCTAAATGTAAATGTAAAATGTTTGCCCCCTCTACCATCAGTGAAAAGAAAGAAAAGCTGTAGGACCATGTACACACAACTGTCATTTATGAATGTGATTTTGGTATAACTGTAACAGTTGAAGGAGCTTTTTATCAGTTTCAGTGTCTTACCCTCCTCCTTGAACCACCACCTTATCGTGGTGGAGGGGTTTGCGTGTCCCAATGATCCTGGGAGCTATGTTGTCGGGGGCTTCATGCCTCTGGCAGGGTCACCCATGGCAATCTGGTCCTAGGTGAGGGAACAGACAAAGAGTGGTTCAAAAGACCTCTTATGATGAATACAGTATTTGGAAAACGTTTTCCCTCGCCCGGACATGGGTCACCGGGGCCTCCCTCTGGAGCCAGACCTGGAGGCGGGGCTGATGGCGAGCTGGTGGTCGGGCCTTTACCTATGGGGCCCGGCCGGGCACAGCCCGATGAGGCAATTTGGGTCCCCCTTCCCATGGGCTCACCACCTGTAGGAGGGGCCAAAGAGGTCGGGTGCAGTGTGATCTGGGCGGTGGCCGAAGACAGGGGCCTTGGCGGTCTGATCCTCGGCTGCAGAAGCTGGGTCTTGGGATGTGGAATCAGTGTCTTACCACAATACTGCTAAAAACCTATTCAAACCCAGTGTGGTGGACAAGATACATGCTAAGCATGTCTCACCAGGCTAGGTGCCAGATGCAGCAAAGGCATGAAGTCAACCATCATTTAGTGACTGCCTGAATGGATGCATGAATAGTAGGTGGCATTTTTGCATTTTGCCATGTCTACCACCAAGCGAGCATTCTTTACTGTGAACCTTGGGGCTAAATTTACCCAAGTACGTCATGAAATAGTGCAGCTCTTTGATTGGTCAAACAAAGCATCTTGCTAGATTTGCTTTTCTACAGCGATCTGGTGTAATTTCTCTTTTCTAACATGGTCTTTTTACTGTTGGATTTTAGTGGCTGTCTTAAATTTCATAAATTATTTTATATACTTTTATACACCACAATTTCACAAATTTGGTTTCATGTCTTGCCTATGATACACAAATGAGACTGAATATTACGTTGCTTCTTAATTACCTTTTTTTTTTATTCCATTGAATGTGTGTTTTGAATAGACAGAAGAGGCTGCCCTTTGTAATTAACATTAAAGTGCCCCTATTATGCCATTTTAAAGGTTGCTAATATTGCTTAATTTGTCTCTTAAAACAGGTTTACATGTATGCAAGGTCAAAAAACACTTTCGTTTTCTCAAAAAATAGATTTAATTTTACCATTTAATCAATTTTACTAAATGATTCGTAAACGACTCGTGTGAAGCAGTTCGAAGATTCAGTCTATGTAAACCCCTCCTTTCCGTGAGTCCTCACTGCTGTGATTGGTCAGATGGCGCGGTCCTTTATGATTGGTCTACCGCTACAGCATGTATTGGAAAACTAAACGCCCATTACCAAACCTGAATGACGGCTCTGGAGACCTGTCAATACATAGAAAAGATGGCGTCGGTTTTACCATATCAATTCGAGCCGGAGTCTGACGATGAAACGGTTGAAGTGGCACATCGACAAGAAACGGACGTTTCTCAGTGGTAAGTGTCCTATGTTAATGAACTGAAACTGAACTCTAACACTCGCGAAGTGCGCATGCCCCTTGCCCTTCTACGGGGAAAAATGCATTTTTCCCCTCAGAGCTTGCTGTAGAAGGGCAAGGGGCATGCACACTTCGCGAGTGTTAGAGTTCAGTTTTGGTGAATGGTGGAGAAAAAACTGTTAAAAAGGATTTTATGTGCTCACGTTTTTATAGTTTTTTTTATATTCCAAAGTGTTTAAGCGAACCCAGCATGAATGCTCGGTCACATTAACAAGAATGTGGTAACGTTAATTGTATGATGGCGGGAAAGTTGTTCGCGACGTAGAACGTGGGCAGACATTTTGGAAATATGTTACATAGTGACCTGGATCCATAACAGAGAAAAATTAGAATTGCTAACAACTCGTTTAGGCGAATGTGAGCAGACTTTTTTTTTTTTTTTAAATAGACAAAAATTTATCGTGCACTGTCGGCGTCACAGATGTTCACATACAGCTGCATGAAAGATCATATTTGAAAAAGCATAATAGGGGCACTTTAAATATCAGTTAAACAGCAGAATAAAGTGCTTTGTTTACATGTTCTAAATTGTATACAAGTAAAATAATTAACTGCAGTTTTAACATTAAACAGGAGTCTTTGTTTTCCTCCAGGCACATAGTATTAGTCACGTCAACACACCTGTGTCATTGACTCTTCCAGTTCTGGCACATGAATCATTTGTGCACTGTAGACTGTGTGACAAATTTTTAAGTTTCTCAATAAGGTGTAAAGTGTTGAATTAGTAGGCTTGTAATGTTTGTAGGAACTTTAATTTAGGAACTAAACATTTACATAACTTCATCTTGCCTCTAGAGGACAGCACATCCACATGTGCATCAGGGGTCGTGTTTAAAATATGAGATGGTTTTCTTTAGTTTATCTCCCTTATTTATTATAAATATGTGTTAAAAATGAAGCATTCCAGTTCCGATTCCAGTTTACTAGGGATAACTCGAACACTGAGTATAAAACTGCATTTCATATACTTTAATATAATTGTTTTGCTTATTTGTATTTTTTATATATTCTGTTATGTTGATGCTTGTGATGTTGCCCTATGCATAGCTCAGTGCATTTATTGTACTGAAGGAATTTAAAGACATAATGCATCTATTGAGCACTTTTAGTTAGTTAAATGTTAACGCAAGAACAGAATAGTAGCATCTTTTCACCAATAATGCTGAAGTCCAGAAGCTGCTTTAATATTACATCTGCATAGATGAAGTGTAATCAATATTTATAGTATTTATAAATACAGTATGATGCATTCCCCACATTTTCAAAAGTTATATGTATGTCTAATGAGTTGTTTGTGCAACAGGGGAAACTGTACTTGCTGACATGGCATTGAATGTCCTGTGTCTGCTGATGAAGGATCAGTGGAGTTGGCTGTGCACTGAAAATATCCAAAGAAGTATCAGACTGCTGTTTGGGACCCTCATTGAACGGTATGCAGATTACAAGAAAATTTATGCTCACTACTTCTATTTGGCACACTACAGGCTTAAACACATTTTAGTAGTAAAAAAAAGTGCTGGCTTTAGATGCATTGTTTTTTTGGGGTGCTCTGATAGATCGGCTGCTGATGGTAATCAGCAGATAATCACTTTTTTAGATCACTTGTCACTCAACTGGTTGATCACATAAACCAATATGTATTTTGATGACACAAAATCAACATGCCGTCGCCAATCTAGAAATATTCGCAAGTTAATAAAAAGTTAAATATAAACTCTTTAAAAAATGTCATACAACATGTTTTCTAAAACACAACCACAAAGGCCGACGTCTGCCAAAAGTTTTAACACAATAAACCTTATTCGGTTCGGCAGCTAAATCTTGTAAGGCAACCCTCACTCAACCACCTATAGCCTATATACTCTGCAGAGAGTAAAGTGGCTTAAACCATTATCACAAAAACAATAAGACAGAAAGAAAGAAGTAATGCACGGTTTCCAGCACTGGCTGAGGCAGCCCAGGTTTACACTACTGCGTCATGCACGCCGGCTGACAGTTAACATACGCAACATGGATGCACACATGTATGATAGGAATAGACTGTCTTTTTAAAATACAGAAATTCTGATATCCCCCCCCTCACTCCTTAATAATGAGTAGCCATGATTGACTCACCAACCACAAAGTGACAGATGTCTGTGTTTATTTAAAAATGTTCGAGTTTGAATTTCTTATTCACTGACTCAGCCTCGCTCCATGTGCTGTACATTATGACGATTGAGTACAGTTAGAAAGTCGCATTTTAGACTCTCAAATATTTGTGAGTTCCCCTTCATGCTAGTTAAGGAATGGAAATTTCCTTGGTCTTTAGTTGAGCATAGGCTATTCTATTGGGTTACATTTGTATGATGATGGAATATGTTGCATATGTTGCTATAAATCTTAAATGTATAATACCTTTTTAGATTTTAATTATATTTGTGAACTGCTGTTTAGAATGTTTTTTTTTTTTTTTTTTTTTTTACAGCTATAAATAAACAATATTACACAATAAATTGAATGCTTTAAATGGCAGATTCCAATAACCCCCACACACTTGTGATCAGCAAATTTTTAATGGTGCTTTAAATTTTGTTAAAGCACCCATAACACATTTAATTTCAGAATATTTATTGTACTGTTCCTTGCAAATCTATCAACACGCTGTGATCTCTCTTGTGCACCCAAATTCTGTTGAAAGTAATTTTTTGATAGAATTTACTCTTCTGTGCTTGGACCCTTCAGAAATGTTGATCTATTTACCATAAATCCATTTCTTTGTTGACTTGGATTTGTGCTCTGGATTTTTATCATGTTGAAAGAATATGATTTTTTTCTTACTTTTTATCTGTCTAACAGAGGCTTGCAAGTTGTGTTCTAAAATAAATTGTATATTTAAAGCTATTAATAATCATTCTTGACTAGAGCCACAGTGCAGCAACTACTGTATGATTCTTGACCATGGGTATGCTGTTCTTTGGGTGATAAGCTGTCATGTTTTTGTGCTAAAAACATCTTCCAGTTATGTACAAAAAAGTTCTACCCTGGTCTCATCAGACCATTTTATGTTGTGGCATCAGTTTGCAAAATGTACGTTCGCATTTGTGTAGCCACCGTACCTCATAGCCTAAAATATTAAGATACAAGATTTATGCTGTAGGAAGTAAATAATCGTTGTTAGATATTCCTGTCAATACCCTCAAATATTTCTCGAATGCAGCCTCTCTAACAAGTTTTCTTCTTTTCATTTTCTCTGATCTTCACTGCGGTATTTCAACTATATTGGAAACCCTTTTTCTGACTGATTACTTTTTTTTTTTTAACAACTGCCCATGCTTTGTAAGCTTTGTGTGAACCATAGGTTAGGCAGGCAGATGAAACTGTCGGGCTGATGTGCTGTTTATACTCATTAAGATATGATGTGTTGGAGTGTGGAGGAATACCCAGGAGGCAGGAAACTTTCTGGTTAAAATTTCAACCAAAAGGAAAAGGGGCCATTACTAACTAACTATTGGGTCCTGCCTGTTTTAAGTAGAAAGTTCAAGTTTACAGTCTCTATACAAGTATGTGAATCGCATGCTCCACCAGCTATGCTATACATCTCTCCCAAAAATAAGACATAGTTAATCACGTTAGTCACATCACGTGTTACATGTCAGTTCAACCTGCCTCCTCTCTGTCCGTAGCAGACACAAGATCATAGCCATGCTTGCCACAGTCTTTTTAAGTCCTATCATAAACATGTAAATGTGGTGCAAACTGAATCTTGTGGCCCTGAAAGGACATGCATTATCTTTAGTTGCTGACGGAAATCTGTAGTTGGCCTCATTTAAAATGGCACAACTGTCCATAATAAGATCTTAAATACTATATACAGTGGTGTGAAAAACTATTTGCCCCCTTCCTGATTTCTTATTCTTTTGCATGTTTGTCATACTTAAATGTTTCTGCTCATCAAAAACCGTTAACTATTAGTCAAAGTTAACATAATTGAACACAAAATGCAGTTTTTAAATGAAGGTTTACGTTATTAAGGGAGAAAAAAACTCCAAATCTACATGGCTCTGTGTGAAAAAGTGATTGCCCCCCTTGTTAAAAAATAACTTAACTGTGGTTTATCACACCTGAGTTCAATTTCTGTAGTCACCCCCAGGCCTGATTACTGCCACACCTGTTTCAATCAAGAAATCACTTAAATAGGAGCTACCTGACACAGAGAAGTAGACCAAAAGCACCTCAAAAGCTAGACATTATGCCAAGATCCAAAGAAATTCAGGAACAAATGAGAACAAAAGTAATTGAGATCTATCAGTCTGGTAAAGGTTATAAAGCCATTTCTAAAGCTTTGGGACTCCAGCGAACCACAGTGAGAGCCATTATCCACAAATGGCAAAAACATGGAACAGTGGTGAACCTTCCCAAGAGTGGCCGGCCGACCAAAATTACCCCAAGAGCGCAGAGACGACTCATCCGAGAGGCCACAAAAGACCCCAGGACAACATCTAAAGAACTGCAGGCCTCACTTGCCTCAATTAAGGTCAGTGTTCACGACTCCACCATAAGAAAGAGACTGGGCAAAAACAGCCTGCATGGCAGATTTCCAAGGCGCAAACCACTTTTAAGCAAAAAGAACATTAAGGCTCGTCTCAATTTTGCTAAAAAACATCTCAATGATTGCCAAGACTTTTGGGAAAATACCTTGTGGACCGACGAGACAGAAGATTAACTTTTTGGAAGGTGCGTCTCCCGTTACATCTGGCGTAAAAGTAACACAGCATTTCAGAAAAAGAACATCATACCAACAGTAAAATATGGTGGTGGTAGTGTGATGGTCTGGGGTTGTTTTGCTTCTTCAGGACCTGGAAGGCTTGCTGTGATAGATGGAACCATGAATTCTACTGTCTACCAAAAAATCCTGAAGGAGAATGTCCGGCCATCTGTTCGTCAACTCAAGCTGAAGCGATCTTGGGTGCTGCAGCAGGACAATGACCCAAAACACACCAGCAAATCCACCTCTGAATGGCTGAAGAAAAACAAAATGAAGACTTTGGAGTGGCCTAGTCAAAGTCCTGACCTGAATCCTATTGAGATGTTGTGGCATGACCTTAAAAAGGCGGTTCATGCTAGAAAACCCTCAAATAAAGCTGAATTACAACAATTCTGCAAAGATGAGTGGGCCAAAATTCCTCCAGAGCGCTGTAAAAGACTCGTTGCAAGTTATCGCAAACGCTTGATTGCAGTTATTGCTGCTAAGGGTGGCCCAACCAGTTATTAGGTTCAGGGGGCAATTACTTTTTCACACAGGGCCATGTAGGTTTGGATTTTTTTTCTCCCTAAATAATAAAACCCCTCATTTAAAAACTGCATTTTGTGTTTACTTGTGTTATCTTTGACTAATAGTTAAATGTGTTTGATGATCAGAAACATTTTGTGTGACAAACATGCAAAAGAATAAGAAATCAGGAGGGGGGCAAATAGTTTTTCACACCACTGTAGTTCATATTATAAATGATTTCATATTAACATATCTAGCGGGCATTTCAGATTAGTTATTTGTTTAGCCATGTATAATGTAACCTGTACAGACTTCTTGCCATGTATTTTGATTTATCAATGAAATCCACCAGCATGGAAAATCTGAGACAAACTCGTGCCATTCTCCAAAAGCTAGGCAAAAAATGTAGATGATCAGTTAAAAGGTTGAAAGTTATTCAATTATATTCACAAAAAAACACATTCATGTTCATTAAAAAATATACATATTCATAATATACAATTCACAAATGTACAACTGTGCAAAAAATGTTTAATGTTTAAAATTTACGAGTGCATCATGATTTCTGTTGTAATTAACTCCGACTGCGCAAAAGGTATGTAAAGCTGAGCTACTCGAGCGCTCTTGGAGGGCTGTGATAGACTGACTAGTAAGGTCGCATCTGATTGGCTAAAGAGCACGATTGACGCTCCAACGTGCCAGCAAAGTCCCAAAAACACACACACACACACACACACAAATCCAGCGATATTCACACACGTAAGTCGATTTTCACATGCACACATGGGTGTAAATTTTATTTAACAGAAGGGGGGACAATACATACATATAAAATTTCTCATGAGCAATTTTTGAAGGGGACACAAATAATACAGTCAAATTGTACTTATAAAGATATGTCCCCACAGTGAAAAACTTTGTTTCTATCATTATTATTGTAGCATGGAGACTGTGCCATTATGTTTTTTTCCAAGTTTTTCTCAGGTTCAATGACAAAGCAGATTTTTCTTCAAAACTATTTATTGCATTATGTTGTTTACAGTCAAGCCATCAACATACATTAAAATTTAAACATGACTGTTATTGTGGAGAAGATATTCAAGGATTCTTTATTGTCATGCCAGCGCACTTCCATGTTCTGGTACGAAATTAGGACGCAGGTCCCGTTTAAGCCACAAAGATAGCATAGTAGTATATATATGAGGGTGTATTTATGTATATGCAGTACACGTGTATAAATAATAGCAGTCAGAGATATATTATGCAGGTATTTAGACATAGACTATACATTTGTATTGCACATTTTCAGAAACTGTATTGCACACATTGTACATTCGACCTATAGGGTTATGTATGTGTTGCACCATAGAGTTATATATTACTCTAAATATGTTTATAAAACATATGTTGTAATAAGATACTATCCAAAGATAGCAGCTTGTGATTGTGTTTGATTGCGTTTGATGAGAGAGTACCTACAGAGCACGGCTAGAGTTCAGCAGTCTAATTGCCTCAGGGTAAAAACTGTTTTTGAGCCTGGTGGTCTTGCACTGAAGGCTCCTCAGTCTTCTGCCTGAGGGAAGAGGTTGAAATAGAGCATGTGCAGGGTGAGTGGAGTCCTTAATAATGCGGAGGGCTCTTCGTCTGAATCTTGCAGTGTACAGTTCGGTGATGGAGGGGAGCCTGCTCCCCACTGTCCTCTGTGCAGCCTTAATTACTCTCTGCAGGGCTTTCCCCTCAGCTGCAGTGCTATTGCCATGCCACACAGTGATGTAGGAGCTGATGATGCTTTCTACCGCTCCTCGGTAGAAACTCTTCAGAACCAGGCTCCCAAGCTCAGCTCGTTTTAGCTTACTGAGGAGGTTGAGGCGCTGGTGGGCCTTTTTAATCAGGCCCGAGGTGTTGACGCACCAGTTTAAGTCCTTAGCTATGTGGACGCCTAGATACTTAAAGCTGGAGACCACTTCCACAGCTGCTCCATCAATGTGTAGGGGGAGAGGAGTTCGCTTGTTCTTCCTGAAGTCCACCACCATCTCTTTAGTCTTTTTTACATTGATGCAGAAGTTATTTTCTCTACACCACTGTACCAGTTGTTCCACCTCCTCTCTATAATAGGATTCATCGTTGTCAGTGATGCATCCCACTACTGCTGTGTCATCTGCGAATTTGACTATATGACAGCTGGAGTTTCTCGCTATGCAGTCATACGTCAATAGAGTGAACAGGAGGGGGCTCAGCACGCAACCTTGAGGCGAGCCTGTGCTGAGGGTAATGGTGGGGGAGATGGTATCATGGATCCTGACAGTTTGAGATCTGTTGGTCAGGAAGTCTAGGACCCAGTTCCCTACTGTAGGGGATAAACCAAGAGAAGAAAGCTTTAGAACTAATGTCTATGGAGAGATGGTGTTGAAGGCAGAGGAGAAGTCCAGGAAAAGTAGGCGGACTATATATAAAGTAAGTAATGTTTTGTAACAATCAATTATTAAATAATCAATTTACAGTAACTGCTCTATGTTAAAAAAAAATCCCTCATTATCCATTCAATAAAAGCACCACACTCACGTGACACTGTACATCTGATTGACCCTGGTCTACCTGTCCCTCAATAATTTCTGTCTCCTTTGCCTGTGATTGATATTGTGACATTAGTATTTTCATAAGCACCCATTCTTAAAGCCAAATTGACTTAATATGTGAACGTGTTGTACTTACTTGCCGTTTAGGTGCACTGAAAAATTATCTTATGTCCATTTTTCTTTTCTCTGTCATTTTATCTAAGACAAGGCAAGGTAAGTTTATTTATACTGTAGCACATTTCATACACAATGGTAATTCAAATTGCTTTACATAAAGAAAATAAAACAACTATAAAAACAAGGAATTAAAAAAAGTTTAAAATTGTATTTAAAATTAAGCACAGTGCTCATTTAGTAAATGCACAGCTAAACAATATGTTAATTGTGGCCGTTAATGTTAAGTTCACATTATGCCAAGTTGTCAGAAATAAAACACTGCACGGGAAACGGCGTTTGTCGTGTTAGTTGCAGTGCACTATGTAAACAAGCTATTGTAAACAAGCTAACATTAACTAGATAAGTAATTATTGAATCGCTAATATAGCAGATTCATGGAAAATTACATCGGTAATCAGCATTTTTGCCGCAACTAATTTATGAATGAGTCTGCATCAACTACATTAAAGAGAATCGCTTTTTTTTAAAGTGAATAAAATACCCTACTTACTGGAGTTCAACATTAATTGAGCCGCAGCTACACACCTGACCTGAACTAGGAAAGCAGGCAGTGGGACAAACCACTGTGAGGAAGGGGAGGGGGAACTTAACTCTTACTAAATGCATTTTTGCGGGGTTTTTTTTTCTACTTAAACAATTATCTTAGGTATACATACATATATTTTTCACAATAGAGAGTGCGATTTATATATATATATATATATATATATATATATATATATATATATATATATGTATAGATAGATAGATAGATAGATAGATAGATATGTGTGTGTGTGCATATATATATTTAATTAAAAAAAAAATTTTTTTTGGGGGGGGGGGGACATGTCCCTTCCGTCCCCCCCGGGATTTACGCCCATGCATGCACAGCCCATGATACACTCGTAAATTTTAAACATTAAAAATTTTTTGCACAGTTGTACATTTGTGAATTGTATATTGTGAATATGTATATTTTTTTTATGCATGTGAATGTGTTTTTTTGTGAATATATATTTTTTTTCGTGCACGTGAATTGGGTTTTATGCATGTGAATTGGGTTACGCACGTGAACATCGTGTTTTTTGTGTGAATTATTTATGACACCGATCTGCCTCCATAGATCCCTACTACTTATCCATGTGTCTCCTTATAAAGAAATGATTTATGATTTAAATAGGCTTGTCTACGAATGATAATGGTATCAGAAAGTAATTTTAACATATTTTTAACAAATTAGTAATATCCTGGGTAAGCCGCAGTGTAACAATGAAGATCGTTTTTGGTCCATCAATACAAAGTTGCTCTGCATAGTGGTTTTGTTCATATGTGCTGTATTCAAGTTTCTTACATGGAGATAAGTCCCCATTGCTTTTATCAGATATGTTAGTGTTGGCTAAGGGTAAGGAATTTGCTGTTGGAAATTTTTTTTTAACGACAGCTTCATCCACACACAATTTTGCTATCACAGCACATTCCTGAGTGGTTTATTCCACTTACCACAGCAATTTGCCAACAAAGTATTTATTTATTTTTATTTAGTTAAATAACAGCACATTGTTCTTTTTGTTATCCCGTTGCATATTGTGGCATGTCTACAGCACAGGTATGAACCCATAATCTGTTTCTTTATATGAACAATAAACAGTCCTCCCTCTTTCTAAGTTAATAAAACTGACCAAAAAATTCATATTGCCATGCTACCAAGAAACCAACCCTGACATTGACGGTGACACCAGAGACATTTTAAATAAATGTTAATGATGATCATCAGTTTCACCAGCATGTTTTTCTTTGTTAAATAACAACACAAAATCTGTTATTTATTTATAATAATATTTGGTTCCATGGTGGACCAGGGGTTAGCATGTGGCACTCCTCGCTGTCTCTGTGAATACGTTCTTTTCCCTGTCAAGGAACCAACCCATAGCAACTGGCCAATATATGATCTAGGCCACCCCTGGTGCTGGTCCCAAGCCCGGATAAATTATGTCACTAAGGGCATCTGGCATAAAACCTGTGCCGCATCACATCTGCACACTCAGTGATCCACTGTGTTGACCCCCCCCCCCCCAAAATAGGGAGAAGCCAAAATGGGGGAAAAATAATTTAAAATAATTTATAGTAAAAATTATTTATAGTCTTGTCCTGAATTCAAACTGGATACGCAACTTCATATTCAGTCTGTCCAGACCAGATGTGTCTCAGATGTATGTCTGTATAATCTACTTTCAGGATAAAGAAAGAGGAACTGCACACTTAGATTTGAACTTTTTACGCAACACCATGAGTGGGTTAATTTGCATTTCCTTGTTTTTTTTTTTTTTAGTGAATAGAATCAGTCTAGTTTAAATGTTACTGAAAACCCCCAGAAATACCCAGCCAAGCCTAGTAAACACTTCCTATTACTAATTACCCTGCCTGTTGCTCATTAACTCCTAGTGTCTTATCCTTTAGTTTGTAATTCACAATGCTATGACTGAATTTTAAAAAATATAATGTTAGAATAAAATGAGGAAATCACCATACGCTGCCAGTTGTTGTTGTTGTTGTTGGCCTTTCGGCTGCTCCCGGCAAGGGTCGCAACAGCGGAATATCCAGTCCGCACAACAACTTGGCACAGGTTTTACGCTGGATGCCCTTCCTGACGCAACCCTCCCATTTTATCCAGCCTTGGGACCGGCACTGCAACCAGTGGCTGGGGGTTTTAGGCACTGGCTGGGAATCGAACCCGGGCTTTCCGCATGTTAGGCGAAACACCTGCCACTGAGCCACCAGTATGGGTACAAAACATTTTTATCAAGTTATCATGAAGGAGCATCTAATACAACCGACTACATACAAGCAATTAAAAGAGAAATAAAATTCTTTAGCATGGAATTGTTTGATCGCTGTTTTTTTTTTTTCTTGTCATGTTCTATTGTATCTATTGTAGTGCATGTGAATCAGTAATGGATTATGGGTTTTTTGTTTTTACATCTTATCAGAACAGGTGGAAAGAATGTTACGTTGTCATTGCTCTTGATGGAGTGTCCTGTTCCAGACAGAACAAGCATTACTCTCTCAGGTACAACAATTTGGCTTGTTTGGATTTAGCTGATCAGAAATAGTGCTGTTCTAAATCTTACACTGACCTGGCTTGACCATCCCAGAGTCGCAATTTTCGTGCTATTTAGACATGAAATAAATAAGACCAAAACTGTCCATTAGAGTGCCAGAAACGTGACAAACTGGAAATGTTTGTGCTTGAAATTAGTCTGTAATTGATCTTTCACTTGGCTCTCATAGCCGCTACTTTATTCTTGCCAGAAAATATTGCATTTATCGCACAGAGGTCACCTCCTGGGGGTCGTGGAAGATTATTGCAAATCATTTGACTAGTTACTTTTGCTTGAATAAGTTTGTTCTGATACTCATAATATCTCTGGTGAAAAGAAAAATCAGATTTAAAATGCAAGTAGTTGTAATTTTGCCAATATTGTTTGAAGTTACATAAGACCACCAGCTTAGGAGAGATTTAATGTCACCAACATTTAGGCTTGTTTTAATTAGAGACATACTTTTGTCCTGGCCTTGGGTTTTAAAAGAGATGCTGGTAAAAATTAAAGAGGCTTATATCTATTGTTGCAATAGTTTAAACAGATGAGAGGATTTTCCAACATGCTATCCTGTAGGCAAAAGGATAACCATCTTTTAAAAATTTGGGCAAGTGTTTCACCTGCCCAAGGCTCTGCTGGAATTTGGGAAAGGCACATTGATTGTGTATGCAGTATTAGGAAGCTGAAACAGAACGAGATAATTATTACACACAGTTACCTACTTGTTTACTTATCACCTTTCTGCTTTTATTAAAACATTCTGCATAACTGTACTTGCTATACTATGACCTGTAGAAATTAGGCCACTTTTCTACAAATTATACAAAGTTTTTGTTTTTCAAACCACTGATCACAAAATTATCTATACTCCTAGAATTAATGTTTAATGATACCTCCTCTATAGAGAAAAACAGGACTCTTACATTAATGTGTAACAAATTTGAGGAGGTTTGTAATGGGATGTTGGTCCGCTTTGTAGAACATTTCAAGCTCTTGGTTTATGCATTTGCATTTCTCTCTCTTCTCTTCATTCAGGTTATAGTTTTTTTCAGCAGGGTTCAAATCTGCCTGAAAATGTCATTGGAAAAAAAAAGAAAAATTTTGTCTGAAAAGTATTTGTGATTAATGTCTTCTAGATGTCATTTGTTACTGTTAATGCTCTATAATTTTAACTACTTTATAATGAGAATACCGATTTCCACTAGACTAAATACCAACTGGCTCAGAACAGACTATTAGAAAGATTATGTAGCTGATGAGATATATCGTAAAGATGTTTCCAGTCCGTAAAAAAATATTTTATTAATTATATATTAATAGGATTCATTATGATCACAGACTTTTAGTACTAGATATCTTTCCAGTGAGGTTTCATAATTATAAGCAGCTGTTTTAAGACCAGATTCAGACTGTCTTGGCAAGGACAGTGATACTGATTTTCGCATACAGTAAAAATGCAATAGAGTGTGCAGTAGAGTTGAAGAAGGATTTTGTGAAATCTTGAGCATTCTCAGATGCCTAGATTTATACTGAAGCATACATATCTAAATTTGTATGTTAAGTGTAAGTGTTAATTTGAAATAAGTGGTGTATGAGCAGAGAATGTCTTGTGGCCTTTTGTCTGGTAGGCATGGATAGCTATTGATTAAGTGTTATACGTCCTAAAAGGTAACTCAATGAAACACTGTACCTCCATCCCCAGGCATTATAATTTCAGTATACTATACAATCATGTTGCTGTAATAATGTAATATAATGCACAAGTATACACAAATCGAGAACGAATATACAGTAGCAATCATTGGGAATGTTGAGGGGTCGCCACAGCGTACCATCCAATCCGCACACAACTTGGTGCAGGTTTTACGCTGGATGCCCTTCCTGATGCAACCTTCCCAATTTATCCTGGCTTGGGAGCGGGGTTTGTGCATTGGGGGTAAAGAGAACCTGGGCCTTCCTCATAGTGAAATACAGGTCCTTCTCAAAAAATTTGCATATTGTGATAAAGTTCATTATTTTCTGTAATGTACTGATAAACATTAGACTTTCATATATTTTAGATTCATTACACACAAACTGAAGTAGGTCAAGCCTTTTATTGCGGTCTGTTGTCACAGATCCAGTAATGCGCACATCCGATTTAAAACCCGCTTACTTGTAATGTAATGATTAATTACTCTTTCCATCTCTTTTCCTTCGCCGCTAATAGCAGCACCCGCCATTTCCGCATTACTGGATCTGTAGCGACAACAGCCCTCAAAGGATGATGGCCACGCCTGGGCTGATGGGAATTGTAGTTCCCGCTACCTCCCGTTCGCTTCTTTCGCCTGAGCAAACTTTTCACAGAAGACATATCGTTTTATCGAGTCATTTCAGTTTTTTTTTTTACCTGGTTTAATAATTTTTTATTAAAATTTTTTAATTTAAGTTCCTTTTTCAAAGTTTACAGATAGATGGCTAATTTGTATGCCATTGATATGTTCAGTGTTCATGTATACTGTTTAATAAACACTTCTGGCACTTTTTTAGAGTCTCTTCATTAGTTTAGTTTTTCCTGTAAATGATTCAATAAATACCGTACCGTGCCATTCATACCGAGGTATTACCGTACCGTGAAGTTTTGATACCGTTACATCCCTAACTAACACTATATAGTGAAAAAGAATTCAGAACATTGAAGATTATGATTTATTTGGGTCAAGTATCACTAGAAAGTTAAAGCAAGACCATATCTGTTATTATAGTTCTTATGATAATATAGCTGGTTGAAGTTTGTTTGTCTGAACTGAAATATTTGCTTTAGACCCTTCAATGTACAGATCGATTATCTAGTTAAAAATCTAATCTTTACAGTATGTTTTTGAGGAGGTTAATGTACAACACTCGTTACAGCTTAACAAAACCTGTCCATCGCCCCCTCCCCCCCAATTTTGTAGCTTGAACCACACAGAGGTCAGAACTGCCATCTGAGGTAATCAAATGCAGCATTACATCTGGTCTGTTGCTGCTAAATGGTCTAAAGGCAACAACAAAAGTATTTTGTTGTGATGTAGACAGTTTGGGTAATTCCATGTTGACTCGTCTCAGACAGTGGGGGAATTGCATTACTCAGATAACATCCTGGCTATTAAACATCCTGCTTTAGAACAACAGTAAGATAAAATCAGTATCTAACAGCAAGCTAAGATGACATTGTTGAGGATTCCCACAAGTGCAAGATGTTTAGATCTAATACCTATTACGGCGTTGTCATTTCAGCTCCTAATATTACATGTATTTACTTAAGTCTCATTTGTATAGAGCTTTTTACTGTGGGTATTGTTACAAAGCAGCTTTACCAAAATCCGGATGTAGATTTAGATCCCTAATGAGTAAGCCAGAGGCAGCAATGGCTAGGAACTTCCTGACACGATGTAAGGAAGAAACTTAAACCAGACACTCGGAACCAGACAAAAGTTTTTGGGTCATGATCAACATTAGGGTATCCATGTGGAAATATCCACATAGAAGATGAGGAACCTAGGTACAGAACCTGGATCTTTTGATTGCAGTAGATGCTCAAATACTCGGGGCTAACACCATTTAGTGCTTTATACAGTGGAGATCGAAAGTTTGGGCACCCCAAGTAAAAATGTCTATTATTGTGCATAAAGAAGCCAAGGAAAGATGGAAACATCCCCAGAAGCCATCAAAATGCAAATGAGACATTCTTATAATATGTCAAAAAAAAAGTTGGATTTTATTTTCATCATTTACACTTTCAAAATAACAGAAAACCAAATAATGGTGTCTGCAAAAGTTTGGGCACCCTGCAGAGTTAATACCTTGTACTGCCCCCTTTGGAAAGTATTACAGCTTGTAAACGCTTTTTGTAGACAGTCAATAGTCTTTCAATTCTTGTTTGAGGTATCTTCGCCCATTCTTCCTTACAAAAGTCTTCCAGTTGTTTGAGATTTCTGTGCTGCCTGTTACGCACTGCTCTTTTAAGGTCTATCCATAGATTTTCAATTATGTTAAGGTCAGGAGATTGTGAAGGCCATGGCAAAACTTTCAGTTTACGCCTCTTCATGTAATCCACCGTTGATTTTGAGGTGTGTTTTGGATCATTATCCATTTGTAGAAGCCATCCTCTCTTTAACTTCAGCTTTTTCACAGATGGCCTCAAGTTGGCGTCCAAAATTTGCTGAAATTTTATTGAATTCATTTTTCCTTCTAATCGTGAAATGTTCCCTGTGCCACTGGCTACAATACAACCCCCAAAGCATGATTTATCCACCCCCATGCTTAGCAGTTGGACAGAGGTGCTTTCCATTAAAATCTGTCCTCTTTTTTCTCCAAACATATCTTTGCTCATTCCGGCAAGTTAAATTTTAACCTCATCGGTCCACAGAACTTGTTTCCAAAATGCGTCGGACTTGTCTATATGTTCTTTTGCGAACTTCAAACGCTGATTTTTGTGGTCTGGACATAGAAGAGGTTTTCTTCGGATGAGTCTTCCATGAAGACCATATTTGTCCAAGTATCTCTTTATAGTGGAGTGGTGTACCACAACTCCAGTGTCTGCCAGATCTTTATGGAGGGATTGTGCAGTCAGACGTGGTTCTCGATTTGCTTTTCTCACAATCCGGCGAGCTGTTCTGCCTGATATTTTTCTTGGTCTTCCAGTTCTTGCTTTAACTTCCACTGTTCCTGATGACTGCCATTTCTTAATTATATTCCAAACAGAGGATATTGACATTTGAAAACGCTTTGCTATCTTCTTATAGCCTTCTCCTGCTTTGTGAACGTCAACTATTTTCAGTTTCAGTGTTCTAGACAACTGCTTATATGAACCCTTGGTGCTGATTGTTTGAGCAAGGCCAGATGAGTCTGGGCATTTACTGTAAAACTTTTGAGATTGACAACACCTGGTCTTTCCACACAATGATTGTGAATAGTCCCTGACACTGTCAGGTCTCAGCTTGCCAAAGAGGGCAGTACAAGGTATTAACTCTGCAGGGTGCCCAAACTTTTGCAGACACCATTATTTGGTTTTCTGTTATTTTGAAAGCGTAAATGATGGAAATAAAATCCAACGCTTTTTGACACATTATAAGAATGTCTTATCTGCATTTTGATGGCTTTTGGGGATGTTTCCATCTTTCCTTGGCTTCTTTATGCACAATAATAGACATTTTTACTTGGGGTGCCCAAACTTTCGATCTCCACTGTGCGTAATAAGTAGGATTTATTTCTGTAGCAACAGTGTTATCATAAATAATGTAATTGGAGCATTGGATAAAGGTCACGAGGTGTGATTAAGTACAGATTAACCCTATTCCAGAGTGATGGCGCTCAGGGTAAGAAGGGAAGAACATGACGTGTTGGGCCCATCATTCATTGTACTCACTGTACAAGCTTATGGAGACAGTTTTATGATCTGGAATTTCTATGATCTGGAGTTGTTAAGGTCAAGGCAACTCTATGTGACTTTATGTGGCAATAAAATAAAGTCAGCTTATGACATAAATGTAATAATAGACCAGGTTATTTACTCACTCACTCACTCATTGTCTATACCTCTTTATCCTGTGTAGCTGTGGGGGGCCTGGAGCCTATCCCAGGAGACTTAGGGAACGAGGCGGGTACACCCTGGACAGCATGCCATTCTATTGCAGGGTTCAAACACACCCACACTCATTCACACACTACAGGCAATTTAGGAATGCCAAATAGCCTAATCTGCATGTCTTTGGACAGTGGGAGGAAACCAGAGTACCCAGAGGAAACCCACCAAGCATGGAGAGAACATGCAAACTCCATGCACACAGAAGCGGGAATTGAACCCGGTCCCTGGAGGTGCACGGCAACAGTGTTAACCACTAAGCCACCGTGGCCCCAGGTTATTTATTAATGTAATAAGTACAATAAATGTTCTGACACATCAGGTGGTTAAAACAATGCCATAATCGAAGTTTCAGGATATCGAATGAAATACTACAATGTCACATTATTAGATTGAATCAATGTATATTTTGAATCCACTTGTTGCCAAACATATCCATTTCCTGGTGGTCCATTTTAAGTCTGAATCATAGACTTTTGTCATCCTTTTGTAGATTTGAAAGAAGAACTTCTGCTTCTTCTGCTTGCTGTCTGTTGTTGGCTTTATTTAAACGTATGAGTCCAAGATGGGTTTGATTATTTATTGTGAGTTCTTTGTTATAGAATCGTTGTCATATGGTCCTGTCTTGAATTTTAACTACTACAAGATGAGGGAGTTGTGGGATTTTTGTTTTTTGAACAAACAGTTTAGATCAATGATTGTCAACTCATATGCAGTCTGGTGATTAATGTTTATGATAAAGAAGATGAAAGTGGATTATTTGGCAAAGCTCCATTTTGTTAGTAGAGCTAAATCCTAAATATTTGGAAGAAGGTGCTTCAGATAAACATTCAGTGTGCCTCTTTGATTTGGTAATAGATCTCTTTGCCATGAAACCTCCTGGGGTCTAGTTGTTGGTCATCCATGGCAATATTCTCTTTTAAAAGGGAGTTCATAATGCTTCTCCTCTACTCCTGTCTTATATTAACATATTAAAGACTTAACCCCATGCAGAGGCAAATTTACCACCCACAATGGACCTAGTTCAGCTCTGCCATGTCATTATTTTTCTCCGCCCCAGTATTAGCCTTTACTGGGTCTTTAATTACCGTGGACCCAGACAAGGGCTTGGGAAAAGCCTGTGATTGAAGGCCTCCTTCGGCCTGGTCAGAAACCAAAGGAACTGAGCAATTGTTCTCAGATTCCTGCTGTCTTTTTTCCTCCCAGTTATCCCCTCACCCTGGGTTTTTTTCTTTGTTAAACTTTCACTGGCCTGTGTTGATCACTCCTGACGCTAAAGGCATTTTGATAAAAAGCACAGTTAATTAGTTGCATCTGTCATATATACACCATCTATCTATGCTAATGGTGAGCTCTGAAGGCTGTCTTAATCTTTACAGGCGTACAACATGAAGTTTGATATTTTGGGTATGACAGGAGGCACTTCATAGCACTGTAGGGGTCAGATGATTTAAAGCCTGATCTGTATATGGTAATAGATAGTAGTAACTGCAAGTAACTTTCAAAGTACACTAGAAGCGCAGCACCAGTGTCACTTACTTTTAACGTGATTCACCGGTCTATTGTTTTCAATGGGAAGCTGTCGCTGACACACAATGATCGCTAGATGGTGCTTTCACCCAGAGCAAATAGTTTAGCTACAAGATAAACTTGCACTTGGACAATGCGCCATTCATTCCCACGTTGATAACAGCTGTATTTTTTTTCCATATTCAACTGAGAAAACCTACTACAGAGTCTCTAAGGGGAGTCACTAAGTCTCTACTTAATTGTATAACGTTTTGAGAAAATTCATTAGTTCGTTCATTCTATTTGAAGCTTCTGAACTTCTCGGATGTTTTTTTTAGTGTGACAGTGCTTTAGATGGAGCAGGAGCAGCGATTTAGTTCTGAACTCGCTTCTATGGAATTATCACTAAAACAATGTAATGACCCCTCCTGAGGATATGAAGCTTTATTATTGCGTTTGAATAAATCAAATCTACCACAGCAGATAATAAACTATGCTATGTCATAACCGAAGCAAACACAACGATTATGCCTCGTTTCGTTCAGTGTTGCTAGACCACGCATCTATTCGGAAATGTGGAAGTGATGTGTGGCCACTCAACTTCACTTTTCCGTTTACCTCTGAGAAAAAAATCTGTACTTTTTTTGTTTATATTTAGAATTTTTATAACAGCACAAGAACATCAGTGAATTTGCTAAAGCAGAGAACCTGTAGATGAAGAACCTGTATTTGTTCAACCATATGAGCATTAATTAGGTGCAAGATTCATGCAGGATGAGAAGATCTGCGGTGAAGCCAGTGTTTCATTTAATCACAAAGGTGGTCAATTTGGTTTAAGTCAGGGCTCTAAGTAGACCACTCACGTTCTCCTACTTTAGCCTTGGCAAACTATCATTATAAACATGCTTTTTTGTGCTTGAAACCATTTAGCAAATGTTGGGGAAGGGCCTCATACGAGGTGTCTACATAACTGAATAGTGCCGATGCCAGAAAAATATGAACATCTGCATTATGAAGAAATTGTGTTTACTCATTAAAAAAAGGTTTTAATTTATGCCATGGAACACACATCTCATGCCAATTATTTTAAGAATGAAATGCAGCCTAATTTCTTTTTTTTTATTTTTTTATGTTTAAATGTCTTTTTAAGCCAGTATGATGAGCTCTGAGTCTATTTTGCGAAAAGTTTTTGATATCTTTGCTGATGACCACTATTGGTTTCATCTATAAGGAGACCCTTGCGCACAGATGTTGCTGTACATATTTGTCTTTTTAGCATGTCAGAACAAATTAATTATCAACAACAAAGGTATCCTTGACCACGCCTTATCCTCAACCTTGGAAATGGAAGGTTAATTCTTTAATATAAACCAGAAGTTGGGAAAGATGCTTTGTTTATTTCAACATTAACCTGGGTATTACAACAGGCTCTAGTATGTAATGGTTTATTTAAAGACTTGCTCCTGACCCAGACTCTTTTCCGAGGTTGATTATTTCATACAATGAATTAGGACTTGGCTGTGCAGAAAGATCTCAGTGTTCCATTTGGTAAGAACATCAAGACTGAATCAGTCACTTTATTTTGTGTATTTGGACAAGGAGTAATTAGTTTATGGAGACAACTGCATGAGACAACTCACCCAAGCCAAAGCACCACATTAATCATTCTCCTCTTGTAAATATATCAAGATTAATTCGGCAGAGTAAAGTGAGTTGCGTCGTATAGCTTAATTCAGAAAGTGGTAAGCTTTTTAAATGGAAAGAAAAACTATTTTTGATGGAGCCTTATCATCTTTTTCCTGGTTATTCTCTGATCGTGTAAATAATATTTCTGCTAAATGTGACAGTGTAGTTCCTGATTTCAAGTCTTAATATGGTTCACAGTAAATACGTAAGAACCTCATTTTCATCTGGATTGGTGTTTCTTGTGTCTTTAATGTATGTTTTGGGGAAATTTATGCATTTATTTTTGCATAAAGTAGCTTAATTGCATCTCAAACCTACAAAATTAACTGTGGAATCCTCATCCACATATATAGCTTATACTCAAACATATTGCGTATTGTAAAATATATAGCATTTTCTGTTTTTGTAACGTTAGTTAGTTTCTGTAAAGTAGGAAATCTGTCAGAATGCAGTCATTAAAATCAGAAGTAGTTTTAAGCAAATTACTGATTTATTGATGTGAATATATATTATTATTTATTTATTTATTTATTATTATAATTTTTTTAAAGCTTTTAAGCTTTGATAAAAACCAGTGCTAGACCATTCGAGCAGTGCCGTATGACTGTACGAAATTTGTTAAAATGCAATTTTTTATCAGTCATCCAAAATTATATTACTTTCAAAATGCATTATACAGTAGTTTGTCCATATTTCGACTACATTTTAAATGTACTGTATTTTGTAGTTTTATTTAAAGTATGGCAGATGATGCCAGTAAATATTAGCATTATTTAAATATGTAGGTTTTCTGCTAAAAATCGGTATCTTGGCATACAGTTATGTAAATATAGTAATTGAGTAATGAGAAATTATTTGGAGTTGTGTGAGTTGTTGACTACAAATTACGTATGTACATTCTATAGTACTCACTGTCTTGATTGCCTGAACAGTATATTATTTCCAATTGAAATTGAAATACCAATTAGGCAGTTCATATGGAATATACTTACATGCCATTAATATTTGAAATTACATTTTACGGCTGATTTCTGCTCATGCTGACTCTTTTTCCATGGATCTTGAGAAATATACTCCCTGCTAAAGCTTTGTGTCTCCTTTCCGAGATTGTTCCAGTCAAAATGAGCCGCAGTTTATAAACAAAACTAATGGATTTAGTGGAATAAGATGTGCTACCGTTGATCACCATTTCATTCTTTTCCAATACCAGATATTCCATGGGACTCGTCACTGTACACCAAGCACACGACTTTAGACTTGTGCGCAGTAATTATTTATTAAGATATTAACAAGTAATATTATTTGTAGAAAGAAATTTCTGAAGAAATTCTTTTACAGTCACCTCCAAAAGTATTTGGTCTTAATGCCATTTCTTTTGATATACATTGTCATCTTATTTGATTTTTTATTTGATTTAACTTTGTTGAACTGGCCATGATACTACAATACTTGTTTAGAGGATTGTATATATTTATGTATTATCAATTGTATATATTGCAAATCATTTGAAACGTACTGTATGTGGTCTTTTACTAAGGAAAATATTCTGCAATACTACTAAATACTCGTAATGAAGTATTGTCAGATTTTGGTACCAGTGTGAAAGTTACTTTTTGTGAAAGCCTTACACCGTTGAATAATCTAGTTCTGACATTAAATGATTTATGTCACTGATCTAAATAGCATGTACTTCAAGCTTTTGGTTCTCACTTTGCTTGGGTGAGTCATTTGTGGAATAATTTAATTTAAAGTCTATAGGAATGTTATTTCTGATCCCCTGTGGTGTTTTGTACTTAAATGTTTGAGTAATGCATCAGTGCTCTAGACAGGATTACATTTTAATCTGTGGATTATAAGATGTATTAAATAAAATCATTACCTACTGTATGTTGTACTAGTATTTAGATTTTTGCAGTATACTTTGTATGGATTGTAAACAGTAATATAAGTGATGACCTTAAAATACCTTTATAAAAGTTCCTATGAAAATGATTAACATGCTTGTAATAAATAACTAGTATCTTTTTTTAAACAGAAATGAAATGAAATTGTGATATGAATTGATGACCTTTTGTGAACATCATTATAGCACAGACATGGTGCAAAAATTTTGAATAACACACTGAATAACATTGTTAGCAGTAATTGAACCATAATGGTCTATAAAAGTTACATAAAATCAGCTGCTCTCTAAGTATATGTTAATTTTACACTTCTTTGTCCTGACTAACACACAAACCGTTTTGTGCAGCTTAGAAATCTTTCTCTGTATAACTTGCTCTTGTTCTCCTCACTCTCGCTCTCCCTGCTGCCACTTAGTGAAACACATAACATACAGAAGCATTCAGGCTCTCATGGTCAGTGAAAATTTATTTCCAAAGCATCAGGTCACTCCTCATTCAAATACTAGACTGACAAGGACCTTCCAGGTGTTTGTATTATTTTTGGCTTAATGTAAAATTTTGACTTTGTCTTTATGTATGTGTGTGTGGTTTCTGTATAGGTGGCTGGAGGTTGGAGTGGCCAATCTAACATGTATGCAGTACTGGGTAACTTATTTGCGAGTGCTGCAGCAGGCTGTGTGGCCTGGGGGAACTCTGCCAGCCCATCCCCGACCTCTGCGAACTCAGAAGCAGAAAGTTGACACCAAACAGCGGTCACTGCAGTGTTTGATGAATTTGCTTCCTGGTAGAGCCCCTTTCCTGCCTCTAGTTGCTTTCTGCACAAGTCTGTACAGTAAAAATACCAAAAAACGGATTGTGCACTGACTTTGTAAATTAAACTGTATGTCTATTGCTCATGCTCATTGCTTTCTTATTTTCTTGTCTTCTTATTCTTTTGTGTGTGTATGGGTGACCATACTGTCATGTGTTTTTACAGACCTTGTTTCAGATATGCTCGGATCAGAGAAGTACAAGCATTCCTGGCAGGTCGTTCTTGACTCTCTCCAGGATTCTACAATAAACAGGTCAGTCTAAGGACACACACACACACACACACACACACACACACACACACACACACACACACACACACACACACACACACAATTAATAATACATGCACAGCAAATTTAATGCACACAAAGTACAAAAGCAGCATTGTTATGCAACTCTTATACAGTAAGAGCCAAGAAAAAAAATTTCATAACAAATTTAATTTAAACCACTAAAAACTGTGGCACAAAAGGAATTGAGTGTGTTCTATTGCCCAACGCACTAGGGCTGCACATTACAGACAAAAATAGCATATGAATATGTTGCAACAGATTGCAATTGTGAAAACCCATGCTATTCTTTGTCCCTTACTCAAGCCTGAAGGTTACATACTGTATTTTGTATCTTTAGTATATACCTTACAAGGAGATAGCTTAAAGTGTTAACTGTTTAAAATTGTAGTTATTAAAGGAAAGTTTCCACACCTGTAACTAATTGTGTTTGTATTTAGTGTCTGTGCATAAATGTTCAGTGAGTCTTTCAGCTCATGAGGTTATGCACTGACTTGGCCGGATACTGCACCATGGGGAAGACAAAAGAACTGACAATAGGCTTGTCTAATGAGGTAGTTGAACTTTATAAAGCAGAAAAACGATAAAAAAAAAGATATGTCATCACTTGAAAATGCCAGTCAGTACTGTTCAGACTGTGGTAAAGAGGTGGAAAATATGTTGATACTAGGCCACGGTCAGGTAGACCAAGAAAGATTTCACACACTACTGCCAGAAGGATTGGGGCTGTGTGAACTTCACTGGCACAGGGACGTTAGTCAAAATTGATGGCAAGATGAATGCAGCATGTTATCAGAAAATATTGGCAGACAATGAATGGGACGCTCTTACTGTAGATGTTCCAACATGACAATGATCCAAAGCACAAGGCCAAGTTGACCCTCCAATGCCTACAGCAGAAAATGGTGAAGGTTCTGGAGTGACCATCACAGTCTCTTAACCTCAGTATTATTGAGCCACTTTTGGGAGATCTCAAATGTGCAATTAATGCAAGACAAACAAAAAAATGACAGGTATTAAGGACCACAATCAGAATAATTACAAAAATCTGCATGCTATCGTTGATGCTAAAGGGGGCAAGACACAATATTAAGAACTAAAGGTAGGAGACTTTTGAACTGGGATTATTTCTTCATTTTCATTATCGCATATTTTGTTTGAGTGTGCCATTCTGTTCTGTCTTACATATGAACTTGAGTCCTATAAGAAATAAAATACATTTGATTTGCCTTCTCATGCATGTTTTCATTAAAACATGGTACATCTTGCAAATTCTCCCAAGGTATGCAAACTTGTGTGTGTCTTGTGTGTGTACAGTCGTGGCCAAAAGTTTTGAGAATTAAATAAATATTGGAAAAGTTGATGCTTAAGTTTTTATAATAGCAATTTGCATATACTCCAGAGTGTTCTGAAGAGTTATCAGATGAATTGCATAGTCCTTCTTTGCCATGAAAATTAACGTAATCCCAAAAAACCTTTCCACTGCATTTCTTTGCTGTCATTAAAGTACCTGCTGAGATCATTTCAGTAATCGTCTTGTTAACTCTGGTGAGAATGTTGACGAGCACAAGGCTGGAGATCATTGTCAGGCTGATTGGGTTAGAATGGCAGACTTGACATGTTAAAGGGAGGGTGATCTGCACGCGTGCAGCCATCATTGCGTTGCATAAAAATGGCTTCACAGGCAAGGATATTGTGGCTACTAAGATTGCACCTAAATCAACAATTTATAGGATCATCAAGAACTTCAAGGAAAGAGGTTCAATTCTTGTTAAGAAGGCTTCAGGGCGTCCAAGAAAGTCCAGCAAGAGCCAGGATCGTCTCCTAAAGAGGATTCAGCTGCGGGATCGGAGTGCCACCAGTGCAGATCTTGCTCAGGAATGGCAGCAGGCAGGTGTGAGCGCATCTGCACGCACAGTGAGGCGAAGACTTTTGGAAGATGGCCTGGTGTCAAGAAGGGCAGCAAAGAAGCCACTTCTCTCCAAAAAAAACATCAGGGACAGATTTATCGTCTGCAGAAAGTATGGTGAATGGACTGCTGAGGACTGGGGCAAAGTGATATTCTCCGATGAAGCCACTTTCCGATTGTTTGGGGCATCTGGAAAAAGGCTTGTCCGGAGAAGAAAAGGTGAGCGCTACCATCAGTCCTGTGTCATGCCAACAGTAAAGCATCCTGAGACCATTCATGTGTGGGGTTGCTTCTCATCTAAGGGAGTGGGCTCACTCACAATTTTGCCCAAAAACACAGCCATGAATAAAGAATGGTACCAAAACAGTCTCCAACAGCAACTTCTTCCAACAATCCAACAACAGTTTGGTGAAGAACAATGCATTTTCCAGCACGATGGAGCACGTGCCATAAGGCAAAAGTGATAACTTAGTGGCTCGGGAACCAAAACGTTGAAATTTTGAGTCCATGGCCTGGAAACTCCCCAGATCTTAATCCCATTGAGAACTTGTGATCAATCCTCAAGAGGCGGGTGGACAAACAAAAACCCACCAATTCTGACAAACTCCAAGAAGTGATTATGAAGGAATGGGTTGCTATAAGTCAGGATTTGGCCCAGAAGTTGATTGAGAGCATGCCCAGTCGAATTGCAGATGTCCTGAAAAAGAAGGGCCAACACTGCAAATACTGACTCTTTGCATAAATGTCATTTAATTGTCGATAAAAAATATGTAAGTGCTTGTAATTATATTTCAGTACATCACAGAAACAACTGAAACAAAGATCTAAAAGCAGTTTAGCAGCAAACTTTGTAAAAAAATAATATTTGTGTCATTCTCAAAACTTTTGGCATCACCTATATATATAATGTATACACTAGATGTGCCCGCAACTTTGTTCATGTTAAATATATCTGTGGAATTTTAAAATTAACCAAACTTTTTACGTTACTATGAAGTGTGCAGAATGCAATGGTGTGAGATCGCTATTATTGAGTAGATTTCCAATTGCACACTCATAATGTGTATTGAGAGATTTACAGCGCCATCTGTTGAATTTTGAGATGAAGTAATGATTTTTTTTCAAGGTCTAATTTTCTTTTTTAATGATTTAAGGGTGTTTTCCATTTAAAATTAACATATCTTCTCTACCCATGAGGCGATTGCAATGATACAATTTTACCTCAAGGTTGGCCAAATGCACTTGTGAAAACCCTATTAAATGTTTCTATTACTAATCTTACCTCCCCAAAATGATTTTTTCACAAATATCTTCATTGTACAGACACAAATTTATGTCTTATGTATGTATGTACACTACCCAGTACAGTGTATGAAAAAATTAAAAAAGCAGACAAGAACAACTTTACTCACGCTTTATGAAAATGTCCACATGTTCTACTGTCATTCCAAAACCCCTTAAAACACATTGGACTACCTGGCCAAAACACAGCAACAAAACTGGCAGTTTAGTGTCTCACTTGGCATTGCCCTATTCTTTGAGGTTTATTTATCAGGAGCTAAACCTGTCAAATTATAACAATTAAAACTTGTTCTTCATTAACATTTGCCAAGGCCTGGCTCTTTGCAGGCCAGTCGAATTGCTCCACTCTAAACTTGTCAAACATTCGACCTTGCATGACTTTACACAACATGCAGTCATGCTGGAATAGGAAAATTCCACAATATTGTAAGCATACAGTTTTCTAAAATGTCTATAAGCATACAGTTTTCTAATGTATGCTGTGGCAATAACATTATCCTTCAATTGAACAAAGGGGCCTAGCCCTGGAATGCTGGATGGAATGCTGCAAAAAAGCATTCCATCATCCCTTGTACAATCTAGTAGGTATTATTGTATATCAGACTGTCAGATATTGAAGCATCACTTTAGAGAACACGTTTCCACTGCTTCAGAGTCCATTGGCAGTGTGCTTTACTCCACCCCAGCTAATGCATGGCATTGCACATAGAGATCTTAGTCTTGTGTGAAGTACTTATGCCTTGGAAATCCATTTCTTGAAAGTCCCACTAACTAGGTGTTATGCTGATGTTGCTCACAGAGGCTGTTGGAATAAGTGATTCATACCACAGAGGATACACATTATTTATTTATTTATTTATTTATTATTATTATTATTTTTAAATATACTCCTCGACATTTGACAGTGCCCCTTATGTCTGTGTGGATTACTGAGCTGTTGTTCCTCCTACACATTTCCATTTAATAGTAATTTACAATAAATGTGTTTACAGTGACCAGGGCAGATCTAGCAGAGCAGAATTTGCACACCCTGGTTTTTGGTAACATGGCATCCTAAGACCATGTTTAATGTTCCTGGGCTCTTCAGTTCGACTCATTATACTGAGATTGTATGACTATGTGCTTGACTTTTGTTAGCAGTGAGTGTCACTGAAACACCTAAACTCCATAATTAGAAAAGGTGTCTACCTACTTTTGGCCTTTGGTGTGTATATTGATTTCAGGAATTGAAAACATGGGTGACTCTACTTAAATTTTTTGTTATTTTCTTTGACCTAACTGCATATAAATTATCATATGAAAAGTACAACATGCCATATTGTAATTAAACTTCTAATTATTTGTTCCATATACTTGCACATTGCATGCTATGAGATGCTACTGGACAGTAAACACCAGGCAGAAAGTACATGATACGTTTTTTTTTTTAACTGCAAATGAATGTCTTTTAATTTGAGTGCAAGTGTTCTTGTTGAACTTCTTGATACAAGAAGATACTTCTTGATACTTCATGATACAGATAATTTGTGTTTGACATCTGACTCCTTGTGCACAGGCATCTGGTTTACTGTGTGTGGGATGTGCTACTTGAATTCCTAATCCCTGAACTGTCTGATGACGACTTTCAAAAGATGCTGCTCCAGAGTCTTTCTAAAAATGCGGAGAAGCTACCACCCTAAGAACATTTGACAGAAACATGTTTCAGCAACCCACAACGAAATGAGTCCGGTCAGTTGTGTAGGTTTAGTGGAAGCAAAAAAGAATATGTGCGTGGTCTGGTCTGACTCTAATTTAGCCCTTACGTGTCTGAATCTTGCACAGAATATGTGCATCTGGCCTAGGTTTGATTACAGGCCACCTGTTTTGCATTTTAGCAGGCTCCGACTGATCTCCAAAACACCCCTGGACCGGATCTAAATTAAGGGAGAGCCCTCTTCTCAGGCTCTTATCCACCTTCTTCCGACATGAACTCTGGGCAAACCTTTAACAGATGGACTTGTATTAAAATTCATTAAACTTAACTTGGCCCTGTTTAAGAGTTTGTATTTAAAATCACTTTAAGGATACTTGTTGAGCATTTATTTTGATCCTTGGCATGGGCACATTTCTCTCTCATTTGCTTATGATTCTCGACTTCAACTTCCTGATGTATATTCCTCGACTTTATTTAGGTTGCAGGTTTTTTCCATGTGAGCTGGCATGAGGTTTAGTGTCATGTTGAAACTGAACATTCTTCAGGGGATCTTTTACAGCTTATCTTGTCTGTTTTGAGAGTGTGTATTTTCCTACTTTTTTATGGTCGGCCTTAAAGAAAATGCTGTTTAGTATATAACTTTAAATAATACAGAGAAGAATGCAGAGTGGTCTCTCCATTCCATTCCAGTTTCCTATTCTAAATATTGTTGGAAATGGATAGCTGTTACCACAGTTAAGTTCTTGTAAATATGATGACTCATTTCTTTGGATATAAAGTCTAGTATTTTCCTCAAACTTGTGCACTTTGATGAAATCATAAAGAATATTGATGTCTAAAACAGCAAAAGAAATGTATTATCTGCCTTAACATGTTTGTAATTCTGTTTTGTATGGAAAAGTCATTCCTTAGTGGTAAATATGTTTAACTTTCAACAGTGGTCTAATCTGCATTATGTCTCCCAGCCAATACAGTGACCATTGTGAAATGTTGTATAATTGACTAGTCTCTATTATGTGACGTTAAATGTGTATGCTTAAATTATTGCATTACTTGTTATTGTCTAAGTAGAGAAACTGCATTGTAAGACATATGTATTGTAATTAAATGCTAAAAGAACTGATTTGAGATGCATTTCTGCATAGATATCGTGCATATGAGCTCTGTAACCTGTTTTTGTTCTGCAAATATAAATGCATCTTTTTTTTGTCAATTAACACTGTGAATACAATTATAGATTTAGCCACTTGTAGCCTTAATAATACTTTTAAATGTTTATTTCAATAATAGGCTATTTGTCTAAGAAGATACATTTTATGACTGATTTATGTCTGGATAAGGTTAATGCAACACAGTTAACCATAATTATAATTGGTGTCAAAATATTTTTAACTTCTTTTTTTCTATGAAAATTTACTTATTTATTCTTATGAAAATTATTCATAGTAAAATCATAGTAATGACTGAGTGGACGAATAAGGCCCCCAACTTTCTAAGTTGGTGTCTAGGCACTAGAACCCTGGTCTCTGGGCTCAAAGCTCAGACCTAAAGATATATTGGACACAACAAGGTTTTTTGAGCAACTCAGCTGGGAGTTATTGACACATTCCCCATACAGTCCTGACCTCACTTCAAGCCATTTCCATATGTATGAGCCATTAAAGAAGTTCCTAGGAAGCAAGCATTTCAGATGTGTAGCAGACAGTCCGATCTTCTACTTTCATGGTGCCGAAGCACTAGTGGGATAAGTTGCATAACTGTAGCAGGGGATTATATAGAGAAATAAAGGTAGTTTTTACTCTCATAACTGTTCAGTTATTCTGCACAAGCTAAAGTCCTTGTTTGACTTGAGCACCCTTCATACAATTTATGTATTATTTATGTAGATAAACATGGAGAAAGAATTTGATATGTAAACTATACTTGTACTTATAATGCCATTGATTGTTGTTGAGTGCACAATTTATTCAGCAGGAAACGTTTTTCAGCTGTTTTAATGGCTAAAATTCCAATCGACCTAATTGCATGAAACCAGAAAGCAGGTTGTTAAATGAATATATAGTCTAAATGAGCTTCTCAGTATCTCCCTAGAGCTGGTGTTCATCAGATTCCTGATGATATGTGCCACAAGGCTATTTCTAATTATTTGTTATTTTTATGCTCTCTGGAGATGCATGTAATAATTGGAGCAGTGATAAGGGAAAATGGAACACTATATCTGTCATATTATTGCATTGTTGGCCATTCCTACTTTGTAGATGACTCATGGCACAGCTGGGAGTCAGACCTGCATCTTGGCTACAGTGTACTGTACCGTATGTCTCTGCTAAGCAACTAAACCTTTCCATCTGCTGAATCCTGAAAAGTTTCAAAATTTCACTAACTGCATTTATTTCCTCTTAGTCTAGACATTACATGGTACCAAATAATCCATAGTCGTTGCTGAATATTATGATTTCAGTTAAATGAATATTGATGCTTGAATACAAACTTATAAATAAAGACAAAATATTTGATAAACTATTTCTTTTAATCTATCCATTTTTCAAACTGTTAACACATTGATGCATACTGTAATGTTGTCTTAACATACTGGAACAAATAATTTCATTGTTTATTTATCTTTTTTGTGTGGGGGGAATCTAACATTTCTAAGCTAATCAAAGGTTAGAAATAAGCGAGTTTTTCCAGGGGAATGGGGGTTGCTCCTCGAGATCAACAGAAATGGATAAAGCAGGCCTTCTGTTATTAAAATTAAATTAATTCTCTGGGAACCATTTTGGGATGCCTATGATAAACAGAGATTTGGCAGAATTTTTGTTTATTAAAAAAGAAAGTTTATTAACATGTACATGTTTATACTGATTATTGGTTAATTATAATCCCTAATTTATTTTCCTAGTAATGTCCTTATAATATTTGTTTATTGTGCTACATACCACTTTAAATATATCTGACATTGAATGGAAATTAACGTCACTCCCTTTCCCTCCACCACCCAGCAATCAATGATTAATTATTTCTGAGGAAGCTTAAAGCACAGCTGCTTTGATTGAGGCAGTATATAACATTCCAAAAGATCAGTGATCTTCCTAACACACCCATACTGAATGAATAAAGCGTTGGAGCCACGTTCACATGCAAATGTGGTCAAGAACAAAAGCACAAAGCTTTCTGTCTAACCAAAGTTCCATTGAAGTGGAAATGCTTTTACTCTTTTTAGTTTACACTGCATCTTAGTAAGCTGCCATAAAGGGATACTGAAATTGTGGGGAATATTATTGTTTTAAAGACATTTACATTTATTTAAAATCTCAGTATGCACAAATATAATTTCCATGCATCCGTTATCTATACTGCTTATCCTGTGTAGGTCTGCAGGGGGACCTGAAGCCTATCTCAGGAAAGGGCTCATTGCAACTCGTCACAGAGCATTAGCATGCACGTACTTACTGTACACACCAAACCAAAAGCTATGGGCAAGTTGGAAATGCGTGTCTACACTGCATGTCTTTGGAATGGTAGGAAACCTGCCCAGCCCAGGTAGAGCATGCAAACTCCACACACACAGACTGGAGGTGAGATTTAACCCCCAACACTAGATTTGAGGCTAACCATTAAGCCACCATAACACCTGAAGTACCAGGCATCGCCCTGCTTGAGGATCCAAGCCAGTTCCAGTCAATTTATTTAACTTATTTATTTTTACTATGTTCTATATATCAGATCAATACTGAAACTTGAAACTAAAAAATGGAGTTATGAGGTGAGTAAAATTAAGTGTAAACAAAGCCAAACATTCATGTTCAAAGTAGTAACTTTTTGCTTTCCTGACAGTTTTGCACACACTTGGCATAGTCACCTGTAATAATTTTTGATTACTCTTGAATGACTTGTTCTTATACTCATATACTCTTGTAAAGTATGTTGAAACGCCAGGATTAGTGTATTAGTGCAGCAGGGGATTATATAAAGAAATAAAGGTAGTTTTTATTTTCATAATCGTGTTCTGTTATTCTGTACAATCAAATGTCCTGGTTTGACTTGAGCTGTAAATATCCTGACTTTTGGTTGTCCAAAAACATAAAATTCCACTTTGAATACACTTTTATAAAGGATTAATGATATAAAGGATTTATGTCTGATGTTGTAACAATTATCTAATCGCAAAAAACTGGAAAGTAGAGTTACACTAAAATGTAGAGGTTGTCCATTAAATTTTTTATTAAAATGTTTTTATTATTTTAAACGTGCCAAATAAATATTGGCAAACATCCTGCGAATGTCTTCGTTTGTGATATTTGCTATTAGGCTAGCGCTAGCTGAACACCTATGAATACTATATGGTCAATTTATTAGCTACATATCACTGTATAAATCAAAATTTAAACTTTTGTCAAAATATTTGCAATGTGCAATGTCATCTTAATTTGACCACATGTTTGAGGTATAGTGTGTGGGAACAAGAATAAATCCATCAACTGATCCAGAGAATTTGTACTTTCAGACCCAGTGTCTGTTGAATTGGCCACACATGAGCATCTGCACATTTACAGACTGTTCATCAGTAGTTGCTGAGGTAACTCATGGAGAGTTAGGTAAGATGGATCTCCCATGGAGCGAGATCGTGTTCTCCACTAAGAGCAGCTCACATTTTTTAAGCGTGTGTCCCGGTTACTCAGGTAAAGGACCTCCTTCTCTCCACAGGCTGCTAAAATCAGGCTTAATGATACCGTGAGAGTGAAGGCTTGTGTGTGTGTGTGTGTGTGTGTGTGTGAGATAGAGAGAGAGAGATTAAGCTGGTTACACCTCAAGACCTTTTAACAGAGGAAATTATTACTGAAATCTGTTTTCCATCTTAGAATGAGTTTATAGCTTGAGCATGCACTTGTGGAAGATATGCAGAGATCTGATCAGTAGCACAGTCTATTTATTTATTTATTTATTTATTTATTTCACACTTTGGTTATGCAGGTGATGATGTTTTAAATTTTTTAAAGAATATGGTTCAAGTTAGCAATTTGTATGAGTTCAACTGAAACTACAAATGCTGCATGTGGTATTGGATAACATTTTGTTTGTCATGCTTATAATCAGCTGAGACAAATTATATTTATAAATAGTTCTTCATTTGTTTTGTCCTAGCCATAGAGAATTTCAACTATGTGCATCATTAATTGATTTCACAAGGGCGCATTTTTCCTCCCCCCAGATAACAGACGTTTACTATGGCCTCTTTTACACACAAAACACATTCTTAATGACATCATCTAGATACTTACTGTCTCTAAAAAGCAGTACTACAGTATTTAGAAGTGTTTTATTTACTTTGGCTCTTGTTTGCCTAATATAGTAGGATTTATATAGCACTGACAGGATTTATATAGCACTGAAGATAATCTTGATAATCTGATGGCAGTGTCTCGTTTTAATTCCATGTGCTTACTGGAGATAATATGAGTGATAATATGTAAAAAATAATAATAATAAAAAATGTCCCATTGAGAAGGTAGTCTCTGCATGCTGCATGTCAACATTAATTATATTGTGTTATCATGTATCATGAGCTATGAAGCATAAGGATAAAATATAATTGTAATGTAATTTTAATATAGATCATTAGAGTTGGCTATGAAGGACAGTTTTGAAGGTCAGTGTTTGACAATTGTTTTATAACTTTGTTCCAAAACACTCACCCAACTGTAATTAAAGTCTGGGACTTATATTCTGATGTGATCTAAAGGGGGAGCCCTTGTGACAGTTTTGTGTGTGCGATGAATTTGTTTAACTCCACAAGGTGGCAGTATTTGCGTATGGTCCTCACGGATACTCGTCTCATTCTTCCATACACACGGATCAGCCATTAACACATTAAAATTAATTATCAGTTATATGCCAGTAAACTGGCACATTTAAATGGGCGCTCCTTTGGCTTATTAATACCTGTGGGGACCAAAGGTCAAAGCATCCGGTCCAATCCCACAGAAAAGCTGAATGCAGCAAAACTCACTGAAAAAGTCAATGCTGACTTGAGCAAAGTCAGTGCAGTAGAGCCTGCTGTGCACAGGGCCCAGCAGGCAAAGGGTCCAAGGCCCCAGATCCCAACCTCATCGAGCACCCATGGAATACGCCGGACAAACTAGTCCGATGTATGGAGGCTCATCCTGCAACTGACAGCTCCTCAATGTCAACGTCCTAGTCACCACATCATGGTTCTTGTGGAGTCATGTCCTGACTAGTGCAGGTTGGCGCAGGTCAGAGCCGCCCGGGTGGGACAAGGTAACACAATAACACAATGGGCTTAATGTTTTGAGTTGTAATTGTATGACTGATTTAATAACAAGGAGAGTTTAAAATCTGTACAGTAAGTAAGTGGTATTAAATAAAGTACCTTTAACTTTTGACTAGGAATTCAAAGTATTTTCTAAAACTGAGTTCATAAATTACACAGACTTTGTTGATTACTCTTTACTTCTGTAAATGTCTAAATGTCTACAAGAATACACCAGGTCATAGTGAATGAAACTATGTGACCTGGAAGCCTTTCCCCCATTATTTGTTCTTTTGTTTAAATGTTAGATTAGATGAGCACATACAGTAGTATTAGAATGTGGAGCCTGAAGAGTTCAGGCTATTCCTTCCTTCACATATTGTTCTGAATGGGCATGCTTCTTTAGGCCTGTTTGTGTCAAACTGTCAGTAGAGAGCTCATGTTTTATCCTTTTTTGTGAGTAATGACATCTTCACCATTCTCACCATTAATCAATTTTATGTTCTTCATTTGTTCTTCATGTAACTGTATATAAGCTCAATCAAAACAGAGTTGGCAGCGAACACGCCACAATTGTATAATTAACTAATAAAGACTTGTGGGGTATGCCGTTTTAGGAATATAACAACTACTGTTGTGTAAAAGTTGGTGCTCCCTCTGTTTTGTTTTGTGTAAAAACAATAAAAATAATCTGATCATTGCAGGTCTTAGTGTTGGGTAAATACAACCTCAGATGAACAGTAACATTACTTTTTTCACTTTGCCATTATTTATTTAACAAAAATTAAGACAAAAAGCATCACTAAGTTCCCCCTTTCCCCTCCATAATTTTTATTATGTTTTTGCACACACACACACACACACACACACACACACACACACACACACACACACACACACACACAAAATCAGAATTAAAAGTGGGAGCACTACTTTTACACATGCTTGTAGGTGGTATAATGTGACCCAACACATTGATTGCTGTTGATTATTCTCTTATACCCACACATTCCAGTCATAATTTAATTCCTATTCTAACAGCAATTTGCTGATTATTACATTAATTGTTTAGTTCTATTTGTGTACTTTTTTTCTTTTTTGGCAATTTCTAGTTATCTTTAGTTGTGGATTGTCATTTTAATAAAGGATGTTCTGTTCACTGATCAGTTATGTTCCAACAGCTTTAAAACAATGTTCGCAAGAGCTTTGTGCTAAAGACTTTTCCATGTCCAAAATAATAAGGGACATTTGAACGCCAGGACCTAGAGATAAGAATAACATTTACCTGGCGCATAATGACCTCAGTTTATTGTTCTTGTGGTCTTCCGCTTGTCACCAATTAATGTCTGTCCAGATTTGATACCTGCAAAAATATGCAGGCAATCATACCCTGCATCATAAATTTTGATAAAAATATATTGTCAGGGTGTAAATGATGTTTGGGGCTTTGTTTTTTCCTGGCGTGATTAAACTTTCTGCAAATTATTTCACTGATAATAAGCTTATCTGTGTTCTTGGCTTGCATCCGTAGAGCCTTTGTTATTTAGAGCAGTTGTTTATTTACAGTAAGAAGTGAGAAGAGGGTCTGATGTTCTTTGACTTTAGTGTATAAGGTGTCCCAGCTTTGCACAGATTCACTATGTGTTTAGTCCAACATTAGCAAAAAATTTATATTATTTCTAACCTCATACTAGAAAAAAGATATGTCCCTAAACTTGGAATTCCTATTTGGAAAGTCGTAATAGTTTCCTTAACTTAAATCAAATCAACATGGCTGTTCACAGGATCTACTTTAAATAAAGCAGCAGGATTTACAGACCTACATACACATTAAATTGTTAAATCTATAACAATGATTTTAAAGTTGTATTAAAGAGGTTAATCACTTATTGCAGTTAGTTGGCCAGATTGTTGCTAACAAAACACAAACATGAGGGTGCCCACTTTGCTCAAAAATAAGTTGAAAATGACGCAGATAAAAAAAAATAAATCACAGCACAAGTAAAGCCAGTGATGGATTGGCACACCGTACAGGATGTACCTCACCTTGCGCCTTCAGTCTCCTCCTGTGATGCTGTGCACAGGATAAAGAAGTATAGACGACGAGATGAGTTGACAGCAACTGTCTTGGGATTGTAGATGACCGATAGGGTCGCTCGACTAATTACATAGATATGTTTCCATAGTGGTCCATATTAGAACCAGGTCTGTGGTTTTTGGCTATGTATTGCTTTTGGCTTAGCTGTGTTTAGTGTCTCTACTGTATTATTTTGCAGGACTTCTGATTGGTCATGACGCAGGTATTGACAGGAGCATCTGCAAGAGTGAAGAGTTTCTCAGGAATCTGGTATGTGTTTATTGAATTCCTGATTAATAACCCATTCTGAGCTGCAGCTGCTGTCTTCCTCTCTTCTCACTGGGGTTGACCTTTTCATTTCTCTCTCTCTCTCTCTCTCTCTCTCTCTCTCACACACACACACACATACAGCGTATATATACAGTATATTTTTTCTTACACTTACATTTTACTTTTTCTTAGAAACTTGTAAAGAGTGTAGATGCCTAAATAACAAAATAAAAATAATTAATCTATCGAGCACCAAAATGACCAGCTAAAAATTTATCTAAGTATAATTTTGGTTCAAATGGAATGTTTTTCAGTCCTCAATTTGCATTTATTTCATTAACATTATTTAACCTTTTCAAATATTTTTAGAGGCTTTTCTATTCTTGAACTTTCCATCCATAGAACACATTAGGTTTGAGACCCCTTGGGTCCAGGTTTTATGTTATCCAACAGGTGTTAGTTCCAGTGAAGGGACATCCTAATGATACACCATGGAAAGAAATTCTAAACAAGAGAGTGCTTCCAACGTCGACGGTTTGTGGAAGAACCTGATGTAAGTGTGATGATCAGTTAACCAAATACTTTTCTGCATGTTGATATCATTTTCCAATTTCTTCATAACTACCCAATTATGAATAAGCTGACTAAAGCCCTATTCGGACGGGACTAGTTTTACAGGGGGTCGTTAGAGAAATTTCTGTTTCACAGATGTACTGTACTTTGTGATTTTAATCCCGTCCGAATCTGCCATTTCTGTCTTTCTCTCACACAACCTCTGTACAAATTCCAGAGCAAATTACCTACTGTTTTTCAGCAGACTCGGAGGTCCTCTGAGAAATCTAATCCCGTCCAGACATGCGAATGTCTGTGATTGCCGGAAATGTTTTTTCCAAAACGCGTTTTCTTTTGTGGTTTGGTCAGCGTGAACTACCGTACTATCTCTAGTGCGCCGGTAATCAAGTTTGCTCACCAACGCAATCCACGCATCCTGGACATGTGGTCTTGTGCAACGCCCACATGTAAAACACAGACACTCCTACTGTACCTCCGTAATAAATACGGAGATGTTAGTCCCGTCCGAATGCATACATGTAATGACAGACGTCGTCTGCAAAAAACTCAAACGTCGTTTGGAAAACTAGTCCCATCCGAATAGGGCTTAGAGTAGCATATCATAATTGAAACGTAACAAATGAATGTGTAGGCTTGATGTGGTGCATCTAATTATAAATGTACTCTATAGTTTTACTGCAGATTGTTTGCAGTAGTTAAGTATCATAATTATTAATTCAGGATTACTTGCTGAAGTATATACTGTAGCTCTATAGCTCACATATTATAGCTCACATAGTTATAGTTCTATAGCTTGCAGTGTTCTTAGACACACACACACACACAGTTTACGTAGCAGGTTTTTAAATCATGATAATTTATGTCCCTGAGATGAAAAGAGAGAGAAACTTGGGAACCAGAAAGTTTCAAAAGGGAACCCACGATTGCATGGACAACAGAGTGTGATTGATTTACTGTATTACACCTCCATCCTCTTGGTTTCAAACAAACAATGAAGGCAGTGGTCCACAAAAAGTATGTATGGCAAATCATTGATCAGGAGAGAAGTACAAAACAATTTCCATTATATGTACTGCAGAACATTGTGATACGCTACACATGTCATTCCTGCGCCGCCAGTGATCCAGACTCCCTCTGCCCTCTGGACCTGTCTGACTTGTCCTGGTGCCCCGCTTCTGGAGATCTCGTCATATGGATTCCCCGTGTGTCTCTTGGGATCAGGGCCGGTTCTAGACAGGCACATACAGTATGGAGGGCAGTCAGAAATGTGAAGGGGGCATCATGTGTACACATCATGTTCGAGCACTTTTTTCCCCCTGTGCTTATAGTAACAGTATTGTCTGAATTGTGTTGTTAGCTGCATCCAAAGCCTGGAGAAGTGGATTGCACTTTGTCAGGCCTCTACCTTCAGATCTGTCCAACTTGGGTGTCCCACTTGAAGACTAAGCTCCTGCTGGTATAGCTCTTAAGGTCACTGATACACGCAAACCCCCTGACCACAATAAGGTGGCAATCCCTCAGGGGGGAGACTGAAAAAATGTAATTAAATAAATAAAACAAAATAAAATAAAATATCCTTAATCCAGATTTTATCAATCAACAACATAACATGTATCTTAGCTGGATGGTCTAATTCTTTAAAACGTTTAACCTAAATAAGACTTAACACACAATAACTAGAATATTTACAAAACCGAAAGATTCTCTTATGAATAATAATAAAAAAAACTAAGTTAAAGCAGATGGGCTATAGAACAATTCATATTATGTTTTTAAAAAATTAATATTTTACATTTTTTTATTTCTTTTATAGTAAATGAACAGCTCTTTTCTCTCCAATCCACTCTTGCTACGTCTTGACTCATTTGCATAAGGACAGATGTTTACCGAAGGCTCAGGGGAGGAGTGTGTGCGCGCGCGCCCTGCAGCCTGTGCATGAATACACACAGCGGATGGACAGAGACATGAGGGAAATCTAATACCGTATTGTGTAGTGTCCCTTTTTTGGCGGATTTTTCCGCTACTGCAGATCATCTTTATCAACTTGTAATATATTCATTTTGTGAGTATATTAACATGTGCTTTCTCAACATTTTCAAAATTTTGCTTTGAGGAAGCAAGACATTTATTTGCAAAGCTGCTTCGTGACAATGACAATTGTTAAAAGCGCTATAAAAATAAAATTGAATTGAATAATTAACAAGAAGAGAATGAGAGTTACAGTAACATTAGCAACAACAGAAGGAAAAGGAGAAAAGTTGACAAATGACTGACAAAGAGAGTTTGGCAGTGGCAGAGGCAGTGAATAAATATCTGGATAAGTACTGGCTGTTCCTTGCATGCAACAACAATCTCTAGTATTCTTTACATTTCTGGGCTACACAATTTTTCTTTGGTGAAAAAACCCAAGCCTGCATACATTTTACTAAAACATGTGTTATGGTCTGTTAAATCAATGTTGAAAATTTTTGCCATAATTGTTTATAGTATGATGTTTTGTTATGTGCAAAATCAAGACTGCTTATCATCCAAATAATGCCATACACCCAGAGGTGCATGGTGGTGGCAGCATCATGCAATGAGGATAATTTTTTGTTCTCTAAAATCTATATCACCAATCTATTTTGGAACAAAACCTTCAGACCTTCCAAAACAATAATGACAATCAAAAATTGACTTCAACAACAAAAGTTCAAGTCAAGAGAGCTTTGGCTTCAGAAGATCTGATTCAAAACTGGAATGACTGGAAGAGGGCTGTGCATAGGCAATCATTTCACAGTTTGATAGATCTGCAGCATTTTGAAGAGTGGAATAAAATATGACAATCAACATGTTGATTATTATCCCAAAAGACTAAGTGTTATCCACTGAAACTAAGTCTAACAGCCCAAAGCTCTGGGAAACTATACTCAGCTTCCAATGACTACTGAGGATCGCATACTGTAGTATAGTACAGTATATTGTTAGCTTCATATTATATACTCATGGACAATGCAGATACTGTATGGAAGGCCAAGTGTGACAAGCCCAAGACAAGACATACTAGTTTGATGCCGTCATTTGAGAATTCTTACAGAAAAATGCTGCAACTACACTTACTGGTATTTATAGATTACACACAATAAGTTATCAGATTAATAAACAATCTTTGGTTGGAGCTGCACAATATGGCCTCTTTGCTGGATGTGCAAAGAGGTCATATTGTGCGCCAATGTTGACGCTATGTCATTGTCATTGTGGTCTGAATTTATAATTTCTGGTACTGATAGACCCAGAGATTTTTATATAAAATTTTACTTTGTCTTTTTCATTAGGCCATTATTTAAATGTCGACAGAACAAAAGGCCAGTGACAGTTCAGAATGACATGTTACTGTTGTCTGCGGCACCTGCTCCAACTTTTCTACTCTGTGATGGGAAAATGCTTTTGATTTTGTCAGGGTCTATGAGGAGTTGACAGGTTATTAGAGAGTTTTTCTATCATTTAATTCCTTCATGACATGGTTGCCATTTAACTAAAAGGAGCCTCATGTTGCAATATACTGTAGATTGCATTGCTTCCATTTGGCAATACATGTTGAAAGCACTGGAACTCATTAATGGGTTTGCGTAGGTTTGACTGAAATGAAAACGCTTTTTTTCAGGCATATTACTATTAAAAACTCTGAAAATATGTTTTAAAATTTTCTTTAATTTAATTTGGTTTACTACTAATCACTAGGTCATCAGGCTGTTGTAACGTCACAAGGTCAGCTAATACAGTAAGGTAATCTTGCCAAATTATACTGCTCCCATGTTTGGGTGTTGAAGTGACTCATAGTCACTTCCCTCAAGTCCTCTTAGGTTTCAGGCTCACAGATTGGATTATGCAATGTTCTGTTAGAAATCCCCTCAGAGAGCCCTTGTCTCTGACATAATTTATGGACAAATTCACCAAAGGAAAACATGACTGAATAATGTGTATCATTAATTGAAAGCTGTGGGAAATAAGTCTTGTTCCTTCACTCAGCAGGAAACAGAAGAAGATCAAGTCATTCTGTGTAATACTGACATGGATTTTGTTACAATACAGTAGTTTACATTTTGTAAAGATACTTCATGATACTTGTATTGAGAAATAAATCAATCATAATAAGTAATTAATATAAAAAAAGTTTCTCCCCATATTGAATACTGAATTAAATTAAACAAGGCTGCAACCATAAAGTCTACAGTAAAGTGAGAAGGAGCTGGAAACAATGCATTCTCATAGAATGTCATAGCTAATGTGTGTGCTTTGGATTTAAATAGACTGTTGAGGTAATTGGAATCATGATACATTATGAAACAAACCATGGGCATTGTGAAATGGAAAAAAATAGAGGATGAGAGGACAGAGGGATTTAATCAGCTGGAAGCTATCCAGGCAGAAGCAACTTTTTTTGGCAGGAAACATTCCTAGAGCTCACAAGTGGTAGTTCTTCAAACCACTAAACATGAAAAGCTGTATCACTACACTTGTCAGGTTATACCCTGCTGCACTCTATCTACTGAAATTAAATTCACAATAATGGAGCTTTAAAAACAATATTTTGGTGACTAGACCTCTGGTATTTCAGTGTAATCTAATGCTTTTATGAAAAGTTTGGAAACCCCTGTGTTACTTGCAAGAAAAATATGCAGCCAAAGCTGATGCATGACGTCAGGCTAGCTGAGATTAATGCAAACCTTTTGACATGTTTTGAAAGAACTAGGGTTAGCTTGCACAGCTGCTCCTTTTGCCATCACCAGCTCCCTGCACCTGTGCTCTGATGGACATACTAGACTCCTAGACCCCCACTCACATTGGACGCACACTGACAGAACTGACCTCACCCATTTAATGACATCATGGGAGAGACTAGAGCTGGCTGGGTGTAGATGGGTTTCTGGTTTGCACAGCTGCTGCAACACACAGGAGCTGCCGCACACAAAGTATGTGATTGTCAAAAGCTGTATGTCAAGTAGCCAGGCATATTTTTTGCATTTTATATATAAAGCCCTTAGACTTGTAGCCACAAGATACACAAAGATAAAGTGACAACTAGGAAGAATTTTAGAGAGAAAGTACAGTCTCTAATTGCTTGGCATCCTCATAGCGTGTGTTTCATGTAAAAGTATTTGGATGAGCCGTTCCCTGATAAGATGTTCATAAACTTTCATAATGGAGCAAGACAAAATCAGTGACGCAATCTCTAATTTCATTCCCATCACATTATTTCCATCAGTGCTAATATTCATCAGAATATTGATCTAAACCATTTGTGGGAATACTGTATGCATACTGTGTAAGTATCCAAATATATGTATTTCTACAAATACACATATAAAACTATATTTAAAAGCTAAAATTTAAATAATAAAAGGTAATAATAACTTTCTCTTTCTTTCACTCTCTTGAGCTACTGACTCTTATCTCACAGTCTTTAATATACTTTTTTTTGTGGAGAAAGTTGAGGCATGATGACATCTGGCATATCTGAGCTGCCATAAACATATTCTGAGTGCTGGCTGTGAACTATTACTACATGACTGCCAAGATGACTCACAGCAGCATTAGTTAAATAGCATTCATATGACTAATGTGTTCTTCCAAGTAGGGAGATGCTATCAGTATATGCATTAGTGATTAGCTGGAATAATTCAAATAGGACCTCATTAACAAATACATACAGTACTTGATGGGCTTATGGCCATATGGCAATATCAATGGAAGTCTTAAAGTTCGTCTTCCATATGCCACTCTTCCGAAGCTGCGCTTGATCATATGCACTGTGTAAATCTGCCATAAATCTGGGTTTATTGGTATATTACCGTACAACCTTATATTAATATACAGCATGATTAATATAAGTTTGATATCTAGTTTGTTTATCTGTGTTCTGACTAGACAAGGATTTTTTACATACAGAAGGTACAAGGGTACAAGGTATAAGGTATAGTGTACAAATGTTATCATACTGTAGATGTGATTTCGTCTTTGGAGAGTCAGAAGGTATACGGTACAGAGTGTATCATCATACTGTAGATGTGATTTTTTCTTTGAATAGTCATTTAAAGAGATGCCTAGGATAGATGACTGACAGGATTCTGCTGCAGTGTCATACAGTACTGTCATAAAATGTAAATTCTTCTGTAAATTGGTGACTCCTGAGTTTGTTTGTAATTTGAGCTCTATTATTTGATTTTTTTTCTCTTTAATTAAACAAGCAAATCATTTATCAATTAAGTTAAAAAGTGTACATACACGTAGCTCATATTTTAAGGAATATGTTTTTCATTTATCAATAATAAAAGCCACTTCACAGGCCCAGAATCACTGGTTTCCATCCATTGTCTATTATATGTGCTGCAATGGTCCAGCAATCCATCTTCTGCCTTGCACCCAGTGTCAGAGTCTTACCCAAATGACTGGTGGATGTCAGAACAAGGACTCAAAGGTGAAGCAAAAATGTCTCTGAGGTCCTCTAGTGGCTGGCAGCAGTAAAATATATAACCCGCACTTCCCAACTGTTAGTCAATGGAAAATTTAAAAAGAAACATAAAATAACGTGAGATGTGAAATCTTAGAAGCATACTGTAGTCTAGACATTGTATGTCTAGACATTGTAAATTACTATATAAGTATCCACAGGTAAATTTTCAGGTAATCACCATGACTTCTACAGTATGTTCCAGTGGTACATTGTGTTAGCTAATTTTAGAATATCACGTTAAAAGTCTAATTCATCATTAGGAAACCATTGTGCAAATATGTTAGCACAGCTGAAAAATCATTATGCTGTTTAAGCATGCAATAACCCTTGAGGGCTACAGTACTTGAGTATCTTGAGCATCAGCATTTGCGGTATCAATTATGGTCTCAAAATGGAAAGGAAAGGAAGTGTTTTCTTTAGAAAGTCATCAGTCTGCTGATGCTTTGAAACATAACAGTTTCACAATAAAAAAAGTTATTCCATGAGAGAAATTGGAAAGATAAAAACGTGTGTACTGCTGCCTTTACAGAACATCTATAGAAAGGATAGAAAAAGGAGTGAGTGGTTTGGAGTAGGAAGATTGAAAACATCACAGACTGTAGTTTGTGAAACAGATACTAGGTTAGCAGCATTTTTAAGTAGTCCTTGCAAAACACCAGTCATGCTCAACAGTTCTGCGCTACCTCCGTGAGTGGCAGCATTTCTAGCAGCTCCCTCGAACTCTGCTCTCTGTGTATCTGTCTGTCTGTCTGTCTGTCTGTGAGTGAAGGAGCAACTCCTTCTTCTGGTCTTCCAGCACGCTTCACAACAAAAGGAAATTATTAACATGGGTAGAGGAACATAAACATTGGGCCTCAGATGATTGGAAAAAAGTGTTTCAGGTTTCTGCATCACATAGAAGAACATTTTTCTGGCAGAACTACTGAAAGGATGCTGTAGGAGTGCTTGACACTGTCTGGCAACTCTGTGAGTGCTTTAGTGCTGGAAAAATAATGTCATTTTTTTTTGCTCTGGCGTCCTGAGTACACCTGACCACAGCATCCAGATTGTTTATATACTGTAATATTGACACTTTGTACTCTGCCTGTGCATTAATTAGTATACCGTGCTTGAATCCACTTTAGCTGCTTTCAAAGTACACTATCTGGCCCGGACCAAAGTACTGTACAATTGACCCCAAAGTTTGGTATGTTTGTGTCCCCTGAACACTTCAAGACATGGCACATCAGCCTCTGTCATCTCTGAAATCTCTGTGTGCATGCAACTCACACCAGTACCCAGAGGTGTCAAGTAACGAAGTACAAATACTTCGTTACCTTACTTAAGTAGAAATTTGGAGTATCTATACTTTACTGGAGTAATTATTTTTCAGCCGACTTTTTACTTCTACTCCTTACATTTTCACGCAATTATCTGTACTTTCTACTCCTTACAATTTAAAAATTGCCTCGTTACTCCTATTTTATTTCAGCATGTCATTTAAAAAAAAAGAAAAATTGCTCCATCCGGATGGAGCGAATTTGATTTTGGTTGGATGAGAAGTATAAACATACCATTCCGACACCCTATTGGTTGGTACGCGATCCATCGCACCTGCACATGACGTCACGTCACACACTCCAGCAAGGACATTTGAATAAATTAGCATTTACGGTTGATAACGTTGTAATAAGTAGACGAAGATGTCTGTGATAGAGACTCAAGATTCGAGCGAAATGTCACAACGAAGCACCAGCGAGGAAGGTAACAGCACCAGGAATTATACAGTTTTTATTGATAAATCACTTGGATTAATCATTCATTCTGACAGCACTAATGTTTATTGTAGACAACCATACAGTACAAGGGTAATTGTTACTAAGCCTGCCCTGGGTACACTAATTTTCTTGTATGTTGCCCTCACAGATTCCTGCAGCTAAGCTTGGATGTACATTTACATTCCAATAAAGGTTATTGATGACATGCCTCTGAAGACTTTTTGCACCATTAAAATACTTATAGGCAACTAGTTATCATATCTTCTTCTCCATGAAACATGTTAATGCTCAGTAGTACACATATATGGTTCTTTAATGTATTTGCATTGTACTAAAATGCATTCTTTTTCAATTGCCATATACAGTATCCCAAATCACTATTGCCGTTAAAAAAAAAATATATATATATATATATTTTTTATTTTTTATGAGGTATTAGTGCAGTATATAGGCCAGTGGCACAGCCTAAGATTTTATCCTTAATGCTTCCCCCCCCCCCCCTTACGTTACTTTTACGTTTATACTTTAAGTAGTTTTGAAACCAGTACTTTTACACTTTTACTTGAGTAAAAAGCTTGAGTTGATACTTCAACGTCTAAAGAAGTCTTTTTAAACCCTAGTATCTATACGTCTACTCAAGTAATGAATGTGAATACTTTTGACACCACTGCCAGTACCATCCTCTGAACTATGCAGCCATAAAGTTGGAAGACATATGAGAGGGTCACACATGATTTTTTTTTTTCAGAAATATCGATAATATTAGCATAGCACAAAGATTGACCAATTATTTTTTTTCTCTTTGTTTTTACTGGTGACTCAAATAATTTAAATACACAAGTGTACTTAAGTACAGAACAATATTACTAATGTAAAAGTTGGCCAGAGGGGGAGAGGGACAACTACTGGCTAATTTTGCACTATGGAGCTTGATTGGAGCCAGTCTTACCTTACAACAGGACACTGACCCAAAGCACTGCTCCAAATGTTACACAAACTGTTTAATGAAGAAGAGCACTCAAGCACAATCACTGGATCTTAACCCTTCTGAAGCTGTTGTGCCAGCTATTATGAGCTACTTGACCAGATGGTATAGAAAATTTTCCTATCATGCAAATCTAACATGTTTGAGGTGCTTTTGGGAGCAATTTCTACAGATTGCCTCAATAAACGGATTGCTAGAATGCCAAAGGTCTGCTGGAGACTTCTTTGAAACTGTGGTTTAAATTACAAAATTATGTCAAGAGGAAATCATTATTTTAACCACCTGAAACTGTTTTTCCTATTCATTTTGCAACTTCATAATATAAAAGTAAGTTTTCATTGGAAATGTTAAATTTGCTTAACGATGGCAAATTATTGAACAATAGTGTGAATTTTACTAATTATTTTTGAAAATGGATTCTTCCTCAATATGTTTTTCTTAGGATAAATGCATCTTAAAGTGACAAATGTAAATGTGTTGTGTATGAGGTGATTGATTATGCAGTCAAGCATGAAAACCCCTGAAGCTCCTGATAAAAGTGCAGCAAACCCTTCACGTTTTTAGAAGACTTTCTTAAAGCCGTTAGTTAAGCGTTGGATGTGCAGGGTAGAACATGCATGTTCACTCTTTCGTTCCTTCCCTGCCTCCCTATGACTTAGTTATACTCAGAAACCGTATGTTACCATAACATTCACTCCTACTTAAGGAAAACAGTCCATTCTTGTTTAGGCATGAGTCCCTCCCTTTAGAGCAGAGATTACTGGCCCCATTCACTCTGCATTCCTTGAACTCTTGCTCTCTGTGAGCAAGTGAGAAGATTCTGACTGCTGACATTGGGTTTCTACTGGAATTTATACCCAGCTCAGGAGATTTTGGGTCAATGAGTCTGCATAAAAGAAGATATGTTTTTTATGATGTGACATAAATGTTGTGGCACAAACAGTGTGTGTGATGGCGGTTCAGTGTTTCCCCATCTTCATTTCCAACTTAAACTCATCACCTTTTGTCTTTATATGAGTTTGTCATTTGCTGCAATCAAAATATTTTAAAATCTTTATGCCTAAAATGGTGCTTTTAGGTAAATTCTGCGTTAAACTAATACGTTCAAACATGTACAGTAATATAATAAGATGTATTGTACTCTTTAGTTCAACATAAGAGCAAGCGTTGATCACCTTTATTCTAATGAAAATGCTGTATTTTGAATCAAATGAATTAATGTTCGGAGGACCATTAAATTATTTTCACATAAAACACAAAAATTAAAATAGTTTACTCTACTTTCCAGTTCAAGTTTCCTTATTTGGTACACAGATATCAATACAAATATCTATAAGGAGAAAGCATTTGGTCTATGTATGTTGGCTGAGGCTTAGATAACAGCATAACGGTTTTATTAATAATAATAAAACTTAATATAATAAAAATAACTTTTACCAGAAGTCAGTGTATATTGTAATTCAAAACGCAACATGTGCAGTCATTTACTTTTTTAAATGAAGTAGCAAGACAAACACCCATTTGTATAAAATGCCATTTTTCTGCATTTGTACCAATCTGTAAAGCTAAAAGCTCTGACACCTGGCCGTGTTTCTCTGGTTTGGAAATGGCATTTATCTTGTATAACCTCTACAGTCTGCTTTCAGTTTTAGGAAACCAGCATGTTCATAAATGGACTGGTATAAATGGCAGAGTTTATACTTCTCTCCTTAATGGACTCTGTCACAGCCAAGCATAGACATTGCATACTTTGTGCATGATGTCATGAACTCAACATCTTAACCCAAGTGACTGCAAGTAATACAGTATGTATACAGTACCATTCATTCATCTTCTATACTACTTAGGAAGCCTGGAGCTTATCCCAAGAAACTTTGGGCACAAGGGTACATCTTGGACAGGGTGCCAATCCATCACAGGGTATACACGCACACACCACACTCTCCTTCACACACTATGGGCAATTTGGTAACAGCAATCAGCAAAAAAAACGGAGTACCTAGAGGAAACCCACCAAACACAGGGAGAACAAACTACACACACACAGACTTTAATCAAACCCTCGACCCTGGAGACATGTGGCCACAATGCTAAACACTACGCCACCATGAGGCCATGTATACCTTTTTAATAAAAATACATAGATAATAAGGTTTTAATGTACATCTTTGTTTGCCCTGTAACAACAAAAACAATGTAAAAAAAAGTTCAAATAAAGAATATTGTCAGCTGAAACTGTTCAAGTTAAAAGCTTTGTTCACTTAAGACAATCAAATAAATTGGCTACCCACCTGTTTTACCCTGGTTGTTTAGACCGCTATAATGTTAAAATAACATCTGTACTTAGTTCTTACTTTGGGTGTATGCAGATCTGCACTCCCTACAGATGTCTAAATTATTGTAGTTTGTCCAAACAATACACTAGGAAATGAGTGCTTATGGCTAGGTACCTTTGAAGTTATAGCTTCTAACAGTAAGCAAGCAGACCTTTAATTACAGCACAAACGTCATCTCTTCATCAAATCACAGCTTCAGCATGTCTAAATGCTTTATCATTTATAAGATTACAGCTGCATTCAACTCAGGATCTGTAAAGTTTAATTTGACCTTTAAACAGAACCTGCAAGGAAGCGGTGAATTTTGTCAAAGACAGTGTTTGAAGACAACATTGGTTAGGGAAGTCAATTTGAAGATGATGGATTGTAACCTTAAATGAAAACAGCAAGCTTATTTAGGTTAAGTACAAATAATAAAAAGTAAGTAAATAAAGCTCCATAGGACCTCTGGGGTGTGCTGTGGTGTCTGGCACCAGGACATTAGCAGCATATACTCTGGTGTTGTGGGGTGGGTCCTCCATGGATTGGACTTGTTTGTCTGGTGTGTCCCATGAGTGCTTGATTTGATTGGGATCGAGGAGTTTGGGCCTCAGATGCTTTGGCTATTGTGCCCAGTGCATTGTGCGCTGTTGTGCATTGGATGTTTTGGTGCCTTTCACTCGTGTCCAGAATTGACTTTTTTGGTACAATGGCTTTTCTGTGGGATTTGACCAGATGGGCTGTCCTTTGCTCATGATTTTTTTTCAGGGCACTCTGAGTGTGCCCTGTAATGGAATGGCCAGTCCAGGATGTACCCCTTCTTGTATAAACTGTACAGAAAATTAATGAATGCATGAATGAATGTTAAATATGAAAAAGAACTCCAAGTAGCCCTTAAAGCTCAGAGCATTTTAGCTATTATTTGTTTTGCTATTGTTTTAAAATAGAAATTCAGTATATAGGGCTCATCAATTTGAAATCTGGAGCTTCCTTGTTGACACACACCAGAAAGGCCTTTATATGAACATATATGTATTTTATTAATCGTCATCTACCTATGCTGAGTTGCGGGCATTTATCTGTGCCGCTTAGGTTTCAAGGGTTAACTCTAACAACCACTATTGATTCAGATAGCCCTTTTATGAATGAACCAAATCAATCTTTTTCATTTACAATCAAATAAATAGCAGTAGCAAAACGTGTACAGGTGTGCAGGTGTGTTCAAGAAACTTAGAAGAAAAATATCATTAAATTTTTTTTGTAACCAAAGAGACTAATAACATGCTAATTTTAATTTTATCCTAACAGAAATCTGTTGTCTACATTCCATACATATGACTTGTTTTGCTTTGGTTTCCTAGAACTGCAAGACTCTTAAAACCTGAATCAAACCAAACTGTGAATATTTGTCTTAGACTGAGACTGTTTGAAGAGGTGCTTGTACTATTAGGTTTTGAGTGTATTATTATGTATTTCCATGGCAACAAATGCACTGTATACTCCTCCAAAGTGAAAGACAATTCTTTAGCAAATATTGTTCAAGACATTGAGGATTATGGATTTGACAGATTCTTTAAGATGTCAGGTGTTAACAGTTTGTCCAATAGCCGATAAGCACACCTGAATACCAAGGTAGACTGAGTTCTTTAGACAACTCCAGTATGCTCCCTCCTCTGTTCTAATGCGAACTATTTAAAATCAAAGGCTGCTTTTTTCTCTTTCCCAATATGCTGAGTCTCATGGCCCTTTCTGTTTACTGAGTGCAGAGGAATTTAGTAATGCCATTGGACTCAATATTTCATTGTGATTGTCATTTTGACATTTAAGGATTACCTGACCATGAAGCTTTGCTTTTTCCTTTAATTTTGATAAACTGATAACAATGGATGTAAAGGCCTTATCATGAAAACTTAAAATGCTAATGTCTGTCCAGACTATTAATGTTTGAGAACATGAAAATTTAGTTAATTATCCCTTATTATCCTAGGTATTTACAAGGTTTAAAAGCAAGAATTTACATTTACAGACAGTGGACTAAATGCTATTAAAACTCTGCCTCAGAAATTTCTACCCAATAAAGATCTTCAGTCAGCTATGAATTAGACTTAAGAAGAGTCAAATAAGGTTGTTGTTGGTCTTTCGGCTACTCCCGACAAGGGGTCGCCACAGCGGAGTACCCAGTCCGCACCACAACTTGGCACAGGTTTTACGCTGGATGCCCTTCCTGACGCAACCCTCCCAATTTTATCCGGGCTTGGGACCGGCACTGCATCCAGTGGCTGGGGTTTTGGGCACAGACTGGGAATTGAACCCGGGCCTTCCGCATGACAGGCGAAACACCTACTACTGAGCCACCAGTGCCCAAGGAGAGTCAAAGAAGGTATCATTTGGCAACACTGGGCCCTCTCATACATCATGTTGCAGGAGAATCCCCCCAAAAAAATGTTATCGAAGGCAGCTTATCATTAAGTGAGAAAAGAACCTCAAGGAGAAACTTGTGACTATTCTTTTCCATAAGGAAGGATAATAATCCTAGGTCAGTATGCATTGGCCCATGACTGGAATCATTGTCTGATGTATAAATGACAGTAGGAGCTACTCCCTCAACTAGTACAAGTATGAAGGAAAGATCTGGCACTCATGGCTGATACGCCAAAGCCATGTATGGCCTCTCAGGTAGAGACACAGGCTATAGATTGCAATCTTACAGTGCAAGAAATTGTATAAAATGCAAGAGTGCCTCATACACAAGCCTTGTTTGTACTCAAGTAGAATTTTGTGTTACTATACTGTATAGTATGTGTGTGATGTGCACTTTCCCAGGTAAGATCCCGTTCATTGTCCAGTGCCAGAGGTCTTAAAGTTCCTGTAGAAACTTTTTAGACAAGGGTTAGATCCCCAGTTATGCTAAAAGTGCATTTAGTGGCCATAGGTGCAATGGACTTCATGCAGCTTTTCACACAGCTTTTCTGAAGGAGGTGCGATGTCACTTTTGTCCACTGTGCTTGTGCTAATGGTCAGACACTTGTGGCCAGATTCAGGGTTATTCCCAAAATCATGTCAACTACGTTTGTTTTGGAACACCTTAAGCAGTCCTAACTATGCAATGTACAGTACACACTCCTCCCAGCATTAAACGAAACAGACAGCAGTGATCCAGGCATTTAAAAATTTGATTGTCATGGTAAACGGACACTGTCTGCTCCCATATAAAAGCAAAGGTTAGCTCACAGGGTGGTAGATGTTATCACCTCTGTCTACAGACGGGCTGGGCATCAGGGCCCTGCTGTGACATGTCCCTCCACAAGAATCATTTCTCCTCATGTGCAATACTCAGCAATGTGCCTCTCCAGCAAGTTTGTGCTTCTGCTACCTGGTCATTGCATTTCCAGGGCACATATAATCAAAATTGTCACTGTGAGTTTGTTGTAAGTTTGGAAGTCTGGTCTGCTTTCCACATCTGTACGAGAACAATAATCCTTCAATAGTTTTGTACATTTCTTGATTTATTTAGTCCATTAACATTATAGCACTTTTTGCATGTTTTCTTGTGTTTTTTTTAATCACTTGTACGTTCTGCTTAATGTTTTGTTTTTGAGAATGAAAATGAGTAGAGCTTACAGTACTCTATAATACTATGATACTTAATATGTGTATACGTTGCTTTCTACCAACAGACAGAATATTTTGTGCATTCATAATGTAATATAGTCTTCAAACATAGGAGAGTATTATTTAAATGCAAGAAAGAGGGTGAGGGAAAGAATAAATATACTGATTTAATGAGATCATTCTGATTTATTTATGTAAAGCATTGTCATCTTCAGTGTAAGTGGTTCTCAGTGACAGACTGATTTGCTGTATGACATCAGTGTAAAAGAGTTTTAGGTTTAAAATTTCCACTATAACTATGCATTGTCCAGACATGTACTGTAATATTCTAGTTGGCTTCAGAAACAGGGGGAGTTGGGATCTGCCCAGTGGTGCCAACAACCATGTAAGGATATGGGTGAAAAAATATAATAGGGCAACAAAAGCTCACATGCCTGGGATTGCTATGCTTAGTGTAAGCTTAGGGACCTGATTAATACAACATGACCATGGTTTGATTTATTGCCCAATAACTGAAATTAATCAGCTAGACAAAGTACTACAGTATAGTCCTCCACTGTGAACATCGGCTGCAAACATTAAGGAGTTTTTGTAATAATGTAATGTACCTAATAACATGGCCCATCAAGTTTTGCATAATAGTTTATTGTAAATTTGACACTTCCAGCATAGCTTACTAAAACAACCTCACAGCTGGAAAGACCAGAACATTAGTTGAGAGTTATGGCCAGTGTCAGAACAATAAATTGTAACAAAACTGTGCTGTCTAACCTTTTCTGGCTCGTGTTTGCAATCCAGCGCTTAATGGGGGTTGAGCTCAGTCAGACATAGTGAAATTCATTGCCTTGATTGAGGTTTCTGTACAAGACTGGAGACCATATTGAACAGATGCCACACAGGTCCTTTTTGTATGGACTATTCAAGCCTCTCAGTTTTAGTGTTCCCCTGGAGCGAAGCAATACACTTATGGCCCTCTCCTTAGGACCTGCCATATAACCAATACATAAAATCTGCAGAGGTAATGTTGCACTGAATTAGTTAAGCTGTTTTGAAGGAGATAGAAGGAACTGACTGAGGGAGAGGAAGTGCCTGAGGTCCTTAAGAGGCATTACCTCATACTCTTTTCACAGTGTGATGATGACATTCATAAAGTTGAGACAGAATGTTCTGTATTTTTAAGAGACACCTGACAGATTGTAATCTATTGAGGTGATGTGGTGCCTCACATACATAAAACTATAAGCAGGAATTTCTGTACTGTACTGTTATTCTTTTTGTTTCCACAAGAAGTATGATAATGTCCTTATATTTAGTAAATTTCACAGCTGCAAATCCATAAAAATACGAATGGCTTTTTGCCTGCATATCAATTGTGAGCAGCTGCGTCGATCCATTAAGAAAGAAAAATGAGTGATAGTTTTAGATGCACAGCAAAAATAAGAACAGATAAATGATTATTAAGATTATAATGTTAAATACTGAATCATGTAACTGTTTAATGTATGGAGCGATATCGCGGACAATTGCGTTTGCAATTGCGTTTCCCATATGTGGACGCACAAAGTGTGCCATAATTCAAATGCAATTGCAAACTTTGCTGTTTCGCCTTTGCGAGCGCACACTGACTGCCAAATTTCAAATGAAAAAGCAAAGTCCATTTGCATTTGTATTTCCCAGGTCTTACACGTCATGAACCTGTCATATTTAAATAGCAAAATCAATTACCACATTTGCTTTTTCACTTTCTCTGCGCCGCGCGTCAAGCCGGCCAAAATTCAAACGCAATCGCTAATCCATTTGCAATTGCATTTCCAACATGTTACACAGAAACCTGTCAATCAGCATCAGGGGCGGGTCTATACTGTGGAGCGGGATTGTATGGGGAGTGACGTCACTCGCAGTCGCCGACCAAGAGGGGGATATTTGAGCAATGGAGGTGAACCGAGATTATCTCATTTGTTTATCAAGAAATAAACACACAAAAATTACAAATCGCATATTTTCTTGCTCCGGAGTGGACAGAGAAGTTTTTACAAATAAAAATATTTTTAGATCTTCTCCTGTTACAGCCTGCTGGAGCTAAATATTTCAGAAACGCTGCGTACTGGTGTTATGCGCTAAAATGCCTCCCTGCCACGGATTGCCCCCCCCCAACATAACCTCTATCAAATATTATATTACGACATAAATTAATAGGTTTATGATTTACAAATTGCACCAAACGAATTTGATTATAAAATAAGCTATATAAAAAAACACATGTACTATAGGGGAAAATATATTAATTATATATTTTTTTCATATACATGTATATTTTTATATTTCTTATTCATAATAAAAATCGCTTCGTGTAATTTTTCATCATAAACAATATTTGTTTAGTGTAAACATTTTTGTATTACATGACAAACCCCTGCAAAATAAATGTGCCACAAAATAAACATTATATGAGAATTTGTATTATGTCTCTTAATTTCCATGTCACGTGCTTAATGGCACGTGCTTAGGGTTAATTATAATAGTAATAATATATTTGATAATACTCATATAATATATTTGATAATAATAATAATATGAATTTTTGATTGTGATGTCGTAATATATTTGACAGAGATTTTGTGGTGGTGCAATCAGTGGCAGGGGGGCATTTTAGCGCATAACACCGGTACGCAGCGTTTCTGAAAGATTTAGCTCCAGCAAGCTGTAACAGGAGAAGATCTAAAAATATTTTTATTTGTAAAAACTTCTCTGTCCACTGGAGCAAGAAAATATGCGATTTGTCATTTTTGTGTGTTTATTGCTTGATAAACAAATGAGATAATCTCGGTTCACCTCCATTGCTCAAATATCCCCCTCTTGGTCGGCGACTGCGAGTGACGTCACTCCCCATACAATCCCGCCCCACAGTATAGACCCGCCCCTGACGCTGATTGACAGGTTTCTGTGTAACGTGTTGGAAATGCAATTGCAAATGGATTAGCGATTGCGTTTGAATTTTGGCCGGCTTGACGCGCGGCGCAGAGAAAGTGAAAAAGCAAATGTGGTGATTGATTTTGCTATTTAAATATGACAGGTTCAATTCAATTCAATTCAATTCAATTCAGTTTTATTTGTATAGCGCTTTTAACAATTGACATTGTCTCAAAACAGCTTTACACAATCAAAAGAATTATTTAAGTTTGTATGGAATGTGAATGTGTATGAATCAAAACGTGGTTCATGACGTGTAAGACCTGGGAAATACAAATGCAAATGGACTTTGCTTTTTCATTTGAAATTTGGCAGTCAGTGTGCGCTCGCAAAGGCGAAACAGCAAACGGTAATGCAAAGTTTGCAATTGCATTTGAATTATGGCACACTTTGTGCGTCCACATATGGGAAACGCAATTGCAAATGCAATTTGCAATTGCATTTGAATATTGTCCGCGATATCGCTCCATATTAATAAATTATAATAAATGTATTATGCTATTTGGTTTATTATAATTCATTAATATGTAATAAATAATATTAATAAATGTATTATGCTATTTGGTGGCCGGCAAAATCCCATCACCACCTCCTCGCGGTGCCGGCTGGTAACAACGACCCCCTGGGAAGTTGGCTAACGGTGAGGGTGTTCGACGTCGGGTGGAGCGACACATCGGTCGATTCATTTCTTGGTCGCGTCAAATGGCAACACCGTCTCAACATTTGGAAGAGGACTACCAACAGTACAAGAGCCTGAAGGCGAAGGCGAAGAAGGCAGCTGCAGTGGCGAAGGCTGCGCATTACGACCAGCTTTACCACGACTTAGACGAGCCCGGAGGGGCGAACGAGATATACCGCCTGGCCAATAGCCGTCACCGCTCAACGCAGGACATCGGCCAAGTGAAACATGTCAAAGACGCCAATCAATAAGTCCTGCGAGATCCACCCGCCATCCTCAATCGCTGGAGCGAGTACTTCTCTCTGATAAGCAATGAAGAATTCCCTCATCCGCCAATCCACAGCGCCGACCCTGTCTATGGCCCAGTACCACCGATCACGACAGCCGAGGTAAAAGCCGCCGTCAAGAGAATGAAGAATGGGAAAGCGCCTGGTCCCGACGACATCCCCGCCGAAGCCTGGAAAATCCTTGGTCAACAAGATGTCGCCGCTCTCGCCTCCATATTCAACAACATCATCAGGGAGGGCAAGGTACCAGCAGTATGAGCAACCAGCGTCACGGTCCCAATCTGGAAAGCCAAGGGCGATGTCACCGACTGCACCAATTATCGACCAATCCGTCTTTTATGCCACACCATGAAGATATTTGAAAGAATCTTGGATGCCCGCCTACGCCAGATCGTCACAATCACGCCAAACCAATGCGGGTTCGTCAAGGGATGCGGAACTACCGACGCCATACACGCGGCGAGGCTACTGGTGGAGAAGCACCGAGAGAAGAACCAGACGGTGCACATTGCATTCTTGGACTTGGAGAAGGCATTCGATAGAGTGCCCCACGACCTCATCTGGCACGCCCTGCGATCCCATGGAGTCCCTGAAGCCTACGTCGGCTGGGTCAAGTTGCTCTACACGAATGTCACCAGTGGGACCATCACTGCCCAATGGGAACATCGCCGCCCTTCGCCATCAACATGGGAGTACACCAAGGCTCGGCCTTGTCGCCCTTCCTGTTCATCCTCTGCATGGACACTGCGACCGCCGACCTCCAGCAACCCCACCCATGGTCACTCCTCTATGCCGACGACGTATTCCTAGCAAACCAACTCAGGAGTGAGCTGCAACAACACACGCAGCAATGGAAGACTCGTCTAGCTGACCACGGACTGCGACTCAATACCAAGAAGACGGAGTACATGGAAGCCGGCCCACAAACTGATGGCACCATCGACGGGGAAGACCTGAAGAAAACCAGCAAATTCAAGTACTTGGGATTGTCAATCAGCGCCGACGGAGACATCCTCCCGGATGTGCGAGGAAGGGTCAACGCAACGTGGATGAAGTGGCGTCAAGTAACCGGCGTGCTCTGTGACCGCCGAATGCCAGACCATCTCAAGGCGAAGATCTACAAGACTGTAGTACGACCAGTCGCACTTTATGGCTCCGAATGTTGGCCCACCACAGCGAAACACGAGCAAACCCTCAATACGATGGAAATGCGGATGCTCAGGTGGTGCCTTGGCCTCACGCGCTGGGACCGAGTCATGAACGAGAACATCAGAAAGCGCCTTGGTGTCGCGCCAATAACGGAGAAGATGCGTGAAGCGCGGCTACGGTGGTATGGACACGTTGTACACGCAGATGACAAATCGGTGGCAAAAACGGCCCTGCGACTAGACCCTGGTGGACAGCGCCCACGCGGCAGGCCGAAGAAACGATGGATGGACAGAATAAAGGAAGACACGAAGATCGTCAATGCCGCCCCTGAAGACGCCCTCGATCGTGCCAAATGGAGACGGATTTGCCGAAAAGCGGACCCTGCTATAGCGGGACAAACTCTAGAATGATGATGTATTATGCTATTTGGTCCTTAAGCAATGCTTTAATATTAACAAAAGCTTTTGTAATCCATTGTAAGAGGGCTGAACCAAGTAATGGAAAATTGAACATAACCTTTTTATTAACTGATACAGGTTGTATAAATTGCAACTGTTGGTAGAGTAACTCTTCCCTTTATACAAATGTAATAATCACATATGGCGCTTTTCCACTGTATAGTACGGCACAGCACGGTTTAGTTAAGCTCACTTCGGTTCGGCTCAGTTTGGCTCGGTTTGCGCTTCCACTACAGTTTAGTACCATTTTAGAGTGGGCGGGATTATTCACGTGTCGTTATAGTTGCAGCACCTCTACTGCCGTGACATCATCGTAAACGCGCCACAAACAAACACACAACAATGGATCATATTGACGGAATGGTGTTCTTCATTTTCGGCATGTGGATGTTTTTAACAGCAAGACGAAGGAGTTTGTTTCAAAAGAGGCTGATGGCAGCCAAAGAAAATTTTTGATTAATACAAAAAGGTGCGTCCGATCCTTCGCTGGCTGTTCTAAATATAGCGGTTCTGTTGTGTCTCGTTGTGTTCGCAGTCCAATGATGCAGTAATGACGATTTTCTCCGGCCAATTAGTGACCAGCGGAGTTTACACGTCACGTTTTGGTAACGGTTCGGTGCGCTTGGAACCTCGGCTGTGGTGGTACTAAAAAAAGGACCAGGTACTAGGTATTGTTACCAGTGGAAAACCCCCCAAAAGTGAGCTGAACTGAACCGTGTCGTGCCGTACTATGCAGTGGAAAAGCGCCATTAGTCTCCATCACAAGTGAGGCATTTGTGTTGAACCCATACTCCAACTGTGCTATATAATTTTTAAGGAGACAAACCAGGCAGTGGGAAACCACCAACATATGCAGTTTGAACAACTTATGTCAATTAGTATAAAGGTTATACTCACACTTTTGCTTTACTTTTGGTACAGCAATGTGTTGCTAATTTGATATTAATTTTCACAAGCATTTCTGGAGTATTATATGCATATCTGTAAATAAGAAAAAAGTGCATTGCCCCTCCACAGAGTGTGTATTCTAATGAATTCATAATTAGGACTGCACAGTCCTGCCAACATCACTTGAAGAGTGAAAACCAGGGAGACATTCATTACTTTTATTCAACAAATTGTGTAAGAACTCTGCCAGCACTCATCCTTGTAAATGAGCTGAACTGTGCTCCATTCTCAGAAACTTGGCTCCACAAGCAGGGAAAGAAAACCAATCAAGCTAGTGGGAACACTGCTCAAAGTGTATTGGAGTAAGATTAACCTTATGTTGTTTTTTTCCACCCTGAATAAAAGAGCAAAATCAGCAGCCTGGTAGCTGTAACCCAGCTGTGGAACACTCATGCTTTGGTTAATGTAATGTACATGTTGAACTTGGCATGATTTTGGTGGTTTTAATATTTCAAATTTCAAGCACTTCAGTCTATAGAGTAAACACAGGATGGTGCAAGAAACAAAACAAAAAAACTCATGGAGTAACAGATCTGTGGTCCTAATAATGTTGTTAAAGAGGGTGGCCAGAGGAGGAGAATGGCCAAACTGGTTTGAGCCTGGTACATTAAGGCTACAGTAACTCAAACAACCACTTTTTACAACCATGGTGAGCAGAATTGCATCTCAGTTTAAGAGTCTGAGGCTATCATGTGTATATGCTCACTGAAAATGGACAGTTACACATTGAAAAAACATTGCCTGATCTTTATTTGGACATGTCTGGGTTCTGACCTGTGCCCACGTTAGCCACAAATTCTACTTCTTGGCCGACAGAAGTGGAACCTGATGTGTTTTTCTGCTTTTGTAGCCCATCTGTCTTAATGTTTGGTGTGTTGTGCATTCTGAGATACTTTTTCTACTCACCAGAGTTATAAAGAGTGGTTATTTCACCCTACTGTACCCATCCCTTCCAACCATTTTTTTCTCATCAGCTGACACCAACCATCAGGCTATGCTCAATGTTACAGTGGGGGATTGAGGTATAGAAAAACTGCATTATCTGAGAGCTATTTTGTCTGGAGCATTAACAGACATGCTTTGAGAGACCTATTGTATGTCAACTTATAGTAAAATATTTTTTTAGTTCCCAATGATTACTATATATATATATATATATATATATATATATATATATATATATATATATATACAGTGGTGTGAAAAACTATTTGCCCCCCTCCTGATTTCTTATTCTTTTGCATGTTTGTCACACAAAATGTTTCTGATCATCAAACACATTTAACTATTAGTCAAAGATAACACAAGTAAACACAAAATGCAGTTTTTAAATGAGGGGTTTTATTATTTAGGGAGAAAAAAAAATCCAAACCTACATGGCCCTGTGTGAAAAAGTAATTGCCCCTGAACCTAATAACTGGTTGGGCCACCCTTAGCAGCAATAACTGCAATCAAGCGTTTGCGATAACTTGCAACGAGTCTTTTACAGCGCTCTGGAGGAATTTTGGCCCACTCATCTTTGCAGAATTGTTGTAATTCAGCTTTATTTGAGGGTTTTCTAGCATGAACCGCCTTTTTAAGGTCATGCCACAACATCTCAATAGGATTCAGGTCAGGACTTTGACTAGGCCACTCCAAAGTCTTCATTTTGTTTTTCTTCAGCCATTCAGAGGTGGATTTGCTGGTGTGTTTTGGGTCATTGTCCTGCTGCAGCACCCAAGATCGCTTCAGCTTGAGGTGACGAACAGATGGCCGGACATTCTCCTTCAGGATTTTTTGGTAGACAGTAGAATTCATGGTTCCATCTATCACAGCAAGCCTTCCAGGTCCTGAAGCAGCAAAACAACCCCAGACCATCACACTACCACCACCATATTTTACTGTTGGTATGATGTTCTTTTTCTGAAATGCTGTGTTACTTTTACGCCAGATGTAACGGGACACGCACCTTCCAAAAAGTTCAACTTTTGTCTCGTCGGTCCACAAGGTATTTTCCCAAAAGTCTTGGCAATCATTGAGATGTTTTTTAGCAAAATTGAGACGAGCCTTAATGTTCTTTTTGCTTAAAAGTGGTTTGCGCCTTGGAAATCTGCCATGCAGGCCGTTTTTGCCCAGTCTCTTTCTTATGGTGGAGTCGTGAACACTGACCTTAATTGAGGCAAGTGAGGCCTGCAGTTCTTTAGATGTTGTCCTGGGGTCTTTTGTGGCCTCTCGGATGAGTCGTCTCTGCGCTCTTGGGGTAATTTTGGTCGGCCGGCCACTCCTGGGAAGGTTCACCACTGTTCCATGTTTTTGCCATTTGTGGATAATGGCTCTCACTGTGGTTCGCTGGAGTCCCAAAGCTTTAGAAATGGCTTTATAACCTTTACCAGACTGATAGATCGCAATTACTTTTGTTCTCATTTGTTCCTGAATTTCTTTGGATCTTGGCATGATGTCTAGCTTCTGAGGTGCTTTTGGTCTACTTCTCTGTGTCGGGTAGCTCCTATTTAAGTGATTTCTTGATTGAAACAGGTGTGGCAGTAATCAGGCCTGGGGGTGACTACAGAAATTGAACTCAGGTGTGATAAACCACAGTTAAGTTATTTTTTAACAAGGGGGCAATCACTTTTTCACACAGGGCCATGTAGATTTGGAGTTTTTTTTCTCCCTTAATAACGCAAACCTTCATTTAAAAACTGCATTTTGTGTTCAATTATGTTATCTTTGAATAATAGTTAACGGTTTTTGATGATCAGAAACATTTAAGTGTGACAAACATGCAAAAGAATAAGAAATCAGGAAGGGGGCAAATAGTTTTTCACACCACTGTATATATATATATATATATATATATATATATATATATATATATATATTTTTTTTTTTTTTTTTTTTTTTTTTTTTTTTTTTTTTCATTTATGACTTTCATGTTTTTAAATGATGATTACAGCTTTCGTACAAGAGCCACTGTATTACCTTATTTTATTTAACCACATGCAGTTACTGTAAGGTAGCAGATTCAATAGTTCATGCGCTCTCTGATTTGATTACTGTCTGTCATAAAGTTCACAACAAAAACATATTGTTTAAAGACAGCTATACAAAGAACTACACTGCCTCCAGAAAGTCTGTTATTGCTGTATTACATGTGGTTGGTACCATCGTGCTCTAGAGTTTCTTTTTTCAGGAGAAAAATCTTGAGGAAAACCTGTTCCAGGTAACCAGACATCTTCACACATGGTGAAAAATACATACAGTATCTGTCCAAACATTTAGTTAAGGCACACGGAAGCAACAACAAATGTCTTGTAAAGGACAGGTTGAGCTTTGCAGTGGCCATATCAGTGTCCAGACTTAAATACAATTAAAAATATGTGACAGGACCACCAACATTTTCCATTTATTTTGGATGAGTTGGAAGCAGTTTGCATTAGGAATGAAAGCAACTCAAATCTGTAATTGCTGTAAGTTCAGTTTCAGGACTGAATACTAATTAAGAGGAATTTATTCATCATTTCATTTTTTAAAGATAAAATAATAAATATTTAATTACATTTTATTTTTATAATGAGTTGTTTCAAATGGATCTGGAGTGGTAGTCATATATGTATGGGTTAATTCTCCATTCCATGTTTGGCAGAAATGATTCATCTCTCAAGAATCTATGGTGCTAGTAGAAAAAGGTGCCATACCAAACCATAATCATGTCAAGTTTGCATATTTATAACTATATGATTATATGATTAAGCATTAAAAATTACTGTTGCTATCATTCAGGAATGCTAGTTGCTTATACTGAGCATTTGTGTGTAAGGAATTTTAAGTACCTAGACCTTCACACATTTTAGTTGAATACCCCAGATCTAAAGAATTCCCTCAGCTCTCAAACCGCTACTTTTATATTAGATGTTCACTTGAATATAATGGCCTTGACAATACCTACTTTTCCTGTCCAGAACATGCCATATTTTGAAAAGCTCCCCTGCACATCCTTGACCCTGCTTGACCCTGGGTTTATAGGCCCTCATTATTATGTGAGGTCCTTCAAACAGAGATACTTAAGCCAGAGCCCTTTAAAAAGCCGACGCTTTAAAAGGCTGCACCTCACATGGTGCGACCACACAAGATAAAGGGAATCATCTTTCTTCTGTGCCATCAATTAAAAAAAATGAAATATTGCTGTCATGCTTGACTTTTGAATTCTTAGGTGGTCCAAACAATTAAATAATTGGTAAAAAAAAAAAAAAAGATCTGAAGATAATTTGCCTAAATAACCATACTGCTTAAAAAACAATACTTAGTCTTTTTTTAAGTCTTTAAAAAATATTTTAGAAAATAATTTCTAATATTATTATTGAACCTAAGCTATCCAAAATCCTCAATAAGTAAAACCATTTTACATTGCCAATTTTGCTTCGCACTCTTACACATGAAGAGATGCCTTTTTTCTTTTAAAAGACTTTTAACAAGCATTTTTCTTAAAACTAAAGTTTTAATTTTTTAGAACACACAAATTTCCAATCTGTAGTTGGTAAAGCATTTTTGCTACCAAATTTCAGTATACTTTTGAAGTTGCTAATATGGCCTTCAGGTGACATTATCCTCTGAAACGCTTATCATAAAGATTTTTATGGATGTTTGCAATGCCAATGGTAGGATTTTCCAGTTCAATGGCACAAAAGATCCAAATCTGTGGAAAACATTTAGCCAGCAGGGTTAAAGGCCATGCGATGGCTGTTTGAAAAGAGAGCAGTCATCTCCTTTACAAAGAGCGAAACATGGAGAAGCATCTCTTTTAACTTATTGTTTCTGACCAACCACTGGCCTTTGTATGAAATGAAAGGCTTCACAGGTTTTATGTTTTGAGAATGAGCATTTTCCCTTTCGTCCCCCCTGCTTTAAAAAATACTGTATTCTCTCCAGTTCAATATTGGGATTTTAAAATGGATAAATTAATAATGGATGTGGGGAAATTACTTATATCTGTCATTAATTTATCATTATAATGTCTCACAACATTACATATAACTAATGGGCACATTTTTGTGGACACCTGACCATCACAACCAAGGTTTTTTTTTCTTCTTTTTTAAAATCCCATTCTAGATTCACCCCAACCACTCACCCACCTCTTCCTGTTACAATATCCTTCAGTCTTCTGAGAAATCTTTCCACAAAATTTTGGAGTGTGGCTATAGGGATTTGCCCATTCAAGTACATGAGCGTTAGTACGGTCATTCACTGATGTGAGTGAGAAGGCCTGGGGTACATTTGGCATTCCAGTTCATCCCAAATGTATTTAGCGGGTGGTGAGGTTTGTCCTCTGTGCCAAATGTTCTTTCATTTCAATATTGTGACATCATGTTATTGTTAACTTTGCTTTGTGCACTTTGTCATTGTCATACTAGAAGAGGTTTGGCTTCTTAGCTTCAGTAAAAGAAAATTGTAATGCCACAGCTTCTATCTTCTAAATTTGTGGTGACTGACCCACATACGAGTGTCGTGGTGGCCAAAACTATCGAGATAAAAGTGATATTCAATGTGTTAATGGCGTTCTCTCTCTCTTTTTTAAAAATAATGACAAATCTACTGATTTGGAATATAACTTGTAGAACAGTATCACAAAACCCATCAATCACCATGATGAAATTGGCTCTCATAAAGACCATCCCAGGAAAGCAAGACCGAAACTTACCTTAGCTACAGAGGAGAAATTCATTTAGAGTTACCAGCCTCAGAAATACCCAATTAACAATGTTCAATGGAGATTAATGCACATTTGGGATGCCTTCAGCATTTTTTTTCATATAGAAGGAAAAAAAATCAGGAAAGACCAGTGAATTATCCTCATGACTCACTTATCTTACTTAAATATACAGTTTATTGTAATAATCTGTTTCCATATGGGCTTGGACTAATAATTATTGACAATACAAAATGTGCATCAGCCTTTTAACTTGACAAAGTATTTCTTGCCAAATATAAAAAAAAAACCTTGTATCTTATTATAAAATTGATTCATTCTGATAGTTAAAGGATATATGAAAATATATCTTTTAAAAAAGTTAGTTTCTTGAAAACTAAGCATGTACAGTATACTGTAAAACATAGTAGTTAGCTTCATGTTTATGCATATTGAGCGGGTCCCCTTTTCCTTGACAGTAAACAATTGTTGTTAGGCTTGTGGTAGGCTGTGGCTGTTTTTTGGACAGTTATATCAGCAGAATTACAGTTTACAGGAGAAGCACAAGTAATTTCCAACTCTATTATGGAGCTTAGTAACTTAAGCTTGGCAAAATGATCTATTCCTCTACTCTCTGTTGCTTGGAAACAAATATCAAACCTTTTATCTTGTATGTACTTTGTTTTAAAAAGGTAATGTTTGTCATTTAAAAACATGCATAAGTGTTTATTTATGCATAGTACAAATAATGTATACACAGTATACAAGGGAAACTAGTAACAAAATATAAGTGCTTCTTACTACACCAAAACATATACTGTAACATACAGAACCAATCCTCAAAATGTTTTGAAAAGGAAGAAAAAGTTTCCTATTACTAAAATCATAAAAGCAGTAGGAGTTTAAGACAAATACAGCAGAAAATGAAATACGATTACGCAAGTGTATTTAGGTATTCTAGAGGAAGATGGGGAACATGATGGGGACAAAGTCATTACAAAATTATATTAATAATTAAAAAAATTGAATCACGTGGATGAGAAACTATTCATCACATTAAACTAGACTAAAATTAAATGTGTTTTATCTTACATATAGAAATGTTTCAAATAAGAAATGACATATTTTGTCACAAATATTTTTTGCTTATGTAATGTTACTGTAATTGTATGGCTGTTGTGTACAAGAGGCATCCAAAAAACTCTCTATATTTCTATATATAATCCCCTTTCTACACAAATGCACTTATCTCCACATTTCACTATTGCTTGGATACAGGCAAGGTAAAGTGTTTTCTTAGTACACCTGAGTGATCTGACTGTGATCAGACTACCTACTTCACTTCTGAAACGCTGGCCTCCCATGAACCCATTTAATGGCCCAAACAAGTGGAAATTAAGTTCAAGACTATACAGGGGATGTGGCATTAACTCTCAGCTGAATTCCTGTAATGTGCAAGCGGTGTTCATGAATGATTGTGTGTAAAGTTCGCACAAACAGATGCATTATCCATTACCCATTAATTCAAGGAATGTACACAGGAAAGACTGCAGTAGGGAGGATCATCATTCACAGACATACGTATAGTATGGCCTACTTTACAAAGTTTGCACTATTCAAATGTTTTATTTATCACTGTACTGTGCTTGGAATCTTCTGTAAATGTTCATTTCATCACACTGAGTTATTGTTTGACCTTGTAGTTATATTAGAAAGCACAAGTGGGATACTATTTTGCAGTACCAAGGCAGAATCAACAAATGAAATCAATATTATAAGATAATATTTTGTAATGCAAAAACAATGCTTCACATTTAACTTAACTCAAGCACATAAGGAAAATCAAATGCTTTCAGTGTAACCTTGAACCATATTTTATAAAACAATGTCATAAATATGGTTCAAGGTTACACTGAAAGCATTTGATTTTCCTTATGTGCTTGAGTTAAGTTGCTTGAGGGTTTCCCACTAGAGGGCAGTGTTTATGAGTTGTAGTTTTTGTATGTAGACTCAGTTTCCCAGAAGGCTCGCGGATGCTCACCTGAACTGAGGAAGCTCATTAGCATTCTTATAAATAGCTGTTAGCTCTGGTAAACTGGGTCGAGCATTAATTTCTGTTCTGTTATGTGGGTTTTGTTTGATCTGGTTTTGTTTTAGTTTGTTTTGATAGTTGGCCTTTTTGTTTATGGAGCTTTAAGTTAAGTTTGTTTATGTTAAGATGTCTTTGTCTTTGTGTCTCCTAGCAGGAATATCCTCTAGGAGAATTAGCCGTTTGTGTTTACCCTTTTGTGTAAGTAACCCCCATTGCATGTTAGTTATTAGTCTGTATAAATACTAATGAGGGCACTACTAACATGTTTAGATCTTAGTCTGTCTAGTCTTCGAGTCTGTCTAGTCTCATCGTCTGATTAGCTCTTAGTCTGTGTAGGTACTAACCCGTTTAGCAACTAACCTTTAGAGTTCTTAGTCTGTTCCATACCTAGTCTGCTGTGTACCTTGTATGTTTGTCCCTTGGGTCTCAGGCTACGAGCCTGTTTAGCAATTGGTCTGTTTAGCTATTAGCTAGCTTAGCAGCCAATGAGCATAACAGCTAGTAAACCTAACCAAGCCTGTCTTGTGTTTGTTTATCCCTTACATGCATAGTCCCTAAGTAGAGCTGAAGATCTTTGCCCGAACCCGACGGGACCCGACAGGACCCGACAGGTTCGGGCTTAATTAATATAATTTTACACGGGCTTGGGTCGGGCTTGGGCTTGTGTGGTCATGTGATGTGTTTTGATTAGCGCGAGATAGAGCTGAAGATCTTTGCTCGAACCCGACGGGTTCGGTCGGGTTCGGGCTTAATTAATATAATTTTACACAGGCTCGGGCCGGGCTCGGGCTTGCGCGGTCATGTGATGCGTTTTGATTAGCGCGAGAGAAGTGCGAAAATGGATGCTGAGGAGGTTAAACAGAGGCTTGCCACTAGCGATTACGTTTTGGTTGCACCAGCAACTAAAGCAAAGTCTTCGGTGTGGGAAAGTTTTGACCATGTACATAATGAGAATAATGACCCAGTGGGTTATGTGAAATGCAAAAAGTGCGACATTCTGTTAAAGTACGACAGCAAAATGACAGGGAATTCAACGCTGAAAAGGCATGTTGATCGAAGCTGTTTAACACCTGCTACTGCCCTGAATCAACCAACAATCAAATCGTTTGTTACAGTATCAAAACCCATCCCTGCGAAAGTGAAACAAACGATGACGGAGAAGTGTGTCAGCTTTTGCTGTAAAGACATTAGGCCTTTTAATGTCGTAAATGGCGAAGGATTTGAAGAGCTGGCGCAAGAACTAATTAATGTCGGAGCTGTTTATGTGAGGGTTGCCGTAAACTCTGTTATTCCCAGCCATGTGACAATTGCGAAGAGGTGCACTGACATGGCAGAAGAAAAGAGGGAAGCTTTAGTACAGAAACTTAAGACTTTGTTGCAGGATGGCACAGTCGCAATGACCACAGACATGTGGACAGAGGATTATCGTAAAATTAGTTATTTGACAATCACATGCCATTTCATAAGTGAGGATATGGAACTGGTGAATAAAACCCTGACAACTACAATGTTCCCATTGGAAGAGGCAAAGACGGGAGAAAATATCAGACGGGGAGATTTTGAAACTACTGGTGACAAAGTTTGGCCTTGACTCTTCCTCTCTCAGCAAAATTCTATGGGTGACCGATGAGGGGACAAACATTAAATTACCTCTGCGGCCATACCAGAGATTGGACTGCATTGACCATGTTATTAATATGGTACTGCGCCATGGGCTCGACATTGCTGAGTTATCCAAAGCTGACGGTGCTCCAGACATAGAAGATACCATTGCTGCCGCTAAATCATTAGTCAGGTACGTTAAACAGTCGGGAATGGCTGCGCAACTGTCAACAACATTGCTGCAAATGGGAGACACTAGGTTCAGTACGGTGTACCTCACACTGACTTCCATACAGGCCATTTATCATGAGTTCCATGAAAAGCTGGAGGCACGAGGGCACGCATTGAAAAAATAGCGCCGGACACACTGGGCTTTTTGATAGACTTTCTCAAGCCGTTCTATGAAGCACAGCGGGAACTTGAGGGAGAGAAGTATCCAACACTTAATTGTGTGTGTCTCTGGTGTGAGAAACTGAAACACCACTGTCAGCCCAATGTCTTGGACTCCCCTCAGCAAGCTGTCGTGCGTAAACGGCATGAAGACTGGCTCGCGTGTAAAGTGATAATACAGGACCTCCACAAGATCGCAACATTCCTCTGGCCAAAATTTAACCAGCTGAGAATGTTGTCGTCAGACTCAGACAGGAATGCCGTACATGCTCATGTACGCACTCTTCCGCAAGGCATGGCTGCAGGTGCACTAGATGTGAAGGTTCGAGACCCAGAGCTCTCCGGAGTCGAATCCACACCTCCCCCAGCAAAAAGAGCGAAATTTGTGGAGTGGGAAAATTTACAGCAAGCTGACTGGGAAGATGACGAGGTCACCCGCTACATTAAAACGGCTGTCATGGAAAATGAAATGGATGTTCTTGGCTGGTGGAAGATCAACAAACCATCCTACCCAAAACTTGCTAAATTAGCTAGGTCAGTGCTATGCATCCCGGCCAGTAGCAGCAGCAGTGAAAGGGTGTTCAGTGCTGCTGGACGCACACTCAGTGAGCGCAGGACCGCGCTGAAGCCGTCTACAGTGGATTCAATAATTTTCCTTCACAAAAACATGCAGCCTAATCATGGTGGGTTTTTCAAATAATAAATAAATATTAATTGAGTCTTAAATGCATAATGTAGACAGAGAGTATATGTAGGCTAATGTTGGCATTATTCTTTTATTAAATTTCAGCTGCCGTTCACCGTCGCGTTGAGGCCGGATTGTGGAGGGAAGTGGCAAAGCAAATCCCGCGGAGTCTTTATTTTAATTTCGTTATTGCCAAAAACTTAATTTTGAATTTATCTTATTTTAATTGGTAAAGAAATACTTATTTTTATGGGACTATTGTTGGCCTATTTATAGGGTAAGTGTATGCCTGGACTTATTTAGAGTGCTGAGAATCCAGAGGGCTTGTTTATTTTTTGTTCCAAGTTCCAAGTTGCATGTAGTTTATTCGTTAGTCATAAATAAATTATGTTAAACATGTATAAATGACTCATTCTTGACCAAAGGCAAAAGAGCTCTCTCTGTTTGCGCACTTTTGAATAATGTCGGGCTGTAAAGTCGGGTTCGGGCTTTTAAAATGCTGTCAATCAAAATGTACTTGTCGGGCTCGGGCCGAAATCTGTCGGGTTCGGGCCTTGTCGGGTCTAACTCTTAAGGCCCGATTACAGCTCTAGTCCCTAGTGTTTAGTCCGCTAGTCTTGTTTAGTGTGTCTTGTCTTGTCCAGTCTGTATTGTATCAGTGTTTGTAATCCCTAGTCTGTGTATGTTTTAGTTTGAGTTCTGTTTATACTTGTAGTATGCTCCATGTTTTTAGCCAACTTCTGTTGTTTGTTTATTTGGTTTTGTTATTAAAGACTTTCATTGATTCACCGCATCCCCTCTGCGCCTATGCTTCACCTTCATGCCCACAGGCCAACATCTAGAGTAGAATGTGACAATATCACTCTTTTTTGCCACATAAAGAAGAATGTTATGACCATGCAACTAATGATCTTGTAGTATGGGTCAGTGTCTTTTTGAGGTAGGTTATGTGTACTGTAACTTCAAATCATCACAACAATACAATTTTTACCTTAGCCTTTCATTCATATGTCTGCAGTCTGTTGACTCATGGTACACAGGTGAGTTACCATGGGAGACACAAGTGACAGCAAAAGTAAATCAACATAAAAGTTTGTTTAGACAGAAATGAACAGTTCGATCGACTGTGTCCACAACGCCTCAAGTCTTAGCAAAACTCTAGCAGGTTTGAACAGTACAGAAATCCAGTTCTTGAGGCTTCCTCTTGCTTGAGCAGTGGTCTCTTGGAAGGAGTAGCCCAGATTGAGTAACACAGTGTAGAGACCTTTTCTTGAAACCTTTCCCACAGCTTTTTGAGCAAGCAGACCACTCACCAATACTCCACATATGGCAGGGGTCACCACACAACCTCTGAGAACTAGGTCTTTGGGTGCTGTCACAATATGCACTTTCTTTTCCAGTTGAGTCCAGACATTGGACAAGTCTTTGCTGAAAGCCATTGCCACATCTTACAGAACATTCTTCCCAATCACTGGTAACCCATTTACTGGAAGATTTCTGATAAGCTAGCTTATTTAGTTGGGCCTTTTTTGTGTCTGCCAGAATGCTGTTCTGTGCATGCTTCGTGCCCTCCTTCTTCAGAAGCTTCCCCTCCTTTACCTTGGTTTGGTAGTATGAATAGCGCACACGGGGAGGTGTCATTTTCCCCACAGATAGCACTTCCACTGTCAGGTGCTCCTGGAGAGGTCTCACTGCCTGTAGCTTCTCCACAGCTGTCGACGTTCCACTGTAGCGTAGTGTAGTGCCATTCACAATGATGTGTTGGCCAACGGTTGATACCACATAATTCCCATTGAGAAGATACTGCCCATGAATGTTCTTGATGGCTAAGTAGTTGTCATCATTTACCAAACCACGGTAGCCACGTTGCCTGATGTCTATATTTGAGGCTCCAACTGGTAGAGTGATCACGAAGTTATATCCATGTCTAAAAAACAAGAGTGGCTGTTATATTTTAGATCTACTGTCCTACACACACTGTTTATTATTATATGGATACACCTAAATTACACATACACAGGTTTGGTGAAGACTCCAGAGAATTTTTGGCAGTTCTGGTTATTCCCTCCACAGACTCCACACTTGTCAAACTTTAAGTTTGAGCTCAGATTTCCATCACAACCGGCTTTAAAGCATTTTCCTTGAACACAGACTGCCGAAGTATCTGGGGAGCAGAGTGTTCCATCCACAACCTGTTCACACAGATAAAACACTCTGTCAGTGCACTCTGCTTAAGAACCCTAATGGCTAATTTGTTTATACTAACAGTGGCTACCTAATACAGAACACTCACAGAGCTGAAAGGTGTTACGTTATATAAAACGGATCTTTTTGAAGGGAGGCATTTGAACATACCATACCGGCTACTCAGCCTCAGGGAAGTACAGCTGGAGTATCACTGACTAAGAGGTTCAGCCTGTAATTTGTTTATTTTGAGCTGGTTCTGGCCGAAACACTACAGCTGCATATAATTTTGTGCACAGCTACTCTTTCCTTTCCTGACTTGCCACTGGTCTCTCTCAACCCACAGCTCCATATCTATCATAGACAAGCTCCTACAGTTATTGTAAAAGTCAGCAACTTCCAGAGGTTCAGAGGTTACCTGATTTTTCTCAGAGAACACAAAGATAATTGTGTCTGCACCTTTGGAGCAAGTACGTAAAAGTATCCAGTGCCACTGGCTCTGCAGATAAGCTTGCATCTGTCTTTTGTAGAAACTCCTGAGTATTTAGGGACCCACATCACAGAAGGTCCAAGCCTAGTGGTGTTGAGGCTGAAGCTATTGAAGGACTCGCATTGCTCCTCACGAAAACTTTTTCCTGCCAAGTACAGAACAACATTGCCACAAAGAACTATAAACTTACAGGTATCCTTGTGCATGTCAAGCCAGAGGAAACAGGTTCTTGTGGAGGAGGTTTCAAGAAACTCCAGCTTCCTTACCTGAATATTTGCATGGCTCCAGATTGCAAGAGCGATATTTTACACGCAGGCCTTGGCAGTATTTACCCCCGTTTTCTGGAACAGGGCTGCTGCACTCCCTTTTTGCCAGCTGAACTCCTCCTCCACATGTTCGAGAGCACGCTCCATATGCTCCCCATTTAGCCCACTGTCCATCTACCTGTGATAGAAACCATAAAGAAGTAATATGAACAGAATGCAATCTAGAGAAGAAAACCATTTTGTAGGAATTTAATATCTCGTCTGTGATCTGATTTCCCCATATTTTGCCTAAAGAGGAATATTGTAGGACCTTATGAATTTGTCTGATATAGCACAAAAAAAAACAGACATTCATTCAAAGATGAAGATCAAAATTGCATTTATAGTAGTCTTAATAGACTAGAACAATACTTGCACTCTTCATGCTCTCACCGTGGGTTTAATGGTGGTGGTGTTCTTACTAGTGCAAGCACCCCTATAGCATATCTTGTTGTTGCCACAGCTAGTGCCATCAGCCCAGGGGAAGTGCCGAGTCTGGCACACCAGCTGTCCTCTGGTCTTTCCTGTACACCACAGCTTTGAGCAGGGTTGCATGTAAGGGCAAGGCTTGGACCCAGAGCCGAATGTCAGCTCACACTGGTGGCTGAGGCTGTAGGTAGTTCCCGGAGAACCATCTGGTAGCGCCAGCAGCTTCTGGGGCTTATCCAATAGACAATCACCTTTTAAATACACACCAGTGTTAAATATTTTTATTTAGTGGGCCAGAAATTTTGCTCACTAGGATGCTGATGTATTTAAACGTTTGCAGATGTAAAAACATACATTTCATAATAGTAAAATACAGGGTGCTTCTTTCTATGAATATTGCAAATTGATTTATCTAGCATTTTTAGGAAATCTTTAAGTTACTTTTGGTATGCTGAGCACAAAGTGTGCACAAATTAACATGTGTGAAAAGCAAATATAATTGCTTAAGCCTTTCAAAATATTAATAATATGAATATTCAATTTTACTGTTTATTCTTTTTACATTCAGTATTAGTCACATGTCTGATCTGAACATCATTTTAACAATTTCATGATACAAATTTGATAAAATTTTACAAGTTCTTTTAAAAAAATCTTTGATTACGGCAGATGCAAGTGTAGATCTTTATTCCTCTTGTTGCAACACACATTTTAAATAAAAGATCAACACAGTAACACACATCCTTCAGAACATGCAAAACTGACTGAAAACCATAAAGTATAGGAGATCAGAGACACATGACCAGTGATAGCTAATGGGACGTGTAGTCCAGCACCTCTTTGGTGCTACCATGACAGCCAAAGGTGGGAATTAACACTACATATTTAATGTATCTATACTTTACTATTTTTATTCTACTACATCTTACAACAAAGAGTTGTACTTTTTACTTCATTACATTTGTGCAAGATTTTCCATAACATAATCAGAGAGGTGTGTAGCATTTGAAGTGGGACAACTTGACTATCATGTGTAATTGTAATAGTTTTTCCCCACTTTACAGTTGGGAAGTAGAGAGAGAGAAAGAGAGAGATTTATCATGACAGACTACGGTGAGCTAATACAAGCTCAGTACTTTTGATACTTACTGTAATTTACAGGTGAGTACTTTGTACTTTTACTCAAGTAAAGTTGGAAATGGAAGTCTTCTATGTTTACCTGAGTAATATTGTATGTGGGATATCTTTACATTTACTCAAGTACATCCATTTATTCCTCTCAGTTTAACAAAAGACTTTAATGAAATGTGAACGCAATAACATGTATAAGGATATTAAGAGGCAACATACTGTAAAGATTATGAGCAATACCCTGGAACGCATGAAAAACATGCAGCATGAACCACCAAAGCAAGACAAAAGACACAGGAAACTGGACACTAAATAAACAGGACATAAAGAGACACTGGTGAAACCAAACTTGTTCCGTTAAACAATAAAAAATATATATTTATTTTAGATGAATCTTTTGTAAATATGAATTGGAAAATATCTGTCTTGGTGTTTCAAAACAAAACCATACTCATAATACTGTCTGGATGTCTTGTGTGTCTGCTCTGGCTTTAATAAAAGAACATGTGTGGTGTGTATTACAGCTAGCATGTGATAAAAAGTCACATTCCATGCAGACAGCCTATGTGGACGTACCATGGCCAGCATCCAGGAAGTTGGTCACAATAGCTGCACTGCACCTGGACCAGGGATTGCTACGATCAATCTGGATGAGGGTAGGGGACATCATGTGGTTGTCCTTTAGTTTCCCAAACATCTCACATGCCTTCACACTGTCATGTGGCATATTGAGAATATGGCCTGCACATTGAAATAATCACTGGGATGAAACAGGCTTGTACTGTGTAGTCAAGTTTTACAAATTTCTTTGATTTTACTTAAATTAAATTAAATTAAATTAAATTAAATTAATGTTTTTACATGTTTTTGTTAGACTATGCTCACATTACAAACCACATAGTGCAATTCTGATTATTTGGTCAGAGTGGATTTGCAAGGTATGACAGTTGACACTCATAATTACAAGTGACATTTATCTGACTCTAATGTTGTCCTAGCGTTTGTCCTCTGAAATGGCACACATGCACACATAGATACTGTATGTTTTAAAACATGTCATGTTTGTGTGACCACTCATTTATTTCAAACAATGGAATTGATTTGGGCAAAAATCTGCTTGGGGATTTTGCTTTGAATGATGGCAAGCAGTTAGTCATCTGTATTTGTTGAGGTTCAGAAAGGTTTTAGCAGCTGTTGCTAGCAAGTTGGGTTATCGCATATCGGATGTATATCTGATCTAAGAGAACAGTGACTCAAATCCGATCTGAAAAACATCAAATTTGTGTGTTCAGACAGCTTTAAAAAAAATTAGGCTGGTAATGTGAACGTAGCCATTAGTATACGGTTATATTATTCCATGTCTCTCTTTTCAGAATTGCTTTAACAGTGTTGAAGAAATGTTATATAACACTTGATGACTTAATATAAGCTGTTTTCACTTCTTCTCAATAATTGCAGCTCCTTGACAGATATCAAGGCCTAATTTTGTCTTTTCTCTATTTTTTTATACCAAGCATTACTACAGAGTAAACTTGAAACTTAAAAAAAAAAAAATCACTGAACTTACCTAATTCATGTGCTGTGGTGAAGGCTGAGGGTAGACCATCATCCTCAATAACCGAACAGCTTCTTTTGGGATCACACATGGTTCCAACATCAGCCATACCCAAAGTGTCACAGGTAGTAGCCCCACACAAGTCCTGGTGAGATTTTAAGAAGACTTTGAGCACTTAGTAGAGATCTGATTATAGACAAACTGCAATGTGAATGTTATTAAGCAGGATTAATTGCCTGGATCAATGAAAGTAAGAACTGTTGTTGCTGAAATTCTAGTGTGATGTGTATCATAGGATGTGCATCTGTTTGGTACTGATCAGCAAACTGGGTGACAATTTTATTGTCTGAACATATACAGTACTGAGAACTGCAGTTCTAATGGACTGATGGTGGCTAAGAATGTCTGTGAAAACCTGTAACATAGATGATAGCTGAGAGAGAGAGGAATGATCATGGTGTGGCCAGCTGTTGCTTCCATGAATAAAGCATTGTTCGGGTTGAGGAAAGTCAAGAAATTGAAATGCATCTTATTGGTTTTTACTGAACATTTACTTTATACATTTAACATTTACTTTATACAGTACATTGTGTGGTCAAAAACATCATAACCTATCAGGTTAACATAAAAATAAACACTTAGAAAAGGTAAGTAATTTCTAATAATGGTATCGTATTCATTGTAATACTTAAGGGTTGTGGCTGTCCCCAAAGTCTATCTTTTTTTTTTTAAGTTTAAACTGTACTTATTTGGCAGTATGTTAAAATACGTTTTCTCTTACTTGTATAGCAAAGAGGTTCAATTAAATGTTATATACACCACACTAATCAGCATACTGACATACCATGATATTTTTCCTTGAGAATAAAGGGTTTTTCTTTAACAACAGCTTGAGATGAAATACTTTACTTCATGCTGCAACAGTAAAAAGGAGCCTAGACCCTGAAAACACTTCAGACATGGTCAAGTACTTCAAGTACTACCATGTCTAATGAGTAATTCCATAACCTTTCTTTCTTTCTTTCTCTCTTTCTTTCTTCCTTCCAGTTTTTTGCCCTTGTAAAATGTTTTCTCCCTTCCATTGTTTTATTTCAATGGGTTCATTTTCTGAACCTCTAGCCAGTGTAACATTTGAATAACCTTTGTTGTTTTCTTTCTTAACCTTTCATTATGCACATTTTGACATTATGCACATTTTGTATGGCAAATGCTTTGATTTAATAATAGTATTTAAGGTTTATAGTATAAGATTATAATATAATAAAAAAGGTTTATTTCTATTAATTATATTATCGTATTCTCATATACAAAAGCATGCTGCAGTGTCTATAATCTGAGTTTGTGGTTTTCAGTGAATTTAAACAGAGGTATATTAAGATGTATATTGTAGTGTGAGTTGCTCCTAGGGGGTGTCAGTACACTGTTGATTAGCTGGATCAGGTGAATATTAAAAATAGGTACTGTGTTGATGACTCCAGTTACAGTTACAGTACTACAGTACATTATATGGCCAAAAAGCATGTGGACACCTGACCATCACACCGTATATGGTTCTTCCCCAAGTTATTTCCTCAAAGTTGAAAGCACACAAATGTAATGTCTTTGTATACTGTAGAATTAAAATGTCCCTTCACTGGAAGAAAAGAGGTCCATACCTGTTCCATAATGACAAAGCTCATGTGCACAAGTCAAGAACACTTGAAAATATGGTTTTCCAAGGTGAAGTCAAAGAACTTAACTGGCCTACACAGAGCTCTGACCTCATCCCCACTGAACATCTTTGGGATAAATTGTGCAATAGGCCTCATTGTCCAACAGCAATGCCTGACATCACTAATGCTCTTGTGACTGAATGAGCAAAAATACATAAAGCCACACCCAAGAATGTAATGGAAAACCTTTCCAGAATAGTGTTATTATAGCGTTAGTATATTATGGAAGTTATTGTAAGTGCAAATGTTCAGAGTACACAAAAATCAGTAAGTAACTTCAGGATTAATTGAAGTGACACAAACCTCATCCTTACCTGCTTTGTGAACAGAATGGCGGTGTCCCAGTACTCAGGGTGTTCGTCATTCAGCTTGTTCAACCTTCTCTGCCAGGTGCAGAAGTTTCGCAGTGTAAGAGCAGCATTGCTGGAGATCTTGGGTCCTTCCTCAGGCTCAGAAATCACCAGCATATCCACTACTACAATGCTGATCTGGTTCATGATGCTGGGGTGCCGGTACAACATGGCAGCGACAGACATGAGAGTCAAAAGGTAATGTCTCAGGTCGTCCCCATGGAACCTGGCCATGGACACGTCAGCTACAATCAACACCTCCACATACCTGGGCAGAGAAACGAACCTTTTGGCTCTGTTTGTGCCTTTCAGACCAGGCTTGCTTTGTATTTCTGCGTGCGTCTTTACGCGTAGCGACTCTGAAGTGCCTTGGTTTATTCCTGATGTCACTCCGCATCCTGAAGTAACATTACGAGGAATCCGGCGGCGTATAATATGTGTTTTCCCAGCGCTTGAAGGAAATGTATCAACGGTCTTATTCACCTTGTGCTCGAAATCATATTCCATGCCGTTATAATAAAACGCGCCTCGCGTTCCTCCACACACACTGAGAGCCGCGGAGGAGGAAGGATCCGAGTTCACATCCCCAGAATAAAAGCAGCGGCGCAGAGAGGAGACTTTTGCTGGATGTTTCTCATAAGCAACGTCAGGTGCGAGAAAGCTAGAGTCGGGTCCAACGTTCAGATAGAAAACCTCTTTAAAAGCGTTTATTTTAAAAACCATGTTGCTATCCTGTATTATGCCCTTGCTCTGACTAAGTGCACTGTCAAGTTGCACAAGCTCACAAAAATCGATTTCTACGCACTTGTATAAATTGTTCATATGCAGGAAGTTTAAAAAATAAAACACCAACTGGACGAACATTGTTAATTAATGCAAAGATGCCGTCCAAAAATACCATGCAAGAATTTGCAGTGCTCTTAATTGCATGTCTTAATTATTCCCCGTAAGCGCGCTGATGGCAAAATTACCCAAGTAATGACCATGGCTGTGCACACCCGTCTGTCCTCTGTCAGGTTTAATATCTTGCGTCATACAGTATGTAAACAATTCAGGCAAAAAGTGAGAGTGGATAGAGAGCAGAGAACTTATTGGGTACTTATTCAGCGCGCCCGAATAACGCTAAATCTTGAGCGACATTTGGGCGTGGCCTTAACTCATAGAGAAAAAAAAATCATAAGAAGTGTTAAATGCATACAGATGCAGGGAAGTTTTGCCCTTTTTCAGAAATTATGCAGCCTATATTTAGGGGGAAACCCCTTACTTGCTGTGGATAGAAATTGGACATGCAAAAAATTGTAAAAACCAAAAATGACATTTTTATTAAAAAAAAAAAAAAAAAAAACATTTCTGTTTATAGTGCTCATTCTTAATTTCATTGTATTGTATTGTATTTATTTATTGTGCTTAATAACGGATTTCACCTTTTTTGTTTCTCCAAATGCGGCAAATGCCACCTCATAGATTCACAAAGAAGCAAATCTTCGCCCTCTGGTGTTGGCCATTTGTCACCATTTTCACCACATACAGTACAGTAGGACTCAACTAACTGGACTCGCCTTTGTTTTTTTTTTCACGCCTGTGTTAGATCACTACTCAACACATTGCACACTTGCACTACGGCTCAAATGCTGCACATCCCTTTTTCAAATTTAAGAGGACTGACTTGCACTTTAAACATGGAAAATAACCATGGTTACTGATACACACATCATTTCATACCCATTCATACGGCTGCTGTCATACATGCCATAGCTTACTAATGCACGTTTTGCACAATCTGCACATCCTGTTAACTTATACGTTCAATATAAGTTAATATATGTAAATATTTGTACATTTTTAAATTTACATTTCACTCATTGCAATTGTGCAGTAAAATCATTCTATTGTTTTGTCTTTCCATGCTATACTTGCATTTTTTAGGTCATATAAGCATCTAAAAAGATATTATATTGTGTATGGCCATGGATGTGCCAAATACATTTTTTATTTTAATTTAAAACTGACCATTCGTGCTAGGGCTGCACGATATATCGAAAAAATATCGTTATCGCGATAATGGCATGCGCGATAACCATATCGCAAAGAGTTGCGATAAATACTTTATGTGCCAAGCATTTGTGTGTCCAAATTTGACCAATCAGATGGGACCTTACTATGTTTATACCCGCTTATATATATATATATATATATATATATATATATATATATATATATATATATATCTTTATACATCATTCTGTCGCGAACTAACCCGGGATGATCAGAAGACTTAGCGATTAGCCGTTAGCCCTTTGTAGCGTGGACGGTAAACCCAAACGCGGAAGCAAGTGAGTAGGCAGGATAACCACGCGAATTAGTTTAAGGACTCTCACAGAAGGGGAGCAAGGGAAAAACACTAATTTAACCGGCGTCCTATAAACACACACTCGAATCAGAAAGTAAACAATCTGCACCGACATGCGTGAACTCAGTGACTAAGCTGTATGCAATGATTTGTTTACTCCTCTTATACTTCCGGGTTCGTGCACGTATTACTTCCGGGTTCTAGTGCGTGTGTGTGTGTGTGTGTGTGTGTGTGTGTGTGTGTGTGTGTGTGTGTGTGTGTGTGTGTGTGTGTGTGTGACAAATAGTTCATTCATTCATTTTCTATATCGCTTAATCCTGTGTTCAGGGTCGCGGGGGACCTGGAGCCTATGCCAGGAGACTTCGGGTAGTATTTTTTTATTTAATTTTTGTTTAATAATATTTATTTTTATTAAAAAAACAAACAAAACAAAAAAACAGGCAAGCCAAATAGAATATTCTGTTTAAAAGATGCTCTTGTTTTAAGACACTATTGATGAGTGTATGGTTACACGTAAATAAAAAATTACATCAGACGAATATCTATTACCTGTTTATTTTAGTATGATCATTACATATAAAAAAAATTATTTAAAAAAATAGGCAATAATAATAATAATAAAAAATGCATTTCTCTAGGGAAATGTTATATCGCAAGAAATATCGTTATCGCAATATTAAACAACAATATTGCATATTTTCCTAATATCGTGCAGCCCTAATTCGTGCTCAGGTACAGGTCTGTGCTTTTAGATTGCCAAGTAATCATGAAAGTAAAAATGCTGATCATACACACATGCACTAGCGATTCAAAGGAATTTTTTTTAGTATTGACGGTTTAGTACAATAAAATAATTTTAGGAACATCCAACAATAGATTTTTCTATTGTCTTCCGCACAACATAAGAAGTTGACTTTCATTTTACCCGCCCCAAGAAATACTAATAAAAATGTGGTATTCAGATACATTATATACATACATACCAGTATACATCTTAGGATATTCTTCAAACATTGTGCTTTCTATTGTCTCGCCTTGCTGGCAATACTTTTGCATGGTAAATATACTAATACAAAGAAATTATTACAAGTCTCTTTTTGAATAGTCGATTTATGTCATTTTGCACTATTATTTAAGCCATGTCCGATAATAATCCCACAATAATACTGAACCAGAAAACAAGGAAACCATCATCAAAAACCTTTCTATCAAAACGTGCTTCTCAAAGTCCTCCAAAAGGGCATCACTGAGGTCCGAAGTGGTAGACTAATTGCGCTCTAAAACTCTATGCCGCCTCCTTGCGGATGTGAGGGCTAATTACATCTACACACACTTAGGATGATCCCGCTCCTAAATTTGTCTAAATACAGCTTTACAAATAGTCCACTGCTGACCCACACCTTTCATTATCTGCTGTCATGGTCAGCGGTAGCTCAGTGGTTAAGGCACTGTACGGTTCGAAAGATCCCAGGTTCAAACCCCACAACCAGCCACTGGTGGGCCCTTGAGCAAGGCCCTTAACCCTCAACTGCTCAGATGTGTAATGAGATAAAAAAAAATGTAAGTCGCTCTGGATAAGAGCGTCTGCCAAATGCCTAAATGTAAATGCTGTCTCCCGTTAACATCCAAACAATAAGTCATTCCAGAGATTTAGTTAATTGATGCCTGTCATGCAAATAAGTAGGCTATTACTAGATTATTAATTTCAAAAGTTTAGCCCAGGTGATAGAACATAAAGCTCCAAAGTAAAAAGCATAAATAGGCACAATGATTATACTGTATAATAAAAATAAACACATTTACAGTCGAACTGTGGTTTTAAAGAATGACTTAAATTTCCTCTTAGAGACAGGAGCTGTGCAGCACATGAGGAACGGCCTGCGATTTTATGTTGGAAAAGAGATGTGAGTGGGAGGAGAGACCATTTCAGAGATTAAAAATAGCCTTTAATGCTTCTTTTTTTTTTCTTCCCCTCAGCAGAGTTCGACAGTATAAAGATCGTCTCTGTAGTGGACTGAGTGCATAAAAGCGAGGATTAGGAGAGAGCGCACACAGCACCGCGTCCTGTGGACTAATGTCCTGTATGTGAATCAAGGTATGTGGACTAAACAAGAATATACTTGAGATCTTCGCTGAAAATATAAGCTGGATGAATAGTTATCCCATATTTAGACCAAGGCTGTGCCCAGATCCTAGTACGGTTTAACACGGAGCAGCGGCGAGTCTCAGAGGATAAAGCTCAGGATAAACGCAGCATCACGCTCAGCATAAAGTTCCTTCAAATCTCTGACTATCGGAAAAAATGTGTGTGTGGTGTTCTGTTGCACTTTTAGCTGCTTGTGTATTCAGTGGAAGCGTCTCTGACGGTTTTGAAGCAGAAGACATTATGCCTGTGCGTTTAACGGGACGCGCCGGGAGACGCGTAGCGAAGAGAAGAGACGATCATCCGAGTTTCCACCTCACAGCTTTCGGGCGAAGTTTCACACTGAACCTTCAACCAGACCCCAGCTTTATATCCCCCTCTATGAAAGTGTATTATATCACAGCGAAGGACTCTGCAGCCGAACCGCGAACCGGTGCAGAGAGACAGGTGTCAGTCTCTAACCTAACAGAAGCGGACGGCAGTAAAACTGCAACAGCTGGATCAGAACTGCGTGACTGCTTCTTTGCAGGAACTGTGAACTTTAAGGAGGATTCAGTGGTGTCGGTAAGTCTCTGCCATGGCATCGTGGGATCCTTCATTTCGGACGGAGACGAGTACCAAATCAAACCTAAGCGCTTTGGCACGGGAACGAACGCGAGCGCCACTGACCAGCCGCATGTGATCACAAGACAGCAACTGACCCAAACACTTCGAGATGTGAACCACTCGCTTGCTCAAACAGATGGTGAAGGTTCCCCGGTGCTAGAGGAGCACAATAAGGTCAACTCAGGCTCTTCCAGGCGCAGGCGCTTTGTCTCAATGCCGAGATTTATCGAGACTCTGGTGGTTGCAGACGCTTCAGTGTCGAGCTTCTATGGAGAAGACACAAAGGCGAGTGGACAGGCACACGATCAGATATTCATACATAATTCCAGAGATCATTTAATAACACCTTCACTTCACCAATCTACACACGTGCTTTGCTATTAGATATCTTATGCTGCACTACACCTGCACTACAGAAGACTGCACAGAAAAGAAATGAAAATGTGTTTAATTAAAGTGTTACACAATCCAATCTGGATGTTCAACGATGATTTTTTTTTTTCAAAATAATATTCTATAAAAAGTAGGTTCTCTTTGACCTCTTTTGCCCTCTTATTGCTTACAGAAAAAAATTAATTATTAATACAATATTACTCATATAAAGTAAAACCTTGAACTTTGACCGCGTTGTGTTAAGATAATAAGTTGCTCCTTTTTCTGCAGAAATAAAGATAATTTCAGAAAGATTTGCTTCTTTGTGAAAGTGAGTTTTGCAGATAGATTATATGCAGAAGTGTAAATGGATACACCATCTGGATAGTGGAAATGCATAATGGAGTTCCATGGTTAGGCTGACTGGATTGACAGTCAATTATTTTCATTTTCTTAAGAATTTAGGCTAAAATCTAGCCAACTATTTATTGTGTCATTCCCAGCTAAAAGGTCTTTAGAAATGAACCCACAGTTTATTGTATTGATTTTAGGTTCAAAGAAGCTTCTGTAAGCACCTAATGGTCCTTATGGGAATTCCGTGCTGACCGTTGATGTAGCAAAAAGATAACTTTGGCATTAAAAATTGCACATTACTTATATGTACATAAAAATACATACATAAAATATGTTAAATAATTGTAGCTAGATGAAGCATGGTTCAAGATACATGTTTAAAAACATGCTTTGCAGTAATAATTAATAATAAGATTAATAATAAGCATATTTTCTTTTTTCTAACAGCACTATATCTTGACCTTGGTGTCTGTGGCATCTCAGATTTACCAGCATCCCAGCATTAAAAACTCACTGAGCATGGTGGTAGTGAAGTTGCTGATAGTGGAAGACGAGGAGGTTGGACCATCTGTCTCCAGTAATGGAGGCTTGGCACTGCGTAATTTCTGTTCTTGGCAGCAGCAATTCAATCCGTCCAGCCACTGGCATCCTGAGCATTACGACACTGCTCTGCTATTCACTAGAGAGGTGAAAAAAAGGAAACTAAATTCAACTCTTTTAAATACAGACAATGCCTTTTTAACCAGTGATGCAAGCTTGCTACCGTGCTGGCCCTCTGTACAGTGTAGACACATGAATTTGATTAACAAAGTGTGCCCTGTCCAGCTATGATTCAGTTTATGTGTGGCTAGGCCTTATGTTGGGAAAGGGGTGGAAAAGATTCCAAACATGTTGTTAAAACGCTGCTCAGATACCACATTGTTAAACTTTGTCCCTTTATGTTTGCTGTGTGACATAAATATTTCTTTCTTTCACTTTTTTTGAAAACATGCTTTTTTTTTATTATTAAAAACATGTTTAATTCCAGTTATGAAGAGAAGCTGATTTGAAATCTGTTCATTTTGTTCCTACAAGGACATCTGTGGCCATCAGAGCTGTGACACACTTGGCATTGCTGATGTGGGGACCATGTGTGACCCTAAAAGGAGTTGTTCTGTTATTGAAGACAACGGACTACAGTCAGCCTTCACAGTAGCTCATGAATTAGGTGTGCATGTTGTGCTGTATCTACTTAAAGCGCACAAGCAGACCTACCATTTTTACATACACATAAGCATTGTCTTGTCAGTGAATTGATTAATTTACATTTTCTGTTTAGGCCACGTGATGAGCATGCCTCATGATGACTCTAAGAACTGTGAGAGGTATTTTGGAGATCTCCCCAAGCATCATGTTATGGCTTCAGTTATTAACAGTTTTAAAAAGAAGTCTCCCTGGTCCCCATGCAGCGCATTCTACATCACTGAGTTCTTTGACAATGGCCATGGTATGTGCATACATACTGTTAGAATTATGTATAAGGTTATAGGAGTTATGAGTTACGTGTATGCCAGATTAAAGAGATGCGTCTTAAGGCAATTTATTATAATTAGTATGTCTTGTAGATAGATTTCACATAAGTAAAAATGAATATATGGAGGCAAACTTTTATTATCAACAACTTTTTTTCTATATAACTGTGCTTCTGAATCTTAATGAACTGACAAGTATTTTTGTAAGATTATCATCAGTATGTATAGCAGAGGAAAGCCAACAGTTATTACCCTGGCTAAAAAAAAAGGTTAAAAACAAAACTTTTTAGGACTTCAAGTTTCCTTCTTCTTGAGAGATTGTAATAGAAATAGAAAGTTTAATCTAAAAATAAATTTCCTGTATTTATAATGCTGATACACCGAATAGAAGTATGGACCAAACCATATTAGGCCATCTCCAATTAGAAACTATTTGTTCTTCCTTTGAAAAAGTAAATGCCTTTGTAGTACTGATATCATTTAATAAATTATTTACTTATTTTCAATTTCCTGTAGTGTTTGAGGTGAACAATCTTCTCCCACGTGGCTTTTGCTCTCATTTGGATTTTGCTTCTTAGCTCACTCATCCAGATGTGCATTCCTGCAGGTCTCCCTAAACGTCAGCAAAGGGAGCCAGACATTCTTACTGTTATACAATGCGTCACTCTAGATTTACAGTGCTCTCTTCCTCTCTATTTATTAACAGGAGACTGCCTACTGGATGCTCCTGAGAAGATTTTGCCCTTGCCCACTGAGCTTCCTGGTGTGATTTATAACATGGACCGGCAATGCCAGCAGATCTTTGGACAGAATTTCTCACACTGTCAGAATGCCTGTGCTGCTCAGGTGTGCAGCCAGCTATGGTGCCAGGAGGAAGGCCAGTCTGTGTGTACCACCACAAATGGGAGTTTACCCTGGGCAGATGGGACAGATTGCGCCCCCAACAGGAAGTGTTTAGATGGAATTTGTACTGCATCTGAAGAGGTAATGGAACCAAAGGTAAGTAATGTTACATGATAATAATAATACTAATAATAATAATTGCATGTTTATCATCTTCAATCTTTTGCTTTTTCTTCTTCTTGTTCTTCTTCTTCTTATTGTTAAATAGCCCTTCATATGGTTCTTATATAAGTATTGGTATATATCATTATGATTTCATAAAATTTACTTGATATGTTTTATAAAATGACAAGGACTTTGCAGAACCTCGTGCATTGAGTCTACATTTTAATTGAAGCAGTGCAATGTGTCATAGTGTTATTCAGATTTTTTTTAAATGTGGTAGCAGGAGGTGGTGAATGGAGGCTGGGGCGAGTGGGGTGCATGGAAGCCTTGTTCGCGCTCCTGTGGAGGAGGAGTAATGTTCTCATACAGAGAGTGTGATCAGCCAGCTCCACAGAACCAGGGAAAATACTGTGAGGGACAGAGAGTTCAGTATCGCTCCTGCAATACGCAGGCCTGTGACACACCCCATGGTATGTTACATGTTACACTCTGCTGAGTAGTATTCCGCTATTTCCCATCCCTTCTAATGTCACTGATACTGGTAATGCTTCAAATCTCAGCAAATTACTAAGATCTTCATGAGAATAAAAATTGTGTTTGATAAAACAGAAAAATGTAGTGCATTTTGAAAGGAACGTTTGGACACACTGATAAAGAGGCCTAGTGCTGGGGGTATTTTCTGCACAATGTTCTGCATAACAGGTTTCTCTTTTAAATATCAAATGATTGTTATTCATAGGGAAGAGCTTCAGAGAAGAACAGTGTGAGAAGTATAACAATCCCAATCACTTCGATATTCGTGGAAAAGTCAAGCAGTGGATACCAAAATATGCTGGTGTATCACCACGAGACAGATGCAAACTCTTTTGTAGAGCTAGAGGCAGCAGTGAATTCAGAGTGTTTGAAGCCAAGGTAAATACAGAGCCCTGACTCCATTTTGATGAGTAAGATATCTGAAATTCATGGTTGATTTTAAATTTGTAAAGTGCATCATTGTTTTAAGGTCAAAGCTTTTAGGAAATGTTTGAATTATATTTATACTTCTTAACTGTAGGTCATTGATGGGACATCATGCAGTCCAGATTCCACATCAATCTGTGTCCAAGGCCAGTGCATTAAGGCTGGCTGTGATCTCCAGATTGGCTCCAACAAGAAGCTTGATAAGTGTGGTGTGTGTGGTGGGAATGGCCTTAGCTGCAGGAAGATATCAGGCTCATATTCTAAAGTCCTGTAAGGCTGTTAACTTTAATAGTATACCATAGTCTGTCCATACTGCAGTGATAATAAGCTATTGTAAATCACTAATTTAACTCTTCTGTTTTCAGCCATGGGTACAGTGATATTGTTACAATCCCAATAGGCGCCACCAACATTGACATCAAGCAGCGAAGCCTTAAGGGCAAAAAACATGATGGGAACTACCTAGCCATCAAAAGAGAAAATGGGGAGTATATATTGAATGGCAACTTCTCTGTGTCCACGGTAGAACAGGACATTCCAACTAATGGGGCTGTCCTCAAGTACAGTGGCTCAGCAAGCATCTTGGAACGAATTCAGAGCTTTCGCCAACTAAAGGAAGCCATCACTATCCAACTCCTGTCCATCACTACAGAGACAACCCCAGCAAAGGTCAAATATACATTCTTGATCCCCAAAGCTGTCCCCTTAAGTAAACCAAAAAAGTCATCTGTTCATCCTTTTGGTATTCCACAGTGGGTGGTGGGAGAGTGGACAGATTGTTCCAAAAGCTGTGGTTCAGGATGGTCTCGGAGAACGGTTGAGTGCAAGGATAATGCTGACATTTACTCTAACCACTGTGACAAAATCCGTAGACCTGTAGACATCAGGCCTTGTGCAGATCTTCCCTGTCCCATGTGGCAAATAGGCCCATGGTCTTCTTGTTCCCGAACATGTGGTCATGGTGAACGCCATCGCAGTGTGGACTGCATTGATTTCACAGGGAAGGTTGTTGACAATGTAAAATGTGATTCTTCCAAGCAACCAAAGCCAGTTTTTGGAGAGTGTATGTACCAGGAATGTTAATTCCCCAAGGCAGACTTTACACCTGTCCTGAAGAGCACAAGTCCAGTTTGGTTATTCCCGTCACCATTAATTAATTTATTAAGCCCACATTTTAATGCCTTGTTTAGTAGATTTGGATAAGCTGGTAAACACCAAACTGTGCTCCAATCATTTGTGATCTAGTAGAATGTCATTAAAATCACAAACACTAACCTCCTTGACAGGCTTTAAAGAAAAGCAGGACAAACTTAGTTTTAGGATGAAGAACTAAATCAATCTAAAGGACAAGGCCTCGGCCTGTTTGAATGACGTGCTGTTTCCAACATTTATTTAAAACCACTATTGCTTTATTTACAGTAGAGATCTACCTCAATTGGATATGCTATTTAATCATTGTCCTTCTAACTACATGTTTTCCCATGCAGTGATGCTGTAAAGCTTGAATAAATCAGCATCCAGACATGTTAACTTTGGGATACTTATTGGACAAAGTCTTTTTTTTAACAATAGTTTTGACTGTCAATATATGTCACAGTAACAGCTCACCTACAACCAGTCAAATGAATGACAGGAAAAGAATGAATGCAAATGACTGCATTTTAGATTAGTTGTTACGCCATTATGTTCCTCTCTATACAGATTTTGTCCAAAGCTGGTAGGTTTTTGTGATTTCATCTGAGAATAGTAAAATCATGACTTCTTTCTGTAGTAATTTAAGCTAGGGAATGATTTAGTCATGTATGTGACATGCATTTATTGAACATCTATATTATCTGAGATGATACCAGCATGTTTTTCTAATTGGAAAAAAAAAAAAGATCAGAGCCTTCAACTATTTTTTTTGTATTGTCACATGATGCAAACTTTATATGAGCATTCCAGTTGTGTATATTACATGTATCAAACATATTGAAAAACAGTAATGTATATTATCCCTTCAGTGAAGGTTCATGCTATTTGATTGTTGCATAACATCTTAATAGAGTTATTTATTTTTTTTAAGTATATGTTTGAAATGAACAAAAAATTAAAAAGGAATTTTTTGGTGCTGCCTGGATTTTCTCATCATTAAATGATTTAAAATGTGGACACTTGACTTTCGCAACCCTACAGTATGTAGGTTTTCTTAAATTTGTTCAACAAAGCTGGAAGCACATTATTGTATAGGATGGCTTTGTATGCTGTAATTTTACAATTTCCCCTCACTAGAATTAAGGGGTCCAAAGTGAGCTCCATAAAAACATGGTTTCCTAATGTTGGAGTGGCCTATACAGGACCCTGACCTCAAATACACTGAGCAATTCGGTGATGAAATGAAACATTGACTTCATGCCAGAATTTTAACCTCGACCTTAATAACGTTCTTGTGGTTGAATGGACAATTCATCACAGCCACACTCCAAAAACTAGTAAAAATCCTTTCTGAAACAGTGGAAAACATTATAACAGCAAATAGGAACTAAATATGGAATGGTATGTTCAATAAGCACATGTGGGTGTGATAGTCCACTGCCCTTATTTTGCTCATATAATGAAAATGCAGTGTAGGTGATGTAAACTATTATGAACTAAATTGCTCACGCTTCAATTGTTCTAGCATGCTGGTGTGGATTTACATAATTGTTATAATAGAAGCATGACACATGCTAGATAGTTTGTTGACATATATTGGCCTGGTTTCAATTTCTAAAACAAAGTTACATCCATATACGCCTATGTGAAGCTTTTAGTATACCAAAAGAAGAAATGGAAAATCTCCTTCCTCTGAGGAGATGCATAGCTAAGAAGCAGCTGTGGTTTATCCTGCAGTGGGCTAAACATTTGGCACTCAGTGACATGCATCTGCAACACTACTTATATAACCTAAATTAAAATTTTAACGTCTTGTGTTTATTTGCTTCAAATCCATATTGAACAATAATTGTATTTCTATATAGCGTTTGAATTATTTAAACTCTGCATAATGCACTAACAGATAGCATCTGTGATAGCTGACATAAAAAATATACATAAAGTATTTATTATAGCAAAGTATGTCCAAGGTCCAGTGCTGTTATAAGAAATATTGTATCCCTGTCTAGAGCATACTCAAAGACAAATCCATGGAGTTTAATATACAATTGGCCCCATCTAACTTTACTCTACTGTAACTTAGACTTTCTCTAATGGTGTGCCTATAAATCTGTCAATTTGTGCTGGCTGGAGATCACTTGCATAATCTTGTCCATCCTCCACAACAGAAATGCGTGTATGTTTTGGCTGGGGTCCTGTGCACTGTGTAGAAATGAGAAACATGCCTTATTAAAACAGCAGGACTGCTCTTAATTATCAGCTAAAATTGGAGTCTCCTGAATTATACTATACTTTAAAGCTTAGACCTGACATTTATAAAGTTCTGGTTTATGCACTACAATATTCCATTAATTTTCTACAGTATATTCTGGAGTTTGAGGTACTTCAGTGAAAATACACAAGTGCACAAGGGAACACTGTGGCATTCACTGTGAGAAACAGTGGCATTCAGTTTTTCAGGCTTGTGCTGAATCCTGGTAAATTACAGAACCAGTATATTATTGTGTTTGAGGGTGCGGGGGAACTCAGTAGTTAAATGGGTATTATTAAATATATTAAATATAGTTATGATATAATATTTTATTTTATGTTGTGAATCATCCAATCGTAGTCATAATCGAGTCAACCTGAGACAAACAATAACTTTTTTCACCGTGCCATTATTTATTTAACAAAAATAAAGCAAAAAAAAAATAAAAACATGTGGTCAGTGCTGAGTATCCCCCATGATTTAATAGCTTGTAGATCCACCTTTATAAATTATAAATTAATATTATTCTGTACAACATGGCTACAACTTACTAAGGGGTACTTAGTATTCATTCATTCATTTTCTATACCGCTTAATCCTGTGTTCAGGGTCGCGGGGGACCTGGAGCCTATCCCAGGAGACTTCGGGCACTAGGCGGGGTACACCCTGAACAGGGTGCCAATCCACCGCAGGGCACACACACATACACACAATCACACACTACGGGCAATTTAGGAACGCCAATTAGCCTAACCTGCATATCTTTGGACTGTGGGAGGAAACCAGAGTACCCGGAGGAAACCCACCAAGCACGGAGAGAACATGCAAACTCCATGCACACAGAGACGGGAATCGAACCCAGACCCTGGAGGTGCAAGACGACAGTGCTAACCACTAAGCCACCGTGCCGCCGTACTTAGTATTGCCCATGGTTTTTTTTTGGTCTTAATTTTTGTTAAATAAATAATGGCACTGTGAAAGAACTTCAGAGTTCTGCTACAATTAGTTGATTTTTATTATGTTACATAAGAATATATAGAATTTAAACAAGGGTACTTGTAGGTACCATGAACATTGAACATGGTTGCACACTTAAGCTGAGTATGGTTGATGTACTGTAAGTTGTGCATGCAGGTGTAGCAACTTCTCATGGTTTAGATTACTGTTATGAGCTGTATAACAATATGAGCTGAGTGCAGTAACAGCTTTAACTAGAATTCCTGTGTAAAACTCTACTGAACATCTGCTTATGTAACAGTCTGACTCAGAAGAGGGAAGGTAGTGACTCATTCATGTTTAACATCAGGATTATCCCCATTCCCTCAAGCAAAGTATTTAAAGAATTAATGGTTGTCACAATCAGTAAGTAAGAATAAAAACACCTTGTTCTCTGTGTTCCTAGAGTAAATCAGAATTCTACTGGGACCATGAGAAAAGGGTCTACTTAAGAAAAAGAAAAATGAATGAATGAATGAATGAATGAATGAATGAATGATAAGAAAATGGGGATAGCCTGCATATACAGTACACCCTCCTGCAAATACAGTATATCTGAAATACCACACTGTCATACACTGCAAAAGAACATCTGTACGAAATATCAGGGATGTTTATTAAATGCTATTTTTGATACATTTACAGAACAAGTATATTGCTCAGATACTCAGATGTATTTCTCAACTTGATGACATTTTTACAGAAAGATTCCCTTTTTTGGATGAGGTCAGGATACAGGGCAAAGTAAGGGAGTGATAGTGTAATATGATGATACCAAGTACTAATATTTCCCCTCTGAAACAACGATTGGAATGTGTACTGGCTGTTCCCTTTTGATAACAAGACAAGTGAGACATGGGGAGGAGATCATACTGTATTTCGTCATTTGTCTTTTCCCAAGCTGTCTCCAATCACCATGAACTCAGCTTTTTTCCTTCTCATCACTTAATTTATGGATGTCCATGACCACCCAAATTGTACATTATTAGGTTAAATGGATTATACACATCACTATATTCATACACAATAAATACATTATCTAATTTTTTTAAATATGTTGATAATTCTGTCTTTTTTAAAGTACACATCCCAAATTTTTTTTGGGGTGGTTTCACAATGGTGTTTTTTGTTTCAACAGGAAAGTCTTTATAGAGGAATGACATTTAAAGTGTTATTGTGCAGTTCGCCTCAAGAGGGCAGAACAGAGCTGTGTGGAATTTAAAAGCTCCTATTCTGTCACTGAAAAATGCTAATATCCAACAAATTTGGAAATAAAATAGCCCATGTTGGTTCAGCAGGGTGAGGGTGGGAAGGCGCTAACTGACATTTACCCAAGAGTGACAGGAAGTAATAACAGGAACAACTTTATTTATTTATTTATTTTTTTTAAACTAATCTAATTTCAGGTCAGATTCACAAATGAAAAAGACTGCTTCAAATGATGTTTCCTCAATTAGTTTCAAGGTTATTCATTGCCATGTAATGCTTCAATTGTGCCAAGCTTAGTGTGCATTTAGCGGATGTTGGTGGCAAATCAAAAAATAAAGTAATCAGTTGTACTATACTGTACATCCATGAGTTAGTGCAGTACATCTGCTTTGGACTTAAATGTTTAGAAATTTACATATGATCCTAAGTATATACAACTCATCAGCTATTGACATACTGTATGAGACATACAGATGTTATTTGTTAGATTATTATGCACTATTTGATTGGTCTTATTAATTTGTACTTAAACCACATCTTTACATTAAATTTGAAAACAAAAGTTAAACAAGTATAAAGCAAGAAAAATACAACCAACCTCTTTCTTAGAATTCACCAAGTGAGTCATATCCAACCTACTGTTTAACTTTCAGTTACTAAGAATATCCAACATAAAGTAAACAGAAAATACAACCAAATGGTAAGGTTTGATTTTGCTTATATCGAATATGTTTGCTGAATATTCTGGACATAGTAATCAACTATTAAAATTTTTAATGTATTTAAAAACTAAATAAATGGTAAAAAGAAAGCAAATGGCAAGTAGGGCTTGCCAGTGATGTCCTCTCCTATTTAATCTAGAACATAGATGCAAATATTGGAAAAACGTCCTACCATTTATTTGCATTTAAACAAATTGGTGATGGTCATTTCAAAAGCTGCCTAACCATTCTCCTTTGATGGAAAAGTAGCATTTAGGTTTAGTTAAGATCTGATGTCTACGGTACAATGATCAAATTCTGTTCATGTATTGAAGTAAATACTGTCATTTTGCTGGAATAGTGATTGGCCTTGAACTTGCTCTCAGCGCCAACAATCCTGATCTGCAACATGGAAACTGGTAAGCTAAATAATCTACAATTACATTTGTTAATGAGGTAAAACTATACTTCTTCTTAAGAAATCATTATACTGTGTTTTAGTGCAATCTATAGCTGAATCATAGTGATCATTGTCAATCAGTCCATATATGGGACTGAAATGATGTCTCTTACGCAGTATTGTCCTTACAATTGTACTTGCTATGTCTTTATTATTTCACATTTTTTACACTGCCATTTTGGAGATCGTAAAGTTAACTAAGCCAATCTAGGGCTCACAAAGCAGTGTTTAGTTTAATCAAGAGCTTAGCTTTACTCAGTTAGCCACTTTAAGAAAGGGGATACACTGAAACTCTCTTATCCTCTTCAGTTCATTCATAAATCTGTGGTCTTTTACATAATACTACTATGCTTTTTGCATGCAATTTCCTATCTCAAAGCATTTTAAATTGCAAATATGACATCTGTTCACAGGATTATGTGCTAACCAGGAATGTTATTCCGAGTGATTAATATTACACACATAGAGAGTATATAATAGAAAAATATGTGTTGTAATGAATGCTATGAAATGTAATGAAACTAATACTTCACCCCACCAGCTGATCTGTTTTTTTCTTGTCTTTTAGTTGTAAATGTTTCTCAGATGATGCATTGTTTGAGATAGCTGAGGTAACTAAGAGTAATCTACAATATTATGTAGTTCTGGATTTAATATGGGGCTGTTTTCACTGATCAGAACTTGCCTAAAGTTTCTGTATGTGACAGATAAACCTCTGCAGACACAGTATATGTACAATAACCAGAAAGTTACCTGTGAAATCTCAAGCAAAAGCTTCCATATGATTCACGCATGAATCACAGATCAGAAATTCATGAAAGGCTGATCAAAAGTTTTTTTTCTGCATTTTTACTGAAACTACAAGCATTAGGCAAGCATAGCATGCAACAAACGTATATACTCTGTATAGTTTTATTATAACACTTTTTTTGTAAGTTGCTATTTACTCAAATGTAATGAATACAAAATGGGGTATTTTATTATTACCACAATTGCAAATCTTAGTTTGAGTGGAAAAGGCTTTTTCAATAAGCCAAATGTTTTCAATTAAATCCAGTTTTATTTTTATAGTGTCTTTACCTATTGTCATTTACAAAAAGGCAGCTTAAAGTAAATAAAAGGTTGTACATGTAAATAAAAAAAAATATTCCTGATTTTAGGTAAATCAAAAACTGGTCTATATTAAGGACCAAATAAGGGTTATTATGTTCTAAATAAAATGGGGACCCTATTTCCTACTTAACTGTCATGAATAATTGATCTTTTGTCAAATAATGTTAATTTTATTGTGCCAAGCTATTTAGTATTGCAATTCCTTTTCCTAGAGTATTCGAAGCGAGTTTATCAGGGAGTCAGAGTCAAGCATACTGTCAAAGATCTGCTGGCCGAAAAGAGATCACGACAAACCAGTGGACCACGTTTTGCTGTAAGTTTAACACCTAATATATCTAGCCATTAAGTTAAACTGAAATTCAGTGTGTATGACTGTTCCCATGCTCTTTTTTTTCTTTATTGCATGCAAACAGTCAGTTAAAACAGTTGGTATGTCTATCTGCTAACCGTATGCATGGCTTTGCACTTTTATTTACTGACGGGATTGTCGTTGTATTTTAATGATTCTTGAGTCTTTGGTCTTAGGTACATGCCTTTTTCAATCTGGCTCTTTTTCCATCTCGTGTGGTAATGTAAAGCCCATCAGCAAATACCAAAACATAAGCAATAAGTAGCTAAAAGGAGCAGAGCAATCACATGTGTATTCACAATGAAGGCCAGAACAATAACCAACAATGAAAATGGTCACGAACACCATGCCACAGCAAGTTAAGCTGCCGTTTTGGTCTGTGGTCTGCCTATGCAAAGTCAAAATCTCGCACACCTGCCCAGTAATATTGTTCTTGCTGTAGACCACAGACAAGTCTGTCATTGTTGTCCCAGACAGACTAGAATAAGGCTTTTAGACATCTTGCTGCACCAGCAATGCCATCCTTTCATATCTAAGTCCTCACTATTGTTTCTCAGGGGAGCCGCTTCTGTTTGCATTGCCGTCTTAACTTTGGATTCATTCACGCAGTTTCAGAAAAGAAAGCCAATATACAATCACACAAAAAGCAGGTTACTTTATACACACCAGCACACTGCACGGCAGCACACACATCATGCATAGGCATGAATAAATATCTGTCCAGTGATTTTTTTTATGTTAAAGGTACAAAATGTGGCAGCAAAAATCTATCTTTATAGATATCTTTTATACAAAATTTGATGACTTAATTTTATGCCACTATTTCTTTAAATAAATAGTTATCTTGAATGCAAAGCATAATATTTAAAATTTATTTTATGTAGTATTGTTGAGGATAGGCACTTACAAATTGTAAAACATTCTAGTCAGACATTGCTTTATTTTACTCAGTCTTGTTGAGATGTCACTGGTAGGCAGTTAGTTACATTTGTATCTTATTTATTAATTAAAATGCATAATTTTTTTAAAGTCTTATACAAAAACGAAAAACAAAATTAGCTACAAATTTAAATACACTAGTTTCATTGTGGTCAAAGAAATATAACAATGCCTAAAAACTTTTTAAGATTAAATTGAGCAAATCCACGGCAACACAAAAGCTGTTTAAGTTTCAGCTGGCTTTTGTAAAGTCTGTGGCCTTTTAACTAAAAGGAGAGACAGACTATCTACAGGTGCAAACAAAGTTTCAGGTCTAAACTTGACACAGAGCAAAGGCAGGCACTTGCCACACTTGCTGCCTGAATATAATAGCAACAGTAAAAAAAAGTTAAATAGCTATCTCTCTTACAGTGTAATCCATGCTGAGCATGAGCCTAAGCTTTTCATAACTACATATTGTAAATAAAACATTTGGATTATGGACCTGATATTTATTTATAATGTCATGAAATATACAGTAATGTGCAAATGTCTTGGGTAAATTGCATGAAAATAGTTTTTTTGGGGTGCCTTTAAAATTATTGATTTATTTTTTCTATTATTAATAAATTAATACATCTTTTTTTCCCTTCCCCAAACAATATGTTTTATGTAATATATCACTTTCCCTACTGGCATTAGAAGTTTTTCTGTAGTATTTCATTTTGGTTGGAAAAGTATTTTTCCTCCCCTAAATTTCAACCGAATCAAGAACAAAATGTCTATAAAAAACGGTGCATAGAATGTTTGCACAGCACTGTACAGCAAAATTTATATGCTTATAGGTAAAAAAGAATCAAAGGTTATAAATGTAATTAATTGACTTTATCTACTTAAACATTTCATGTTGATATTTATTCATAAAAAAGATCCCTGACAGAAACATCCCAGTACATAAAATTACATTTTATTTATATAGAACTTTAAGCAATAGCCATAGTCAACAAGGTACCCTTCCCCAAATTTTTTTCATAACTTGCTTCAAAAGACCCAGATTCTGTACCTGACCAGTATAATAGTGTTTTTGTGTGCCACACAGTGACCTATGAATCATTCAGGCAGTAAAACATCTAAATTAAAATATAATCCATTGTCAAACAGATGAAGATGATGACAGATGATTAGGCCAGTGATTAGTACTGTATACTGGTGTTGCTGAGTGGTTGGAACAGACGATGAAGGAAATGAAGCTGAAGTTGTAACATAAACAACCAGTGTCCAGCCTGTAACATGAAAAACCTTGTATACTGTACCCATTACTTCAATTTAAGTCAAATTTAGTTTAATTTACAATGTACTGTAGAAATGAGGAGTTGCTCAAGATTTTTGCAGTGTATTGTACAATGTAAATTTAATGTTTAACTTATCACTAATAATCAAGTCAGTGGTGAAAGTGGCAAGGAAAAACTCCCTGAGAAAACAAAATAAAGAAACTTTAAGAGGGTTGATAATCAAAAGGGAATACACCCTCTTCAGAAAATTTTTTGGAGCAATAACCCATTACACTATACAACTGTAGAAGAAAAAGGCAAACAGAACTAAATGTGTTGAAAGGATATTGAATGTGAGTATTGTGAATGACATCCCTTGGATAAGCACAGGGCAGACGTTGTGCTGTGTTTGCAGCAGCAGTTTTTTAAAACTGTCAAATTATAGAAGCTAATACAGATGTATCCAATTCAGATGATTCACTGAACAAGGGTGAGAATTGCACCCTTTTGCTTGTGAGATCATCCAAAGAAACAGAAAGGGTGCCACAAATGCAGAAAACTCTGAGCATCAAGAATAAAAAGAGACACAGCTGACTTAAGCTCTCCTGTGTGTTAGCAGTGGTGAATGCCACCACTGCTCTGTTCAGAAAGAGCATTTGCATTTCATGTTTTTTTTTCCTCCACTCTCACCAGGCTAGTTTGTTGTATTGGCTGTTAGCAGGTTTCTGCTTCAATATTCATGTGCAGTTACAGTATGAACTGCATTATGTTGTGGACCATGTTGTATTGCACATGCATTCAAGCAAATCAATTTTGCATTTATAGTATTATTTATTTATGTATTTACTTTCTTGTTTGCTTTGTGTCTGTTTGATTTTGTTTGCATGTGTCTTTTTGACTGTTTGATTTTGCTTCTGTATCTGAAAAGCTGTGGAAACCTCAGGACAAAATGAGTGGACTAATGGTCATTGAGAAATATTTTTTGTTGTTGTCATCATGCACTTCAAATTAAAACATGCAAATCCTTAGTTCAAGCAAAACTTTGAAATGAAACATGACTAGGAATACAACAGGGTACAAAACAAGGATAAAGATAACATGACTCACCATCTCTGGTTTTAGATTTGTGTATTTGAAAATACACAAATAAAAAATTCTACATACGGTGTTTTGGAATGATGAAAAGATCTCAGACACATATTTATGAACTGTATCTAAAAATTTCAAGAATAAATAAAAGCTATTTTTCATCACGGGTATCATGGCTATGACTTTGGCAACATGATCATGCATTCCCTTGATGATGCATCACACATGCACACACACGCATGCACGCACGCACACACACACACACACACACACACACACACACACACACACACACACACACACACACACACACACACACACACACACACACACACACACAAACACACACTCTCTCTCTCTCTCTCTCTCTCTCTCTCTCTCTCTCACTAATACTTTAATCATGAAGGTACATGGAACTGTAAATATACCCTGCTGGTTTCTGTACTTCAGATTAACACAGAATGGCCTCAGGTGTTGACAGACACAGGTACAGAGTTCTTACCTGAGCTCTTACCTGAGCTCACCTTACCTGTTAATACATACTCAGTGCATGTCAAACCTAGGTGCCAAAGAAATTTTTATCTTAGGTTTGCACTCAAATCCAAGTACATGGGGGGTTGGACAACCTTTGCTAAGTAAACACAAGAGGGTTAAGAGACAATTATACTCATATGATTTTTTTTGCACAGTAAGGCCTCGTTAAAGTTTTTGTCTGTGTGTTTGTACAAAGATTTGAGGAAACTTTATCAAATAATAAATTTTGATGGAAATAAATACATGAGAAGAAAAGATGAAGATTTTTCTCCTATTTTATTATTTTGCTGTTGTATTCTAAATCTTTCTGAATCACACTAAAAACAGTTTAGTTTCATAATCAGACGATTAAGAGCCAAGTTATAATAAAATAAATTATCTATTGTGTGCTTGAAGATAACCTGGGCTAAACAAAAACTGGACACAGTAGGCTTTTACAACTGATGTACTGTATGCATGCAAGAGGAACATATAGATAATGCCCAAGCATAAGTACAGAAGCATCATGTCCCAAGAAAAACTAATGTGTAAATTATGAACAAACGAAGAGAAAGTTACAGAGATCACAATAAATAGAATTAATCTTAAAATAAATAAATAATGTATCCATTAACAAACAATCATAAAACAAAGTTCACATTTGTAAAGCATCATCAGGTTTCCGATTTAACATAATGCAGGTAAATAGGGCAAATGGAGTCTATTTTAAAACTGTAAAATTCCAGTAACAGAAGGGGCAGTGAATGTGCATGTAATGTAACCTAGTAAAAGTAGTACACATGTATCAAGGCAAAATCTTTAGTTAATCTTACAAAGAACCCCTAATAGGGCTATGTGTTAGCCTAAAACAGAGTATTCCCTATAATTTTTTATGAATGTATGGAACATGATATTCAAAAAGCAAAGTACAAACATAAAACATAACCACAGAGTGATGCTATGTTTGACTATCACATTTAACATCTTTGTGTCCAACCTACTGCCTGCCACCAGCTCATCACATTTTCCTCAAGCACATTTTAGGTATAGAGGATCCTGGCTCTTCGCACAACAGCCTGTTTTTCATACCCTGCCTTCGTAGACGCACTGAGCTGTAGATAGGCAACACTGGGAAGTCTTGCGATGGGCAAATGACATTCAAATCCAGGCCTCAAAATTTGCTTGCCCTCCAGCCAGGGTTACGTTGATATCGACTCTTTCATGTTTGTAATATGCAAATGATAGAGAACCTCCAGTGTATGAGTTTTGTCTGCAGTGAGCTGCTCTATTAATTTTTTTACATGTTTTCTGTCATGGGAGCACAAATAGCTGCTGAAATAATCTACCCATCGGCCCCAGCAATCACTAATTGCTCGTATCTTATTCTATTTTCAGCTGTTTAGGTTTTTCATTGTATAAATTGCAAGCATTAAGTTGTGGTTTTAATTATTTTTAAAAAAGGAAATGTGTGTGTGTGTGTGTGTGTGTGTGTGTGTGTGTGTGTGTGTGTGTGTGTGTGTGTGTGTGTGTGTGTGTTAAGAGACAATAGCAAGTGTCATTCCCTGGAATAGATTTGTTACTTTAATAGTTGCTACAGTATTATACTGTTTACAATGAATTTGCAGTAATATACAATACCATACAATACAATATACAATACAATACAAATGATTTATACAATAAAAAAGTTATTCCAGCAAAAGCTGTCTAAATAATATTTAAAAATGTACAAAGATATCACACAATATGTTATCCACGGCAAACTTGAAGAGGTAGGAAAGAGTGCCAAGGGCAAAAAGAGCAACAAATGGACAAGTTCAATTATTTCACTTTCCTGACAAGTACAATGATAATAGCTCTCAAAACCACCATTCAAGCTCAGTCCTATTCAAACATAGCACATTGCTCCACCGAAAGCACACCAACAACAATTACTGGGTAAAATGAGTATGCTTCTATTATAAAATGTAGGGACCTGAAGGCATTGAAACATGTGCAAATCTAAACACAGCAAGGGCCACAATTGCAACATACTAAACCATAAACAAGGCCATCCCCAAAATGATCATCAGATTAATATTCCTAGGGTTAGCATTTTAAATTTATAACATTGACTTTCTACAATCCCTAGTTTTCAGAATTGCATCCCTGTTGTTCTCCAAAAATGCAGTTACAGATATATTTTAGTATAATTAAAACATGTGTCACATATGTTTCTACATTGTACTTATTTAGACATATATTATTTACATAAAACAATAAATGTAAGCCTTTTAAATCTATAGCTCTCTACTTTGTTTGTGTATCCTTGTATCTTTGTTTTAGGGGGTATCTCCTCAGAGCCCACTTGTCCAAATGGCAGGTGAGAGTGATTTCCTTTTAATCATTTACTGTTTATCCCATGTTGTTCCTAAACTCAAAAGCTATTTCAACATGTCCTTATACACACATTATACAAATTATACCTTGCTTGGCGTAAAATTGTGTTTATTTTGACAATTTACAACTGCCTGCATATAGAGAATTTAACAAAATGACATGCTTATGATACATATATTTATAGACTTGACAAACAAGTTGGTCATACTAATGCAGAAAACAATAACAGTATATTTAAATTGAACAAGAAGACTTGAATTTTGAATTGACATCAGAGTTGGCCTTGTACTCAGAATTTTTATTCCATGTAAAGCTGCATTGTGAAAGTGCTGTTTGTATATGTGCTGTATGTACAGTGTGTGTGTGTGTGTGTGTGTGTGTGTGTGTGTGTGTGTGTGTGTGTGTGTGTGTGTGTGTGTGTGTGTGTGTGTGTGTGTGTATGTACATAAGTGTGTATACATTATTTTGTAATTTATGTATGTCTGCACATTGATTCACTACCTATAGCATTTGCAAAGTAGTATGGTAGTTCTTTTTCATAGAATAAACTAAGAGCCGTTCTTTTTATTATTTTTTATTCGTATTCGTATTCTTATTCTTTTTTTCTTATTATTATTAATATTTCTTGTGACTGGCGTTTCTGTCAATTACAATAAGTCACAGTCAACTTAACAGTGCAGGACTCATGTTCATTCACACTGTGTTCAGGTTCCCATGCACTTCAAGGATATTATAGTATGAGAAGACCATTTTTTTCTGATGCTGAGTTATGCTCTTCAAGTAAGCAGTTCTCAACAGATATCTACTCGTCAGCACTGACAGGGAAGTCCTTCTCTTGTGACACTACACCAATGTCTACTTACTCATCCTTAATAGATAATTACTACCCAGAGTCTTTCAGTGACTACCGCAGTGCTGCTCACTCGGGGGGAGGTAGTTCTATCTTCTCATCCCCTGCACTGGCCAGTCGACTACCCCCTTTTACTGGAGATACGTCTCACTTTATGCTGGTAAGGCTATCATTGAGGTGTGGATTTTTCTCTTTCTCTTAAAAAGTGAAGCAGTGCATTTTCAATATTAAAATATATACTGTATCATAACAGCAGAAATGTGTTTGTAAAACCTGTTTGTATTTGTGCATACAGAGGGACTCCTGGGAGCAAGCTGGGATGGAGCCTACAGAGGGGTTGTGCGTGAACAGTTTGGCTCCTACACCTGTAGAATCATCCAGCCCCAGTCAATACCGTTCATCCTCTAGGAACTCCAGCATGGGCTCATCACAGTTTTACTCTCTGCATTCCCTGGATGATGTGCCTTATCACTCTTCCTTCCAACTGCCATCTGGCTTCCCTTGCCCAACATATAGTGACCATGTAGCCAAACTCCCAGCTCTGTCTACAGATGACACTGACACAGCTCCCTCTGCCTTGAATGACATGATGCCATGGGTCAAAGAAGATGTCACTGGAGCCTGGTCACACTGTGAAATTAGGAGAACTTTCTGATGCAGAGGATTTGAATTGCAAAAATGACAAAGCTTGTTGAATATAGGAGAAACAAAGGACATTCCATTGCAACTTTTAAAACATCAGGAGTTAAAAATAATTTTGGGTGGATCGGTGAAAATAAAAGATTTCAAACTTTAACACCCATGCATGCATTATTGGACATTAAGGTATTTTTATTCAACAAAAACCAAACTCCTTAAAAAAAAGGAAAATGAAACTCAGGAAACAAGACATCTTACTAAGCTGACGTTCAATATATAAAAGACATTCTTTTTTAACTTACCTACGCATATATTCTACTGATGTATTGATAATTTATATCAAAATGCCTAGAAAATACTGATATGTATTTTAAACCACAACAACAACTAATAATAATAATAAAAAAATAAATTAATAATAATAATAATAATAATAATAATAATAATAATACGTTTTTGCCACCTGATCTATTAAATGGTTTGCTGTACATTTTAGGTTTTAGATTGATGAATAGAATGTTTAAAAGGTAATAAAAAATATTAATTATTTTATACAGTATAAGTCTCCTTTCAAAAGAGATTAATCCAGGATTGTGTCATGACAACAATGTATACATTATAAATAAACTGAAATGAGAAAATGTATATGTTTATAGAACCTCTCAAGTTTTATCCAGTTTATCTTTATTCTATTTCCTTTCTTTTTTTCATAAACACTTTCTTAGATTTTAGGTATTCTGATTGTTAGCACATATTAAAACTTTTAAGAAGGACTTGGTGTGGATTATCTTTTGTATAAAAGATTAGACAGAAAACGCTGTAACATTTTATTAAAAGCATTTTGCATGAACAAAGCTGCGAAGCGTCCAAGTGTTGAACGTAGCATCCCATTGTATCCACAAATTAGTATGTATTGGGCAAAGCTGAATTTACAGAATATCTGATTTACTCTTCTGTGCAAAATGAAGGATAACATAATGGACTTTTGTGCTGACTTCATTGTTTGGCTTAAGTCAGGTACTACTTCATATTAGACTATTCATATCTAATTATATTAGTATCCTAAACAGTTATTAGCGTTCTATTTGTCTGAAATAGAAAAGTCTAAATCAAAGTAAAGATGTGGAAAATATCTCGTTATGATCATATAAAGGTTTAATTATAAAATGCTTTAAATAATTATCACACAAATAAAAGAAAGTTATGAATAGGCCAGCATTTGTATAGTGTAATCGCGGCGTTGATTTATTGACTGTCTTCTTTGTCCTGCCCCTGACCTGTTGATTAAATTTCAGACCACGTGGTGGCGACAGGAGTGAATAACCCATGCCGACTAGAATAAAAACTATTATGCGCGCGTACAGACAGACAGACACACACACACACACACGCACGCACGCACGCACGCACACACACACACACACACACACACATATTGCAATGTATTTATGTATTCTGTTTAATTATTACACGTTTACAGACATAAGTGGCATATCCATGCCAAGAGGTCTGACGCCTTTTAAAACACAAGCTTACTGAGAAATTGCACAATACAAAAAGAGGGAAAATATATAAATGCACACAGTAGCCTATACCTGCGTGGATCGTGTCCGCAAATGTTTTTTAAGTATACATAAAGTGTGTATGATGTACAGATGGCTAGCATCCAATGCTGTTAAAATGCATTAAAACCCATTAAAAGACTGCAAATAGATAATACCCAGAAATTATAACAAAATATTAATCCAACACTTAAATAAAACGACGATTTTATTATAACGACGATGTGTTTAATGACAAATATGGTACCTTTTTTGCATGCTAGACATCTATCTTTGACTCAGAGGTTTGACAAGTTTAGTCCTATATTGAATTTAATTTTAATTGATAGTTCACAAATGGGATAATATTAATGTTTTATATTAGGGTCCTTGGAATAAACGTGGCACTCTAATGTGCTTTCATTAGGGGAAAAAATTGAATGTCCCATGACCACATTTCATTTTATTAATGTCATCTTGCTTTAAATTACAATATATAGTATGTATATATATATATATATAGTATGTAAACTATATATAGTGTAAAAAAGTTTTTCATATATAATTAGTATAGCAATAGCAACATTTAATTGCATGGGTTTTAAATTAATAATTAAGACACTTAAATACCTTACTCTTCTTTAAACGTTTATGTACTGTCTGCATTATTATAAATATAAAATTCAGGTAAAATATAATCAACCTATATTAACTATAAAAGAATTTAGTACAGAACTGATAAGATTTGTTAAGTGATTGTCAGAGAGCACAAGCTCCCCATGCTCTGATGGTCAAAATGGCTGCCACTGTATGCCACGCCCCCTATGCCTACATTTCTGAAAAATGGTTTACAATTAAGCCACATAACACATTATATCTTATTTATTTATATAGTTATGCACTTTAGGACATTTCTATGGTGTTGGGTGTTGTTTGAAATGACATTTGCTCGTTCATTGATGTTGTAAAATGCAAAGAGAGCTCCACAGCCAGCCTCTTGGCATCAATATCAAAAGGGTGATAAAATGTCAAAAATATATTTTTGATTTTATGTAAAAGTGTGAAATGGAGTAATATTCTATTAAAGGGGGTGCTCTTACATGCGTTCTGATAGCGAATATCGCTAAGATATAAGTATTTTTGCGAAGTCTTTGAATATTCAAATTGAAAGTATCGCGCAATCAAATCATTGTCAAATCATTGAGTTCTTGGGACTTTAAATAGTAGGGATGAGGGCAGAAAAACTCAAACTAATGCTTCCCTGCCTATATTACTGCATAATTGTATATAGTGAGAGTGTTGTAAGAGTGATTGATTGAAACTTTGTAACAATTTTAGCAATATTTCGTTCTTGCCCATATAATAGAGCCAAGAACAGGCGCTTGGGTTGTTTCACTTGGTCCTGTTCCTCTTCACGCCAATAATGACTGGTGAGTAAAATCTTCTTCTTCTTTCTTCTCATTTTATTTTTTCTCCTTTGGGACCTGGAAAAACACATGCAAAAAGACAGATGGATTAAAATCTAAATTCAGAATAAATAAATTAATTCAAACGGGTCAAAAAGGTGCAGCATGCGTCTGACCAACAAGCTCACTCATTCTCTGACCAGCAGTACAGCAATTTGTTTAAAAATATATTTAAACTTGTAATGGATGTTTTTAAAGATGTGTTAGGAGTAATTTAATGCAGTTTTTGAAAATTAATAGCAATCAGACCACGAGTTTGTTCATATGCATGTTTTTTGTTATATACATCATGTATACATCTCGTATTTCTCTATTTCGATTTATAGGTTCGTTTATGATTTCAAATGGATTCAGTAAGCTACTCGTTCAATTTGATGTTTGATTTAGTGTGTTAAATATGCATCTTGCCCAAGGGTTTTTTTTCCTTTTCTGAATAACGGCCAGTTTTTTTTTATCTGCTAACTGAGCGCAGACTAATCTGAATATTTTTCCAACTCCAAACCGATTTGAGGTTTCGGTATAAGTCATATGAATAGTTAGATGAGAGTAAGTGTGAGTATGCGCCGAACCTGTCGCAATCTTATCAGCATCAGTGCCAGTTTCACCTCTGCTGCCTCTATCACCTCCGCCATGGCGTGGCGTTGTTTTTATCTTAGCATTTTTCCCTTGTACGGAACTTTTAGACTTATTTTTAAGATTTCATGAAGACGCCCACTGACCGAATATCAGTCCAAATGTAAAATTCTGCCTTAAACCTACGTATGATCGGTGGTGTAGATATACTTTAAAACCGAATTCAACAGCCTATTATTCTTCAACGTTTTCGGTTCGTAAACTTTATTTATATATATATATATATATTTTTTTTTAAATATTTTTATTCAACTCGCACATAAAATCATGCGTCGATTCAATCGACACGGAAATTAAACGAAATTCGCGATCGATTGGTTAAGGTATATTTCGCCAGCATGTTATCTACAGCACACAGCAGTTTGGGCACAAAGTTCCGACAGAGCACAAAGAGCTTCATTTCACAAGTAGATGAAGAATAGAAGACGCACAGAATACTAAAGCTTACCAGCAAATTTTTGATTTCAAATGCATTTTTGTTCATTCATTATAGCCTTATTGCAAATACTGTAGTTTAGACTACTTACCGAAGTGTTTTGGTGCGATTCTACACACGCCGCTTGAGATTTCTCTCCATTTTACATGCTGTCCTTCCTGGTTGGGTGCGGTGCTTTTTCCTACACTTAACATGCCTGCTTACCAACCACTACAACCGAGTGCTGACCGATTTTAAGAAATGCTGGATTTTTTGTTGGCATAAAACTGTAGTTTTGTCTTCTAAAATGAAAATGATCCGTTTTGTAGCAAACTAATTGAAATTAGGCAAAGATCTCTGCATTTCTCCACGTTTGCCTATTGTAATGCACTGGGTTTAAACCATTACCTGGCGCCTCTACTACAGTGAACCCTCTGAATGACTGTTGCGCAACTATGCAAATAGCCTTTTTTAAATAAGGTTCACAATATAAATCCCTAAACGTTATATATAAAACGTTTAGGGATTTATATATATATATATATATATATATATATATATATATATATATATATATATATATATATATATATATATATATATATATATGAAAATGAATGTACGATGGATTATATAGACAGGACAATCAGGACAATGATTTTATTGTTGTGTATATTTTTTCTTTTCATCCACAGACAAACCTAAGGTGTACCAGGGTGTGCGGGTAAAGACCACTGTCAAGGAGTTGCTTCAAAAGCGCAGGGCACTTCAGGCAGCTGAATCAAAGGTGAGAACTGTTTTTTTTTTTCTTTATACCACATGTCATGTCAAAGCATAAAGGATTTCTCATGCGAATCAGAGACAGGGGATTGGTGTTTAATCAGTAACTAGGATGAATCAGAAACTAACTGTTAACATGCATGATATGGCCACGCCTGCTCTTGTACTTTATGAGGATGTTTGATACCTGCGCAAACATTGTTGGTATATATTTACACTGGAATAGGCATAAAGCATGTTAAAAAGCCACAGAGATTAAATGCTGAGAGCTAACCTCTCTCTCTCTCTCTCTCTCTCTCTCTCTCTCTCTCTCCACCCCCTTCTCACCCAAAGAAAACACAAACTGTGACGACTCACGACGTCTGTTCTGCACCAGTGACTGGTAGGTTCATCTTTTCAGGTTCATCGTGTCCTCTATTACAAAGGCTAAACAACAACTTTTGCAACTCTTACATCGTAATAAAGTCTGTGCATCTAAAATAACATGTCTATTAACAATGTACTAAAGGGAAATCAAATTGTTTCCATTAATCACACAAAATAGAAATCATTACGTTAATTTTTCATGACTATTAATTGGTGGAACAAACATATATGCCTATATAATATGTCTAAATTAAGTTACACACCGGTTTTGTCTTTTGGTCAATGGTGCCAGTCCTCATCTGCACAGAATAAACAAAAACAGTGGTATTAATGAGCCAGCCTGTAGTAGGATGCAACATCACTCAAAGCAAACCTCTTTAAATAGATGCTGATCACAAATCAAAGCAAAATCTGATTCCCACTTACTAACTCCAAAATGAAACTGCATTCGCTCGTCATGCAGAACAGTTGAAAAACAGACAGGATACTGTATGCAAGATTCCTTAAAATGTGTAAGGACTCCTTTTATAAACTTCTATTCAAATGTGATTTAGCTGTTGGCTGTTCCTCTCGTGACATCATCTCAAGCCTTTACATGCCCAATTTAAATACCCTGCTGTACTTATGTAGTATTTTTCCTCTCCATCTTTTCCAGCGGGCCAACTTGATATTCTCTGCGGGAGTTCGGCGCAGGATGCTTATTTTCATCCTCGACAGTTTGCAGAAAGTGTACACATGGCCATGGAGGACATGTTTGATGATCAGCTGCTGATGAACATGGTTCCTGCAGAGAACTTCAGCTCCAGCCCTGTTTTGGGTGCGACTGCTCCTGTGCAGTGGCCCCACGGATACTACCCTTCATGCACGGACTATTACAATAACAGCTTAGTATGTATTATTTCTGCACCTGCTAATCAAAACCATGTTTTATTTAAGTTTATGTCTCTGTTTGACCTTTTTAAGGCAGCATGGATTGACGTTTTTTATATTAGGAAACAGATGTATAAATATGTATATTATGTAATTGCTTAGATTTCATAATATAATTGATTTTTATTTCCAAATAATCAGCAAATACTTTTTTTTTAATTTATTGCTAGGAATACCAAGAAATACACGTAAAACCACAACAGTCCAAAACATAAAACAAACAAACAAACAAACAAAAAAGTCCTTTACGTGAGCTTAATAAAATTTTCTCTAATGTTTCTGTAATGTTGTTGGACATTAACTTATACAATTAAATATGTCCTGCTGGATACAATGGATACTGAACGTGTAAAATGAATGATAATTGAACAATATAGTTGTTTATACATCTTGAAAACTCAAAACTCATAATTGACTATCCTAGACACTTTGCAAAAGTTCGTTAGAATGTCAATCCAAAACATTTCAATATAATTAAATGGTGTAGGAGTAAATTCAACAATACAAGGCTTATTAAATACTAAAGGTGTTTAGTCAGCACAATGTATTATCCGATAATTAGGTAATTTAGGTCATTGTAATTGCATAATTCAGCACTGTAGACATTAGTGCAGCACTGTTAATCTGAAATTGCATTTGTTATTTTTGCACAGAAATTTATTTTTGCACTCTGGGTGTTCGTTCAGCACTATAGGTATTTATCAATGGAAATTAGGGGATTTTTTTTCGCTGTGTGTTTAGATAACGCCTAACGTTATAACCGCTTCCTTTTCTTCCAGGCTTCCAGTTCACCGCCACACTCGTTCAGTCATCCCAGTCCGGTTGATTATAACAGCTACACGCCATCTGAGTCTCACTCCTCGTCCTCCTCGTGCTACAGCTCACCGACACGCATGGACATGACCTCCAGTTTCACTTCAGAAAATTACCACTACCCGCATTGCACCCTGGAGCACTGCTTTTGCCTCTCGCACTGGCCCAGTCTGCAGGATGGCACCATGGCCGCAGACTATACGCTTCCTCACTACAGCGCCTCAGACTGTTATTACCAAGCTCTGGGAGAAGAAGCGTACTGTAGAAGAGATTCCTCAAGCTCGGAGCTGTGTTACTTATAAGAGCACTTTGTCTAAACATTGTTTGTACAGCACCAGAAAGCATTTCAATATTTAGTTTTTATTTTATTAAATTTTTTTTGTTTCGATGAAAAATCTTCAAAAACGAATCTCATAAAAACATATATAATTGGTCACGTATTTCATGGTATAGTCATTACCTACATACTTTAGGAAAGGCTAAGTTATCAGTATCATTAAACCTTTGTTGAAACGCTGGTCAGTATCAATGAAATCAGAAACATGTTCATTTATTATTATTATATATTTTTTCTACAATAAAATACTATTTTTTTGTAATTACGTGATGTTATTATTTTCATGTAACTAATTTCAAGCAAAATAGGCTGTAAACGAGCAAGAAATGTATTTGGGCATGGATAAATATTGTTATAGAAGATAAAGATTTTGAACTCCAAGATCAACACTCTATACAAGATATCCTATCATCTACAGCACGCCAGAACGCTCTTTTTTCTTTCCAGGGCAACCAATAGAGATCTGGTAGAAGCAAATATTATGTTTTAAGAAAATGCTCCTAGCACAATACTTTGAAGTTTAAACCATTCCAAGAAGCCACATGAAGATATTTTTAATAGTGTATGAATAGCCATTGTAAAAACTGGCTTAATATGCTGCAAAATAAATGCTTAATAATGTAATAGCTCAAGTCCTAACGACTAAATATTACACATACAGTAAATGAATGAGTTAATGTGATATGCTGAAAGCTAAGAAGTTCTGCTGACAATGCTAAATCCAAAATATTTTACTATTTTCAGTGTATAGCGGTATGTGTAAGATAAAAACAAGTGTGAAATAAAAACAAGGTCTTTATTTCAGTTATGATTTAATTTTCCAAGCACAATACTTTGAAGTTAAATTCATTCCAAAAAGCCACATGAAGACATTTTAAGAATGTATGAATAGCCATTGTAAAAACCGGCACACAAAATATTCAATCTTGCATTAAAATGGTAATCAGGGACATAATTGTTTCATAGTGTAGCTATGTTCTTAACAGTTCTTAAAATATTATTCGTGTGTTATTTAAACATAATTCAACACGGAACATTTATTCTCTCATTTGATATGAAGATTTGTTACATTAGATGCTACTGATTCTGTACATATGTTCCAGCATAGTAACTGAGTGGGTCACTGAACACTGTGTACTTATTAACTTGACTGAAAGCCAATGTTTCACAAACAAGTGGGTGTGTTTTATGTTCAACCATACTTATTGAACCATAGTGGAAATTCCCTTTCTAAGGACCAGGGGTTGAAATCCTCATCCATCGACACTTCTGCTGGCTCTGTCACTTAATAAGAGGCCCCATATTTCCAAGAAACAGAAGTGATAGTTGGTAATGGCTCGCAGGTGCACCTGAAAATGCATGCTCAGCAAAATGTCCAAGTATTTGAGTTATATGTTACCTGAGTTTCATAACAAACAAAACAGTGAGTAAGGTATTTTATTAACTAATTTTATCTAAAAGTATTTTGCAAACATTCATTGAGTATAGTTAATGACTTAACTTATATAGTTTGAGATATGAATATGCATATGTAAGCTAGTTCATGTTTCGGACAAGTATTCAAATATTATTAGAACATAGTAGGTGTGCTACTAACTATTAGGTAACTAGCCTAATTATAACTACATTTAAGCATGCTGCCCTAAATAAGACTTTGTAGTTTAATTCTCACAGTACGAACACCAATGGCAGGGCAGGAATGATAGGAATCTTTAATGTGTTCACTCCTACATGTTAATATAACCAGAGCAAGTAATAAAAATAATTAAAATAAAATAACATTTTATAAATAATTTCTTACAATACATTAAAAAAGCATTCATGAGACTTATAAGAGAACAGTACGCTTAGTAAAATTCTTTGCATTAAATAAATAAAAAAACAAAATCCATTAAGGGGGAAAAGGCATACGTAAGAAAAGTTCTAAAATTCCTTTAACAGCCCAATTTCCCTGATTATTAAGATGTTTAATGAAAAACATGTAAAATCCATCAGTGCTTTGTTAATCCAGAAATGTTGCACATGTCTTGCATTCATACACATATTCTTATTCTAATTATATTCATTATAAAAGACAAAATATATGCCATTAATCCTCAAACCATCCACACCATATGAGTACAGGATTTCCATCACCACTGTAATGATTAAATATTGAACAAGTTTTGCATTCATAAACACACAGTGACCTGTTCCCAAAATGCATGCTTTATGGCCATGAACACCAGTGGCATGCTTGGCAAATAGTGGGTACTGCATAATGCTTTGGGGTACTAGTGGTCCAGGAACCCTTGTGAATGAGATGGGGGGGGGAGCATAAAATGCTATGGCAGTTTAAAAGGGCTTCGTCAAGATTGGAGTCTCTGTATGTTAGGTTTGCAAGGGGCCCATAATCTGTAAAGGTGGTCCTGATCAAATGTCTTATATGAAGGAGTGTCCAAGTTTACAAGTTTACTGTATAGGAAAATGTTATGCTCTACAATTTTGCTAGACCAAATATTAACTGTGGAATGCAACAGTTTATTAAAACAGATGAATTAACAGATTCAGTGCCCTTAGGGTTTACTCTACATCCTGAATCCACACCTGCAAAGCAATAGCAAGGAAATGGCAATGAGCCAGTGTTGTTTGTCTGGTGTAATTGATACATTGTTAGATGATTCCTGAATAGTTTGTTACCTGTGGTTTCGATTTGATTAATTATAGTTAACTTTCTTACACTATGTCATATCATATCATACGATACAATATGATATGATATCATCATATCATATCATATCATATCATATCATATCATATCATATCATATCATATCATATCATATCATATCATTTCAAACATATATAATAATAATAATAATAATTATTATTATTAATAATAATAATAATAATAATAATAATAATAATAATAATAATTATTATTATTATTATTAATAGCCTACTGAATGGTAGGTGGACAAAGGTGGATTGCCTTCTCCTATATATGTTAGGAGTGAACGAGTATGTGAATGTATGTGTGCATAGTGCCCTGTTTCAATCAATTTCAGTTTTTCACAATTTCATTTACGTCACTAGACATTTTGTGTCAAGTTCCCAATTGTCTCATAAGACCCTGTGTCCTTCTGCTTTTAATGTTTTTCCTGCTCTTAGATTGGTTAATTTAGTTAACTTATGATTCTGTAAATCTGCTTTGCAACAACGACAATTGTTAAAAGCTCTCTTTAAATAAAATGTAAGACAAATTAAATAGAATCTGGTGGCTTAGTAGCACTGTCTCTTTACACCTCCAGGGGCCAGGTTTGATTCCCACCTCATGTCTGTGTCAAGACTTGCAGATTAGGCTAAGAGGTGTTTGCAATTGCCCATAGTATGTGAATAAGTGTGTGGGTCTGTGAGTGCCCTGATATGGATTGGCACCCGTTCAGGGTGTACCCCGCCTCATGCCGAAAGTCTCTGATAGTCTCTGCACACAGGATAAAGCAGTATACTGTACACAATGAGTCCGTGAATTAAATTAAATTAAATTGAATAAAATTGGGAATTGCTAAAATGTGAAGAGGGTCCTCAAAGCCCAGGGTCTAGAACTTGTGAATTCCTGGGAATCAATTGATAAGACATTTTAAGAACAATTGGTAAGACTCTTTAATTAATTATTTTGGAATTCCAGGGAATTCTAGAAAATTCCAAAAATTTCTAGACACTGATTGGCTTTTAATTGCATCAGTTATAGGTATAATTGTCATAATTACCATGATACCTTTAGACCTTATCTTTAGATTCAGTGGCTTTTTTGACCTTGATGACTTGAAAATATCCAAGTAACTCAGCCAAGATGCTAAGAAATATGGTCATCTACTGTATAAGCCAGGGTCAATAATGTGAGCAATTTGCAAACAACTTAATTGTATGAATACTTAATCTAAGAACCACACATTGTGAGACAAATTACATCACAGAGATGAATAAACATTCATCAGGAAGAATTAACTGAACTCCAATACTGAAACAAAAGTTTGCAGAAACTTAAGTCACCAGGTGCCACATAATGTAGATCCACCATTAAAGGACGCCTAAACTAGTTTACTGATAGCAAAATGAAAGTATTGTAGTTACCATCACAAAGCACTAATCTAATTCCCATAGACAATTTGTGGCCTGATCTGACAAAACACATCAGAGCAAAGAGGATCACAAACCTGAATAAATTATCCCAATTTTGTCAGGGAATGAGCCAAAATTCTGGAAAAATGTTATGAGAATCTTGCAGAAGACTAGCCAAGTGTGTGATTCAAGTTCAAGCAATTAAAAGACTATGCCACCAGACACTACCAATATATGTTACCCTTTGATCAACTAAAAATCTGACAAAGTGAAAGCAGAAATAAATCTGTCGCACTGGGCTGTCTAAATTGAGTTGTGGGAAAGTGAATTTGAATGTCCTTAGTTTAGGTGTATAGAAACTTTTGGCCTCAACTCTAACCTGAAATACTAAAACTGTGTGTACTTCAACTGGTAAAAGACATTCCTTTGAAATCATTCATTAAGATTCATGAATTATTGGCTGCAACTCTGACCTGTTATATTAAATAAGTAAGAATTATTTGACATTCTCATCTGTTAGGTGAAGCTCCTTAATCTATCCCTCTATAACAACTGAGAGAATTTTATTTAATTCTGTATTTCTTAGGTCATGATAAACTCTACACATTGGCTGTATTTGCAATTATAACACAAGTCCTTATTCTTTACAGAAATATTCACTCACTCAGTCACTCAGTCACTCAGTCACTCACTCACTCACTCACTCACTCACTCACTTCATCAAAAATAACTTCCTGCTAGTAAGTTCTAATCTTAACCATGTCTACTCCATTAAAATTATTAAATTTAATATCATACGCACTTAGCATCACGTATGATATACAATACTGTATTTCACCTAATGTAAAAATTTAAATTTTCATTATTTAGTTTGACACTTGAATATCCAGTAACCTCTTTACCAGCTCACTCACATTGAAACACCATGCCTACTTATCTCTAGTCATTTAGCATTCTTCAGTGAAGAATGTGTCACGATTGAAGAGATGAATAAAGGCAAGTACAGTTAGCTCCATACAGGCAAATACAATTCTATCACCATCAGTCTATGACACCAAAAATATTAACTATTTATGCACTGAAGCATATAACTTGCATGGGTTTTAGACATTAGTTCTATTGGGTTACATATATAACATACAAACAAGTTTTAGGTAGGCATGCCTGTATTCTGAACACTAATTGATTAATTAGTTAAAGTATTTTTAAAACATTTGTTTTCTGCACAAAACTGTTAACACCATTTGCACAGTTTGATTTATGCACAAAACTATTACCACCATTTGCAGAGTTTGTCACACAGAGAAGTGGAGCAGATTAAGCTGCATGCTCACAGAGTGGGCAAGCCACTGCATGCTGGTTCTTTGCTTGCAGCAACTCCTCTCTCATCCAGAATGGATTGGTTTGAACCTGTTTCAGTACTTTGGGAACAGAATTTCCTCCTCTCACCTATTCTGTTTGCCTGTGCTAGTCCATTGCCTTTTAAATAGATATATGTGTGAGCAAGTGTTTGTTATAAAAAGGGGGGGAAAAACAGAAAAGAAGATAGTAAGATGTTTAGTAGTGATAAAATACTACACAAAATGCCTATGCAACATTCCTTATTCCAGTGTCTTTTAGGATGCACAGAAAATCCACTTTGACTTTCACTGAATGTATTTAATTTCATCAGTCATTGGTAAATTTGTATTCTAAATTTAAAATAACAGCAATAACAACAATATTTTTCTAATAAATTTTTACGCATTAACAAAATAGATGAATAGCTAAAATTAATTGTAGATTATAAGCAGTAAAGAAAAGAAAAAATGGAAAACAAGATGTGTTTAATCAAAATCCAAAGCAATAGAAGTTTTAGACAGAAAGCGCATGACTTATCACCTCAGTAATATTTAACGAGCTGATGTGCAAATTTGAAAAGGTGTTTAAAACTGACCGCATGCGCTTCATGTTATTCCCAGGTTATTGACTATCTATCTATCTATCTATCTATCTATCTATCTATCTATCTATCTATCTATCTATCTATCTATCTATCTATCTATCTATCTATCATTGATTTAGCATTTTCTTTTGTTTTATTTAAAAAAAAATCTTTTGTCATGCATATATCTGTTAAAAAGACAATGGACTTACAACCACAGGAACTGCAGTTGACCTTAAACTTATATTTAAACCAGACTATCTGGCAATCTGACAAGCTGTAAGGACCTGTTCGTTTAAGCTTACAGGTTGGGGGTTTTCCCCTATGTCTCTTTAAACCCGACTGGCCGGTTCTGTTTCCTCATAGACAGGGACAGAAATCCCTACCTTTATCTTAATGAGATATATGTAACCACAAACGACCCTTCCAGCTCTAATAGCTGAACATGTTTAAAAGTGCAATGAGTAAAAATAAATAAACAAACAAACAAACAAACAAATAAATAAATATGATGGGCTTACTCTTTTAAAAAATCTTGAAACAATGCGTTTAGTATTCTTATCATTATTTTACATTGGTTTTAAAATAACATGGCGTCATTCCTGCGATTAATATCTGATAAAGCTTTTCTTGGAAAGAATAACAGCACTGAAAATAACTGCCTGTTGTAATGACTGACAGCTTGAAGGCACTTTTAAAAAGACTTTGACCACTTTGTAGCCTAAAAACAGGTCAGTCACGGAAAACCACAGTCGTTGACGACAAATTTTGTGAGCGAGCAGTGAATAAAACCCCCAAACAACAGTCAGTTCCCAAGAACGTCCAGAGGGCAGAGGTGAAAGTGTCACAATCCTCTACTCAAATAAGACTTCAAGAACATAAATGTAGAAGTCATAAAAGAAGATGTAAATCACTCATCAAGAAAAGGAAGACCAGGTGAGGCCACTAAACTTGCAGGGCCAAGAACAAGCTTTACCAAGGTGTGGACAAAAAACGGACCTGCTCATGGTCCAACATATAAGCTCATTGGTAGGCTGCGAGGTAGTGCTATGACATGGGGTTGCATGTCTGCTTCTGTAACAGGCTCATAACTCTTTATTAGAGATATTACTCATAGCAGCAGAATGAATTCAGCAATATGCAGAAACATTTTGTCAACATTTGATTTATATAGAAATTAATCTAATTTACAGGAACTTGGACGATGCAGTAAGACAATATGACAATAAGACAATGCAAAGCAAAGGGCATGCAACCCAATATTATTAGTAGTATCTGTTCCTGTATTTTTGTTCACTTAAAATTGTATAGTCTGCTGTTACATGTTCAAGGTACTTTAACACAACTAGATCAATATAGTAAATATCAGGAAATTAAATATAAAGTCTAATTTATTCTGTCATACATTTCCAGATGCTTTCATTGTATATAAAAAAAAAAGACTGACCTTGCTGTTTCAATATTTTTAAAGGGGAATATTTGTGCAAAGGGGAAAATGTATAAAATTACCTTAATGCTTTTTCCACCCAGAAATGTTATTTGACAAATAGGTTTAATTTAAGTGATGTAATGAGATATATTACAGGAATGTAAAAAAAAAAGACAAATATTGAAATATATGTTATTTTATCATTGGGTTGAAAGTTACCTTAGATTGGAATAAAATTAGATGTAATTTATTATTGTGCGAGAAATACATTACATAAGAGCTACCTGTCCTTGTGTGTCTAACTCGAGGAATTGCAAACTGAAGACTTTCACTTTTTGTAGTAAGATGTCTGGATTGAACTCTGCACATATTTTTCTGACAATTATCTATGTGAAAGTGCACTGTACTATCGCTATCATGCCAAACGTGAATTACTATACATTTTAAACTGCATTTGAGGAAAGATTTTACCTAGAGGCTTTTACTGACAAACCAAGATCCACATTCCTCTTATCTGCTAAGATTCACAAGTATGTTGTGGTATTTAATGGTTAAACCTAAAGGTTTCTTGTTTAACACAGCTAATCCAAAAGATCTGGTTACATTAGGAGAGGTGTTAAGGTTTTGTATGTAACTGACACTTGTGGCCAAAGGCATGAATATTTAACAATTGTGAAGACTTGGGATTGAGTGCAACACTCAAAGATGTAATGCACAGAGGATCAAATACATGATCTCTTAAGTCATAACCAAATTCTCAGATTTCCAGCCAAGCACCCCTCCCATCTTTCAGTTCAAAGCTATAAGCATGATGCATCACAATATAACTCACTAATAATTTGTGTTGTTCGAAAAATATTTATCTTGTTCAGTGAACTTTTGGATTTTGAACTTCAGATAATTCATTTGCCTATGGCTTTCACATGGCACATAGGTGATCTTAATGCAAAAACAATTCCAGTTTATTCTATCTGAGGCAACCAGTTTTCTAGATATTAAGATAATTAGGTATTACAACAATTGCACTGTTTGTTTAAACTTGTTCTTTCAATTCATAAAAATTGGACTTTATTTCTAAAGAATTTCTCACAGTGCTTCAAATCCTTGCCTCATTCCACATGTTAGCGTTCCAGATCCTGGATGCCTCCAGCGCTACCTTTCTTGGCAGACAAATTAACATTCCTTTAATTCAGACTCAGACTTGCCTGGATCCTGTTGGCTACATGTTGTGTACTGTAGATCTTGGTCTTGGCAGTATCATGCATGAGAAATATTTTTCTTATCCGCACCAAGCTGAACCAAAAGCAGGAGTTTCAACACGTTATTGGCATGGCGTTACCTATTGCAATTACTCATATTTCATTAAAAAAGTACAAAGAAGGGCAGAGGCTAGAGAAGAAAGCGAGGAGTTATGGTTAATTTCCAAAAATCCTTCCAGCCATCTAGATTTAATTACCAAAGTCAACAATTCCACAAAACGAAGTCAGGTCGGTTATTAACAGTGAATTTGTCTTAAAGAAATTCCCCCAAAAGTAATGAAGATTTCAACATCAGAGTATGATCTGATAGATGTTACATGAAAAAACAAAAATCTGCAAAACTTAGTGGTAACTTTGTGAGAGTTTTAGCACCATAAAAGTAGATTAATAAGTTTCAGCTTAATTAGATGAGCTTTGTTGTCATTGCTGTTAACCATAGACTTTGAACATAAAGTAGTCCACCTGCAGTTAAAAAGTTATCATTCCTCTTAGCTAAAGGTTAGGAAGCAAAGTTAGTCACCCCATTGCACTAGCTATATATCGTGGTAGACTTTTGTATGTTGTATGGCTTCTTTATCATGTCACTTTTATCCTTCAGTGAACACAAGACATTTTCCAATGCAAGAGGACAGCAAATTAATAGTTTGATTTGTAACTTATGTAAAGATTATTGAATTGATATAAAGGGGTATGCCAATATACTGAAGCACATTAAACAGATGCTTCTGTGCAGTCCTGATATGCAGTCCTGGCATTTGTCTAGTGTTAAAACATTCATTCATTATACCATTTTACATTTAAAAGTTATATCTTGGTTTGAGTTAGGTTCTTAAACTTATTATTGTAAAAGAAATTAAATTTCAAAGACTCAATAGCTGTTTATTTATTGCCTTTAATTGTGCTTTACTATAAGTTGTCTATAATGAAAGTTAAGTTGACAGCTGAAGTGCAGGTGCAGGGCTGACAACTATGGCCATAAAAATGTTGTGGGAACACAAGATAAAGCTGGCACCCTTAGATAATAGACAATGGCTATGTCAAGATAATAAGATAAAAGTTTCTGCAGAAAATATTTTGTTTCCCCCAAACACTAGACAGTGATGTTTCCACTGGAATCCTTAATGCCTAAGAAAATATGTCTTCGTACAATGTCTGGAAGTATAGGATATATTGGTGTGCAAATAAATGAATGATAAATCGTTCTATATACAATAAGGCACATTTAAGAACAACTATAAAGACATCATTAATATATGTATATGAATAAAATAATGAATATATGAGTTACATTAGTAAGGCATAAGGTTGAAAGACTCCATACTTCATATTTGATTTTTCAGTGCTTATAACAGCAGATGTATAAAAGTTGATAGTGGCATTCTAAATGTCTGGTGTAAACAGTGAAGGACTGCAGGTATAGGGCTCTTTCTGATCTTCCTCCTCTTCTTCCAGAAGTTTCTCCAAAGCTAGGGTGCCCTCTGACGATGGAACAGGTTGCTGCTGCTGATGTACTGGTTCAGGCACAGGCACAGGCATGGGTAGGAACTGGGGGGCCACATTCTGTGGGCAGGGGGACAAGGGTGGGGCCCATGGAATGTATGCCAGTGAGCCATCTTGGACATCTATCTGGGGCAGGCCTGAGCTTGAGGAGCTTATGGTCTGGATCAGATATTGGAAAAAAGATGAAGAAGGTAGAAGTGAGAACTACTGTACGTTAACACTTGCCAAGAATTTCAAGTGGAGGGTCCATTGTTGGGTTATAGCTTACCCCAAGGTTGGTAAAAAGAGGGGCGTGGGCAAGAGTGAGAACAGAGGACGGGCCCACCACTGCATAGCTGGGACACACAGGCTGAACATACATATCACTTGTAGAGGAGGGGAGGGTGGAGAGGGTCTGCTCATGTTGGAAATAGTCAGTAGGAGCCCAGTGCCCCAGGGGCTGAAATGCAGCTGTGCTGCTGGGCTGAGCAACCCAACCAGGACACAGCGCACCAACATCTATAGCTGATTCATTCAGAGCACTTCGGCTGCTTCCTGAGAAACCAGAAGACCCTTCAGACAGTAAATATAGTTAGAGAAATACGTTACCTTGTGGCAGAGAAAACAATAATTTTATAATTCTACTTACCAACATGTGCATACGATGGCAAAGTATTGTTGGGAATCACCACCTGTTAAAGATTGTATTAAAAAAAAAATAAGTTGTATAGAGTATAGGTGACTTCAGTATGTATAATAAAATTATTTATTATACAGTAAAAAAAATTATACAAAGTAGAAGAAACAAGAGATGGATAGTGTTTAGACCACCATCCATTGTCAAACAGGATGGACTATTTGGAAACATCTGAGGAAAAGGTTAGGAAGATAAGAAGTAAACATGAAGTGCAGAAGAGGGTGAAAGTAACTCAGCATAGAACAGGAATGAGTGACACTATTATTGTACGACTATATATGTGTATATTTATGTTTTCATGAGTTGTCAGGTATTATTATGAAGTTGGCAAGGAAGCTCCTTGGCAAGGTTGTATGCTGATTTGCATATGCCTATTGCCCTGTGGCACTGTGGGGGAATGGTTTAACTGTCATGGAAAAACACCTGGATTATATAAGGACAAAATCCCCCTGGAGTTTGGCTGCTTTACAGCCACCTTCGCTCAACAAATGAAGCTAATGACTGGCTTATTCTCAGCAGGGCATGTCTTAGATTGGTTAAAAATGAACCTTTGTTCATTTTACTTCTCTAAACTTCCTGTACTGTAAATGAAATCTGACACTCGAAAAAAATATCTATGTGATAATCTTAACAGGATATAATCTACATGTTACCTGGCACATGAAATTTTTCATACTTTTCCCCCTCTTTCTCTCTCTTTTTGCCTTATTAATGACAGCCGATCTGAGCATATAAATGTGTGTGTGTGTGTGTGTGTGTGTGTGTGTGTGTGTGTGTGTGTGTGTGTGTGTGTGTGTGTGTGTGTGTGTGTGTGAGAGAGAGAGAGAGAGTTTTCTTACTGCTGTTGAGGGAAATGTTTTAACTGTATTTCCTCTCTTTCTGCGCAGAAGGTCTTTTACAGGGTCTTTAACTCTCACACCCTGGTATGGTTTAGATGAAGCCTCCTCTGACAGTGCTATGAACAAACACACAACAAGCAATTGTGTTAGAAACTTAGGCACACTTTTTCTTAAATATCCTATGCAGGAGCTGAGACCTGATAGGATTTTATTCAGAGTTTATAGAAGATTAATGAAATCTATGAGACAATATTGATGCACGAGATTTTTTTTTCATCTACAGTATTCATAGCTTAAAACATTATCATGCACAATCACTGACAGATATATGCTTATAATCAGCATTTGATCAAAATGGTATTCAAAATTGTATTCTCAAGAAGTGATTTAACCTGAAATCACTTCATGAGTCATTGTTTGTGGAACACTATATCCTGTGGTAATAAAACCTGGACTTTCCCACCCTTAGAAAGAATCTTGGTTGGTCAACATTTGCTTTCTTAAACAATCTTTTTTATGTGATCAAACAAAAGAATAAATTGTTGTACTCATATTGGCGTACTGATAAAAGAAACTTTCATCTGTATCTGAATGCAGAGTGTATTTTTTCCACAGAATTCCATGTCTAATGTAAATTTGTTTTTGTGCTAACATTATACAGTTTCTGCAAAAAGAAACTGACCTCAAATGACCTCAGTGCTGATTTGGCTAGGCAAGGGCAGGATTGCCTTGAAATGAAGTGCAAATGTATTAGACACACTTACATTGATCTGCCATAACATTAAAACTCAAAACATTAAGCCCAGTATACTGTAGGTTCCCCATTTGCCACAAGGGCAACTCTGGCCCCTCGGGGTATGACTCCACAAGACCTCTGGTGATGTGCTATTGTCTGGCAGAGGGACATTAGCCATGGATCCTTTGGGTGCCGTGCGTTGCAGGGTGGGGCCTCTGTGGATCGGACTTGTTTGTCCGGCGCATTCCATAGATGCTCAGTCGGATTGGGATCTGGGGAGTCTGGAGGCCAGATCGTCTGTCTTAGGCTTTTTGTCTGCTGGGCCGTGTGCATGATAGGCTGTGGTGTTCTGATACGTTTCTGTCATTGCCAGCATTAACTTTTTTGGTAAGTTGTGCTGCGTAGATAAGCCTTGGGTGTCCATGCTCCAGTCACCAGTTTATTGGTAAATAATTGCTAATCAATGATAATGTGTTATGTGATGTTAATAGAATGGCTAATCAGTGTATCTTATCTGTAAATTCAGCATATATAAACATTTAAGCAAATAACTGTGATTGTATAACACATACGTACACTGGGACCCCAACCAACTGACTGCCTACAAACTTTACCTGCATGCATTACTTAAACTTACAAATGGCTCATGTGTGAGCCTTAAATTTATCACACAGATACAGTAGCTGACACATTCACTGCAAAGCTGGATATGAAGTCACTCGGTTGGTACAAGGAGGTATCTTGAGGAGGATATCGACCAGTTTTATTTGCTTCAAATATTATCACAAAGTATGTAAAGCACCTAATTAAAGGAAATTCCAGAGAAATACCATACATATTCTACTATTAGCTAATATTACTATTATGAATAATATAAGCACCACAACCATGTGCATAGAATATTTATTCTATCAAGGCTCATTTCCAGTGATACATTGTGATACATCTGTACAATATTTTTGTAAATATGTTACCTAACCATTAACATCTTGTGAAAAGTATATTAACTTGTGATTACAATGATGTTTGTATAATACACAGACGAAGGGGTACGCACCAAATATCTTATTTTCTCTATTTTCAATTTATGTAATTTGTTTGCCTTAAAATAAGATTATCAGACAGAGATGTCAACTAACAGTTGCACTTTATAACCCTTATACAAGCTCGGAGTCTAGAAGGACTCAAAAAGAGGAAGCTTTGCAGCTGTGTACTCTTCTTTTTTTGGCAGGAGTGTGGTAATTGTGATGTTTTGCATATCGAGATTAAGCCACCAACCCCCAATATGAGGACGGGCCTCCATTATTATTATTATTATTATTATTATTATTATTACTCCTTTTGAGTTTGAAGCTTTCCAAATTATAAGGAATGTTCAACAATAAAGTTGAAGAACATAATGTTTCTAAAACATTAAAATGCATATTCATTATTACTCTGTAAGCTGAGTGACTTTCACCTCTCTATTCCACCAATTTATTCTCTGAATTTAATAATCTTCTAAATGAATCTCATTAAAAACAATTCCATAATAATGTTCAACATGAAAGTAAAGCTTATCAAAGATGAACTTGCTAATATCCATCATCATCTGTTGTTGCTATCACACAGCCTGCAGAAACAGTATCTCATGCATGAAGATGACATTCAACAGCACTAAAAATAAAATATTAATATTCATTTTTAAACAGTAGACAGGACCTCCTTTAATCGTTCCTTTTCTCTGGCTTGTATCACTATAAATCTTTACATTATGTGTGTTTATGTAAAATACTTTATCATAACCCCTAAAAATCTGATCATTATTAAATACATGCCATATTGGCGCCAATTTCCCATAAAATAATTTAAGATTATTCAGTGGTTCCACATAACACAAACATGGCAGACACAGCTTAAAATGAACCAAGTACATAAATACTGGTATAGTTCATGACACTATGCAAGGTTTGCATGGATTTGTGTCTGAAATTAAATTCTCATAAATCAATTTAATTACATGTATTTAATGCACAATGACATATGTGTAGAGTCTTTTTGGAAACATACTTCATGTATACTGGAAAAAACTTCAAAAATATTTACTTACATTTTCCCATGTGCATATTCTGATACGCGTTACTTTTATATAGTCTTAATCATTTATATGAGCACTAACACACAAATTCGCCTCACAAGTGTACACTGATCGCCTGAGTGGGTTGCTTTATAAAAGCAACAGCAATGCAGTTTCATGTGATGTCACTAGAATGCAGATCACGAGTTTCCCATTTAATTTAAATGATACTGCTTAGCTTAGAAGAGGGCTAGAAATGTACCATGCTGATTTAATATTCTAAACACTAAAACCTCTCTATAACTATCTTTTTATACAAAATTGCATTTAGGACAAGATTAAAAGCAGCTCACAGTCACTTTGATTACATCATACAGTATCTTATATATTGGAGATTTTTAGGCAACTTCTCTAAGCAATGCAAATTACCTGGATATATAATATATTACATTTATTATGGTAAATGGAATATATCTGGAAGCCTTTTTTTCATAAAGGAGTTGAAGTTGTTCAAATCTGTTGCCCAAATGATGTTTGTGAGAGTTTCGAACCCAGCTGAAACTACTCTGCAAGTCAATTTATCAGTGTTGAAAAGGAAGCACCTGCTTAGATTTTGAGGTTCACTGACCATCCAAGCTCTTAAATGCACAACACATCCTTTCTCAGCTCTACCTTATGATAGTTCAGCAGCAAACAAACAACAATCTTCATATGAACAAAATAAAAAATGAAGCACTTTAGCAATGCAATGATGCAGTAACAGTTGCAGCAGACAATTTAACATTTTTTTTCTCCAATAAACTCAGTTTTTACAGGAATACTGTATAAGAATATGACAGCAATTAGCATGTCGGTAGACTAATAACTAGTCTGACTAGTTATTTGACTATTTGTACACTGATGAAATAGAAAATGTAGAAAAAAATTCAACACTTACTGTAGGTGACCAGAATGTAAAACTACACAATCCCCTACCACTGAAATGAAGTGCATCACAGCACTAAACAGTTGATTCATTTGAAAATTGTCTAATGCAAACTACAGTGGTGGCCCAATGCAAAGAAGCAATTTCCATATGCTTCTGTGAATATGAAACACAACAATATATTACATGATGTAGTACTGAAAATTTTTTAAAGAATAATGTGCTTGAAGGATATTAGGATTTAAGGACAGACACCTTTTTCTTTTTTTACTGTTGTTCTTTGGTGAAGTATCAGTTCACAGACACCTTGTGTCTGCATGGGTCAAACACCAATAGTTAATGCTTAGCCTCCTGACCTGTTTGGATGTTGCATGTAATTTTAAAATAATTTCGTCCACAATGATTGATGACTCTCCATAAAAAGAATGATGCGCAGACACGTGTTACCTGTACTACGTCTAGTAGAAGTTTAAAGAGTCTTGCTTGCAATCCCAATTGTTGTAACATCATCAAATGTTGTATCAGGGCACCAATCAGCAGGGGGGAGAGGGAAACTAAAGTGTCTTATCTGCTGAGATCTTTACCTGAAGCACTGTACAAGAAGAGGAGGGGACAGTCCTGAGAGGTCTCCATAACAAGCACTTGCATGTAAGTGACCCACAATTTAGGAACATTAAAAACATTGTTACACATTTTTTGAAAACCTATGGCCTTAGTGGGAAAGGTTATAAAGGTATATCTTTATGTCAGTACAAAGACACTAAAAAGCATTTAAACTTAATGTGAAGAAATTATTTATTTTTCAATATTATTAAAATATATATGAATATTCGTATGATAGATAGAACATAGACTCTGTACAGAATGCTACAGACTGCTACCTAGTGAATTTTAAGTAACAGGCAGTTGAAAGACAGAATACTGTATGTTTTTTCAGTTTTCTATGTACTGTGTTTAACTGTCTTTGGGGTAATATACAGGCCGGGTAGCAAACTGTCTCATATCTTAAATATCTACTACTACAAAAAACCTGGAGTCAGCCTATTAATTTTTTCCTCTCTTTTTCTCAGAATTTGTGTGCTTAATGTGCATTGTATGTGTAACTACTGCATCCATCAGGCACTGTGATTCAGATGCCTGTAGTTACCTGTACAGATTTTGATTTTGATTCCTGATTGTTTCGCCTGAGTCTTGTTTTGCCCTGTATTTACATTCTGGTTTTCCTTGTTACATTGTCTTGCTTTTGTTATTGTCGTGCTGTGTTTCCTGCCCTCATAGTGTTTTATGTTGAATATATTTGACACAGAGATGGAGATTGAGAATAAGCATGAAGAAATACAATTCTTGGTCCTATGGGCCACTATTAGCACAAGTTAGTTCTTATTTTGACTACTAAAGTGACCCTTACTGGTGACAAAACAACCTCAGACTATTGGCCGACAGGTAAAAATTGAGGAGTAGTCTGGCAGATTAACTGTTGAAACATGTCTTTCATCACTATAATACAACTGACTGTCAATATTAGTCAAATCTATTGTCAGTTATTTTGAAGCAGGCAGTCAAGATGACCAATGACAATTTGCGATTATGCCTACATGTCGGCCAAGTAACATAGGTTACAGGACGTTTTTCTGACGCTTGTCATTATTTGTCACCCATGTTATATTCCATAGATGACAGCTACACTTTAGGACAAAAGTATTTGGCCAAACCTGCAATAACATTGCATACAAATACATATCATTCAATATGGAGTTAGTCCCCCTTTTGCAGTTATAACAGCTTTCAAACTTCCTTGAAGGCTGTTCACAAGAGTGTTCACAAGAGTGTTTCTGTGGAAATTCATGCCCATTCATCCTGTAGATTTATGAGGTCAGGCACTGATGTTGATGTTGATGCTGTCTCGCATTCTCTGTTCCGGTTCACCCCAAAGGTGCTCGATGGGGTTGAGGACTGGAATCTGTGCAGGCCAGTCAAGTGTCCACACAGAACTCATCAAACCATGTCTTTATAGTCCTTGCTTTGTGCACTGGGGCACTGTCATGTTGGAATAATAAAGGGCCTTCCACAAACAGTTGCCAAAAAGTTGGAAGCATGCAGCATTGTACAAGATGTTCTGGTATGCTGAAACATTAAGATTGCCCTTCACTGATAAGGAGCCTGATAAGGGAAAGGGCAAGGAGCCAGATTTCAACACCTGAATTCAATAATTAACAGGTTTAGCCAAATACTTTTGTCCATATAGTGTATCGACTCTCAGAGAGCAAGTGAGCGAGTGACATCATATTAGCGACATTTGGAAAAGAAGATGATCTGTCCACAATCTTTCGTACTGTGCAGCTCTGTTTCATTGTAAAATAGGACATGTTAAGCAAAGCCTCCAGACCACCCCCTAACCCTCATAAGACAAAATGCATAAAATAAAATAAAAAGTCTCACAATTTGTTTCAAAGAAAGGCAAGGGAATCATGAATCCACTTCTTCTTGTGAAAAAAAGATGGACAATCAGATCAGAGGTGAAGCTCCTATTGAGACTGCTGCTGAAGGCTGGTGACATTGCCTTCCGCACATTTCTGCATAGGGATTCAATATAATTAGTATATGAAAACATTTATTATTAGTCATGAAGTTATATGCCTACAAAATGCAGCCAAATATTTTCTTTTTTGTCAGCATTTAGAACCTACTTTGCACATAATTTAACGATTGTTTGATCTTTTAGACAATGTTTAATCTGACAAAGAACACTTGCAACCTCGCTTCACACATGTTAACATTCACAAAGTGACAATAATTATCAGTACTGTAATTGATCTGACATAATCACATAACTTTTTAGAACTGACTCGTTGGGCAAGAAGAGACATTGGATATTTGGACAATGGTTTAATTAATTTACGCAGGCAACGCTAATTACACTCACGCCCTCAGTTACAGGTAGATTATCTGCATGTCTAAATTTCAATTGACGTCTTGTTTACTATCAATTTGTGGAATGTATTTAGATTTAATTAGGATATTATTTTTTATATTTGTAGCCGTGAATGCTGAGTTTGTCCATATGTGAGACATAGTGACATGGCAAACGTCCACATAGAATTGGAAATGAAAGTGAAAGTGCAGAATTTTTTTATAATAGTTTTCAAAATGTCGCCCGTCACTGGGCCAAAAAATTCGGGCTTTAGTCTCTACCTGCCAGTTGTTTATGGTCTCAATCTGCAGACAATCGACCATCAGTTGTTAATTATCAGTTGTTAAGTTGTTTATTGTCTGCGGCTTGTTTGGCCGTCAATAGTCAATATCTCTATTGACAGTCTTCTTCCCGACTGAATGACGGCTGTTTAGGATTGTGTGTCGAGTGTGTCGCTCAGCGATTGTCATCTGCTTGTTGCGTTTATGTCGCCAATGTGCGAATGAGAATAATTTTTCTCTGTTGTCGGCGGAAACACACACACAAACATTCGGCAAGGCTCGGCTACTGTCTGATATTTTTTGTTGCAAGTAAAAACCAGTCAGATAATTGAGGCAGTGAGCTTGCTACTCTACAATTAAACGAAATCTATATCAAGATTTGTATATGAAGATTACAAATTACAATACAGCAGTAGATTACTACAATGAGGTTTGGTGTGTAGTCATTGTTCTAATTGGCTTTGTGCACAAGAACACTGTGATATTAGAATAGGTTTCGGCCCCTTAGGTTCCAGTGAAGGGAAATCATAATGCTACAGCATACAAAATATTTCAAACAATTGTGTGGTTTCGACTTTGTGGCAAGGAAGTTCAGGGATCAGTTCAGGGAAAACACATTTGGGAGCAGGTGTTAACAAACATTTGGTCATACAGTGCATATTTACAGTATACAATACATTGTTTTAATAACATTTGAATACTGAATACTTAAGAGAAAGTAAGCTAATAGCGATGAGTTCAGGATTCCAGGTTTTACTATTCATTTTATATATATATATATATATATATATATATATATATATATATATATATATATATATATATATATATATATATATATATATTCAAGATTCAAAGAACTTTATTAATCCCAAAGGAAAAAAAATATATATATACATATATTCAAGATATATTGGACATATTAGTACATGTCCTTGTCACTAGGGCGGCACCCATACACATTTTCACATTTGAACAAACAAGCATTGGGACTTCCCATGTCAGCATGCAGCCAGTACTGTTACAAGCAGTGACAAGTTTCCTTCCATGAAACTTGCCTCTGATTTGCGACCATATGCTAAGGAAAGCCTGTGTGAAATTTAAGAATGAATAGCCTGCATATTGCTCTTATATCTGTCTATTTTATTTAAATTTTTTACATAAATAAAATTCATTTAATTTTTTTCCCACATGTCTAACAACATTTGTCTAACTATATTTTTACTTAGCATTGTAAATGCATGGATTTATTCAACAAAACCATGCTTGTATGCATTGCCACATCTCTGAGCACTAGAGCAGGCCCTGGCCTGCTCAGCAAACAAACAATTAATCCCAAATAATTGCTCTCGCACTGTAAGCTCAATATCAGTCAGCTAACCAAGTGATATAAAGGCTATTGCGGCCTTCACTCTCTCACTTGATGAAAACTAATATTTAGTTTGCTTGGGCTTTGAAGAAATCTTTTGACTACAGGTAATCCAGATAAAAGTAGTCTGCAAAATAGCCCAGAGCGGGGATGTACACCTGACAAAATAATATGACCTCTATTACAAGTGATTACAAAGTAAATAAGTGAAACAAATGGTTCCCTAAATGAAGGTGTAAATCTGCTAAATATCTACATGCAAAAACCAGCATTATTCATTCGTTACAATGCTAATAGAATTCCTATAACATCTACAATACTAACAAATCAGGCATACATCATCCAGCACTATTGATATTTTATAATCGTGGACACGTTTGATTTAATAAAATTTAAAAAAAAGGTATTTTGAAGGTTTCCCATGTAGTGTCTTATGCTGAAGTTGTTGCCCCCTACTGGCAATGGTAGGGACTACTGTCTACTGTCTAATTAGACCTTCATTTGGCCAAAGTAACATTTCTTTATCTTTCACAACCAGGATAAAATAATTATCATGCATGTTCTGTCCATAGAGAAACGTGATGACTGTAGTTATGTTCATTTACTGGCTGCTGTACAAGTGATTTATTTGCCCATTTATTTCTATCAATAGCGTTGAGTCACATGTTCTAAAGAAAATGAATGAATGTGTCAAAGGTGTGGCATTCCCATATTATGGATGACTGCAAATAAATGCCAACCTGAGTGATTTCAGTATATACTGTACCTCAGCAGAGCATTTTGGCCCATTCTTTCAAAGTAAGCCACACCTTAAACTGGTACCTTACCTACAGTAAACTAATAAGATTGCTAAAGTTGCAGTTTACATTGTTAAAACTACAGTTTGTACTGGGGACATTGAAGTAGTCTACACTACTTCAAACTGTATGGAGCATCTATAAACCTATTATGTATAAGCTACATTTTTAAAATGTGTCTGAGAATTCTATCACCTGATTTAATAAGTTAGTTTATTAATGAACTGCTTCAACATTCTAGCCTCGTACCGTGTTCTCAAGGATCATTTTTGGACCTAAAGTAAAACAGACTTCCTCTTTCTGCAGCTCAGCAACGGTTGGCACCACGCCAGGGATTTTTAAAAAAAGCTTATCTAGGTTAAACAACAGCTTTGAACTAAAGCATGTACCCATTTCAATGTACTGTACTCTGTCATGACACAACGCTCAGACCAGGTTTTTTCCATGGAACTGTTTAACATACCTATTTATGCCTTCCTTGCAGTAATTGAGCCTTCCATAGCTAGCAGTCACTAAAATATTTGAGATGTAAGCGTGTTTGTGTTGTGCTTCTGCTAAACTTTTTAATTTATGTGATAAATAAAAAAGATAAACTCAAGTGTCCCAGAAACATTTGTACCAAACCTTAGTAGTCAGGCATGCTTTTGTTTATACAATTTTATAAATTAAATGTTTAAAAAAGGCTAACACTTTTATACACAATAGTAATATATACTAACAAAAGTAGTTCTGCCAGTGTAACATTAGCTGCAAAATAATTAAAATTCTTTATACCACAACAGGTATGAAGTTCAACAACAAACTGTGCTTTTTCCACATTGAATTACACTTTTAAATAAAGCTGCAAGTGTGTAAACTGTGTATGATGTCATAGTTGTATATGTCAAATATCAAGGCCTTTTATTTATGTAATTGCTTTTGAAAGTATAGTCCTGTTATGTTTTTCAGCTATTTCTGTAAACTGCTTAGTTTTCAGGGAGAAAATAAATATATAACTTACATAAAACCCTATGTGAGCACAAGGTTTACTTTATTCAGGTTTTTCTGAAATTAAACCAGGATCAAAATTAGACATACAGTCTACAGTAGGTTCCAAAATATACCTACAGCATAACTAATATTTGATTAACTGGCCCTAAAGTCAAAGTTCTGTCATTAGCTGATGCTTTTGGTAGCCATTAACAAACTTATGGCAGAATTCTGGTTGGATATTTAATTACTCTTCTTGGAAGAGTGTTTAGTTAAATATTTTGGTTTCCTGGCACAGACCTGACTTTTAATGATGGTACATGCCAGGATAAAAAGGCATGAAGCTACCATTACTATGCTAACATGCAGTTGTCTTGGTGTTGAAACATACCTCTGTTTAAAACCAAAGGTGATTCAAGAGTCTGTTGGGGCAATAGGCAAAAATTTGCAGGGGGCCTCTCCAACTAGCATTCATCACCAATATCATATTGATAATTAATATGTTTGTCAGTCCTTAGGGGCCCCCCTCTGTCCTGGGGTCCAAGAAGTTACCCACCCTGCTTGTTGACTACCTTGCCGTTTTTAGTGTGTGTTAGGGGGTTAGGTTTGCAGGGGCTTCTTTCTTGGACATTAGCCTTTTAGTCTATAATGCTGTTAACTTGCCAGACAGTAGACACCAATAGCTTCCAGTAGCTTCCAGTTCATTGCAGGCCTGTGCCTTTGTAGGTCCTGGGTTGTTCCTCACCATGTAAAGCAAGTTCTTCTCTGCTGAGGGTTACAGTTTGGGTCTTCTTCCAGACCTTGGCAAAGTGGCTACAAATAGATTGTAGTTATGTACAACTGTTTGAATTGATCTTGGATTCTGCAGTAGTTTGGAAATCGCTCCATGAGACACTCACCACTTGTATAAATCTACCTTCATGTGTATAGATGTGTACGTGTACATTTTGATTTAAGTTGAGTGTTAATTTATTGATCTCCTATTTTGAAAATATTGAATAAGTATTGTGACGAAAAAAAGTGCTTGTAGATAAAGAGCTATTTCTTTGTAATCATAATGAACTGCAATTAAATGTATCACAAGCTTTGTTACTATGGCTTAAGGAATTTGGTTACTGAGACAAGTACTGATATGCAATAGCAATATGTAAGGATTTCTAGAACAGTTAACACATCTTAGATATATGCAAAACATTTTACGAAAATACATGTAGTGTATGTAAAATATGCAGTGTGTAACAAACAAAATAATAGTACTTAACAATTGAAAGGATGCACTGTTTGTAAGGTCTTGTAATGTCATCATATGCTATGACATATTACCTGACAACCCTCACTTCTGCCTGTGTATACATGTCTTGTTTTAGCAGGCAAACCTGCATGCTCTTCTGGGTTTTAAATCTGCCAAGTCATTTAATCAGTCAGGAATGCTCCATGCTGTTAGGGCTATAGATTTCTATTGCTGGCATACATTATTAATGAAAGGCCTTCCAGAAACGTCTGAAAAAATATATTCTGTGGTAGTTATTTAAGTATATTTCTAACCTTGTAAATTATACTAAATAATAGAGGCAAACACTGATTTTCTTTCTAATGAGGTTTTCTAAGTACAGTAAGTAGCTTAATAACTTAGTTTGTATGTCCTTTTAAATGAGTGACAAATGCTCGCTGTTGGCAACTTTGACTTAAAATAAGCCTATTTTATTTATGCAGTACCTAAAAAGGCAGGCACTAGAAATGACAGTGATCAATATGGTTTACATATCATTAAACCATCAAAGGAATGGTCTGCATGTAAGTTAACAGCATCACTCTTCTCTTTTCACAGAATAAAACTTTAACTGAAGTTATGAGCATACAGATGACTATGTAGGTAAAAGGTAGGAAGAGGTGTAAAGTTTTGTAAGGATTTTACAATAACAAGTTGTTCAGGTCATGACCCTTTTTCTTGAGATTGCTTCTTGAATTATGAACTACAAGGTAAAACTGCCTTTTAGATTTATGAACCCTTTGAAGGATCAGGTCAAACGTTCGTAAATGTCAACTGTTTTCACCCTTGACCCTGCTTTACAGAGATCATTCTTGTTTCAGGTTTGCATGCATTCATTCATGCAAAAATACAGAACTTTGCAAAACTTATAATTTCCTCAGAACCTGGATTACATATTTCTGAAAAGCTGTTCATATTGTACAGATCTTTTATCAGCGCACCACTTCATGTTATAAACATATAAGTTGTAACCCGTGTTTCAGTTGCAAGCATGGGCATGTCTCACCCATAACCATGAATCCCAGGCCTCTTAAAAGTACATGAATGTTCACAAAACAGGTTTTGTTTGTTTTCACAATAGAAAGTTATAAATAATTTAACATACCAAAAATCCAATAATTTAAAAGTCAGGGATAATCATAAACCTGCAGCGATTCAGGGTGTGTCCCCACCCTGAGAATTGCTTAAAAAATATACTTTCACTTTTTTTTTTTTTATCACTCGTGTACCCACCAGCAGCACTGCTCATCCAACCTGTTCAACCGTTCCTAACTGAGCCTTAAATTTTGGGGAAATTTGGACATGATGTAAGTTTGCACAAAAGTAAATTAAAAGAAAGTAAATGTAACAGAGAAATAAATTGTAACTTGAGTGTAAGGTTTTTTGTTTGTTTTTGAGCAAATTGTTTCCTTCACAGTTTACCCTTGTGCTATGGATTTTCACACGTTTAGAATTTAATCTTAACTGTCAGTTTAAATATTTGTTTCAGGTTACTCCTGAAACAGTAGACTCCTGAATGTTTTCCTGTGTTTAATCACACAGCTTAGTATCTGGAAAAATGTAGTGCCATGCACATTACTTTAGAACAAAATCTTAAGGATCTCAGCCATCTGGGAAAAATTGGATTAAACTCTTTAATTAATAGGGGAAAAAATTATATTACATACAGTCAAAACAACTGTAACAATTTCTGCACGTTCTAAACTAGAGCATGTAGTATGTTACTGCCATCTAGTGTTTCAGTGCTAGAACTCTACTTGTATTTTATACCTATTTTGCTAATCTGTACTCTAATTATATGCGTCCAGAGTTGCTATTCACTAGGGTTAGGGTTTTTTAATGTAGATAATCTTTGGGGGGGAAAAAACAGACTTTTGATGTCTGCAATCAGCTCTATTTGTATATATAATATATATATATATATATATATATATATATATATATATATATATATATATATATATATATGAAACTCCTGTCCTCTTGTGGGTGTTGTCATACATACTTTCCGCCAGTGGCGGTTCTACACTGAATTACTCCCCGGGCGAGACAATTCCCTATAAGTCATTACATATCGCTGGAGTGTGAAAAAATGTAACTCGAAAATGTATTTATATTTTTATTATAATTATTATCGAGGACATCATATAAATAGGTGAAATGGGGGGTTCGTTGGATAACAACTTTAGTTGTGAAACGCAGTAGGCAGTCGGTTAGAACTGAGTGAGATGGTTTCTTAATTGAAGAGAAGCACTCAATGGGTTGAAAGAGATCTTATTTACTGAAGACTTTTCAGGGATACATGCGTGTGGTTTCTGAATGAATTAAACAAGAAAAATAGACTTAAATATGAATACAACAGTGCCAAGTAAACAACACAACATAACACTATGTTCCTATATAACATAGGCGCTTATACTCTAAGTGACCACCAGAGGGCAGTATCGGCACATAAGTGCGGCATAGCGGCCGATAAACACGGCTGTACTACCGGCAATAACAGTCATGGCATATCGCTCAACACTAACAAGAAATAAAAGCGATAACTTACTTCCTATATACGCACACTGTAACCCAGTATAAACATCAACTTCACACATTAACTGAAATAACTAAAGGGAAGCTGCTGAACTCTCCATGTTCTCATATGCACTGCATCTCTCTTCCTGCCTGCCATCTAGCTCCGCCTCCTCATGACATGGCAGCCATGCGGCAACTCTGATTGGGCAGGATCTGCTAAGTCTTAAAGGGAACCGGGCCTTTTGTACAGCCGCCCCCGAGTTCAGGAACTGAATTCGCTCATCTAACAAAAGGTCTGTTTCTGGTCTTAGTTATCCTCGGGTATGGTTGGAAGTCGGATGAGACGGGCCACAACTCGTGTAAAGGTCTTCCCCTTGACTTCTACACTGGCAGTCCGAACGCGACCATCAGCACCTGGGAAAACCTTAGTGACTCTGCCTACTGGCCAGAGGGCCCGAGGAAGTTGGGGGTCGATGATTAAGACTACATCTCCGATTTCTATCGCCTTCTTCTCCGTTCTCCATTTCTGGCGTGCTTGGAGACCTGGTAAGTAATACTTCAGGAAATGTCTCCAAAAGTGGTCTGAAAGCAGTTGGCTGTGACGCCAGCGTCGCCGACTTAGAGTCTCCGATTCCTGGTAGATTACTTGGGGTAGTGACGCGTCTCGACGGCCAATCAGGAAGCAGTATGGGGTGATCGGGTCAGGGTCAGCCACGTCAGAGGAGGTATACCCAAGAGGCTTTGAATTAAGGATGCCTTCCACTTCAATCAAGACAGTCCTCAACACTTCTTCAGTAACAGTCTGGGCTCCAATGCTTACTCTCAGAGCTGCCTTGACCGAGCGGATCTCCCTCTCCCAGCATCCGCCGAAGTGCGGAGCACTTGGTGGGTTGTAAGTGAACTTGATCTGCTGCTCGGCAAGATGGCTTTGTAATTCGTCTTGGAGGGTGGCAAAGGCCTTATTCAGCTCATGTTCCCCTCCCTTAAAATTGGTGCCTTGGTCACACAACAACTCATACGGTTTGCCTCGTCTAGCAATAAACCGTCGCATAGCCATCAGGAATGAGTCAGAATCAATACTAGTGAGAAGATCTAGATGGGTTGCTCTTGTCGTCATACACTTAAAGATTATGCCCCACCTCTTCTCATTACGTCGGCCAATCTTAATGAGGAAGGGACCGAAACAGTCCATGCCAGTCGAGTAGAAAGCTGGGCGGAAGTATCTCTGTCTAGTGAGGGGCAGATCCGCCATGAGAGGAATTTCTGGGCGGCCCTTCCACTTCCTACACTCTGTACATTGGTGCTGGTGTCGACGGACAGCTTCTCGCCCTCTAAGTATCCAGTACATCCTTCGAATTTCTGCAAATAATCGCTCGGTACCTGGATGGTGCAGCCTCTCATCATAGTCCTTTATGATTAGTACTGTGAGTGGATGTCGGGGGTCAAGGATGACTGGGTGAACGGCATCCTCTTCCATTACTTCACAGTGGCGTAGACGTCCTCCTACCCGGATAAGTCCGGTAGTAGCATCAAGCTCTGGGGAAAGGGTTATCAATCTGCTCATGGATGATATAGGTTTCCTAGCTGTCAAACGACTCATATCATCAGGAAAGGACTCGGTTTGAGCTTGGCGGAGGACTGCATTTCGAACGTCCATCTTGATATCAGCACTGGAGGCATAGGCCGCCCCATGAAGCTCCTGTCCGCAAGCGTCCAGGCACTCTGCCAGCGTGTCATAGTGCTGCAGCTTAGATGAGGGTGCAGTCATGGTCACTAACCCAGAAAAGGATGAGGGTCTTAATTCGCAGCTTGGCTCTCCAGACGATAAAGCAGGCTGCTCAGGCCAACTATCAGGGAGTAATGCAAGGAATGTCGGCCCCTGGCGCCACCGGCTGCTGGTGGAGAGTTCCCGCAGAGGCTTGCCGCGAGTGATGTCGTCTGCTGGGTTGTCTGCAGATCTGACATAGCGCCAGACAGCGGATGCTGTCATCTCCTGGATGTTTGCTACTCTCGTTCCCACAAACACCTTGTAACGACATGAGCGAGATGTCAGCCACGTGAGCACAGTGGTCGAGTCAGACCAAAGTGTAGTGGAGCGAATGGGAATGGTGAGCTCTGCGGTTATAAGCTGGGATAGTTGCGCTCCGCTAAGGGCGGCACATAACTCTAGACGTGGTATGGATTGTTGCTTGCGTGGTGCAACGCGTGACCTAGCGGCAATGAAGGCCACTTCGACTTGGCCCTCGTTATACTCTGTTCGCAGGTAGGCCACAGAGCCATACGCCTGCTCAGAGGCGTCGCAGAATACGTGGATATCATAGTTGCAAGGTTGATGGGCTTCTTGTGGGTGAGAGTAGCACCTGGGGAGAGATACCTCCTCTAATCCAGTTAGCTCCTGTTCCCATTCCTGCCATAATACGAGCAGGTCCTTTGGCAACTGTGGATCGTCCCAGTCACGCCTTTTGTCCCACAGGCGCTGTACCAGAATCTTAGCCCGAGTGGTGTAAGGGATAAGATAGCCAAGAGGATCATATTGGCTTGCTAGTACTCGGTAAATCTGACGCATAGTTACTGGGGAGGAGCGTTTGGCTCGATGCTTATAACGGAGTGTATCGGACTGACAGTGCCACTGCAGTCCGAGTGTGGACTCATGTGCATTTTGTTGTCCTTGACTGAGCCAGAGGTCACAGGTATTGGATCTGGATTCAGTGGGGAGGTGAGTAATCACTGATGGACAATTACTGGCCCATTGTCGAAGCTCAAAGCCTCCAGTAACCAGAAGTGCTCGCAGATGATCAACTAGGTCTTTAGCCTCTTGGGGGGAGGGGAGACTGTGCAGGCAATTGTCAACATAAAAGGATCTCTCAATTACCTCCCTGCATTGGTCTCCCAGCTGACTGTGATCCATCACGTGTCTCTGCAGGGCATATGTGGCACAGCAAGGACTGCACGTGGTGCCAAAGGGAAGCACCTGCCACTGGTACACATCAGGGGGCCTTTCAGTCATCAGATCTCGCCACAGAAAACGGAGCAAGGGCATGTCACAGGGAAGCAACCTCACCTGGTGAAACATACCACGGATATCACTGCTTACTGCGACAGGGTGCTCTCGGAAGCGGAGCAGTACTGCTAGCAGTGATGGACCTAGTGTAGGTCCTGGAAGAAGGAACTCATTAAGGCTGTGGCCTTCAAACCGGAAGGAACAGTTATAGACGACCCGGTTCTTGCTATTGTGCTGCACCATATGGTGGGGAATGTACCATGACTCGGTAGCGCTATCCACCTCGCTTGCTCTCAGCTTGGCCACATAACCTGCCCTTTCTAATCTGACAATCTCGGCTTGGTAGGCAGCCGCCTGCTCTGGGTTCTTAAGGAGTCTCTTCTCGACGCCCCTGAGGTGAGGTAGAACGGCTTCCTTGGGCATAGTCAGGGGTGGCATACTCTGAGTCCGAAGAAGCGGTGTGGCGTACCGCATCGTACCGTCTACTTCCACTTGCACAGTCTGGTCCTGCAGAAGCCTGATGGCTTCCTGATCTAATTTGGATCGTGTCACTACCTTCTCACTGCGGTAAGGAATCATGTCCATCTCCCATAATCTCTCAACATGAGCAAACAAGTCCGCGTTGTGGACAGCGGATGTGAAGAAACACTGTTGTGTGCTGATCTCACGACGAACCTCATGAGAAGGACCTTGAAGGGTCCATCCGAGGCGGGTTTTAACCGCTGCCGGACCTCCTGGTGGGCCTAATCGGACTGGTTCCACTGGCGTGATGAGATGTGGACAATCTGATCCGATCAGCAACACGGGCTGCACGCTATCCATCGGCTGCAATGGAAGACCAGCTAGATGTCTATATCTCTGCTGTAGGGAAGCCACCGGATAGGTATGTTCGGCGAGGCCTAGTCTCTCAGCTGTAAATGCACGCTGGATTAGGTATTTCTTGTGAGGTTGAGACACGGGTGATACTGTGAAGGAGACAGCCGCCCCATGAAGCACCTGCTGTTCCTGCCTCACTGTGCGCAAGATCAGGTCTTCTGGCTGGCCCTTTAGATTCAGCTGCTTAGCCGCAGCATAGAGGAGGATCGTCCTCTCGGATCCATCATCCAACACTGCGTATGTTTCCATGGATGCATTTTCATTTGCAAGGATCACTTTACTAACTTTCAAGAGGACTCTGCGACTACCAACAGCACGGTCCGCATACAAAATGTCTTTTGTCGTACTCACAAGACATGAATTCTCCTTAGGTTCCGTCTCTGCACTGGTAATCCCCACTCGCTCATTCAGGTCATGTAATATGAATAGGTGTTTCCTGTTACAAGTCTTGCAGAGAGCCTTCAGTGTGCATCTGGATGCATGATGATTACGGCCACACCGCCAGCACCTGTTATTCTTGCGGATCCATACCTCTTTCTGTTCTTTAGTCAGCTCCTTGAAGTTGGGGCATCCATTAAGGAAGTGACTAGCATTGTCACAATAAGGACAGTAGGTGCGGGACTTCTCTCGGTTCTTGAACAGGTTAGACTTGGGCTCTGGCGCGAGTGTTCTACATTCGCTGACAGCAGTGGGCTCCTCAGCACCCAACAGGATGCTCGTAGATCTGTCGGTGGGCTTGGTATCGTGACGGCCTTCCCTTCTCCTGATGGGTACGGTTGGGGCATACATGACTAATTTCGCAGTGTCATCTTGGACCTGAAGCTCGTATTCTAACCAGTTTGCAAAGTCGAGAAGGGTAGGGACTGTGATTCTGTACGGGTGAATGTATCTCTTAAAGCTGATCTGGAGTTCGTGAGGAAGCTTACTTTGGAGTCTGGACACATGTGAACCGCATTCTAATTCCGCTGTTCCTTCTGAACCCAACTGCTCCAACATACTCACTAATGAGCGCACTCGCAGGGCAAAGAGCTTAAATGCTTTCACATCACCTGGCTTAAGATTGGGGCCTTCCAGAACTTCCGCGATGCTTCGCAGGACCAGCTTGTGTGGCTGACCATACATCTTCGTGAGAGCGTGCATCGTTTCTGTATAGGGTCTCCCTGAGTTACAGTAGGAGTCTGCCACTAACAATGCCTCTTCTAGCTTTAGATGATCAGTCAGAATCTGATACTTGAAACGCTCACTTGCATCTGCTGGCAGAAGATTATCTAGTGCCATCCGTAGTCTGGAAAACTGCCTGGGGTCGGCTGCTGTCAGGCTGGGAATAGTTGGCTTAGGTCCTCGATATAACTGCTCTTGAGCACGCGGCACCTCCCTTCTAGGTGTCATCTGAGAATGTGAGGGTAGGCTGACATCTCCCTCCCCCGGGGGCTGACCCTTTCGAGTACCAGTCGTCACATTGCCGTACTGTCGTGCTCCTTCAGACTGAGCTGTGTAGGTATATGGCCGCTGATGGACTGTGTAATGACTCTCATCATCATGTGGAGACCTTGGAGAAGGTGTAAGGTCCTCCATCAGTGTCAATGTGTCACACTGAGTGAACTGTGGTGGAGGAACTTCGTCAGCGTACGCTGCCGAATCTCTCCGACTACTGACGGATGGTGGTACATGAGTGCGAGGGGCTGGTACTGGTGTCGCTGTGCGACGAGGGGTCTCCAATCTAGTGCTGAATTGCTGGATTTCCCGTTTCAGCCAGGCGTTCTCTGCCTTAATCCCTCGCAGCGTAGACAGGATCTCTGGTAGAATGCGGCTGCGAAGCTCATCGTTATCCCTCTTCATTTCGAACCACATAGACTTTATATCAGACAACTGTTGAGTTCGAAGTAAGTACTCTCCGGGCTCTGGTGACACATCTAATGGCCCTGGCCATGCATCTCGGATGGCTAGCTCGTCGGTGTACGAGAGCTGACTCCGCGGGGATGACGATCTTGAGACATTCTCTGATATGGGTGCAGCTGCTTCCATTCTAGCTTCATTCGGAGGTATAACTGATGGCACTCTCCTCACCGAGTCAGTTCCTCTAACTTGATAATCTGTAAGATATGTAGGCGGCCTTATTTGTCGTCTGGGTCGGACAACAGGAGGATCTGACTCATGATGGGACGTCATCTCTCTACTGTGATTCACAATCCGGCTCGAAGGACCACTTGAAATGGGGGGTTCGTTGGATAACAACTTTAGTTGTGAAACGCAGTAGGCAGTCGGTTAGAACTGAGTGAGATGGTTTCTTAATTGAAGAGAAGCACTCAATGGGTTGAAAGAGATCTTATTTACTGAAGACTTTTCAGGGTTACATGCGTGTGGTTTCTGAATGAATTAAACAAGAAAAATAGACTTAAATATGAATACAACAGTGCCAAGTAAACAACACAACATAACACTATGTTCCTATATAACATAGGCGCTTATACTCTAAGTGACCACCAGAGGGCAGTATCGGCACATAAGTGCGGCATAGCGGCCGATAAACACGGCTGTACTACCGGCAATAACAGTCATGGCATATCGCTCAACACTAACAAGAAATAAAAGCGATAACTTACTTCCTATATACGCACACTGTAACCCAGTATAAACATCAACTTCACACATTAACTGAAATAACTAAAGGGAAGCTGCTGAACTCTCCATGTTCTCATATGCACTGCATCTCTCTTCCTGCCTGCCATCTAGCTCCGCCTCCTCATGACATGGCAGCCATGCGGCAACTCTGATTGGGCAGGATCTGCTAAGTCTTAAAGGGAACCGGGCCTTTTGTACAATAGGACACAATAATTTACATTTAAATTTAATTAAGAAACCCTTAGTATTATATAGGCTTGTAATCTGTAAAAAATAAATAAATAATACGTTATATATTTAATGGCATCAGTTTTTGTTGCAGCAGCGACAGGTATCCGAGGTGCCGCTACCAGGGTAACGCAAGGAGGAAGTGACGTTGCATTGTGTTCTGAATGGTGGAATTTTGTAGAGTGAAGTTTCCTTATCAGACATTTCCTGCGCAGGGAGTAGAGTGTAGTAATTTCAATGTATATGAACTTCATTCTCCCTGATTAGTAGTAGCGTTTCTTAAATAGACCGTTAATGGACAGTTCAGAAGACAACGAGTGATTTATTTATCACCCTAAAAGTGGGTGATATGGAGGGTCGGAACAATGTTTGATTTTCCGATTCAGAGTCCCGTGGGATTAGTTATTTATTGTTAGTTAGTTATTGTTCATATCAGCGAAGGCGAGGAAACACATTTCACAAAACAGTAATTGTTTCTGTTTTAGGATCCGACATATTGGCCACAGATTCCGTGCTTCAATTTTCTTTTTGCAAATAATCACCTGCGTGATATTTGCATTAAGACATTATGTGGACAGTTCTGAATACGCCTTGTGATTGTGATATTGTGTCCTACTCCGTCTTCTAAACTGTCCAACAGTAGGCTGTTTACAAACCAGTACTACCATTCAGGGAGAATGAAGCGAAAAGTCCGTCTACACTGAAATGACTTCCTTTTACACTGAAACGCCTTCCGGTTACACTGAGTTATACTCATAGGTGAATGTGCGTGAAGAGTTTGTATGTATGTGTGTGTGAGTGCGCTATGTATGTATGTATGAGTGCGCAAAGTAGCCTATGTATGTGTGTGTGAGTGCGCAAAGTATGCATGTATGTGTGTGTATGAGGCGCCGTATAGGGCTTAAATCAAACTTCACTCATGCACACACATATGAAACACTCACACATACATATATACTACTAACTGCTCACACAACTACATATGAAATGCGCACTCACACACACATACATACTACTAACTGCTCACACAACTACATATGAAATGCGCACTCACACATACATACATACTACTAACTGCTCACACAACTACATATGAAATGCGCACTCACACATACATACATACTACTAACTGCTCACACAACTACATATGAAATGCGCACTCACACATACATACATACTACTAACTGCTCACACAACTACATATGAAATGCGCACTCACACATACATACATACTACTAACTGCTCACACAACTACATATGAAATGCGCACTCACACACACATACATACTACTAACTGCTCACACAACTACATATGAAATGCGCACTCACACACACATACATACTCTCCGCGCGCGCACATACATTCATACTTTCAGCGCGCGCACATACATATCCTCCATCATTTTAATTTAATTAAGAAGCCCTTAGTATTATATAGGCTAGTAATCTGTAAAAATAAATACATAAATAATACGTTATATATTTTTAATGGTATCAGTTTTTGTTTCAATAAATGTTCTATATTTAATGCCCGTAGCGTCAAATTTCCACAGCAGCAGCGACAGGTATCCGAGGTGCTTGTGTTACCATGGTAACGCTAGGAGGAAGTGATGTTGCATGGTGTTCTGAATGGTGGAATTTTGTAGAGGGAAGTTCCCTTATCAGACATTTCCTGCGCAGGGAGTAGGGTGTAGTAATTTCAATGTATATGAACTTCTTTCTCCCTGATTAGTAGTAGCGTTTCTTAAATAGACCGTTAATGGACAGTTTAGAAGACAACGAGTGATTTATTTATCACAACAAAAGTGGGTGATATGGAGGGTCGGAACAATGTTTGAATTTCCAATTCAGAGTCTCGTGGGATTCCGATGAGTTAGTTATTCCTCGCGAAGGCGAGGAAACACATTTCACAAAACAGTCATTTATATTAGCCACAGATTCCGTGCTTCAATTTTCTTTTTGCAAATCATCACCTGCGTTTTCTGCCACTGCAATATTGAGTCATTATGTGGACAGTTCTAAATAAGCCTTGTGATTGAGCAGTGATGATCATTATACTGTCCTACTCCGTCTTCTAAACTGTCCAACAACAGGCTGTTTACAAACCAGTACTACCATTCAGGGAGAATGAAGCGAAAAGACCGTCTACACTGAAATGACTTCCTTTTACACTGAAATGCCTTCCGGTTACACTGAAACGCCTTCCGGTTACACTGAAACGCCTTCCGGTTACACTGAAATGCCTTCCGGTTACACTGAGAATCTCATATGTGTATGTGCATGCACGGAGAGTATATATGTGTGTGTGAGTGCGCAAAGTATGTATGTGTGTGTGAGTGTGCAAAGTATGTATGTATGTGCGCGCGCTGAAAGTATGTATGTATGTGCGCGCGCGGAGAGTATGTATGTGTGTGTGAGTGCGCATTTCATATGTAGTTGTGTGAGCAGTTAGTAGTACAGTATGTATGTGTGTGTGAGTGCGCATTTCATATGTAGTTGTGTGAGCAGTTAGTAGTATGTATGTGTGTGTGAGTGCGCATTTCATATGTAGTTGTGTGAGCAGTTAGTAGTATGTATGTGTGTGTGAGTGCGCATTTCATATGTAGTTGTGTGAGCAGTTAGTAGTATATATGTGTGTGTGAGCGCATTTCATATGTAGTTGTGTGAGCAGTTAGTAGTATGTATGTGTGTGTGAGTGTTTCATATGTGTGTGCATGAGTGAAGTTTGATTTAAGCCCTATACGGCGCCTCATATGTGTGAGTGCGCGGAGAGCATGTATTTGTGTGTGAGTGCGCATTTCATATGTAGTTGTTTGACCAGTTAGTAGTATATATGTATGTGTGAGTGTTTCATATATGTGTATGCTAGTGTTTCATATGCGTGTGCATGAGTGAAGTTTGATTTAAGCCCTATACGGCGCCTCATAGCTCTGGATAGACATTCGCTTAGATCATAGAGGAAAACTTTTAAGACTACTAATTCCAGTCTCTCATTTGAAGCTTGGGTGCATAGTATTATTAGTAGTATCATTGGTTTGAGATTATATTGGAAGCTTAGCTTCTCATAAAACGTCATTAAAACGAAGCAATAAAATATTTACAAAAGTGTCTATATTATTCACCACTCTTGGTGGAATTCAATATTTTAATGAATCAAAAGATCAAACATCTCACTGTAATATCAAGCTGTTCTTTCATTTTAAACTGTTGGCTGACTGCACAGCCTGCATGAAAATATCCTTTTTAACCCCAACACAGCACTTACGGTATACACTCTGAGAAAACATGGATCTCTTAGACCCTCTTCAAATATAGTGTGTCTTAATGGGGTGAAAAAAATTAACACTCAGCAAGCAATGGGTTTTGGCAGGTGGAAAAAAAAATTGCAGAGTAAGCTCTTTAATTGTTCTACCAATGTAAAAATTGAAAGACCTGTTAAATGAGAGATACCTTAAAACCAACTGCTAGTCACTATGTATAATGGTAATGAATGTGGTTCACATCAGGAACATGTACAGTAAGTGTTGGTCAGAATTGCCTAAAACTGCAGACCCAGTTAGTTAAAAACTTTGTAATTAGTAAATATTGTAAATAAACTAACTTATTTATAGTACTTTAAGTGTGTTGATTAATTCAATTCAATTAGATTTTTATTTATATAGCGCTTTTAACAATGGTCATTGTCTCAAAGCAGCTTCACAAAAATGAAAAGTTTTTTAGAAAAGAAAATATTTGGAAGTGTGTATGTGTGAGAAAAATGTGTATAGGTAATAATGAGATGAATGAAATGTCTCTGAGGGTGACGGCGACGGTGGCAAGGAAAAACTCCCTGAAATGGCAATAGGAAGAAACCTTGAGAGGAACCAGACTCAACAGGGAACCCATCCTCATTTGGGTGATAACAGATAGAAATGATATGACATCATGTGTGTTGTGCAGGTGAAAGTTCAATATGACAGAAATTCTTTAAATTGACATAAGTCCAGTTCAGCATAGGGATGAGTCAGTAGGTGCAAAGGGCAGATCACTGGAAAGGAAAGGTGCAAAGGGTCTGGATCACTGGAAGCACAGGAGCAGCATGTGTAGCTCCAACCATCATAAAGCAGAATCCAGCTGGAACTGGTCCTTCTCTGGATGCCTCAGGAACCTCGCAGAAACTGCCTTTGTCTACTGAAGCTGGCACAATCTCCCAATGCCTCGGGATGGGTAGAAAAATACAGAAGAGATGGAGAGAATTAGCTTGTTGCCATTCAGGATAGGTGTACTGGAGTATGAGATGATGGGATGAGTTACGTGTATGCCAGATTAAAAAGATGCGTCTTGAGTCTACTTTTGAACTGGGAAACCGTGTCTGCTCCCCGAACACTGTCTGGAAGGGTATTCCAAAGCTTTGGAGCTAAATATGAAAATGCCCTACCCCTTTTGTAGATTTTGAAATTCTGGGAACTACAGTACCAGAAGTCCGGAGTTTTGTGATCTTAAGGTGCGTGGTGGATTGTAGCGTATCAGAAGACTGGTTAGGTATGTGGGGGCTAAACCATTTAAGGCCTTGTATATGTAAGTAATACTATTTTGTAATTTATTCTAGTCTGAACTGAAGCAGGGATGCATTTTGGACTAACTGAAGCTTGTTTATTGAGGATGCAGGACAACTACCTAGTAATGCATTACAATAGTCCAGTCTGGAGGTCATGAAAGCACGAACTAGCTTTTCTGCATCAGGTACTGATAAGATGCTCCTGAGTTTGGCAATATTTCTAAGATGGAAAAAGGCTGTTTTTGTAATATTTGAAATGTGATTTTCAAATGACAAGTTACTGTCTAATATTTCGCCCAGGTCTTTTACTGTGGAGCTGGTAGTAACAGTACATCCTTCTAAAGCAGGCTGAATTGTGAAAGCTGTTGTGTGCTGGTTTTGGGGCCGATAAGTAATATCTCCGTCTTATCTGAATTTAGTAAAAGAAAGTTATTGGTCATCCAATCTTTTATGTCATGGACACACTCAGTTAACCTAGACAACTTACTGTAGGTATTCGTCTGGTTTTGTTGAGATATATAATTGAGTATCATCGGCATAACAATGGAAACTAATCCCATGTCTTCTAATGATGTTACCCAAGAGAAGCATGTATATTGAGAACAGCAGAGGTCCTAAAACTGACCTTTGTGTGACCCCATATTTCACTGGCATTACACCAGACGGTTCTCCATTCAGATCTACAAAATGGTATCGTTCAGACAGGTATGATCTAAACCATTTTAATGCCTGTCCCTGAATACCTACAGTATGTGATTTTGTAAGCGATCTATGAGAATATTATTATCTACAGTGTCGAATGCAGCACTAAGATCAAGTAAGACTAGTATTGAGATGCAGCCTAGGTCCGAAGCTAAAAACAAGTCATTTGCAATCTTAACTAGTGCAGTTTCTGTACTATAATGGGGCCTGAAACCTGACTGAAATTCTTCAAGGATGTTGTTTTCCTGAAAGAATGTGCATATTTGAGCTGATACTACCTTTTCTAATATTTTTGATATGAGCGGAAGGTTTGTAATCGGTCTGTAATTTGTTATTTCATTCGCGTCCAAATTAGATTTTTTAAGAAGCGGCTTAATAACTGCCAACTTGAAAGGTTTAGGGACGTGACCTAGATATAATGAAGAAATAATAATGCTTAGAAGTGGCTCTCCAACCGTAAGCATCACTTCCTTTAAAAATCTGGTTGGGATTGGGTTTAACAGGCGCGTTGTTGATTTAGCTGAGGTAATAAGTTTATATAGCTCTTCCTGTCCTATACCTGTAAAGCACTGAAAATCTACTGTAAATGTGAAGCTATAGGCTGAACTGGATCGTGAGATACTATTAGAGGTTGAACCTCCGTTATTTTCTTCCTGATACTATTGATTTTTTCATTAAAGAAGTCCAAAAGTCTTCACTTCTAAACTGTGATGGGATACTCTCTGTGGGCATCTTACTGTAGGTTTTATTAGGCGAGCCACTGTACTAAATAAGAACCTAGGATTGTTTTGGTTTCTTGCTACTGTATCAGTTGGCCAAGATGCTCGGTCCTAGCAGTTTTTAGAGCCTGTCTATAGCTGCACATACTGTCTTTATACGCAATTCGAAAAACTTCAAATTTAGTTTTCCTCCATTTTCGCTCGAGGTTACGGGTTGCTCTCTTTAGGGCGCGAGTTTGACTGTTGTACGACGGTGCAAGTGTTTTATCTGACCTTTTTTAATCTGATGGGAGCAACAGTGTCTAATGTACTGGTAAAAATAGTGCCCATGCTGCTAGTCACTTCATCTAGATCGTCTGCATTTAGGGGTCTAATAAGAAATTGGGACAGATCCGGCAGATTACTTGTGAATCTGTCTTTAGTAGTTGGATTCATATTTCTAACAAATTGATAACGTGGGGAGACACAGCTAATCTGTTCTATGGGTAGAGTATATGTCAGGAGGTGATGATCTGTGATATCGTCACTTTGAGTTAAGATCTCTATATTAGAGACATCTACCGCATACCATGGGATATAATTAAATCTAGCGTATGATTAAAGCGGTGAGTTGCTCCAATTATATTTTGTTTAACCCCAAAAGAATTTAGTAGATATATAAATGCGAGTGCTATAGCGTCATTAGCATCATCTACATGAATGTAAAAGTCTCCTACTATCAACACTTTGTCAGAGTTAACTACTGTAATAGGTCTGATAGCAGATGTCCAAATTCTTTAAGAAAATCGACATATGGCCTCTGTGGTCTATACACGGTGGGCAGGGTAAAATATAGCAAGGGTTTATTACATATTTCATTGAGGGCAACATTAATGATAAGCACTTTGAGTTAAACCTGGGCCTTATTTTCTGAGTAACAGTGAGTATATTATTGTAGACAGTGGCGACACCACCACCACGACCAGTTAGACGGGGCTCGTGCTTATATAAATATCCTGACAGAGTAGACTCATTCAGACCAATATATTCATTTGGATTACAGGACTAGATAGCTTAGCTAAGCTTAGATAAGCGCTTAGCTGTTTTTTGTTTATAAAATTGTAGTATTTGGATGCTCATACATACTATATAGAGAAAGGATAAATATTAAATAAGGAGTTATAACTTATTCCATCATACGTAGTGAGTCTTAGTGTGAGGCAAATACAACCTCAGATGAATAACATTTATCTTTTTTTCCCTGTGTCATTAGTTATTTGGCAAAATTTTACTCAATAAATTTGTTTTCTTTATGACTTCATCAGTCTCTCACATGTTGTGGGGAAATTTTGTCCCATTCTACTTCACACCATTGCTTCATTTCATTGGGGTTTTTGAGCATTATGCGCATCTTCTGCCATAGCATTTCAATTAGATTGAGGTATGGACTTATTATTAATTAAGCCATTCCAAAACCTTAATTTCTTTTACAGACATTCTGATGCATTTTTGCATCCTAATTTCACCCAAGCTTAGCTATCATATAGATGGCTTTACACTTGCCTCTTAAACACCAGAAGTCTTGATGTTTGTTCAGACGCAATTTTGTTAGCTACTGTCATGCTTCCATGCTCTTTTTAGGCAGAAATACCTTTCTCCTGGCAATCCTTTCAAACAACCCATACTTGTTCTGCCTTCTTATAATTGTCCTGCCATGGACTTTAACATTTAACATCCTGTAGCACTTGTATTTGTCTAAGTCCTACATGGTCTGACCTTGGGGTAAATGTGCTCTGGGAAGATTGGCAGCCATCTTGAATGCTGTCCACTTGTGAATAATCTTTTTCACAATAGAACAATAAATTCCAAATTGTCTTGAAATGGTTTTATAACCCTTTCCAGATTGATGTGCAGCTTATCTAAGGCCATTGCTTATGTCTGTTCCTCTTGGAATTTTGTTAACACACACCTGAATGCTCCAGACCAGCAGACTGCCAAAACATCTACTTTTATAAAGGTCTGCAGACCTGTTGATGATCAATTAATTAAGGGCAGGTGATATGCATCCTGTGGAAGCAGGAAGGAAATATTTAGTTTTTTGTCTTTTTTTTTTTTTTTTGCATTTTTAGTAAATAAATTCCAAAGTGAAAAAGCTATACGTTGTTGTTTATCTAAAGTCATATTTGCCTCATATTAGGACTACAGTCACAAAAACACAGAATTAAAAGAGGGGGTACTGTATACATACATGTACAGTATGTATACAGTATTTGCAGATTTGGCCACTTTTCTCCATTGTATATACACTATATGGAAAAAAGTGTTTGGCCAAATCTGTAATGTCATTGTATCCAAATACATAAACTTCAATATGGAGTTGGTCACCCTTTTGCAACTGTAACAGCTTCCACTCTTCTTGGAAGACTTTCCACAAGATTTTTGAGTGTTTCAGTGGGAATTTGTGCCCACTGATTCTGTAGCGCATTTATAAGGTCAGGCACTCATATTTGGATGAAAAGTCCTGGCTTACAATCTAAGTACCAGATAATCTTTTTTGAAAAGCTTATATATATTACGTTTACAGTAAAGTTTCAATTTACAATTCAATAAATACATCAGTGAACAAGCTACCAAGCAGCGCCCTAAAAGTAACAGCCTTGTTTCACTCATAGTCCTGAGAAGAATAATGATGTTTTAAAGGATTTCTGACATATTAATTTTTTTCCATCTTTTCCAAGCTTTCTTGACATCATTCAAATAAAATGTGATATCTGATATGTGAAAACTCTTTGAAAAGGTATAGAAAGTAGTTTCTGTCATAGTCTAAAGATAGGCTACATGGCTTTCTTTTTCTCCTTGTTTCACTGAAACTGTTTAATGAGATTTGGGACAGCATTCAGTATTTCGTTATGGAGCATGGTTGAGTAGTAGCATTTTGAACCTCACATTAGTTCAAAATGTGAACCTCACATTAGTTCCCAAATCTTCATTCTGTCAGGTTTTTTTTTACATTTCCATGTACTGGCCAAAAACATGAAAGCCATGCTAAATTACTAACGACTATATGAATTGTGTATGAATGCATAAATGTGAATGGCATCCCATGTAGGGTGAATTTATCCTTCTCGGTTCAAGAGATCCAAAGATGTCCACTGACCTAGTTAAAGTAAATGAATGTTAGGTAAGTTTGGACACATACTGTACTGTCTTTACAGTATGCACAGGCACATTACATGTTTAAAATAACAATAATTTTTTAAATTTATCATCGCCATAATATTGTATGAAGAGAGTATTCAGGTAAAATAGACTATAATTAAAATGTTTGCCTAAATAACATTTGAAATAAAATTTTTCACAGCAACAACAATACCTTTCCAAATATTTATTTTACGATATTTATTTACATAATCAAATATAAACCAGTATGAGCAGTGCCTGTCCCAAGCCCGGATAAAATGGGAGGGTTGTGTCAGGAAGGGCATCCGGCGTAAAACCTGTGCCAAGTTGTCGTGCGGACTGGATATTCCAAGCCTCCTGGGATAGGCTCCAAGCCCCCGCGACCCTGAATACAGGATAAAGCTATATAGAAGATGAGTTAGTTAGTGTATATTACTATTTTTTAATCCTCTGTGGAGGCACTGTGTCTCAAAAGTTATCACTCGTACTGTACATCCAGGGTTGAAAGATACCGCAGGTTTGTGTGAGTGTGGAGTTTATTTATGTAATTTATTAATTTAAGTATGTACACTGTAAAAAGTAATAAGTTGACTTTACTTAGAAAAGCCATGGAAACTGATTGCCTCAAAATTCTCAAGCAAATTAGGTCATACTTTTTGAGTTGATACTACTTACCTCATCTTTGTAGAGTTAACTTGCGTATTTGTAGCGGTTACCATAAAACTTCAGTAGCGGTAACTAAATTTCAAAAGTTAAGCTAACTTACAGTTTCAAGTTGAGCTTTATAAGCAGAACTCAAACAAAACAGTTACTTTAACATGCCTGCTTGTTCATTTTACTAGAAGAATCTGTGGAAACTGATTGCCTTAAATTTCTCAAGCAAGGTGTACTCAAAGTTCTAAGTACACACCTAAGAATGTACTGGTGATCTATCTGAGTCTCGAATAACTACTGGACTCCATTTTACATCAAGTATTATAACATCAATTAACATCAACTATTATAGCTGAACCTAACACTTAACACTGTATAAATGCAGATCATTTCCTGCTATCTGTTTCACCCAGATGAGGATGGGTTCCCTGTCGAGTCTGGTTCCTCTCAAGGTTTCTTCCTATTACCGTCTCAGGGAGTTTTTCCTTGCCACTGTCGCCCTCGGGCTTGCTCGCCAGGGAATATCTGAACATTTTGATTCATACATATTCACATTCCATACAAACTTAAATAATTCTTTTGATTGTGTAAAGCTGTTTTGAGACAATGTCAATTGTTAAAAGCGCTATACAAATAAAACTGAATTGAATTGAATTGATCTAGGAATGCAAAGACACAGATTTGGCACGACACTAGAATCTTTATTTGCTCTATAAAACAAGATTAATACATTCTAAATACATACATTACTAAAGGCATGCCTGTCAACATGGGCTGCCAAAAACATAAAAAAAAAATTACAAAAAAAAACAAAAAAAAAAAAAAACACTGCACTTAAAATAAAGGACAATAAAATTCTTCTCTCTCTCTCTCTTTTTTTTAAAAACATCTTTACAAAGTGGTGAAAAGCAGAGTGTACGAACACTGAACAATTTGTACATTTAGAAAAGCTTTACAAAATACAGTTCTCTTCAAAATTGTCTTCTAATAAAACTCTTTTAAAACATTAAGTTGACTTTTTTTTTTTTTAAAAACATCCTTTTAAATAGGAAACTATTTCCTTTTCAACAACTGGAAAACACTATCAGTGTAGTATTGAACAATTTGCTTCAGAGTTCTCTTAATGAATTTTATTCACTCAAACTCAACTTAGTATTGAACCCGTAACTAACCACAGAAAAAAAAATTCACATCATGGCAATGACATTACTGCATCAAGCGATTTTTTTAGTGATTGAATTTTAGGTTTGAGTGACTTATGGCCAAGAGACAAAATCACTCTCTGAATGAAATCAAATGTGCTCCTCAGAGCTGCAGGATACTCTAAGTTTAGAGCATAAATCAGTCCAAAGAGCAGACACATTGCTTGTGGAAGATTTTCCACGTTATCCACAACCATGGTACCTTCCAAAATGATAGCTGTTTTTGTGGCATCAAGATGCAGGGAGTAGGGTAGTGTTGCGGTTGCAGAATGCTCGGGAATCACCGTCAGAATTCCAATTGTAATGTCGGACATGTCTTCATTGTCGTCACAATCCTAAAAACAGGGCAAATAGCAATAATGCGGTCAAAGTAAGCCACACAAGATCTTTAAGAGCAGATACACATTAAAACGTGAAACTAAATTAATAACACCATAATATGTTTAAATATACAGGCCTTTTCAATCAGGACATCAGTGGATACAGGAAAGAATACAGACTTTCAAACCACTGAATGAAAAGATGATAAATCAAAAAGGCCAACTATATACAGTAAATTAAGACCTATTCTAAAACCAATCATTTGATATTCAAAAAAATTATCAAAAAATAAAGATTATGGAGAAGAATTGATTGATTTAAAATAAATACATAAATAAATCACCTATAAACGTCAAACAAATCTATTTTTCCCGTCTTTCAATCTAATCTGCTTTCTATATTTTATATTTATTTTACTGTACTTTCTTACCTTTTCTACTTACAATCTCTTGCGTCCTTTATTCTTCCTACCCACCTAAATATCCTGTCTATTGTCCTTCTTACTATTATATAATGTCTTCTTACGGTCTGTGTTTCTTAATTTATCTTAACTTTTTCTCTACCCCAGTTTCCTGACTGCTCAGATCTCAAAACTGTTTAAAGAACAATTTGAATGTTAAATAAGAAATCACAGACAAAACTACTTACAAAACATGTTTTGTAAAAATCTGTGGGGTCCTCCCCGAGAAGGAATGGTAGTCCATGAAGAACGGCGGTTCGTCTCGCGTTGATGTTGGATTTCTGCAAAGTTATGATGAAAAATTTCTACTTAATAGAGCTCATGACACAAAACAGAGCAAAGAACAACAGCAAAAGAAACAGTTGTTTTAATATATATATTTTGTGTGTCTGAGGAGCTTACATCATTTTCAATCTGGTGCAGAATCTTCTTAAGTTTTGCGCCAATGTCTCCACCTTTAGTCCTGAAGATATCGATGAAACGTTGAGTGAATTTGTCCAGATCTTGAAAGAATTCTGATTCCAAGTTTTTGCCAGATATGCAACTAAACTCCGTAAGAATCTTAAAAAAAAAAAAAAAAAAAAAAAAAAAACATTTGTGACAAACTGACATTAAGCAATCACTTTTCACTGATATGTGCAAGTATAAATATAAATCTAAAAAGTGGTTAAAGGGATAATTTATCCAAAAATGATAATTTACTTGCCCTCAGGTAGTTCCAAAAGTATATAAATGTCTTAGCTCTGCTGAACACAAAACATGATGTTTGCTACAGTAGTAACAAAACAGATCTCATCCTCCATTTACTACCATAGTAGGAAGTAAATAGGGGATGAGATCTGTTTGGTTACTGAAATTCTTACAAATATCTTCTTTTGTGTTTGGCAGAACAAAGGCATTTATACAGGTTTGGAACTACCCAAGTAAATGAATTAAAATTTTTGGGTGAACTATTTCTTTAATGATCATAAAACCAATGCAGACAAGAATATTTACTCACCTGACTCTGTGTGAAAAGGGCTGGCCACCTTTCCACTGTATTCTTCACTGCAGGCTCCTTTTCGATCAGTTCGTTTCTACGCAAGGCAAATGTAGAATTCATGTTCTGGGCTATCAGTGCAGAATTAACACGACGTTTCTTCATGTCTTCCACCATCTCCTTCCTTTTGGACTCCATGCTGGCTTCATCTTCACCACTGGGGAAGTTTGGTAAAAAATTTATTTCAAACCTCTTGGGTCTTTTGATGTTTCTCTGAGGCTGCTGTCCTCTTCTTTTCCCACCATTTATGGATACCTCCAAACATCCAGCTCGACGCAGTTTTGAGCGGTAGTTACCCATTTTCCATCTAAGGCTATCATACCATCCATTCCACCCCTTAGATGAGCCAGGCTGGGTAAGGCAGGGATGTTTTTTAATCAAAGCAGCAGCAACAGCCTCAAAATCTTCCTTATCTGGGTAAGCTTTGTAACTGTATATTGTCTCTGAGAGTTTATCAAGAATCTCATGCTTAAGCTCTCCTGAGACTTGTAGATATGTTTGATCTCGCATGTACTGTAGATTTCCCTGACGTAATCTGTATTCAACGTCAACAGGAAAAGTAGGGATCTCAAAAGTTTCTGGCCATGCAGTCCGTAGACAATGAAGTGAATGATCATCAGAAGCCACAGACAAGACTTCAGTGTCAGCTGTGCTAGGGGTTGGTGTTGTCACAAGAGAAACAATCTTCAGTGTGGGCTTATCTGGCAAGTCAGCAATGTCGGTAAGATTCACAAGAGAATTGTTGAAGTCTGGATCTTCATACTGAAGTGTGAACTTGTACTGAAGTCCCAGCTTTTCTTCAAGTTGCTCCATCAGGGAATCAACTGTCTGTGGTTTCAAGGGAAGTACGATTTTTCTGATGTTGTTTTCACAAATTATAACTCTGAGTACAGTCCTTGTCTCCATATTTGATCTCTCTACAAAGATTAAAGAATCGAGTTAGTTTTCGTAAATTAAAGTGATAGCTTTAACAGAACAATTTTTTTAAATAAATTGCATCATTCTAAATCAATCCTCTAAATCAAAAAATAATTTGAAAAGTTTGACTCATCCTTGTTTAAATGTACTTTAAAAAGTACACAATCATTAATAATTTCATGTAACTTGTGCCATACAGTCCGAGCATTTAAGGCAAATAAATGGGTTTGTTGAGAAATCAACTTCAATATATAATCCATTTCACTGGAACAAACCTTCACACAATAGAATTTAACTGCTGTTCCATTTGATGCATGCAGGATGTAACAATAATAAAAATAAAAAAAAGAATTACATTTCAGTTTGTTTCTCAAGAAACCCATTGATAAACTATTCAAACAACTGTACTTGAATGAAATTATATAGTGCTTTTGTGTCCTCCTGAAGCTTGAGAAGCAATGTCTGTTTTCCACGACTTTTCTCTCTAATGTATTTAGTCGTTTCCAAACATGAATGAGGGTAAATAACCAGGTTTGTAAACTCCCTTTAAACCTGAACTATCATTCATTCAGCATATGATATAATGTTTGAGTGTAGCATAGGTCCTGCCCCGAAGTTTATAGGCTGGCAAAGGAAATGGGTCATTCAGATCTGAAAGTTTGGTGATTGACAGTGATAGCACATGACTGCAAAGTTCAAAAGAACGGAGGTGCTCAATGTACCAACATGTCAGATCTTTACATACAAACAGAACATCACTGGTGATGACAAGAATTTTGAAAATCTGTCTGAAATCAGGCAGACCTGAACAAGTACCAACAGATAAAACCATATCTGGATTAGGGCTGCAACAACTAATCGATAAAATCGATAATTATCGATAATGAAATTCGTTGTCAACGAATGCCGTTATCGATTAGTTGGGCTGCTCACGTTATTGAGGCGCGCGACCACAAGATGCACAAATACACACACAGATACACACTAACACTAGCAATGGAGTTTACAGAAGCGTTTGCAGGAAAAAGCGCGCGCCCCAAGTCCTCCAAGGTATGGGAGCAATTTACATTAAAAGCCTCTTATCGGGTGTTAAAATCGACCGTTTTTCTGCCGGTCGTAGTGTCCGGTGAGCGCGGATGAAGTGCCGAGGGTTTTCTACACATACATGGGAGTCAGTGAGAGAGTTCACACGGGCTTCTGTGACGTCACCAAAGCCCGTGTGAACACTCTCACCGGCTGCGCGGTTATACGGGGTAATAAAAAAAATTAAAAAACCGTTGCATGCAGCTTTTTCTTTGCGTTCAAATACCAACGAACGCGAGGAAAACACTTCTAGTGCGTTTTCTTCACGTTCATTTTACACTTCGGAGGACCGAATATATCCCATCATCCTACAGGCTATACAGAGGGGAAAAGGGCAAAATAAACAGAGTGAATCCAGTAGCGGCGAGTTTTTTTTCTCCCTACGTCACCGTATTACGAGAATATCTAGTATTTATTTATTTTTTATTGAGACAAAAAAAAAAGAGGATAAAATACACGAGAGGATCGAAATAATGTATAAACCGTGAAAAGGATGTAGTAGACACTTCAATTAAAAATAATATCAATCTAGAAATCTATTCTTATTATTATTAAGTTGAATTAATTTAAGAGAATTTAAGTCATTCTTAACAACTGAATGTATTTTTGTATTTTTGTTTATATACACACACATACACACTGTAAACTTGCTATCTGAAATTATTGTTAAAAACAAAAATGTTGATTTACATAAAATAAGGTTTAAATGTCAAAATTAAAGATAATTAAACTATGTGGCTATTGCATTTTTTAAAGTTTACTTTTATACATAAATAATACCCTGATTTATGGTTTTATATAGTTAAGCAAAACATCAAATTAAAGCGTCTAGCTTTTATCCAATTTAATCGATATACATATAATGTATGTATGTATGTATGTACTGTATGTATGCATGTATGTATACAGATGGCAAGTTGACAGTGTTTTATTTATATATATAAATATAACAGTCAACTTGCCATCTGCAATTATTGTTAAAAACAAAACAAATGTTGGTATGGTTTTATATATAATTATAAGCAAAACATCAAATAAAAGAAGCGCTTAACGGTATCCGATTAATCGATTAATCGAAACAATAATCGGCCAACTAATCGATTATCAAAATAATCGTTAGTTGCAGCCCTAATCTGGATTATACTTGATACCATCAATGCTCACAGATGATGCTGTGAGGACAGTGTTCTGAACTGCATGTGTTTTTCTTAGGAATTCCTGAATGTTCTCAGGGAAAGTTGAAATCAAAGTACAAGTCATCTTCTCTGTCTCTATGGATGGCTTGAGAAAGGAGGGGGAGTCAATGTAGTAAGCCAGCAGCCTTTGATGGCGAAATGCTAAAGTTTGTGGAACATTTTTGAAGTTTTTGGTGTCACGGATTACCTGCTTGAAAAATTTGTGTTTTCCCTCAAATCGCATTGTCCACATATCTCTTAGTGGTCCATATACATTCTTATGAGTTGTGGATAGTGCTCAATGTAGTGGTGTTTAGGGCGCAATGTGAAATGAGGAAAGACTGTTAAAAGTAAATGTCTGTGTTCTGCAATCTTTGCATCAAGAAAATCAAGAGAATCCTCAGTGAACTTGAATGCCAATGTCATTTCTAAAATATCTTTCAGAAGCAAAACAATTTCCCATGTTTTATCATTTTCAGGGATATCAAGGCCCACCATGAGGGGCAGAAGTCTAACAAGTGCCCAATTCTCATGGGCATTACCCCCAATAGTACCTTTTGAGGCAAATGTGCCTGGGATGATCTGAGGCTGATCAACTTTGACAGAGAATTTGTAAGGAAACTGCTTGATAGCTTGATTCAGGGATTCAAGAGAGATTCATTTCCTTGAGACCAAATCATTAATGCACAAGGACATTTCAATAGGGATGACCCCCTCCATAAGGTTGTGCATTATGTCAGGTGGAAAACCACCAACTGTGTGAAAATGTTCTAACCTTTCACTTAATACACAGCCCCCTTTCACACCATACTTCTTTACCAAACTCTCATTGTGTAACACTTCAGCCACTTGCCTGTCATGCTCCTGCTTGGTTCTCAGTTCAAATGCTCCAGAACAGACCTCCTTCTCCTGGATTTCACTCTTCTTTGCTAAACAGAACCGACATGGGTGCTCAACATTGAAACTCTCCTGTAGTCCTGCGAAAGAATGTGCACCAAGATTATCAGATGAAACAAAAAGCACACTTCCTTTTACACTGTCTCCTAACTGTTCAATGTATACACCATGCTTTTCAAGGGTTTCAAGGTCCCGAACAAGTGGGCGCAATATTTCTGTGTAGCCATGCTGTTTAACTGCACTAGCTCTGCATAAAATTGCTAGCTGAATAGACTGAAGTGATGAACGATCTTTTGAAGGAAGGTTGGCTAGAACCCAATAGAGAGCAAACATTTTGTTTTTTTCGAGAAGTGCCAAGGGGATTGGCCAGCTCAAATTCATCAACATAAAGACCCAGGACAATTCTGAAGGTCTCAGTGTTGAAAAAGTTATTTTCTTGATAGTGAGTGCCATCTCTGTAAGTCTTAAATTCATTAACTGATCGATCATTGCAAAGAACCCTATTTAGAATGTCAGCCCGGTTTAGCATTTTCTGCAACATTTGTAGAACTGGCACATAAGAGACTGACTGTGAATCAATCTTGTATTCAACTGGCATGACAATCAGAAATTCACTCTGAAAATATGATGCTCTTCTGCTTATTGTGGAAAGAGGCTCACCATCTCTGGTCATCGTCAAAATTGGGTTACTGTCTTTTACTGCATTCACTATTTTTCTCACTAATGAATCACAGTCATTCAGTCCATGTTCACTGAGAATTTGCTGAACAGAATGGTAGACAAGGGGCTCTGAAAGAAGTAAAATTTGATTTATTTGTTGAATTATTTCCTGCACAGCCAAATCTGAAACATGCAAAATCGCCTGCATTTTGAGAAAGAGTGAGGCTAAATTATGCTCCAACTGATGATACAATTCAAAGTTTTCATTCTCGGTATCATTTTCCTCCAAATGTTCATCTACAGGATCAGTGGTCAGAGGCTGTTCTTCTTGCACATTATCTACACTGTGTGTAGTAACATACAAAAGAATGTCAGATTTCAACTGCCTCTGATCAAATGCTCCATGCTCTCTACATTTATGGGAATTAAATGTAAAGTAGACATTGCTCTCAAAATTGCAGTTGTTGTATGGACACTGCACAGTTTCATGATTTTTGAGATGCTGCCGCAAATGAGAAAATAAAATAGACTCTGTGCAGGGCTCCTCAAAACTGCAAAGTGGGCAGTGAAATATCAGAAGGATGTTATCACATGGACTGGATTGGCCGCAATGTGCCTGATATGAATGATTTTTTGTTAAGTGCACCCTTAGTGCATTAAATGATTTGAATGAGCACAGACAGTCTGTGTAGAGACATGGAATTGGAGTACTTCTAGTGTAGCTTCCATGTTTTAATCTGTAGTGTTTCAACAGCTGAGCCCTCTTTTCACACGAAAACAAGCAGAACTTACACTTCCACATCATGAAATGCATGAATTTAAGCATACACTAAATAAAAAACACAAAATATGTTACTTGCTTGTTAATTTAGATATCCTCATTCAGGCCGTTCATTTCCATGTGAACGACACGTGCGGATCGAACGTTCTAGAAGGAATGTTCATGAAGGCCGCACGGGGTTTTACACATCATTAATGATAAACAATGAACTTAAAACAGATTAAAATGGCTTATAAACTGTGAATAAAACGAGTATTCAATAAAAATTGATTTTTGCAACGTAGCTAGTAAGCCATTGGTCGCATTCCACATAAAACTACTTCAATGTGCCTTTTTAGGTATTTTCCTCTTTCCTCACAGCAAATAGAAATAGCAAATGAAAATTGTATTTAAGTTTTTAATGAGCAATACATTGACACTGGGGTTTATAAACAGCTCATCATGAGTAAACTTACTTTTTGTGCCACCACATCCAGAAAACGCGCTGTTCAACCTGTTCAAGTTTTTCCTCATCAACGTCGTCTCCAAACACCTGTGTTCCGTCGTACTGCGCATGCGCGAGGCGAAAGCGCGTTTAAGAAATTCGAAGAGTTGTTTCGTGCTGTGCTGATATTTAACCAAAGGCCAGTAAATACATCAAGCTGTGTTCATACTAATACTGTATGTTAGAGAAGCAGCAGCAGCTGATCAGCAGCTGAACTTGACAATAAGTTTAAATCTTACTGCTTTCACAGTTATTTTATAGCGCAAATGGGGAAAAGACAAAGAACCCATGAACAAATGAATACATTAATAAATAAATACACGTGTGCGTGCGCGAGCGCGTGGTAAAGGGAACATAAATGTGTGTCTCTACTCCTTTTACCATGCGCAAACACACATGCACACACACGGTAAAAAAATTATTTTAAAAAAAAAAGGAGCATAAAATGTGTCTCTATGCAAAATAGAGACTTGGCTGAAATAAATTTACATTTTAAAACATAAGCTGGAACATATCCCGTATGTACATAATATTATACACATAAAAAACATTATAGATACTGTAGATAGATAGATTATTTATAAATGTAATTATTTTTTACGTAACTTAGGGTATTTACTATTTATTAACATATATTTGCAACAGTGTAATGTCTTCAGTACAACACACTCAACACTCTTAAGTACTATGTACTAAATTTGTTTAGTTTAATCACTGCATCCACCAAAAAGTTCACACTACTAATCTAATCAAGTTAAATCAACAAATTTTCTACAGTTAGTTAAATTTACTAGCTTTTCTTAAGTAGATTCAGCAATTGCTTTTTACAGTGTATGTGAAAAAATGTTTTTTACATCGGTTGGCCACTTTAAAGACATGTTAACTTAAAATAATTTATTTATGTTTAATATAATTTTTGCATTTTGTTTCTGTTATTATATATAAATTATTATATCTGAATTCATTCAGATATAATTATCTTTTTTTAAGTTTATTTTTAATTATTAGCATTTTCAATATGGCAAAAAATATTGATGGAAAAATCATTTCGCCACTAGATGTCATGATGTGACTTTGTTTTAAACATCTCATGTTCCTTGCTTACAGTATATCTGAAATGAAATCTTACAAACCTGGGGAAAAATAAGTAAGGTTGCAAGTGTGTGTGTGTGTGTGTGTGTGTGTGTTGGTGTGTCAAACTATGGTTAATGTGAGGTTTATACGGTAGCAAAATGAGGACCTGTTATTTCACTTTTTTAACTATTCAAATGGAAGCAGGACAGAATCACAACTAGGGAATAGCTAGTTCATCCAGTAGAACTAGGTTAATTTTCAGTTACAGTACATCACATTACAGTACATTACAGTTAAATTATACGGCCCAGAAACTGGATATATTTAAGCAGCTTTACTCCACAGACATCAACAGCATTTTCATAATTTTCTCCATTGGTACTGGACCTACATATTAAACACTCTGTTGTCATTAATAGTTAAATACTGTATCAGTTGGTGATCAGATTATTTACATGGATATTATCAAGTGAAATAAATACCACATAAAATTTATTACACTGTCAATATATTTGTCTAATGGGACATAAAAGTTATTTTTATCGAATTCCATCAGCAGATTACTAAAATGATATCCATTTAGCATTCTGGCAACAGTATTTTTATTTAGTTTACTTATTACCATGGGTGAAAGTAGGTCTGTACAGTCCTCAGTACCAAAAAGATGAGAGCGCAGCTGCCTGTCAAAACCCACAATTAATTGCAATTTTAGAAAGAAAATACATCTGATAATAGTATTTTCTTCTTAGTAATTTGTTCTAATTTGTCTCTGAATTGTTGATTTTGTGTTTTGATCTTTCAATACTGTTAGTTAATGTGAGTGTGAGTTGTGTTAGAAGCAAGCGAGTTACAAAGCTAACTGGCTTCTAACACAAGGCTGAATTCCAATCCTGAAACAGTTAGGATTGTAACTGTTTAGGGCCCCCCTACCCCCCAAAACAGTTAGTTAGCTGTTGCTTTTCTATAACAGAATAAGTGGAGACATTAATAGCAAAACAATATTAAAGGACCAATGCTCTGCATATTTTAGTGCTTACCCTGCTCTACCAAACCAACTTGAAGTAAGAAAAGGCTGTTAACTTGTTGGACATTGTTTAGGGATGCGCCACACACTGACTACAAGTGGAAATCTACAATAAGAATTTTTTTGTTAGCATTCAACTGCTTACAGATTACTGTCATCTACTGACAGAATTAGGCTACTGTAAAACCATATTTACTGCTACTGTGTAAATTACAATCATATTTTAAAAACCGTGTTGGTTTTTAAATAAAAAAATAATTTTGATTTCACCAACCAATGGTCAACAAGTTAAATTTAAAAAGCCACTCAAAAAAGTAAAGAAAAGAAAAAATTGTTTATCAGTGTTCGATTATATATCAGTAACTGGTGACAAGATCATGGGCACACAGGAACCGTTTATGCCTGTAGAGCGCAAATGCTAGCCTGTCTGGTCTGATTACAAGGAAAAGCTAATTTATTTTAAATAAATCAGAAAAGTCAGTGCACCACTAAGTGCCAACGCATGGAAAAAAGTTTAAGGTTGTTGATCTGGCCTCCAGATTCCCCAAAGCTCAATGTGCTGGACAAACAAGTTTAATCCATGGAGGTCCCACCTTGCCACTTACAGCACTTATAGGATCTGCTGCTAATGTCCTGGTGTCAAATGACATTTAAATACACTTATTTCCGTTTGTATTATAATTTTTTTGTCATACTTTTTAAGAGGATTTTTACATTGGATTTATTTACTAAATACGTTTCGAAAGAGCACAGAATTTGGATGTTACTATTTAAAAACATCTTTCTTGCGTCACCATTATCTAGTCACAAGCTGTTCCTGTCAGTCATCAGCAGAGCTTTTGATGACTTTAGATACATATTAAACACAATTTACATGTTACTTCAATTAATGGGGTGACATGTAATATGTAAACTGTTTTAATTGATTAAAAATTTTATTTTAATATTAATTTTAGTTAATTCATGTTCCTCTTGGTGGATTGTCATAACAAGAAATGTTTTTAACCCTGCAGGCTGTTCAACATTCTTTTAGCTTTATATTTCAGTCACGCCTTCACAAGTCATTCTAGGCAGGTACAGTACCAACCTTTCATAAATATGTTCTCTCTCTTATTTTCTCTCTCTCCCTCTCTCTCTCTGTCTCTCACAAACGCATACACACAGTTATGATGGCGTAAAAATGTCTTTCCAATATTTTGATGCGTGTTTTTTTCAATAAGGATTGTTACATTTTCTTTGCTTCAAAGAAATCCAGAATCTTGCTCAACACTGAACAGGTACGCTAAACATGGTGAGGAGTCAAGAAGAGAACACAGGACATAAAAGGATTTGTTGTGAAGGGGAAGAGAAAGAATATGGAGACTTTGTGTGCAACCATTCACCCATTCCTGGGGCACTGGCATTGAACATGAATGGAACAAAGTCACCAACATCAGCTCTTACAGCACTCAATGTGGAAGTATGTAGTTCTACTGTAAATACTGAGCAACCATCGTCTTCTCCAAAAGGTGAGTAAAAATATATTAATTTTTCTGTTCAAAGGCCATCTAGACTAAACTACTATATTTACTTTTGCTTTTGTGGTAATGATTTTATATATACGGTGAACAATGGTCTGTATTTGATATGAGCCAGTCTCTGGCTACAAGTGTCTGCTATACAGTATAAGTCTTAGTAAACTGCACAAAATATCTTGCTGTGTTCAACTGACTTATTGAGAGAGACATCTAATACCATATTTCTTATCAGAATTAAGGAGTCTGAATGCATCAGCAGTTAACAAATATATTCTTCTAGGTACAAAGGCTCAGAAAAAAAAACCTGACAGGACATACCTGGGTGTCAGAGTAAGAATGCCAGTAAAAGATATGCTCAGAGATATTCGCATAGCTAAGGGCATGGACCCAAAAGACATGCAGGTATTAGTAACTCTCTTTACTTTTAACACTATCAGATAAACATGAATATTGACATGTTTGTCTCACTAGCTGTTTTCCCATTTTCTTTTAATAGAAGAAAGAAAACAAAGGATCAAAAGGTTAGAATAAATTCACAATATATAAAATTTACCATGTTTTCTCTTTAAACGTTTATTTTTAATATCAAAATTCTTTTTAGGGGATAAAAAACGAGTGAATATAAGTAATAGTAGGAAAAATAGGCTGGTAAGTGTATTCTTCACAAATTCTAATCACAAATGACAATTACTACTGCTCTGGATAAAATGTTGATGTGCTGCTATACAACCTATTAAAGAATTTACTGTATGTCTGTATTATAGAAGAACTGGCAAACAAAAGGTTTGGAAGAGCTTGGCATAATAGTGGAGGTGTTGGAAGAAGACCTTAAGACTTGTACTGCCAGACAGTCAAGTAACTACGTGCCCACATTTTCCTCAGAGCTGGAAAACAACTTCTGGGTTGAGAACATACCTCAGCAAGGGCTTTCAGATGACTCACTTACAATGCCAAGTTGTTATGCGGCCACTAAAAAGTCTCCGATGCAGTCTGTGGAACTCTATTGCTCTGCTTATTCCCAGGCTGCTTCACTGTTCACAGACACTAAGGTCAAAATCACCCATGAGGAGTCAGATCATGAAACAACCTGTACTCCAAGTGACAGTAAAGTGCATATTCCAAGCCCACAAGAAATTTATTTGAGCACTATGATGGACTGGTGGGGTTCATCATATGAAACAGGAAATCCATTGAATTCATGCTCAGAGCAGGAGCAGTGGAACAGCATGACATCCTTATGGACCCAGTTGGAAAGAGAGTTGCATCTACTGAACAATATTTCCAACCAAGAGCTTCTTACTCAGGATGACAAAGGAAGATCGTGAGTTGGTACACACTTTAATCACAATTTTATATTTTTCCAGCCAGATCATTAAAAAAAAACATGACCTGTTTTTTTAGAATTTATAACCTGCCTAGATTTTATAGAACTGAAATTATGAGAAAGATTGTAATTGTACTATGTCCATCAGTCCTTCTTGCTGAAAGTCTTGCAAGAAATGAAGGGGTAAAAAAAAAAAAAAAAAAAAAAAAAAAAATATATATATATATATATATATATATATATATATATATATATATATATATATATATATATATATATATATATAAAGATTTGTACATACTCTGTTTAATTCTATAAGGGGCAGTCAAGTCAGACCATGACTTTTGATGCAAAGGGTGTAGTGGGCAGTAGAGGTTGTGCCCTGCTCAGAGTGTTATACTTGTTGAATGTTCACAGGAACTAATACAGTGGGCTCTGAGCCACCCTTGTTTGCACTATTAACATGTTTTCATCATTATACTGTATTTAAGTGTTCTGTAAATGTCAATCAGTTTTATGCCTTCATTGCGAGAAATTTCGTCAAAAGGATTTTGTCTCTTGTATTTAAATTGATAAAACTTTTGAATGTTTTATGGGTAAATATAAAATTTGTAATGTCAGAGATTTATTTTTTCTTTAATGCTTAGCAAACATCCAGATTCAAATGAGTTTTAGTATAACTGATCCTTTGTCTAGTTCTCCCAATAAAGCAAGTCAACTGTATATACAGTAGCTATCGATCCTTCTTTTGATATCGAACATTCATTAGACAAATTGAATATAATAAAATAAATGACTATTTCTTCGAAAACACATTGCTTACATAATGACAGATTTTTTTTTATGGAGGACCATTATTGATATTCAGTTAACCATGCAGTACCAGAGTAATATTGCCAGTGTTTCCTCAATTTGTTGCAATTATTTCTATCCACTCTTTCCTTAACAGGCTCCTCCACCGAGCTATTGATGAGGGGAAACAATCTCTTGTGTATGTTATTTCCAGACGGATGACAGATCTAAACAAGCTGGATATCAAAGATGCAGAGGGAAGGGTAATGTTATGACACATTAAGCTTATACACAATATATAAGCCTCTCTTGTCCCACATGTACAGTAATGTACAGACAGACTGTGAAAGTCTGAAAACAGTGTTTATCTCCTTTTGCTGTACAGCACAACTTATTTATGCTACCTAGCTAGTTCATTCCCCACATGCAGAACAGCTATCCAGCCAATCAACCAGATTATATAATAGAAGCATTGATGCCTAACAGCTCCAAAGTCCTTGGGTTAATACAGAGCGAGCTCAGGTTATTCTCTGTGTAGAGTTTGCATAATCTCCTGGTGTCTCTGTGGGTACTCAGTGGGTTCTTCAGGTCCTCCCAGCTCCAAACAACAAGACAGTAAGCGATACCAACTATATTATACTTATAAGGCATAGTAGATAGCATTGTGACATTGCACACATCTTGGGTCTGTTTATTTGTGGAGTGCATGTTTTCCCAGAGCTTTGTGGGTTTCCTCCAACAGTCCAAAGGCATGCAGAGCAATGACAATTATAAGCATAAATATAAGGATAAAGGATAAGCATTTCCAAATTGCCGTGTGGCACACCATCCACCTGAAATAATGAATCAACAAAGATGTGTTGTGTTTACTCAGTAATCATCTCTGGTTGGTAATTATTTGTGACGTTGGTCACCCTGCCTACAGGAACCAGTTTAGCAGGAGCAACTCTCAAAAATTTGACAACTCTCTTCCCTCTTCCATAGTATTATACTGTGTGTGTGTGTGTGTGTGTGTGTGTGTGTGTGTTTGGACAATTATTACTTTAAACTCTTGCTTCACTGTCTTCAAGTTAATCTCAAATGCTTTGTTTACATAATTCCATAAGTGTCAATCCCATTTTCCATTGTTGTTATTCTAAGAATGATATTTTTAATTCTCTCCCACCAAGCGACGCCTTTTAACATGTAAAGTACAAACAAAGCAGCTTATAGATGTAAACAAAAATAATAAACTATGGCGAAGTAGTAATACCAGACAAAAGTCATGTACAAGATGAGACTTAATTTTTTTACTGCATTCTTATTTGGCTTAGCATTTTGTGAGATATTTTAAGGTAAAGACGTATGCAAGTACACATTATCCTTCAAGTTCAATAAAACTTCCTTCAATTCAAGTTCAAATAAAACACTTGTTTAAAACAAAAATATGAATCTGAAATATGAATCTGAGACCATCTGAATGCTTGTTAAAGAAAGAACATTTCCACACACACAGTGGGGCAAGAAAACATAGGACCAGGACTAAGCAGCTGTATGACCATGAGAAAACCATTTTATTGAGACTATTTTGAAAAGGGCCAATTTGCTCTAGGGAACATCAAGTTAGTACTTCGGAGCAATGTAAAAATGCTTATTTAGTCTGATAAGAGTTACGAGTTACTCTATTCCAGAGCAATGGGTATGTTGGTATGAGAGGTGAAGCCCATGCATCCATCATGCATAGTGGTCACTGTAATAGAATCAGTGTTATGATCTGGAGTTGCTTCAGTTGGTCAGTTGGTTTGGCTAGACTCAGCAACATTATGTGGCAATAAAATGTTAGCTGACCACATGAATGTACTAAATGACCAGTTTATCACATCAATGGATTTTATTCCCACTAATGGCACAAGCATATTCCAGTATGAGATACATTAGGTTAAAAAAATTAAAAAAGCTTGGGACTGGAAGAATGAGCAAACATTTTTACAGGGCAACTTAACAACTTAGTGTGCTGGAGAAGACATGAAGTGGTTTGTAATTCCAGGCAAAGAGTGAAGATCTGAGCCAAAAATTATTTAAATAAAGATTAAATAAAGGAAAATGACATTGTGACATAATGGATAGATTGGCACCCTGTTCAGGGTGTACCCCACCTTGTGCCTGGGATAGGCTCCAGGGCCCGTATTCACGAAGGTTCTTAAGCCTTAAAGTTGCTCCTAGTGATGAAATTCTAAGAAAATTCTTAGAATTATGACATTTTCTTAGAATTTCCCCTTAAATTCAGGACTAAATCTTAGTAAAGATAAAAATTATTCACAAAACATCTCACCTAAAAACAGCTCCTAAGGTAAGAATTGTTAAGAGTAGAGAAGAGGACTTTTAAGAGGCTTAAGAGTTTCTATAGCAGAGGACAAACTGGTGGAATTAAGAAATATTCTCCAAACACTTAACGTAAAGCTAAAAGATCAGAGGTTATTTTTTTTATCAACCGATCACAGTCTTTGCAACATCCCTAGCAACAGGGTCAGCCACACCTCCTCACCAAGAAAAAAGTTTTTATACTTTCCTTACACAGAGTTGCTCTGAGAAGTTTCCTAAATCACTGTTAGTTTACTGTTAGCTACTGTAGTACTTTTTAGATAGAGAGAGAATTCTAAGAAGCTTTGTGAATCCGGGCCCAGGTCACTAGCGACCCTGTATACAGAATTCAGTGATATACAGTACAGTAGATGGTGACAGTGATAATGAATAAGGTTGTTTGAACCTATTCATGAAGTTGTGTGTGTGTGTGTGTGTGTGTGTGTGTGTGTGTGTGTGTGTGTGTTTGCAGACACCTCTCCATATAGCTGCCCAGAAAAATCAGCATCTTGTGGTTGCTGATCTAATTTCTCTTGGAGCAAATGTTAATGAACATGATAAATATGGAAAGACATGCCTGCATCTCTGTGCAGAATATGGATACATCAAAGTTTTAGAGGTAAATAATTTGCATGATGCATACAGTAAGTGCACAAATATTCTACACCATGGCCATGTGGTTTTACCCTGAATAGATTATTAAATGAAAGATTTTGTTCTTAACAGGTCTTAAAAAGCTGCATGAAAAATGGAACATATATAGATTTGGATGCCAGAGATGTAAATGGTATGTTTTAATATATATGTATATATAAATGGTTATAAAATATATATAAAATATATGTATATATGAAATGTTATATATATATATATATATATATATATATATATATATATATATATATATATATATATATATATATAACATCAATGCATCTTGGATATTTTTTGACATATAAAATAGTATCACTCAATAATTAGACTATGTTCTGGTGCAGTAATTCAACATTTCATTGCTTACACATCACATTCAACATTTATAATTAAATAATTAAGTACTCAGTCTAGAGATTTTTTTAAAGGTAATACTTGCGAGGGTAAAAGAGTGATATTATGGGTGTTTCGCCTTGTTGTTTGTCATGCTCCAAACATTAATTTTTTGGGGTAGTCTGTGTTGAGTTCATGTTTTCCTTGTTTATACAAAATTCAAGAAAATGGTTATTAAATGTAATATGAGTACATACAGTATGTGATACTTCTTGTCCAGGACTCAGTGCACTGCAGCTTGCATCAATAGCCTTGAAGAGCATAGTTGGTGATTTGGAGAAGAGTGTGACAATGGGTCAGGCCAGGGTGCATTCCCTACGTAAGGAGCAGATGATGGAAACCCTAAAGTGTCTTCTGCAGATGGAATGCAATCTGCAGTGCTTGGTAAGGGAAGACTGGATAGCGCTATGCCATATGTGTCATACATTTGTTACAAATGACTGAATATATTATCCCTTTTTTTAGTTCGTAGTTCTTTCAGTACACGCCCCACTCTCACAAATCAAGAGCTTCTAATCAATGAAGCAGAAGAACCAGAAACTTAAACTGACATTTTGATGTGGTAGAATGGTATAGGCTAAATAAGAATTCATCAGTTTATTAGCTAAATTAATATGCAGTCGTATTAGCTTGTTACTTAGTATATAATAATCAAGAGACCTAATAAAACCTCCAAAAAACAAAACACTTCATGTTCACTAAATCAGTGACAGCAAAGGCACTAGGACTAGAAGGAAGTTGTTTAAGCTTTCAAATCGAAACATTCATCTAGGCATTTGTATGAACTTGTTCTTTTATTCTGTACAGAAATGAAGAAATTACGCTGTGTTGCCTGTGATTGTCCTGTCTTCCTGGTCAATTAGAAGTGGTTCGTCCGGTTCCACAACTACTTTGAGCAGGAACGGCGGGTGTCGATCAAACATGGCAAAGCTGTTACCTGACGGTAAATGTTTTTGGGTGAATACAAGTTTTAACCTGCCACAGAAAAACAGGTATATAAGTTTTATTGTGGTATAGTTAAAGCTATGTATTATGCAACCAGAGCAAGTTATTGTGATAAGGGCTCTTTTAAGTCCTTTTTCCTAATAACATAAATGGTTGTGCGTCAGCTGGTTTCTGTGAAACTTCCACCGTTTGTTATGTTAAAATAGCAAATCAGTTTTAAAAAGTGATATGTAGTGACCTATAAGTCTGTTTGTTTCCACTTTATTAGGTAAGGATTTTTTTTGTGCTCTACGAGCAAAAACTAAAATATGTGAATGCACTTTGTACAGAAATACAGAATGATATTAACATAAGGTTTTTCGAATATTTTGTCAAGGCGGCGCGGTGGTGTAGTGGTTAGCACTGTCGCCTTGCACCTCCAGGGTCTGGGTTCGATTCCCTGGCCAGGCTCGATTCCCGTCTCTGTGTGCATGGAGTTTGCATGTTCTCCCCGTGCTTGGTGGGTTTCCTCCGGGTACTCCGGTTTCCTCCCACAGTCCAAAGATATGCAGGTTAGGCTAATTGGCGTTCCTAAATTGCCCGTAGTGTGTGATTGGGTGTGTATGTGTGTGTGCCCTGCGATGGATTGGCACCCTGTCCAGGGTGTACCCCGCCTAGTGCCCGAAGTCTCCTGGGATAGGCTCCAGGTCCCCCGCGACCCTGAACACAGGATTAAGCGGTATAGAAGATGAATGAATGAATGAATGAATATTTTGTCATAAGATATAAAATTTTTTTTTATATTTTATGTGTTACTTACATGTTTAGAGTAACAAACCAACTAAATTTGTAAGGCTTGCCTTCAAGGCAAAATAAAGAACATAATAAATGATACATTATAAAATAATACATAATTAAGTAAATACATTATCCCCATCACCTTATTGAACTGAAAAAAATATATATCTAGGGAGTCATAGTGATAGAGAATGTCTCAGGAACTGGCATTGTAGTCCAGGATATGAAACATGTTGTCTTTCTTGTCTTTACTTTATTTAATTGAATAAAGTCATTTTAGTCATTTTACCCATGTTAGCTGAGAATGCTAAGTGTTGCACACAGGTCATTTGGCCATAATAATACCATACCAACATGACAAATGACCCAAACAAAGTAAAGTTTAAGTGTTTACATCAGAATAGGGAAAAATATAATCTCTTTGACCTAGATTATGGTATGGATGTTGGCATCAAATAACATGTAATCAAGTAATCCAGGATTTTGTTTTTACATACAACAGATTCTAGCAATTACACATGATGGTATGAAAAAAAAATGAAGAAGGGGTAATTCTGTGGGTGTAAAAATTTTTTTTACAAGATGTCAGGAAATAATGGCCAGATTAGTTTGAGTTTAAAGGGTAAAGTAACTTATTTACTCTTTACAACTGTGGTGAGTAGGAAAGAATAGAACTTTGACCCTTGAGGTGGATGGACCACAACTGCAGAAGACCACATTTGATTCCACTTCTGTCTGCCATGAACAGGAATCTAAAAGCTGTCTATCATGGGCCCAGAATCACCAAAACTGGAGAGTAAAAGTTCAGTGAGAAAAATACCTTATCTTTTCCCAGTTTTCACTGATATAGTTCTGTGTTATTCTCTTCTCACATGAGCATCAGATTTTTGATCTAGTCTGACAGGAGTGGAACCTGACATGGAATTTTTTTGTTGTAGCACATCCACCTCAAGGTTTAATTTATCCTGGGATGTTTTTTTGCTCACCGTGTTTGTACAGAATGCTTATTTGAGTTATAATTGACTTTCTCTAACCTCTTTGATCTCTGACTTTTCTCTTTTTTAACCATTCTGTTGTTTGTGAAATCTCCAGGAGATCAGTAGTTTTTCAAACATTCAAAACGGCCCATTCAGACAAAACCCTATACTGTACCACTGTTAAAGTCACATAGACCACATTTCCCCCATTCTGATATTTGGAGAATACAGAGCATAGAGCAGGAAGACGTGAAATGAGATTTTTTAAAGGATTTTTTAAAGGTTTCTCTGGAGCACAGGTTCACAACTTTGGTTTGGCACTATTTATTGTTTTGTTCATATTTTACACAACTATAGTACTTAAACTCAGAGAGGCTGTAATACAGTATGTTATTTGAATGATGGGTTACATACTGTATGAGTGTAAAACTTTTATCATATAAATCAGTGAAAAAATAACACTTACATTTATAAAATTTAAACAGTAATATTAATATATTATTTAATTTTCACCTGTAAGGGCACTGGTGGCTCAGTGGTAGGTGTTTCGCCTGCCATGCGGAAGGCCCGGGTTCGATTCCCAGCCAGTGCCCACACCCCAGCCACTGGATGCAGTGCCGGTCCCAAGCCCGGATAAAATGGGAGGGTTGCGTCAGGAAGGGCATCCGGCGTAAAACCTGTGCCAAGTTGTAGTGCGGAATGGATATTCCGCTGTGGCGACCCCTTGTCGGGAGCAGCCGAAAGACCAACAAAAACATTTAATTTTCACCTGTCAGAAATTTAAGGGTGTTGGTTAGGGTTTTTTTCTTCATCTTTTTAATGAATTGGAAATATATATATATATATATATATATATATATATATATATATATATATATATATATATATATATATATATATATATATATATTTTTTTTTTTTTTTTTGACTGGTGTTGATAATTTAATGAATTTGAAATGCGTTTGTTGTTCTTTTGTGCAGAATGCAATATTATTTCATTGCATTGTATGAATATTTTATCATAAAAATGTAAGTTTAAAACTGCCTTTTTTTTTAAGATTAACTACCTTTGATTTTACTCATCTATGTGTACATTTCTGACATTATGTTTAAGGCAATTTAGAAATAGTACATAAATACAGAATTATATTAACATAAGGTCTTTGAATATTTTGGCATAAGATTTTACATTTTTAATATTTTATGTGCTACTTACATGTTTAGAACTAAATTTGTAAAGCTTAGCTTCAAGGCTAAATAGTGTGTGATAAATTATACATTATAAAATAATACATAATTAAGTAAATATAGTATCTCTATTATTTTATCTAACTTAAAAATACCTTTAGGGAGTCATAGTGATAGAGAATGTCTCAGGAACTGCTGGAATTGTACAGTAGTCCCGGATATGAAAAATGTTGGCTTTTTGAGCACTTCTTAACAGCAACCAAATGTAAATCAAATGTAAATGCATGCATTTGAGTGATGCTTCTTTGTGAAAAAATTGTCTTAACCTTATTTAATAGAAAGGATTTTTCCATCATTACGTTGAATTTTACCCATTGCTGAGAATACTGTTGCACACTGTTGGCCAAAATAGTGCCATAGCAACCACATGACAAATGACCTAAACGAATTAAAGTTCAAGTGTTCACATCAGAATAGGAAAAAAATATAATCTCTGTGACCTGGATTATGGTATGGTTGTTGGTGTCAAACAAGCTGACTAAGTAATCTATGATTTTCTTTTTTACATACAACACATTCTAACAATTAAACATAATGGTGTGAAAAGCAAAAACTTAGTGAAGAATATTTCTGTGGGTGTAAAAATATTGTTTATTAAAGAAATCGCCAGATTAGTTTTAGTTTAAAGGGTAAAGTAACTAATTTAATCACTCTTTACAACTGTGGGGAGTAGAAAAGAATCTTAGCATGCATAAACCTTTGACCCTTGAGGTGGATTGGCCACAACTGCAGAAGATCACATTTGATTCCACTAAAGCTATCATGGACCCAGAATCAACAAAACTGGAGAGAAAAAGTTCAATGAGAAATATCTTATCTTTTCCAGTTTTCACTCGTTTAGTTTTGTGTTATTCTCTTCTCACATTAGCATCAGAGTCTTGATTTAGGCTGACAGGAGTGGAACCTGACATGGCATTTTGCTGTTGTAGCACATCTACCTCAAGGTTCGATGTATCCTGAGCTGCTTTTTCTGCTCACCATGGTTGTGCAGAATGCTTATTTATTTACAATAGACTTTCTCTAACCTCAGAGCAGTCTGGTCATTCTTTTCTGATTTGTGACTTTTCTCATTCATCAACCATTCTGTGTAATTCTGTTGGCTGTGAAATCTCTATGAGATCAGTAGTTTCTCAAACACTTAAACCAGTCCATTCAGACCAAACACCATACCACTGTTGAAGTCACATAGACCAAATTTTCCCCATTCTGATATTTGGTGAACACAGAGCATAGTACAGGAAGATGTGAAATGAGTCAAAGATGTGCCAAGGTTGGGAAATTGATGCATAACTGGGCACTAAGCACACACATGCCTTGGCACCTGTACTATTTTAGATTAGCTAACTGTACATTATGGTATTGGGGTTCATTTATGGTATAAATAAGATTATTTGAATAGTTAAAGGTTCTTTGCATTCTTAAAGGTTTCTATTCTCTCATGGCATTCTCTCATCTCTCATGGTGGAGTGGTCAACATAGATTTTTTTAGGGTTCCTCTATTTATTTTTTTATTTATATTTTACACAACTACTTACAGTAAACTGGCTGTAATATGCTTTTTGAATGAGGGGTTACATACAGTACAGTACGACTGTTAAGCTATAATTGCGGTGAAGAAATTGTAACAGTAAAAGTAATATTAATATATTCATTACTATTCATCTGTCAGTAATTTAAGGGAGTTGTTTGGGTTTTTTTTTTTCTTAGGAAATTTTCTAGTTTGAAATGTCGTGATTTTGGTGTTGATCATTTAATTAATTTGTAATGCATTTGTTGTTCTGTGTAGAATGCAATATTAATTCATTGGATTGTATGAATATTTTACCTTTAAAATATAATAAAAGTCATAAAACAGCCAATTTATTAAGTGTAACTATATTTGGCCTATGTGTACATTTCTGACATTATGTTTAAGGCAATACATGTCATCAAATTATGAATATACTGTAAAGTTTTTATTTTTATTATTTATTTTTTTAATGCTGTCACATTATTGTGACAACCAAAGGGCAGTCAGGAGAGACATCAGGAGAGAATCTGGGCGGACTACAGTTGTGAGAAAGAATAGGGCAAACATAGAGACCTGGAGGCGATCATGTGTAAATGACTCCACCTGCATTGATGCCAAACAAGTTTGGCACCATCTAAAAACACACAGCCTGGTACATATTGAAGCTTTCGGTTTGGACATTTATTTTTAGGCTGTGGTGTGTGGTTTTGCACGTCATTGTCTTCTAAGCACTTGTCTCAAACATTTCTGGATGAATTATTGGATAATCTTTCAAAAACAAAGAAATGGATGTGATGACTGCAAAAAGGATTGCAATCTGTTATCTAAAAAAAGTTTTAGATTTATCAGATAATATAATTTTGGCAACTGTCTCACATTTGAGTATAATTTGTTGGTTCAAAATTAGAGATTAAATGTTGTTAAATGTCTGTGCTTCCATAACACAGGTTGTTTATGTCTGATGCAAATTTGATGTATTTGATTTTTCAAATACAAATTTGATGATTCAAGTAATCAGCTACAGTAATTATCAGCTCCTATGTGGAACTGAGGGTGTTAGAGCAGGGAAACAAGAAAAGTACAGTACAGAGTGTACTCTGTGACGTAAATAACCTGTTCCACCCAAATGCTTTGCATTTCTTAAATCTCTACTGCAGCATTGACCGCCACCTGCAGGATTACAAATGAATATACAAGCCTCTCCATCATAACCATTCCTTTTTACTAATACATGAGCACATATTATTCATAATAATTTATACATTTTTGTGTACATTTTCAAACTAAATATTTTCATTTTCAAGATAGCTTCACATTTTAAAACCAGGTATGGACAGTATAATAAACTACAGAGTGTAAATAATGATGAAAATAAAGCACATATTATGCATGGACAATTTATTAAAGAATACAAATTATTGCTAATATTACAGCAATATTAAGACCATGACATAACATTTCATGTGTCTAGAACAGTTGGAAACATGCTTGAAAGCAAAGTTCACATGCTGATACAGAAGTGGTGAGAAAGAGAGAGACGGTCTTTGGCCCTTGCCGTCTGTTGTATGGGTGCATGGTCTATGACCAAGGTGAACACTGAGGAGCTAGTGAGGGCCTGTTTTAATACCTGCAACTCCCATTCTGCATTCTGTGGCCACTTTACTTGATCAGCCCTTTCCTGGTGAAATCTGAGAAGGGTAAAGATAAAGAAAAGAAGTTAGGCATGAATCACCAGCCATCCTTAATATCCTGCCAACCATAAAACGGCATGTATCAGTTAATTTGTTATGGGTCGCAGATACACCCTGATGGTCTTGACTGTTCTTTGCCGCAGCTAATCCAATGTCACAGGCATTTGTACTTCATGTCTACAGTATGCACCATTCATTCATTCATTCATTTTCTATACCGCTTCCTGTGTTCAGGGTCGCGGGGGACCTGGAGCCTATCCCAGGAGACTTCGGGCACTAGGCGGGGTACACCCTGGACAGGGTGCCAATCCATCGCAGGGCACACACACATACACATACTCACACACCCAATCACACACTACGGGCAATTTGGGAACGCCAATTAGCCTAACCTGCATATCTTTGGACTGCGGGAGGAAACCGGAGTACCCGGAGGAAACCCACCAAGCACGGAGAGAACATGCAAACTCCATGCACACAGAGACGGGAATCGAGCCTGGCCGGGGAATCGAACCCAGAGAGCAAGGCGACAGTGCTAACCACTACACCACCGCGCCGCCAGTATGCACCACTACGCTCCAAATGAAATGTTTTGGAGTTTGCAGTGAACCTGTACCTTCACGCATAACTCCATGTGGCTGAGTAAATCAACACATCCAGATATGCAGGGACAAAGAGAACTCTGTATTTCCAGTCCCCACTGTGGGTATTGAAGGCTTTTTTAGTTTTTATTTGAGAGTCTCTACACTAACTCACCATTGGGCCATAATACAGTATATGGAGGAAGAGCACTTGCCTCCACAGGTCGGAACATTCCGGTTCCCGGTCATTTGTAGACTTTGCATTTGTTACAAAAGAAAACTTAATGTACTCAATTTGCTGTACCTAACAATTCTTTTTATCTTCCTCTATCTTCTTATCTCCTCCCTTAGTTCTTTTTTTCCCTCCTTACCAAATTATTAACCCATTATAGGCAAAATTTTCCCAAGGAATTCTCCCATTATGTTTACATTTTTCTTTCATATTATGTTACGTCATATACCTCGTCATCTGTACCAAGTGAAGATATTTTTCCCATTATAATGAATTTTTCTTGCAAATTACTTTCCATTATCTTTACACTTCTTTTGCTTAGTTCATAAAAAAAATAACAGGGTGGTGCATATTTTTTACTATAAGGGATTTTGGGTTTTCATGAGCTGTATGCCACAATCCTTCATTCATTCATTCATTTTCTATACCGCTTAATCCTGTGTTCAGGGTCGCGGGGGACCTGGAGCCTATCCCAGGAGACTTCGGGCACTAGGCGGGGTACACCCTGGACAGGGTGCCAATCCATCGCAGGGCACACACTCATACGCACATTCACACACCCAATCACACACTACGGGCAATTTAGGAACGCCAATTAGCCTAACCTGCATATCTTTGGACTGTGGGAGGAAACCGGAGTACCCGGAGGAAACCCACCAAGCACGGGGAGAACATGCAAACTCCATGCACACAGAGACGGGAATTGAACCCAGACCCTGGAGGTGCAAGGCGACAGTGCTAACCACTACACCACCGCGCCGCCTATGCCACAATCATCAATATTTAAACAATAAAAGGCTTGAACTACTTCAGTTGTGTGTAATGAATCTAAAATATATGAAAGTCTAATGTTTATCAGTACATTACAGAAAATAATGAAATTTATCACAATATGCTAATTTTTTGAGAAGGACCTGTACATTCCTGGTTTTTCCTGGTTTATTCTACAGTTCTCAAGAGGCAGACCATGGGTAAGCATCTCTTTTGCACTATTTCAATTTCTTGTCTTGTTTTCCCAATTTGTTGTACTTACGTATTTTATTTTAATCTTATAGCTGATTGTAGAGATGCTGAGTGCTCATTGCATCCATCTGGACAGCTCGGATAGCATGGACAGTACAGATTACAAACCCTACTGAACCTGCCATTGACTGGGTCTCTGTGGGCCTCATCCAGACTGAGTGTCAGCTGTCTGTGTCATTCATCTCCAGTTTCTACAAGAGAGAGGGCTTATGTATTTCAGGAAGGATGACTCCAACCCTGGTCCTTCTAAGAGACATTGTCTGGAGGTACAGTCCTTCTCTTCATGCCTTTAGGCCTGTACGACCAGAGTCTGGCACTCCAACTCCTTCTGTTCTAAGGCCTGTTTGTCATGTAAGTCTTACTACTCTGATTTTAAAGTGTCCGTTAGTACACAAACTAACGAGAGTGCAACTGTTGGTACCCAAACGGATTTTCTTCCAGCACCTGCACCAATTCTGAACCGCAACATTTCTGCTTTTGTCCCCCTTACTCATCATCCTGTGGGTGTAGTTCTGGCTCAGAGAAGGTTGACGTTTGATATGTGATTTCTTATTAATTTTATTTTGAAACTTATTTTGATGCTTACCCTTTTGCTTACCGATGCTTACCATTTTATTTTGCTACTGAAGGCCTTATACTTTGTATTTTTATATCTACTGTATAAATTTTTTCATGTATCTCCTTGCTTATCATTATGTACAGTTGATGCACATGCTATTTTGTGTTGTGTCTACTTCTTATTAAACTATTCTGAAAACTGATTGTGTGTCTTTTGGTTATTTGTCATTATTTTTACTTAGACATGTGTGCGTCACTGCAGGTGCACGTGTAGCACATGTATCCAACACATGTTTCAATCCTTCATTAAGTGTGCATGTGTCTCTGCCAAGTCCGGCACCTGGCGCCTTATCTTATGCTCGTGTCTCTGTCGAGTCCAGCACCTGGCGCCTTAACTTGTCTATTTATCATGCATATGACAGTTTATTATAATATAAGTACAGTTCATGTCTGGGTCACTCTAGGGTTTTTTCCCATGTACTTTGGGTACACAATGTACACTGAGTATCACTACCCATCCCTCACTCACTCATCTTCTATACCACTTTATCCTGTATTCAGGGTCGTGGTGACCTGGCGCCTATCCCAGGAGGCTTAGGGCACGAGATGGGGTACACCCTGGACAGGGTGCCAATCCATTGCAGGGCACACACACATACACACTACGGGCAATTTGGGAACACCAATTAACGTAACCTACATGTCTTTGGACTGTGGGAGGAAACCGGAGAACCCAGAGGAAACACACCAAGCACAGGGAGAACATGCAGACCTCAATGCAAACAGAGACGGGAATCGAACCTGGCCAGGAATCGAACCCAGACCCTGGAGGTGCAAGGCGACAGTGCTAACCACTACACCTCCGTGCCGCCACTACCCATCCCCTTACTGTTTATGTTTTATGACCTGTCTCATAGTCGTCTGCTTTTTTTTGTCTCACCTCTGAGTGAACCCATTATGTTTTATGCCCTGTCATACACAAGTATATTTTACTAAAATATGCTTACATACAGTATTAAAGAGAAAATGTCGCGTAAAAAAGTACATTTTCTATTATGTGCCTCTTACTTCCTATGTACCTCTTACCTCTTACATATTTCCAACTACCCATACTTCACTACCAACACATGGCATATATAAGGGTAACACAAGAGGATAATACTGAAAGGTAAATACAAAAAGTATATCATGCCCAAGTGAGCCTAAGAAAAATAAATATAAATGAGTATATGTACCATGAGTATAAAGAAGGTCATAAATGAGTATATGTGAATATAATGAGTATATAATGGATATAATATGATGAGTCCAGAGACGGGCGAAAAAGACCTTCAGTATGGCCAATTCAGAAGGAAAAATTCTCATATTGCCTGCTTTTTTGTGCTTGACAGTGCATTCACCACCAGGACTCAACCCCTACATGATACGTATATGCTAAAAACATTTGTAGGCATTAGTGCCATTTAAACAGCATGTTAGGGTCCCTGTAAAACAAGGATAAGATATCAAGTCTTTCAGTCCCTTCTTCAGTCAATGTCTTTCGATCCTCATTAGTGAATTCGAGTACTGTACATACAGGTCCTCACAGTTCAACAGCATTAATAGTGGAATTCGGTTTATCATAAGACATGAAATACCTCTCCATAGTTCAGTTTCAGGAAGAGCATCCAGCACACATTGCAGGGGTGTCGTGTATCTGTCCATGAAATGTCATCCCCCAACATCACCTTAGTTATGGTCCTAGATGCTTTCATCTAGACGTTGTCAAACTTAACCGACCCACAAACATCATATGCAGTCCAATTGTCATCGATACCAGTACCACTACAAAGGCCTAATTCCAGGTGTCTTCCAAGATCATATGAAGTTGTTACCAAGCAAAGTCCTCGGTCAACATCAAGAGCAAAAGTGTCTTGCTTCTTTGTCTTGATACATTTGCGGTCCCTTGTCACCACATCAGCCATCGTGGTTCTTGTGGGACGCTGTGGATGCCAGTTCACTAGACCACTCCTTAAGTTTTCCCACTTCTTCTTTGGGGTCTTGTCCAATACTTGTTTCCATACATTACAGCAGACTGAACAGGAAACTGTCCACCCTGGGTCAGGTACCGGTTCCATCCTGTAATACATACAGCATGTGTATAGACAACACAAATACAAAACATACTTCTTCTTTGAAAATCACTCTTCCCGAAGGGCGGGAATTTACTAAATTAACTTAATCTGACTATGCCACCTTGGTGGGGTGCCAGGGGAATACTCCCAATAAAGACACACAGGTAAGCTCCACCTATCAAAGGCAAGTATAAAGATCAACTGAGACGTGGATACCAATACAAAAAGGGATGTTTTTATTTCTTAAAAACAAACAACAACTATTTGCTCCCAAAAGACACAGAAGCAATAAACACTTTACTTTACAATTATTTCATAACTCATCAAGAATTGGGAAAAGGGGAAAAGGGAACAGGCCGGACAAAGCAGGCCGGCTGCAGCTCAGAAAACCGTCAAAAACCCACCCAAATTCACATCAAATTAAATGCCATACACTCACTACAAGAAAGGATTGTGTTGTACACTTGCAATCGGTGAAGCACACACCCCAAACACATGCAGCCAGCCTCATCTGCCCTTCACTGATGAGACATGGTTTTGTCTCACCATGGGTGATGGACGGATTCGTGTTTATCGTCGAAGGAATGAGCGTTACACAGAGGCCTGTACCCTGGAGCGTGATCGATTTGGAGGTGGGGGGGGGGTCTGTCATGGTCTGGGGCGGTATATCACATCACCATCGGACTGAGCTTGTTGTCATTGCAGGCAATCTCAATGCCTTGCGGTACAGGGAAGACATCCTCCTGTCTCATGTGGTACCCTTTATGCATGCTCATCTGGACATGATCCTCCAGCAGGACAATGCCACCAGCCATACTGCTCGTTCTGTGCATGAGTTTCTGCATGACAGCAATGTCAGTGTTCTGCCATGGCCAGTGAAGATCTCAATCCCATTGAGCACGTCTGGGACCTGTTGGATCGCAGGATGAGGGCTAGGGCCATTCCTCCCAGAAATGTCCAGGAACTTGCAGGTGCCTTGGTGGAAGAGTGGGGTAACATCTCACAGCAAGAACTGACAAAACTGGTCCAGTCCATGAGGAGGAGATGCACTGCAGTACTTCAAGCAGCTGGTGGCCACACCAGATACTGACTGGTACTGACTGATTTTGAGCCTCCCTTCATTCAAGGACACATTGTGAAACATTTTTAGTTTATGTCTTATGGTATTGACTCTTTTAGTGTTCATACAAATATTTACACTGATACACTTAAATATTTTACTGAAAGTAAAAACAGTTGAAAGTAAGAGGACGTTTCTTTTTTTGCTGAGTTTATATAGAGCAAGGCACCAAGTCGTCTCCCAGTCCTATATATTAACATAACAAAAAAAGACAACAAAAACACAAACACTTGCGCCGTCACAACATAATACACAAAGCAGACATGCAGAATAATCGGCCAAAAAGGACAATTCCATCCACACAAAACAAAGACTAAACATAAAAGCCAATCAAAAATAAAAATAGACAAGCAAAAAGAAACTTAACCAGCATGCAGACCGTAGCTACCAGCCCAACGGCCTCCAAAGCAGCCGAGTCGCAAGCAAGCAACCTTCTTACTCATAAGCAAAACAGCAATGGTGTTGCTTCTAGCGTTGTCAACTAGGAATAAGGTGAAGGAATTATAATATTCCACCTCACTCTTGGGTTAAACAATCACCCGCGTGAAGCTGTATGATTACTCACCGCTGATGCCGCAGCTCAATCTACCGGCCAGCATTCTCATCCTGCTAGTGCCACTGTCACTAAAAGCGCACTCTACCACGAATAATCCACACGCCCATGCCGCCAACTCCACTACAATTAAACTTAACAACCAGGAACCAGGAACGAAAAGGGACACGCCAGGTTGAAGAGGACCCAGACACCACAAACACGACACAACCAGTCAAAATAAGGGTGCTCAAATAGACTGCGTTCCCCTCGTTAATTTGATAACCCCACCCCCAGCCGAATCACAAATCAATACAACCACTTACCCTGCCACATTCTATCCCCAATTTTTTTTAAACGACGATGACTAAATGACCCATACCCTTAGACTTCTCCGTATCCATGTCCCATGGCCTAAACCAAACAGAAATCTTATTTGAGACAGAGCTTGGTGTTATAGCAGTCCTCATGCCTTCGGCTGCAGCACGTGGTAACCGATGCAGATTTGAATGATGGCCCGCGGTAATCTGCCCTGTTCTCCACAAAGAAGTACTCGGACCACCTAACTGACTCCCTGACAAGTGCACAGGCCCCGGTGATGCACTTACTACAGAATTAGGAGCCTCAGGGCCCCCAATAACTGTGGTCCCCTCGTTAGCATTTACAGGCCTACTAGGTGACCTAATCCCAGGAAACCTGTACCTGGGGAACTTGTACCGGAGGAAATTCTGGCACCACAATAAACAGATCAGTTTCTTCCCCTAAAACTTCTGCTGTTGGCACCTTGCTCTTTAAAGGGGGGGAACGGGTGGAGACTGAAACCGGACCATCCTTCCGGATCTACTGTAACCTTCCCCAAATCGTCTACTGGCACGATGGCATATACTGCCCCACCCTCCTTGGGGACCCTTAGCACCTGATACACCACAGGGCTCCACAGATCCTGAATCTTATGACGACCTCTGGCGCCATCTTCATGCAGATAAACCAACTGACCCTGCCGCAGCTTCTTGTCGCCCCCTTAAATGCTACCCGAAGCCTAGCCTGATGTTCCCTCATCCACTCATGCACACGACCAACACCAACCTCCTGGACTCTACCTAAGAGGAAGTCCACAGGGAGCCTGGGTTCTTGCCCAAAGATTAAAAAGAATGGGTATTCTGTTGAGGGATAGTGTTATAATAAAACAGCACTTTTGGGAGGCATGAGGCCCAGTCCCTTTTTCAGGGCACGCAAAAGATTGTGCAACGTCCTATTAAAACGCTCACACTGCCCATTCCCTGCCGGATAGTAAGGAGTGGTACGCGATTTTTCCACCTTATATAGTGCACAAAGCTGCTGTACCAATTGATGGATCCGAGTGGGGACACCAAACTGGTAGAACCACTCCCCCACCAAAACCAGAGCCACTGTCTCTGCCCGTTGGTCTCGTGTAGGTTCCGCCAAGGTATACTTTGTAAAAAAGTCAGTTATTACCAGCACGTTTTCCAATCCTGACCGGGTGGGTTCTAACACAGTAAAATCAAGGGCTAGTATTTCAGTCAGCCTCGAGGCCAACAAATGGCCCATAAAGCTATTGGGAAGATGTTGTGTATCCTTTGAAGCCTGACACCTTTCGCACTCCACATCGGCTGTCAGGCCAGGCTAAAAACAACGCTGTCGCACCAACTCACTGGTGCGTTCCAACCCTGGTGTTTCAGTTTCAAGTTTTATTTGTCATATACAGATAACAATGAGACATCATTACCGCAATGAAATTCTTAGACACGTGTTCCCCAACTTTACATAAGCATATAAAAATATAGAAAGATGGGAAAATTTATATATATATATATATATATATATATATATATATATATATATCAGGGTTTGACATTAACTTTTTTGCTCACTGGTCAATGTGGCTAGTGGATTTCCGGAGTCACTAGCCATTCAGCCATTTTTACTAGCGTTTTTTTCTTCACCATGATACGTTAATGTTTGTTATATCAAGATTTACTTATAAATGACAGCATACACTATATCACTATAGTAGTCGTCAAGTATTCAGTACTGTTAAGATACTGTAGCTTCCAATATAAAAACATGCAAACGTTTAGGCATTTGCTCTTATCCAGAGCAACTTACATTTTGAGCAGTTGAGGGTTAAGGGCCTTGCTCAAGGGCCCAACAGTGGCAGCTTGGTGACTGTGGGGTTTGAACCTGGGATCTTCCGAACCGTAGTCCAATGCCTTAACCACTGAGCTACCCCTGCCTCTTATTGCTGTTACCACATGAAATTGAAAAATAACAGATTCAATACAACTGAACTCATTCTGGTACTAAAAATACAGCAACTCAGAACATTTATCATTTTAGTGTGTTGTGTACTATTACCAGGTATTATTTTTCATTATGTATTATTATATCAGAATTCTGAGTTAGGACAATGGACTCTGGTCTATTTTGTTGTGTTGACTCTTTATAGTGTAAGGTAATTCAATCAATTGATGATTTTTTATATATAATCAGAAAATAGCCTATGCGAAAGAGGCAAACATTCTCATCCTGTTGAGAAGCAGTAGCCCTTTAAGGAAATGACACACACACACCAAACAGGAAGTAAAAGTGTGTGTGTGTGTGTGTGTGTGTGCGCAATGCATGTGTGAGCATGTGTAGAGAGGGGTATTAAATGTCCTCATTACATTCACACGCGTTTTATGCGCGTAATATTATGTTGCAATGCATTTATTATATCGGATGACTTTAGAGAAAACTACAACAAAAATATATTGTCATACCAAAGAATAAACTACCTGCCAAAGTGGCTAGTGAGACTAAAGTTATTACCCGCCACAGCCGAATTTTACCCGCATTTGGCGGGTGGGCGGGTGCCAATGTCAAACCCTGATATTATTGCAAAGGTGCAAGTGTATGTGCAAGTGAGCTTTAAGATAATTTAGTATTTACATGTAACAGTGCAAGGTGCAATGAAGTATTTTGAATATGGATTTTAAAGTGGCATTGTTTAAAGTGACATTGTTAAGAGTCCAGTAGTTGTGGTGAGTGTATATTGGTGTGTGCAGAATGTCAGCAGTTCAGAAGCCTGATGGCTTGTGGATAAAAACTGTCTCTGTATCTGCTGGTGCGAGTCTTGATTAGGGCAGTGGTGGCTCAATCGGTTAAGGCTGTGGGTTTCTGGGTTACTGATCGGAAGGTCGGGGGTTCGAACCCCAGCATCGGCAAGTTGCCACTGTTGAGCCCTTGAGCAAGGCCCTTAACCCTATCTGCTCCAGGGGCGCTGTAAGCTGGCTGACCCTGCGCTCTGACCCCAGTTTCCTAATTGGGATATGCGAAGAAGAAATTTCGCTGTGCTGTAAAAAGTACATGTGACAATAATTGAATATTTATTTTTTTTGATGCTAATAATATTATTGATGCTCCTGTACCGCCTGCCCGACGGCAGGAGCGTGAAAAGTCTGTGGCTGGGGTCAGAGAGGATCCGCTCTACAGCGCTGTCTATAGAGGTCCTGCATGGCTGGCAATTCAGTCTTGGTGATGTGCTGTGCTGATCTCACCACCCTCTGCAGAGCTTTGCGATCTAAAGCATTATAGCTGCCATACCAGCTGGTGATACTGCCAGACAGAATACTCTCGATGGTTCATCTATAGAAGTTTGTGAATATTCTGGGGTCCATGCCGATCCTCCTCAGGCGCCGCAGGAGGAAGAGCCGCTGTCTTGCCGCTTTAGTGATCACACCAATTTGGTGTGACCAACTCAGATCCTCGCTGATATTGATGCCCAGGAATCTGAAGCAGCTGACTCTCTCCACCTCTGCTCCTTCGATGTGGATGGGGGTGTGGCTTCCTCCCTGCAGTCTCCTATAGTCCACGATGAGCTCCTTAGTCTTGCTGACACTGAGCAGCAGGTTGTTGTCGCGGTACCATGATGTCAGGGCTCTCACCTCTGCCCTGTATGCCGACTCATCTCCATCAGAAATGCAACCGATGATGGTGGTTTGATGATGGGGTTGGAACTATGTGTTGCTATGCAGTCGTGGGTGAACAGGGTGTACAGTAGGGGGCTAAGCACACATCCCTGAAGGACACCGATCCGAACCACCTGAGGTCTGTCTGTCAGGAAGTCTAGGATCCAGCTGCACAGGGAGGAACTGATGCTCAGGTCGCGGAGTTTCATCACCAGTCTGGGTGGTATGATGGTGTTGAAAGCGGAGCTATAATCAATGAACAGCATCCGCACGTATGTGTTCCTCTGGTCCAGGTGGGAGAGGGCAGTGTGAAGTGCAATTTCTATTGCATCATCAGTAGATCTATTAGACCTGTAGGCAAACTGAAGCGGATCGAGTGAAGCAGGGAGGAAGGATGTGATGTGAGCTTTGACTATGCGCTCAAAGCACTTCATGGCAATGGAGGTAAATGCTACTGGGCGATAGTCATTTAGGCAGCTCATGTTCATTTTCTTAGGGACAGGGATGATGGTGGTCCTCTTAAAACATGTTGGGACAGCAGACTGGTGCAGGGAAATGTTAAAAATGTCTGTGAAGACATCCGCTAGCTCGCGGGCGCATGCTTTGAAGACACGACCTGGGATATTGTCTGGTCCAGGACCTTTCCGTGTGTTTACTTTCCTGAAGTATTTACACACGTCTGCCTGAGATATCTGAAGAGGGCAGCTGTCCTCTTCCAGTGAAAGCTCCTGAGATAGGTGGTTATCAAAACGTGCATAGAAGGTGTTCAGCTCATTAGGTAGAGAAGCAGTTACCTCCCCCACTCTGCAGCTCTTCCCCTTGTAGTCTGTGATTGTCTTCAGTTCACTCCACATGTTCCTGGTGTTAGAGTTGCTATTGCAGGATTCCACCTTTTCTCTGTACTTGTCCACTGGCAGTTTTTATTGCTTCTCTGAGTGCATACCGGGATGATTTGTACTCACTTGGGTCTCCAGATTTAAAGGCTGAAGTCCGCGCTCTGAGTGCTGGGCGGACCTCTCTGTTAACCCATGACTTCTGGTTGGGGTAAATCCGTACATTGACCCGCGGTACGACGTCATTGATGCATTTGTGAATAAAGTCCATACTGAGTTACGTACTCAGCGTAGTTGTTGATGTTGTCAGCGGCAGTCCGGAAAGCTTACTAGTCTGTGATGTCGAAGCAGTGACGCAGGGCGCTGTCGGATTGGTCAGTCCAGCACTGAACCAAACACGTCAGAGGCTGCTCGCGTTTCAGCTTCTGCCTTTAAGCTGGCAGCAGCAGGACCGAGGAGTGATCTGATTTGCCGAAGGCCAGTTGGGAGCGGGCATGATGTCGGCGTGGGGGGGGGGGGGGGAATATAAACAGCGGTACAGCGGTACAGAATATCGCCGAAAACACCCTGGGCAGATAAAAAGGTCTGCATCTGATCATGAGATGTTCAAGATCAGGAGAGCATCCCGATGAAACTTCCTGTACATCAGTACACTACCATTTGTTGGTCATTACACACACGCCACCTCCCCTGCATTTACCCGAGTCTATTGTTCTATCCCGGCGGTAAATAGAGAGTTCCTCAGGGACAATGGCTGAGTCGGGGACGGAAGGGTCCAGCCATGTCTCTGTAAAAAAAACATTCGCTAGAAGAATGCTGGGAAGTGGGGCACGGTGATGTCTGTTCCTCAGCCTGACCAAGATCCCGGCTCTTTTCCCCCTTTTCCAGCGTTTCTTCTGCCCAGGTGCCAAGGTAAGTCACCTTCGTTCACAAAAAAGTCGGTCTGTGAAGGTCCAGATTGCGAATTTTGTTGAATGTCCAGAGGCCTCATGTATCAACGCTGTGTACGCACAAAAACTTTGCTTACGCCAGTTTTCACGCTCACGGTCGGATTTACTAACAGTGAAATTAACGTGAGAATGTGCGTTCTTCCACGCCAACTTCATGTCTGGCGTATGTGTATTTCTTGTGCGTGTTTGTTTTATTTCCGTTGGCGACTCCTAGAGGCAATTATGTTAAATTGCACACTACAAAGTATTGCACCAACACATGTGAAAAACATTGCTATTAATTTATAATTGATAAAATGGGTTAATTGACACAATATTTTTCTACCAATTATTTGATTTTGAACATATAAAAGCATTTGGCAATGGCGGTGTTGGCCTTATTAGAGAACATTGTCAGTGGCCGAATCTGAAGGGAACACATTTTTAGGGATAACAGTGATTTTCTGGCCCATTCTAGCCGTTTCAGATTTCTAAGAGCTATCCTCTTGGAGTTCTGTGTTGAGTTGGGTCCAAATTTGGAAAGAGAGACAGCGAGGAGCCACCCGTTCCCTTACAGGTGCTGACAACGCTTGGTTTCCTGGCAACTGGTTCTTCCCAAAGGGAACAGGCAGACCGCTCGGGGTTAAGCCAGTCATCTTTGAGCCGTGCAGTGCCAGCTGTATGGGACGGGATCATCCACATGTCTAGCAGTTATATAAGGTTTCCATATCTTGCAGTTGACCAGCCAAACATTAAAGCGCAATTTGCAGCGATCGCCGGTTTTCCCTAATGTAATTGGAGCTATCGACTGCACGCACATTGCTATAAAGGCGCCATCTGAAGACGAATTTGCATATGTGAATCGGAAACATTTCCATTCAATAAATGTGCAAATAATATGTGATGCTCAAACAGGTTGCATGATCTGACCGCGCGCACCCCCCATTGCATGATCTGATCGCGCGCACACCCTCCCGCCACGTTGCATGATCTGACTGCGCGCCCCTTCGCATGATCTGGGGAAAACACAATGCTAGACCAGGATGCCTCCTTCAAATTTCTCACTGCCCCTCCATATGGTCAGGTCTAGAACCGGCCCTGCTCAAATGCTCCTAACAAATATTGTGGCAAGGTGGCCTGGGTCAACCCATGATTCATTCATGCTCACAAACAGCATGGCTGGGATGAGGCCCCAAGGTGGCAGGGTGCGCCATGGGTGGCTTCTTGGTGAGTGATGTATTTAAAAATATTATTCCAGCTAAGTTTTTTTTATTTTTATTTTTTTTTATTAATTCCGGAGGACAAACTTGCAAATAACACTGTTTTTCTCTGGTCTACCTCCGAAAGGAGCACCTCCAGTTCACATTCTGTGCATTGTCTCTTCTTGCTTGCTTTTGCCATTGCTTTTTCGTTTGGTTTTGCCAAAGTGGAGACATTACCATATGGGGAGGAGGCAGGGAGGGGTTTTGCGCTCGTGCACGTGCGCTCAATTTCATGTTAATTCGGATGTACAAAGAGAATCTGCGTGGGATTCCGCGTACGCAGTGTTTCATACATCAGATTTTTTTAGTGCATACGCACATTTACAGCTTTGTCCGTATGCAATGTTTTAGTATGAATTCAACGAAAGTCTTTGTACATGAGGCCCCAGGAGAGTTTGTCTGTCATAGGAGATGAGAGTGTTGCAGGTTGCAAAACATAAGAAAAACGCAAAGTTGAGGAGGACACTGAGCGACAGCAACCATTCTCACCGGGGCCATTTTTCTTTCAGTTGCCCGTGCTCCTGGTGTAACTGTGTCAGTACCTCTGATGCAATAGTGCTGGTAACACCACTTGCAACACCTCTTCTCCCCCATCAGAACAAAACACTCAGCGGTACAATACCCTGTCCTCCTCACACAGCCGACCCCATTGTTGCAAAAGAGTCACTGGGTAACTCGAAGTCAATATTGGGGCAGAAGTGAGCCTGCTCTTCAGTTCCTCAAAGTTCACCTGGCACTGCTCTGTCCAAGCCACCCCAAACCTCGACTCTGCTCGAACCCGCAAATTCAGACCCGCAAATTCAGCTACCAGACGGTGTAGAGGGGCTGCCAACTTGGCAAAGCCCTCTCAAACCGCCAATAATAAATGGCAAATCCCAGGAACGACTGAAGCTCTGCCACCCCCATAGGACGTGGCCATTGTTTCACCGCCTCTATCTTACTTGGGTCTGTCGACACAATCTCTTGGCCAAGATTATATGTCCCAAATAACTTGCCTCCTGTTGGAAAAATGCACACTTAGTTAACTTAGACTTTAGCCCCTCTCGCTCCAGCCGACTCAGAACCACCGCCAACCTATCTAGATGTTGTGCCACGGAGGAAGAAAACACCACTATGTCGTCCAAGTATAAATGAAGGGACTGGCACTGCTGATCCCCAAACAACCTCTCCATCAACCTCTGGAAAGTGCCTGGGGCATTGCAGAGCCCAAACGGCATGCGATTCCATTCAAACAGTCCAAAGGGTGTACAAAAGGCAGTCTTACGTATGGCTATCCGCCTCAGTAACAGAAACCTGATTGTAACCCCTGGCGAGGTCCATGGTGGAAAACCACCGTGCCCCCGTCAGTGAATCCAAGGTTTCTTCTATCCGTGGCAAGGAAAAGCCGTCTTTTCGAGTTTTTGCATTGACAAACACAATGGGAGAGGCATGCGGACTACAACTCTCTCTAATAATGTTAGTTTCTAGTATCTGGTTTATGTGTGTTTTTACCATGTCGTATTCTGACGGCGGTATCCACAAGAACCGTTGATGAACTGGGACTGAATCTGTCATGAGAAAGGAGCTGCTCCCATGATTACTCACCGCTGATGCCGCAGCTCAATCTACCGGCCGGCATTCTCATCCTGCTAGCGCCACTGTCACTAAAAGCGCACTCCACCACGAATAATCCACACGCCCATGCCGCCAACTCCACTACAATTAAACTTAACAACCAGGAACCAGGAATGAAAAGGGACACGCCAGGTTGAAGAGGACCCAGACACCACAAACACGACACAATGGGAGAGGCATGCGGACTACAACTCTCTCTAATAATGTTAGTTTCTAGTATCTGGTTTACTGTATGTGTGTTTTTACCATGTCGTACAGTATTCTGACGGCGGTATCCACAAGAACCGTTGATGAACTGGGACTGAATCTGTCATGAGAAAGGAGCTGCTCCCATGATTACTCACCGCTGATGCTGCAGCTCAATCTACCGGCCGGCATTCTCATCCTGCTAGCGCCACTGTCACTAAAAGCGCACTCCACCACGAATAATCCACATGCCCATGCCGCCAACTCCACTACAATTAAACTTAACAACCAGGAACGAAAAGGGACACGCCAGGTTGAAGAGGACCCAGACACCACAAACACGACACAACCAGTCAAAATATATTTTTCAATATACATGTGATTAATAAGTAAATAGTCATTTTGTCCAACATGCAGCGGTTGATTATTTTTCACATCATCTGCATCATGGAATCCTCCCCGATTTCCTCATATGGTGTCGTCTCCCCGTGAAGTTCCATAACCACGACATATTGTCCTACCATTTTCTGAACATTCGCTTTGACCAGTGGGATAACACAACATGATAAGATAATCAGTACACCCAGAACTACCAAGATCATTGTGCAAAACATCACTAGCCATCCATACCAGGTTGTAGGCAAAAGCCAGTCAAACCAAGCAAGTTCAGTCAGCAGTTTTCCTGGCATCTTGTGTGACTTTAACATATTCCTCATGGCCCGTAAAATTTTGTTTATGTTGCCATCAGGGGCTGGGTGTCTTGGAATGTATGTACAGCATTCTTCAAAAAGCTACATACCCCTCATTGAGGTGCTAACATTTTGTCTCACGCAAACCTATTGCATAGCCACTAATGTTGTCCTATCCAATTGTTCCTGTACTAGAAAACAGGCTGTACTAAAGCGTGTTATTCCAAAATCTCTGTTGATTATACCATAGTAGATTTATCCACCTTGCGTTTTTAGCAATTTGAACCCATGGAAGGAAGAATGTCGTAAATCCTGCTGCTACACTGTTTAAAACCTCATGCCAACCAGAATGCCATCCCAGGGTACTGTTATACCTCCATCTCTATCAATCTCTTCCAATACTGTACCTTTAATTCATCCTGGCCAACCTTATCCAAGAACCTTACTGTACCTCACATTTGCTCCTTTTATCTTCTTTACTACACAATCCTATTACAATTACAATTAAATATCTTACATATCTTAAATCTGGCTGTTGTACTTTTGCAGTTTCTGAACATGAAGGATCACTTGTTTCCTTAGCACATATTTGGTTCATTTCTATCCAGAAACCAGCAGCTGGCTGAGTTTCATTGCAGCTTAGTGATAGCAACTTCTATTACTCCATCTGAACAAATGCATAGAGGATAGCTTTGTTGTGTAGATGTTATTTCTTGCTGTACAGCATATAGTGTTTCTACGGGGAAAAAATGTATATGAACATTTACTTATATTCTGCATCCATTCTGGGCCATAATGTATAGTGTAAGTGTAAAATAGTGTAAAAGTGTAAAAGACAACTGATAGGACACAGTTGTAATTCACTATAAATTGGATTTTCCACACATTCTCTTGTTCCCTATGTTATCATTACATGTGGGTCTTACTGCCTCACTGTCATGGCATACTAAACATGAGTCGTTAGGAATGGTCTCAGCTGTACAGTATCACTACTCCACATTGGGGTAGATTGGCCTTGGTTCTTAGGTAACTACTTTATTGCATCTGGGATGATTATTACATAGGCAGCTGAACTAGTATCTGTTATTTTTAAATTTCTAGTTGGTCCATGTGCTATACAGTACATCCATACTTATAACATTCTCCCTTTATTTCACCCCATGTCCCTGTTACAAATACACACCAACCATTGTTTTGTGGAATGGCCACAATCATTCCTGAACTCATCCCATTTAACATTGTTAATTCTGTTTTGATTTCTACCAAAAACTGCACTTGTTCTTCTAAATATTTTGACTTATCTACCTGTATTTGAAAGTTTCCTTCCCATTTTCCTTCCTTTACAGATGTCGCCATTAAAAACGCACGTTTCGAGAAAAAGGGATCCCGTGACTTGCCACGACTTTGCGCGGCTGCGTGCGGGAAGCTGTGAAAATGCCCTTCATTACCTGTAGGGGGCAGTCGTGTTTCAGTCTGAAGTATTGTGTGTCTACTGAAGCCGAAAATGTGTCCAAATTAAACCGAGCATGTGTGTTTGGAGACGCTGTGCCTGCGCTGTGGATCAGTCGGTTGTGGATCATCACGGAGGTACAGCACGGCGTGGCTGGAGCTGGAGTTTGTCGTGTTCGAGGTAAGTTTAGCTTTCTGTTTTGGATGTGATTCTCGCTTTCATGACTCCCAATTAATGTTCATCTTAATCTTAAGACGTACAATTAGCAAAATTTCTGTTTTTAATAGTGTGGATATTCACACCGTTTTCGTGTAAAAACCTGAACCTACGGAGCCCCCCAGGGGTCCTGTGGTAAATAAATGAATAGATAAATAAAATAATAACGAACCGAGCGCGAGGATTAAAAAACGATTTAAGAATTTAATTAAGCACGTATATATATATATATATGAATATATGTGTGTTTACCGTATAAACTTTTTTCTATATACAGGTACAATCAGAGAAATTTAACCAGAAAACAGCATATAACTTTAAACTTACATTGATTAGCAATATAAAGAACACCTATGAGGCTGGACAATGGAATAAACTTTGTGGGTGCCAATAATATTAAATATTTATCTGTTAATTATTTGACAATACTGCTGCTTTTTGTTGGAAACTGGCAGACATAAAAAATATGAAAAATACTTTAAATAAATTTAAAGGGGACGATGGGCTAAAGCCCCCCTAAAAATGGCCTAGCGATGCCCGTGTATATATAATGAAAATATTATGTGTAAAGAAAATATAATTTATATATTCGTGTTTAATTACAAAAAAAAAAAAAATTTAATGGTTAGTGATTGTTGCAGACATTCACATTATTTTTTGGGGAAGAGCTTGGCTTGTACAGGCTACTATACGCTCATCTGCAGTCGGCGCCCCGCTGTAACCAGAAGATCAAAGGAGCAGTTATCGGCTGACACGTAGCCTTCGGAGTTTGGAGACCCACAGAACCCCCACTGTAATGCCTTTTCTCACCTTTCATTCATGATAGGTTTCACTGATGGGGGAATTCGTAGAATTATGGGTATTAAAAACAATTAACAAGGCCGAATTTATATATATATAAATTCACAATCACAGTCCAGCTCTTATTCCCAGCCGTGTTCAAATAATGGATGAAATAATTATTCAATGCTGGACACAAACAGCAAAAAACATGATGAAAAGCCCTAAGCACTTTATTGCTTTTCATCATGTTTTTTCCTGTTTGTGTCCATTGTGCTGTTTAATTCATGTCTATTTATGATCTAAAACATATATAAAAACATACGATCTTTTTGAGTTATGAGTTGTTGTTTTTTATTATTCATAAGACAACCTTTCAGTTTTGTAAATATTCTAGTTATAGTGTGTTAAGTCTTTCTTTAGGTCAGTGGTTCTCAAAGTGTGGGGCGCGCCCCTCTAGTGGGGAATACAGACATGACAGGCGGGGCATAATGAACGGGAGGAAATTAGTGGAAAATAATAGGAAAAAATTAAACAATCACACACAAATAAATGGATCATTAATACAAGTAAATTTAAAATAACATCTTAAACAACATAAGTTGGGGGCCGGGAGAAAAAGTGGAACCATAGTGCAACAATAATGGTTTAACGTCGGACCAACTTGAGCAGCGCTGCTCGATTCACAAACCTGCGCGACCCACTGGGCAGCGCTGCGCGACTCTGACAGAAATAAACCGCGCCGACCATCAAAATACATTTTACCCCGCTGGGATGCGCACGTACAAAACAGGCATGGCAAGGCGGAAACAATATTAAACAGTCCTGACATTTTAAATAGTTTTTAAATAAAACACAATGGGTTGTGCAGGTTTGTGATTCGAGCGGCGCTGCGCGATCCACCGGGCTGCGCAAATAAAACAGATCATCACTGCGCTATTCAGATAGTCGTGCTGCGCTGTATTTGCGCAGATATTTGGTTCAATCGGGTGCCACGTCCCACTTTTGATGTGTTTGGCTTCACATACTCTTCGACAATGGAAGAAGACGGTGCAGCAGCAGTGAATTTGTTTACATGTGACGAAACAAACAACGAGGAGATTGTAAAGGAAAAAGGTGCCTCGTCTGTGGCGTGGAATTGGTTTGGGTATAAGAAAAGTGATACAAATGAGATGAACGTGATTTACAAGGTATGCAAGTGCACTGTTTTAACAAGTGGTGGAAACACTTCAAACCTTTATTATCATCTGAAATCCAAGCTTCCAAACGAATATGGCCAAAGTAAAAAAAAATGCGGCAAACCCCAGCAATTATGCAAAGATAAGTGACAACGTAAGCCTTTTATAACAATTGCACGTGTATTTTATCTGTTTTGAACTTGGTGTTGTTTGATCTTATTGGTTTAGAAATTGATATTTCAATAAACAGTAAACTTGGCCGATTTCGTTATTATTTTGTTGACAAGTGGGGCTTGAAAATTCGCTCGGTGAGCGAATTCCCCCTTAAGTGGGGAATGACAGAAAAAGTTTGAGAACCACTGCTTTAGGTTAAACCGTTTTGAGAATTAGACCATCCAGCTAAGATCAATATTATTAATATTATACATTTTATTTCTATTTATTCTATGTTTTGCTGGAGAAATACATTTTAGGCAGAGACGTCTCGGTCTTGTTAAATTTTAAAACCCCTCAATTGTGCCAATTCCCCCATCCAAAACCGGTTTGATAACTTCACACCTATCAAAGGTGAGAAGAGGGACTGAGCTGTAACTGAGCGCCCTTTCACGTTGTATAAACTGTACACACACACACACACACACACACACACACACACATATACAGGCACGTGCAGGGGGGGGGGGTGCTGCACGTGCCTGTATATGTGTGTGTGTGTGTGTGTGTGTGTGTACCCGCCCCTTTCCTCCAGGATGCCTCAAGTGCCCTTTTTATGTGTATGTGCGTATGGAGCCATGTCTTTGCCCCTCAACAATAAAATGAAATTATTAATCTCAATTTTGCTAAATAAAAGGATCTGGCTTGCATCAGTCACATGCCTGCCATTAACCAATGCTCGCCCTTGAGGGCAGAGCGCGCTCGTTATGAGCCGGGTACGAGCACGCAAAGTGCACGTGCATTTTCTGCAGGCTGGGCGGTGCGGAGCTGGAGAAGAATCAGGCAAATTAACTGGAAGGTGCAGACTGTAGCAAAACAGTAAATAGGGTGTACGGCGCACACTATAGTCTATAACAACAAATGAATTGAAATAAATGAGCGTGATGTTTGTGCAACAGCGCGACAAACATTACCTGTCCTTTTATGAACTGCACAAGTAGTGGTGGTCATTAACTGCGAGCTAACTGGGTAAGGGAGTTACAAGGGGGTCACCGTTTTAGGGAACATGTTTAGTTTTAAAGTAAGTTACAGTTTTATTTCACTAAAAGCCATCTAATATGGATATCCACATAATTATGGATTATTATATTTATGATATAAAAAAAACACTGTTTTTAAAGAAAATATATTAACAGATAATATTAGGTTTTGTCAGAGTCGGTAGAGGGCGTGGTGGATCCAAACGCAGATTTAGGCAGGCAGAGTGATTTACAGGCTGTGTGTGGGTTAAGCTCCGTGCTGTGGTGTGAGCGGGGAAGGTATTGCAAGAATGCGGAAGTGCAGAGCAGCAGCAGGAGCGCGCCGAGGCGAGAGCCGGTGTGACGTTTGCCTTGCAGGAATGCGGAAGTGCTGAGCAGCAGCAGCAGCGCGCCGAGGCGAGAGCCGGTGTGTGACATTTGCCTTGCAGGAATGTGGAAGTGCTGAGCAGCAGCAGCAGCGTGCCTGAGGCGAGAGCCGGTGTGTGACAGCAGTATTGCGGAGAGGCGCGAGCATGCAGCGCCGGAAGAGAGAGAGCGCCCCGTGAGCTGGTTGAGGCGAGCAGCGTGAGCTCGAAGAGGAGCGCGGAGGAATCGTGGTCGTTGAGCAGGCGAGGGTCAAAGCCGGGTAGTAGAGGGTCAGTCCGTGATCCAAGCTCGTGGTCGATAGCAGGTAAGTGGTCGGCAACGGGAAATAGCAGCAGTCAGAATCCGAAGAGGCGAGAGACAAAGACGTAGTCGGTGAGGCAAAAACAAGGTCGATATCATGAAAAGCTGAGACGAAAATAACGCTGGTAAATTGGGCTGGTAAGGCACTCAATAAACTGGCGATGTGGTGGTGTCATGGCGAGGTTTATATAGGCATGATGGGTGATCACTGATGAAGTACAGGTGTGTGGAGAATGAGGCGGTCAGATGAAAGAGGTGGTTGGGAAAGTGGAACGGGAGTTCTCAGGTGATCATGGTGGGGCTGTGGCTTGACGTGTCATGACAGTACCCTCCCCCCTATGAACGCCCCCAGGCGTTCTTGTGGGTGCCTCAGGGTGTAGTCTGTGGAAGTCGGTGATTAGGGAATGGTCTAGGATGAATCTAGCAGGTACCCAACTTCTTTCTTCGGGGCCGTAGCCCTCCCAGTCTACTAAGAACTGGAGGCCACGTGACCTGTGACGGTTAGCCTGATGCTGGAAGTGCTTACAGTGCGTAGCAGCTGATTGCGGGCCCGTTGCCAAGTCCTCTTGCAGCGACGAACAAAAGCTAGGGCTGATGGAACAGCTACCTCCTCTTCTTGGGCCGGAAAGAGGGGTGGTTGATAACCCAGACAGCAGTGGAAAGGAGACATGCCTGTGGAGGAAGTAGGGAGCGTGTTGTGGGCATACTCCACCCAGGGGAGGAAGCGGCTCCAGGAGGATGGGTCCCAAGAGGCCATGCACCTTAGGGCTTTCTCCAATTCCTGGTTCATCCGTTCTGTTTGGCCGTTAGTTTGGGGGTGAAAACCAGATGAGAGACTGGGGGTGGCACCGACGAGGTTGCAGAAGGCCTTCCAGAACTGGGCAGAGAACTGGGGTCCCCTGTCTGAAACAATGTCGATGGGGAGTCCGTGAAGTCGAAAGACATGGTTGACCAGGAGCTCAGCTGTTTCTTTGGCGGACGGAAGTTTGGGTAGTGGAATGAAATGAGCTGCCTTGGAAAAGCGATCTACAACAGTTAAGATACAGGTGTTATCTTGTGATGGTGGTAGTCCGGTGACGAAATCGACAGAGATGTGGGACCAGGGGCGGTGAGGGATGGGGAGGGGTCTGAGTAGACCCTCAGGGGGTCGGTTAGAGTTCTTGTTCCTGGAACAGATGTCACAAGAAGCTACAAAGTCCTTGACGTCCTGCTTGAACATGGGCCACCAGAAGCGTTGGTGTAGGAGGAAGAAGGTGCGTGTCACCCCAGGGTGGCACGCCAACCTGGAACTATGGGCCCAGTCCAACACCTGTGAACGCACGGAGGCGGGAACGAAGAGTTTGTTGGGGGGGACAGCGCTTGGGCCTGGTTCTCGTTTGAGGGACTGCTGGACGAGGTGCTCCACCTCAAGTCGGGTTGCTGCCACGAGGCAATGAGGGGGAAGGATTGTCTCCGGTATCATCGTGTCATGGGGAGTTGAAAACTGTCGGGAGAGGGCATCAGGCTTGACATTCTTGGAACCCGGGCGGTAAGACAACGTAAAATGAAAGCGGGAGAAGAACAGTGACCATCGTGCCTGACGTGAGTTCAATCTCTTTGCCGTCTTTAGGTATTCAAGGTTCCGGTGGTCGGTCCAGACAAGGAAGGGGTGTTCTGCACCCTCCAACCAATGTCTCCACTCCTCGAGTGCCAGTTTGACCGCCAAAAGTTCACGATCTCCAATGCCGTAGTTGCGTTCTGGGGGTGTGAGACGGCGGGAGAAAAAGGAGCAGGGGTGGAGCTTGTTATCCTCCGGAGATCTCTGTGACAGGACGGCCCCTACTCCCGTCTCGGATGCGTCTACCTCCACGACAAACTGGAGAGAAGGGTCTGGAAACTTGAGAACTGGGGCTGTGGTGAAGCGGCGCTTAAGTTCCTTGAAGGCCTTATCGGCCAGAGGGTTCCATCGGAACGAGACCTTTGATGAAGTGAGTGTAGTAAGTGGGGCCGCCACCGTGCTATAATTTCGAATGAAGCGCCGATAGAAGTTAGCGAACCCCAGGAACCGTTGAAGTTCACGCCTTGAGGACGGTGATGGCCAGTCGGTGACCGCCTTGACCTTGGTGGGGTCCATTTGGATGCCCATAGGGGAGATGGAGTAACCCAAAAATGAGGTGGAGGTACAGTGGAACTCACACTTCTCTGCTTTGACGTATAGCTTGTTCTCCAACAGGCACTGCAAGACCTGGCGTACGTGACATTTGTGTTCCCTGGTAGAGCGTGAAAATATTAGGATGTCATCCAGATACGCGAAGACGAATACGTTGAGAAAATCCCTAAGGACATCATTAATGAGAGCCTGGAAGACGGCCGGTGCATTGGTTAAGCCAAATGGAACTACGAGATATTCGTAATGGCCAGTAGGGGTGTTAAAGACAGTCTTCCACTCGTCACCTTCTCGTATCCTGACCAGGTGATAGGCGTTCCGTAGATCTAGTTTGGTGAAGACGCGGGCATTCTGGAGGAGTTCAAAGGCGGATGACATCAGTGGAAGGGGGTAGCGGTTCTTTATCGTGATCTCATTAAGCCCTCTATAATCTATGCAAGGCCTGAGGGACTTGTCCTTCTTTTCAACGAAGAAGAATCCCGCCCCCGCCGGTGAAGATGATGGGCGGATAATCCCTGCCGCAAGTGATTCATCGATGTACTGTTCCATTGCCTCTCTCTCTGGGCGAGAGAGGGAGTAGAGTCGCCCCTTGGATGGGGAGGAGCCAGGGAGGAGGTCAATCGCGCAGTCATAGGGGCGGTGAGGTGGTAAGGATATAGCACGTGATTTACTGAACACCTGTCGTAGGTCGTGATATTCGGGGGGAACCTTGGTTAAGTCGGGGATCTCCTCTTCTGACGCAGGTGGGGTCCGTCCTGTGGGAGCTGAGCGAAGACATGTGGGGGTTATGAAGCCTTAGCCACGGTAGCCCCAGCACAATGGGTGCATGAGCGTTTTGGACAGTCAGAAAAGTAATGGTCTCAGTGTGGTTACCTGAAAACTGTAGGGTAACGGGGGTGGTGCGATGAGTAATGGGAGTTAGTCTACTACCATCAAGGGCCTGAACAGTGAAAGGTTGGCGCAGGGGTGTGAGGGGAATTAGAAACTCGGAGACAGTAGAGGAGGAAATCAGGTTCTGGTCAGCCCCGGAGTCCACAAGAGCATAAGTGGCATAGGATCGGTCACCATGGGTCAAGGTCACTGAGAAACAAGATCGCTGGTCCGGGGAAGAACAAGAAGCTGGGCCCCCCTGTATCCCCAGAATTACGGGGGGGCCTGACCTTTTAGTGGGCAGAATCGTACGACGTGACCGGTCTGGCCGCAATAGAAGCAGGCGCCGTCGTCTCTGCGGCGCTGGCGCTCCCTTGGTGAAATGCGTGCGCGGCCTATCTGCATGGGTTCAGGGGGTGCCTCTGGAGTGACTAGGGTCAGTATGGGGGTGCATGGTGCAAGACACGGCTGCCGTTCCGATCGTCGGACACGCTTGCGGGCGTCGATGCGTTTTGCAAGGTCAATGAGGCCCTGCAGATCCGAGGGGAGTTCACGAGCCGCGAGCTCGTCTTTGACTGAGTCAGAAAGACCATGGAGGAAGCAGTCGAAAAGTGCTTTCTCGTCCCAGTCACAAGAGGGGGCCAGAGTCCGGAAATCAATGGCGTAATCCGAAACAGAGTGTGCTCCCTGGCGTAACTGAAGTATCTGATTAGCTGCCTGATGTCCAGTGAAGGAACGATCAAAAACCTTCCTCATTTCCTCAGTGAAGGTTTTGTAAGAGAAGCAGCATGGAACTTGGGCATCCCATAGTGCTGTTCCCCACTCTCTCGCCTTTCCAGTGAGGAGGGTGATGATGTAGGCGACCTTAGAGCGTTCCGTGGGAAATGACATGGCCTGCAATTCCAGAACGAGTGAACATTGAGACAGAAAAGAGCGACATGTGGCTGGATTCCCATCATAGGTAGGCGGAGCGGGGAGGCGTGGCTCATAGACGGGGTTAAGCACTGGGGGGGAATGTCTAGGAGTCGACGCAGGAGGTGGTAGATTCTGAACCTGAGTGGAGAGAGACTGCAAGGTTTCGGTGATGGTTTGAAGTGTTGTAGTGATATGTGTGATTTCCTGCTGATGTGTCCCTAAGAGGACTCCTTGGTTCTCTAACACCCCCCTCAGGTGAGCAAGCTCTGCTGGATCCATTACTTTTTTGGCCAGTTTATTCTGTCAGAGTCGGTAGAGGGCGTGGTGGATCCAAACGCAGATTTAGGCAGGCAGAGTGATTTACAGGCTGTGTGTGGGTTAAGCTCCGTGCTGTGGTGTGAGCGGGGAAGGTATTGCAAGAATGCGGAAGTGCAGAGCAGCAGCAGGAGCGCGCCGAGGTGAGAGCCGGTGTGACGTTTGCCTTGCAGGAATGCGGAAGTGCTGAGCAGCAGCAGCAGCGCGCCGAGGCGAGAGCCGGTGTGTGACGTTTGCCTTGCAGGAATGCGGAAGTGCTGAGCAGCAGCAGCAGCGTGCCTGAGGCGAGAGCCGGTGTGTGACAGCAGTATTGCAGAGAGGCGCGAGCATGCAGCGCCGGAAGAGAGAGAACGCCCCGTGAGCTGGTTGAGGCGAGCAGCGTGAGCTCGAAGAGGAGCGCGGAGGAATCGTGGTCGTTGAGCAGGCGAGGGTCAAAGCCGGGTAGTAGAGGGTCAGTCCGTGATCCAAGCTCGTGGTCGATAGCAGGTAAGTGGTCGGCAACGGGAAATAGCAGCAGTCAGAATCCGAAGAGGCGAGAGACAAAGACGTAGTCGGTGAGGCAAAAACAAGGTCGATATCATGAAAAGCTGAGACGAAAATAACGCTGGTAAATTGGGCTGGTAAGGCACTCAATAAACTGGCGATGTGGTGGTGTCATGGCGAGGTTTATATAGGCATGATGGGTGATCACTGATGAAGTACAGGTGTGTGGAGAATGAGGCGGTCAGATGAAAGAGGTGGTTGGGAAAGTGGAACGGGAGTTCTCAGGTGATCATGGTGGGGCTGTGGCTTGACGTGTCATGACAGGTTTATATTTCAAATTAGATAAAATGCTGATTTTACAGCAGTAAAATTATTGTATCTCTACAGTTTAAACATTTAATAAGCACTGCATGTGCCTGTTTGTGTGTTTTATGTGTATAGATTCTTAAAAATTATTACTACTAATATAATAATCAACAGCAACATTGTACGCCATCAGGTAAAACATAGGCTACATTTGCTTTGCATTGTCCCGACCTGATGACAGTCATACAGTATGATGCAATTACTGTACACATTAGATTCGTTATGAATGTGAGTTACTCCGGTTTCCTCCCACAGTCCAAAAACATGCAGATTAGGCTAATTGGCGTTCCCAAATTGACCATAGTGTGTGAATGAGTGTGTGTGTGTGTGTGTGTGTGTGTGTGTGTGTGTGTGTGTGTGTGTGTGTGTGCTCTGCGATGGATTGGCACGCTGTCCAGAGTGTACCCTGCCTCGTGCCCTGAGTCTCCTGGGATAGGCTCCAGGTCCCTGCGACCCTAAATACAGGATAAAGCGGTAAAGAAGATGAATGAATGAATGAATGTGAGTTGTTGTTATTCAGCATGTTCTATCTTTTTTAACTTTGAGCACCCGCCCCTTTAAACGTCTCTGCACGGCCCTGCACATATTGTTCATTCATGTCTTCTGATGATGGCGACACATTTTTTCGTTTTTAAATAATATATGTTGTCATATTCACGAATCAGGACATTCGCATAGTTAACACTATCAGATAGCCTACTATCAGGAAATTAAATAAATTTCAAGACCATTTAAACCGAGGCATTGTCATGTCTTTCATTGTTTTGTAATGAATCTTTTTTCAAAAGAAAATTGAAAACACAAATTAACCAGAGCTCAGCCGTCTTTGCGAGAACGGACGGGATTCTGGAAACTAAAACAAAAAACTAAAGATGCTCTCGGGACTTATGGCTTTACTGAGGATTTATAGGAAGAGAGAGAGTAGAGTTTGTGCTTTGTGCACTTTAACCCGAGAGTGCGCGCTAACCTGATGCGTGTCGCTCTCCCTCACTCTCTCTCCGGTGTCTAAGACAGACAGAAGCTTGGGCTTTGCCTGTGTCTTCTCCAGTGCGCTTTGTCTTTGGCACTGACACCTTTTACTGGTGCGACCAAATGATCACACGGAGTGTCCCGGCCCGTTCTGAACAGTTTATGCGCGGCTCCGCCCCTCGCGCAAGCCGCGTCGTTACATACATATCCACAAATACTTTAACAACATACTGTACACTTATCATGAATTGCATTTTATAAGAATGTTACATATGAGACGCGCACACAAACACATACTTATATAATATATGCACATACAAACACATACACATTAATTCATGTCTTCTGATGATGGCGACACATTTTTACGTTTTAAATAAGACATGTTCGCATATTCACGAATCAGGACATTCGCATAGTTAACACGATCAGATAGCCTACTATCAGGAAATTAAATTAATTTCAAGACCATTTAAACCGCGGCATGGCCATGTCTTTCATTATTTTGTACCTGTTAAGACATTACAAAAACTATATAAGAAACTTTTAAAGCACGAATTTGGGCATCTCATTTCATCATTATGAAAGTAACATGAAGCACATATACACACGTTCATTATGAAATATCTGTTGTAAAACAAAATAAAATTCATGTTTACTACAGCATTTGAAACAATATTGTTTTAGGTTAACAGTTAACCTTATACACAATTCATTTGTACTTGGTCCGGCTTTTAGATAAAGTCCTTCCATGCGCCATCTGGCGGATATTCAGTGAAGCACAACACATTTATTTAAAATTCCTGAATGTTGCCTCCGGCAAGTCGCGGCACGCCACGCGCTAAATTCGGCCTCTCGTGGGAAAACACGTGCAGTCTTAAAGGCGACATCTGTATATCGTCATCTAGAGCTCTTCTTCATGTCATCTTATTGCCATAATCTATGGTATCCAGTAGGTACACTACTATAAACATGATTTTTCTTAGCTTGTGGTCCAGATGGCAGTTCTCCATCTGAATCACAACAGTGACATGTGGGTGTATGACGAAATAATCTACACAATGTATTCTTTGGGGTATTTTTTGTTGGGTATGTTCCTTAAACTGTAATTGGTTTAATTAGCTTAATCACAATCTGAGTTAGCATCAGATTCTTCAGGCACTTCTTGATCTACCCTCTGTAGTTCGTGTGAAGAGTCTTTGTCAGGTGCTTCTTCTTCTTCTTCTTCTTCAATCTGCCTTCGTGCTGTCTCAATTCTGGTGGCTCTTGTCCTGTCTGATGGTACACCTTGTTCTGCTACTGCTTTCTCTTCTTCAAGTTCTGCTTCCCAATCTTGTATGTCTTCTTGAGGCCACTATGGCCAGTATCCTTGTTCCTCTACCCAGGGTAATCCTTCTGTATATCCGTAAGGATCTGGTACCTGTTGTCCAGGGCTCTCGTCACCTCATGAAGTTCAAGTTCAAGTAGGCTTTATTGTCACTTCAACCATATACAGTTAGTACACAGTGAAACTAAACAACGTTCCTCCAGGACCAAGGTGCTACATGCAACATAAATTTACAACATAAATGAACAGAAAAAAACTAAACTAGCTAACTACCGGTTAACTACCGATGCATCTGTGATTTCCTAGTGATTCATTATCTCCAGAAACTGCAAACACTCTGAACATGTACTGCACTCCAGGAGTCAGATCCTGTTTCCTGTAGCTTCCTGTTTTTGTAATGTTGCCGCGAAAGTTTCGCGTTTGTATCAGCGTTTAAATTACATAGCTTTTTCATTTATACAATAATAATATTAATAGCAACTAGTTTTTACATCTTCACAATATTTGGCTTCGCCTTTTTCTGTGCTTTTTGGAGAAATCGCGAGTTTCTTCGTCTAAGAACGGAATTCCCTTAGCGGACAGTCTGGGTGCCACAAGCGGAGATAACCAGCCACCGACTCTGGCATTAGAGCCCTGACAGCGGGGCGAGTGGTTGATGACTCGGCGGCAAACTCGTTCAGCCAAAGCTAATGCTAAGGCTGGCCCACCGGAGCACACCTCCTCAGCGCTTCACATGTCCAACAGGTTTGCTCTCCTCAGTGATGCACCTGCTGAGAAACCTGAAAGAGCTCTGGTTATAGGAGACTCTATATTGAGGCACGTGAAATTAGCTAGACCTTTAGGGACGCCAGGTGTATGCCGGGAGCCAGAGCACGGGACATAGCAGGTAATCTTAGGGTTCTAGGACAGCACAGGTTCTCTAAGATAGTAATACTGTACATGCTGGAGCTAATGATATACGCCTTCGTCAGTCAGAGGTTAGTAAGGATAACTTTTCCGAGGTGTTTAAATTAGCGAAGGCGATGTCCGATGAAGTAGTATGCTCTGGTCCCATCCCAATGAGACGTGGCAACATAACTTACAGCAGGTTATGGTCGCTGAACCGCTGGATGTCCAGGTGGTGCTCCGAAAATAATGTGGGCTTTATAAATAATTGGAAGACCTTTGAGGGCAAAGCTGGCCTGTTAGGGCGGGATGGTGTCCATCCCACTTGGGAAGGTGCTGCTCTCATTTCCTGTAGTATAGCTCATAGTCTCAGAACAGGTCTAGTAAATCGGTGACAATCCAGAGCCCAAGCCAGGGAGTAGACAGACAGGCTAAACCAACCACTGCTAGCTGCATAGAGTCGTCACTCAGGGTTCACCATATTGAGACTGTGTCTGTTCCCCGAACTAAGCAAAAATGTAGAAAGACTCAGAAAGTCTGTTTTAATAATTTAGTTAACATAAAGACCACAAACTCGGATCACACTGAATGCGCAGCCAGCATCTCTGATCTGAAGCTAGGACTGTTAAATATTAGATCTCTCACATCAAAAGCAGTTATTGTTAATGAAATAACAGATAACAGATCAGCAGTTTCATATACTCTGTTTAACTGAAACCTGGATTAAACAGGACGAGTATGAAGCTCTAAATGAAGCTAGTCCTCCTGGATACAGCTACATAAACCTAACCTGGTAGAGGAGGTGTAGCTCTAAATGCAGCTAGTCCTCCTGGATACAGCTACATACACGTTAACTGGTAGAGGAGGAGGCATCGCAGTTATTCACAATGATAATTTGACTATTGTACAAAAACATGGACACAAATTCAATTCATTTGAAATTCTTTATAGTACAGTAACATAAGTGTACGGTATTTAAGTATATTAAGTCAGATCAGTCGATTCCACTAATTGTCATTTACAGACCTCCAGGGCCATATTCTGAATTTCTTAGTGAATTTGCAGATTTCCTCTCAAACCTAGTCGTTTCTGTAGACAAAGTGTTAATTGCTGGAGATTTTAATATTCATTTTGAGAATCCAGAAAACCCTCTGAGAACAGCATTTATGTCCATACTGGACTCAGTAGGAGTAAATCAGTGTGTAGTAGGAACCACTCATAAAGCAGTTCACACTTTAGATTTAATAATATTCTTCGGATTAAGTATAAGACATTTATTCACAATTCCACTGTCTGAAGTTATCTCAGATCACTATCTTGTCTCAATTCAAGTGTGTCACAGTAATAATGTACGCACAGCGCCGCGCTACCATATTAAACGTACATTCACATCAACACAGAGTTTTATCAGTAATCTCCCAGAGATACCAACTTCGATTAGGTCACCGTCTGACCCCACAGAACTTGATCAGGCGACTGAATATTTAGAGTCGACATTTCATTATACCTTAGATAATGTAGCTCCAGTTAAAAGAAAAATTATTAGAGATAAAAAAAACTTCCTCCCTGGTATCATGATCACATGCGTACTGTAGAAAATAACAAAAATAATCCTAGATTTTTATTTAATACCGTAGCCAAATTAACCAGAAATAAGACCACTGCAGAAATCTCCACAACAACATCATGCAATAGTGAAGACTTCATGAACTTTTTAAATAATAAAATTGTAAATATTAGGCATAAAGTTGAGGCTTTGAAACCGAACAATGTAATTGATGCAGATCTAGCCATGTCAGATCGGAACCTAGAATACTTTACTCCCCTTGAAGAGAATGAACTAATTTCACTCATCTCATCTGCAAATTCATCAACCTGTATACTGACACATTTTCTTAAACAGATAGTACCAGCAATAACAGAACCACTGTTGAGAATAATTAATTCCTCACTCAGCATTATCCAGAATCTTTTAAATTAGCACTTATCAAACCTATAATTAACACTAGAAATGCAGAGCAGCGGTCATTTGACCGCAAGGGGGAAAAAAAATAAATACTTCACACTCGATCAAAATCCAGAACCCTCCTTTCATGACTTTTCCTAGATCTGTGAGCTTAATCACCCAGCATGCTTAATTTTCAAAATCGCACCAGTAAAAGCCAGTATAAAGCTATTTTGCTCTTATTTACGTGAAATTGCTGACAGCTGCGCGGCGGGTGATGTTTCCTGCCTTTTCCAACCTGCGATTCTCATTTCTCTCAGCAGATGGCGCAAGGGATCGCATTCTATGCATCATTCAGTGTGTATCTCAGGTTTCATTCCATATATGCAGTTTATATATATAATATATATGCTTCCGTGAAATATCGACAATTCGTCATTAATTCCCGCATTGATAATCAGCAATATTTTATAAGGAGACTTAGGGATTTAGCTCTACTTAATTTTATAACGTTTTAAGAAAATTAATTAGTTCGTTCATTCTATTTGAAGCTTCTGAACTTCTCGGATGTTTTTTTAGTGTGACAGTGCTTTAGATTAGTTCTGAACTCGCTTCCTTGAAATTATCGCTAAAACAATGTAATGACCCCTCCTGAGGATATAAAGCTTTATTATTGTGTTTGAATTAATCAGATCTACCACAGCAGATAATAAACTATGCTATGTCAAACCAAAGTAAACACCACGATTATGCCTCGTTTCTTTCGGTGTTGCTAGGCAACGGACCACGCGTCTATTCGGGAATGTGGAAGTGATGTGTGGCCACTCAGAACTAAACCAAAGATTTCGGTAACTACATGGGGTTTTCCGTTATGGTAACATAAGCACCTAAACATCGCTAAAACAATATAATGACCCCTCCTGAGGATATAAAGCTTTATTATTGTGTTTGAATAAATCAGATCTAGAAGTTCTAGTCATAGGACCGCATACAGCTAGGAGTAAAATTTTAGATCACACCGTACCTTTAGATGGCCTTTCTGTTCCATCAAGTGCAACAGTAAAAGACCTCTAAAAAGTAAAATCAGTAAAAGCCTTTCATTTGAAGCTCATGTAGATAATATTACAAGGATAGCATTCTTTCACCTCAAAAATATTACCAAGATAAGAAATATATTGTCGCTAAATGATGCAGAAAAACTAGGTCATGCTTTTATCACCTCTAGGTTGGACTATTGTAATGCCTTACTATCTGGTTGTTCAGCTAGGTGCATAAACAAGCTTCAGCTAGTCCAGAATGCAGCAGCGAGAGTCCTTACTAGAACCAGAAGATATGAGCACATCTTATCTTCATTGCGTTGGCTCCCTGTGAAATTTCACATTGATTTTAAAATACTACTCTTGACATATAAAGCATTAAATGGTCTCGCGTCGCAGTATCTGAGCGAACTGCTAGTGTCTTACGATCCGCCATGCCTACTTCGATCAAAGGATGCAGGCTGCTTGTCAGTACAGCGGATTATGAAAACTACAGCTGGGTGCAGAGCTTTTTCTTACAAAGCCCCAAAATTATGGAATAGTCTTCCAAATAGTGTTCGGGACTCAAACATAGTCTCAGTGTTTAGGCTCTAGGCTAAAAACCTATTTATTTAGCCAAAGGAGCAGACCTTGGGTAAAGGAGCAGATCTGGGGGACTCATGCACGTAGAGTATTACGGTGAACTGGTATGTTTAGACGGTGTCTTCCTCACTCTCATTGATCACTCAGGTTTGTTGACGGTGAGGTGATTGTTTGCTTTACATCTCAGGGAGCCCTCATGTTTGTGTTTCCTTCTGGCTCTCCCTTTTAGTTATACAGCTAGGCTGTCATAGTTAGTCTTGCCGGAGTCTCTGCTTGCACTCTACATTAAATATACATTCACATTATACTTTATGTGACTGTGACCATACCTAACTGCCATCTCTCCTCTTCTGCTCTCTCTCCCCCTCTTTCTCTTCCCTCTCTCCCCCTGTCTCCCCCTTTCACTCTTTCTCTCTCTCTGTCAAGCTACACATGCCATTCCTGAGCTGCCAGTGATCCAGACTCCCTCTGCCCTTCGGACCTGTCTGACCCATCCTGGTGCCCCGCTTCTGCTTGTAGTTCTCGTCACATTGATGCCCCGTGTGTCTCTTTGGGATGCATCTGGTGTCTGGGGATGATTCTCTCTACCTAGAAGATGGTTCTGGCCTCGACTGGTGTTGGCAACTGTCTCTCCGGGGACTTGACAATTCAATAGTTCAGGACTGGAACTTCCTACAAGTCTACCTGAGTCTCCAATAACTACCTGGACTCCATATTAACATCAATTAACATCAACTAAATGTTACAGCTTCGATACAGCTGAACTGCCTGCCACCTAACACACTGTATAAATGCAGATCATTTCCTGCTATCTGTTTCACCCAAATGAGGATGGGTTCCCTGTTGAGTCTGGTTCCTCTCAAGGTTTCTTCCTATTACCATCTCAGGGAGTTTTTCCTTGCCACTGTCGCCCTCAGCTTACTCACCAGGGACAATCTGACCATTTTGATTCATACACATTCACATTCCATACAAACTTAAATAATTCTTTTGATTGTGTAAAGCTGTTTTGAGACAATGTCAATTGTTAAAAGCGCTATACAAATAAAATTGAATTGAATTGAATTGAATTAATACAAGGCTCTGAGGAGGTCTCCAATGGTTGGCATGTGGTCAAAAGAGGTTGAAGTTGGGTCCAAAGAAACCTGGGCCTGAAATGTGGAAAAAGGCAAACAAAGCCTGTAGTCAATTACTGTAGATGTTTATCTGAGTTATTTTGTGACCTTTTTTGTGGGCTGTTCACTTTTGAGCAGATTCCCTAAATTTTGTAGTATTGAGTAGCACTCACATGTTTGGCACATTCACTGCTGCAGCATGTGTTTGAGTCTCAGTTAGGATATTACCTGCAATTAAAACCTGTATTTTACCTGTGTATAAAACCTGGGGGGTTTATACGCAATCCTGTACACCTGGATAAATGGGTTAGATTTTAATAGGGCGTTTACTGTAAAATGCTCACTCCAGCCATAACCCTAATCCATCACCATTTTACAGAACTTGTGTGCTAAAGGTCCATAGTATATCTATTCATTTTGCTATAGAAATTCTAAATTAGACTTCTGTTCAATTAGATTGGTATTGAATAACACTTGTCCACAAAAATAAAGATCTCTATTTTGTGTTAACTTAGGTAGTCTTTTTCATATATAACATTAATTCAAATTCAAAGCTTTAAAACAAGTAATTGTGACAACATACCTAAATTGAACAAATGTGTTTAGAACTGTGGCCTCGCACCTACAGGGTTGAGGGTTTGATTCCTGCCTGTGGTCTGTGTGCGTGCAGTGTGCATGTTATTTTCACGCTTGGTGGTTTGTTCTGGGAAAGTAGTCCAAATACTAATTGGCACTTCTAAATTCCCCATACTGTGTGTGTGTGTGTGTGTGTGTGTGTGTGTGTGTGTGTGTGTGTGTGTGTGTGTGTGTGTGTGTGTGTGTGTGTGTTTTTTTGTGGATTGGCATCCTGCCCAGCTGGTACAGAGAATTGGTGAGAATTAGTTTATATCTTGTATGCCTAAGAGTAGTGAGAATGTTTTGTCACAGAGAACGGCAAGCATGAAAAATTTTCTTACTTGTTACTGTCCTATAAATTTTGGTCCAGAAAATTGTCATGTGTGTCATATGTGGCTGTATGGGCTGCTAACTGCCAATTTAATTGTCAGGTGGAATCTTGTTTTTTTTTAAACAGCTTTATAATTTTGTTCCAAATGGCGCTCAGCCATAATGGTATGCTGCAACCAATATTTTTTGAGAGATTGATATTTTAAAAATATTTTTGGGCTTAAAGCATACTGGTATTATTGACTAACACATTAATAATCCTTAAGACATTAAAAAGACTCACCCCTGCATTTCTCACCTAAGTTTAATCAGAGTTAACCTGAAGAGTAATTCGTGAATAGGTGACAAGAGTCTAGATTATCCCTTTATAATCCAGATTATACTGCTATCAGGCCCTAAACATATTGTAGAGTATGAATTAGCCGTGTATATCTTTTTGCCATCTGACATATACAGAAGAGAGATCCTGACCAAGTACAGGCTGAGTAAGCACAGTCTTGCTGTGGAGAAAGGGCGACAAGGGGAAAACCTGGCTGCCCGAGAAACAGAAATTGTGTGCTCACTGTACAAGCAGTAAGGTCGAAACAGAGTGTCTGTACTGACTTGTCCACTGTGGAAAAAAAATATAGATACATAAGGCACATATACACTGGACAAAAAAAATTTTTTTTAAATAAATATTATCTTAGCAAATGGACACACTGTAGTCTTCACTGCAATGTATAGTACTGTAAAAAAAAAAAAAAAAAAAAAAAAATATATATATATATATATATATATATATATATATATATATATATATATATATATTTTTTTTTTTTTTTTTTTTTTAAAGCCTTAAGCCACCTGGAATTTTTTCATATTTTGCTTCCAAAGAGCCAAATTTTCTTGTATTTTAATGTATTCTTGAAGAATAGTTCTCCAGGCTTCCTGATGGAGTTTTATGCTCTCATTTTTGGCAGGTCTTTGGCTTTTATTTTCAGTCCAGTTCCAGAACCTGACTAGATTTGAAATTTGAAGAATGTTTTTTTTTTTGGCACACAATACACAGTGAGCTACTGTATGAATCATTATAGCATAAACATTTACCAATGAGAAACAGGCGCAGCTGATGACAGATACTGTAATTAAGCCAGTGATTAGTACTGTATACTGATGATGATGAATGCTGAGTGGTTGGAACAGACGAGAGCGGAAATGAGATTGCTGCTGAGTTTGTAACACAAACAACCAATTAAAAAAAAAAAAAAAAAAGATTAGTCACTTTGCAGCCTGTCACAGTAAGACATTTCTTCAGATTTGTTTAATTTAATCTCATCATTTAATTTAATTGAATATGCAGAAATAAGGTGTGGCCCAAGACTTTTCCACAGCATTTTATGTGTCACAATTTGCAGCTTTTGACACCGTCTTCTTCACAGATTAGAAAATGTAGTAGGAATTAAGGGTATAGCCCTCTCCTGGCTCAGATCCTATTTGACTGATCGTTATCAGTATGTAGACTTAAATGGTGATTATTCTGCATGTTCTCTAGTGGAGTTTGGCGTTCCGCAGGGTTCAGTTTTAGGCCCACTGCTTTTTTCCCTTTACATGCTTCCTCTGGGCAACATAATCCGTAAGCATGGTATTAGTTTTCATTATTATGCTGACGACACACAGTTACTGTATATGTAAGCTAGAAAAACTACACTTCGTGGTCATCAAACCACTCAAATCACTATCACAAGTCACTTTAAATAAATCACTTTAAGCATATTTGCACTGCACAAGACATTACCATTCTTTTCCTACTCGTACAGCTGCTCTTACTGTTCATATATTCTTCATATATTTTCTATTTTCTATATTGTGTATTGTTGTACAGTTATTTTATCTTAACTTTAATTTTTATATTTTTATTTTATTCTTTCCTTGTTAAATTTACCCTCTATTTTATTTTTCATATTTATTTCCTATTCCAATTCATAGTCTTTTATTTTAAGGTCACGAGCAGTTCTCTAAGCATTTCACTGCATATCGTACTGTGTATGACTGTGTATGTGACAAATAAAATTTTAATTCAATTGAATTGAATAGATGGCTTTTCTGTTCCATCAAGTGCAACAGTAAAAGACCTCGGTGTGATTATAGATTCCAACCTTTCATTTGAAGCTCATGTAGATAATATTACAAGGGTAGCATTTTTTCAGCCCAGAAATATTGCCAAGTTAAGAAATATATTGTCGTTAAATGATGCAGAAAACCTAGTTCATGCTTTTATCACCTCTAGGTTGGACTATTGTAATGCCTTACTTTCTGGATGTTCAGCTAGGTGCATAAACAAGCTTCAGCTAGTCCAGAATGCAAGCAGTGAGAGTCCTCACTAGAACTAGAAGATATGAGCACATCACCCCTATCTTATCTTCACTGCATTGGGTCCCTGTGAAATTTCGCATTGATTTTAAAATACTACTCTTGACATATAAAGCATTAAATGGTCTCGCGCCGCAGTATCTAAGCGAACTGCTAGTGTCTTACGATCCGCCACGCCTACTTCGATCAAAGGATGCAGGCTGCTTGTCAGTACCGCGTATTATGAAAACTACAGCTGGGGGCAGAGCTTTTTCTTACAAAACCCCAAAATTATGGAATACTCTTCCAAATAGTGTTCGGGACTCAAAAAAAGTCTCAGTGTTTAAGTCTAGGCTAAAAACCTATTTATTTAGCCAAGCATTTTTATAAATAGATTTGCCTTAGGTAAAGGAGTAGATCTGGGGGACTCATGGACGTAGAGTATTACTGTGAACTGGTATGTTTGGTGTTTAGATGCTGTCTTCCTCACTCTCATTGATCACTCAGGTTTGTTGACGGTGAGGTGATTGTTTGCTTTACATCTCAGGGAGCCCTCATGTTTGTATTTTATTCTGGTTCTCCCATTTAGTTACGCTGTCATAGTTAGTCCTGCCGGAGTCTCTGCTTGCACAATACAGTACGTAAATATACATTCACATTATACTTTATGTGACTGTGACCATACCTAACTGCCATCTCTCCTCTTCTGCCCTCTTTCTCTTCCCTCTCTCCCCCTGTCTCCCCCTTTCATGAGCTACACATGCCATTCCTGAGCTGCCAGTGATCCAGACTCCCTCTGCCCTCCAGACCTGTCTGACCCATTCAGGTGCCCCGCTTCTGCTTGGAAATCTCGTCATATGGATGCCCCGTGTGTCTCTTTGCGAATCGTCTGATGTCTAGGGATGATTCTCTCTACTTAGAAGATGGTTCTGGCCTTGACTGGTGTTGGCAACTGTTTCTCTGGGGACTTGACAGTTCGATAGTTCAGAACTGGAACTTCCTACAAGTCTACCTGAGTTTCCAATAACTACCTGGACTCCATATTAACATCAATTAACATCTACTATTATAGCTGAACTGCCTGCCGCCTAACACACTGTATAAATGCAGATCATTTCCTGCTATCTGTTTCACCCAAATGAGGATGGGTTCCCTGTTGAGTCTGGTTCCTCTCAAGGTTTCTTCCTATTACCATCTCAGGGAGTTTTTCCTTGCCACTGTCGCCATCGGCTTACTCACCAGGGACAATCTGACCATTTTGATTCATACACATTCACATTCCATACAAACTTAAATAATTCTTTTGATTGTGTAAAGCTGCTTTGCGACAATGACAATTGTTTAAAGCGCTATACAAATAAAATTTTATTGAAAATTTAATTGAACAATTTGAGACAACACCTCTCCTGCACATGCTCTAAATATACACTATGCACACGGGTAAAATCCTCAATCAGGCAGAAAGGTTGAAAGACTGGAGAGTTTTTATTTTTTTTAAGGTTGGGTGGGGAAAAAAGAAACATACAGTAATATCAAAGTGCTTGGTTTTGGTTTTATTTAAGTAAAAATATAGCAGGCTTATTCTGAATATTTTAAGGAAATTTGACTCCATATTATTTGTGCGTGTTGAATTTCTCTTTTGCACATAACCCATCCCCACCTCCAACAAACCAACCGATTACACCCCCAACTATACACAATATGATCAGATAGATATCTGTCAGTTTTTTGTTTTTTGTTTTTGTTTATTGTGTTTGTAATATTTATACATAAATGCAAATATATGCACATTTTTGTGAAACTTTGAGATTAATCTTCCAGCAATATTTGCTTTGGTAAAAAAAAAAGTGATTTATAACATTCATGGCAACAAAGCACTACAGAACTAAACTGACAGTGTCTAAGTGGTCAAGACTGTGGGTTACTGATCAGAAGGTTGTGACATCAAATGCATGTTTTCCATTATGCAGACATGATGCAGAAGTTATACTTATGTGCCCATGTGAACATGCTTCTTATATATATTAATGATGGAGATATTATTTGGTCAAAATATGCTACTAAAACATTCCTACTGGCATTAATACTGACTATTGCTAGCATTCACAAGCAGCAGTGACAGTGAAACAAGTTAGACTGGAAATTATAGAAAGTTATTTTGATATCTACTTAATGTGTTGGATGTAGAATTAATTATATTATCATTACAAATGTATATATATATATATATATATATATATATATATACAGTGGTGTGAAAAACTATTTGCCCCCTTCCTGATTTCTTATTCTTTTGCATGTTTGTCACACTTAAATGTTTCTGCTCATCAAAAACCGTTAACTAATAGTCAAAGATAACATAATTGAACACAAAATGCAGTTTTTAAATGAAGGTTTACGTTATTAAGGGAGAAAAAAAACTCCAAATCTACATGGCCCTGTGTGAAAAAGTGATTGCCCCCCTTGTTAAAAAATAACGTAACTGTGGTTTATCACACCTGAGTTCAATTTCTGTAGTCACCCCCAGGCCTGATTACTGCCACACCTGTTTCAATCAAGAAATCACTTAAATAGGAGCTACAGTACCTGACACAGAGAAGTAGACCAAAAGCACCTCAAAAGCTAGACATCATGCCAAGATCCAAAGAAATTCAGGAACAAATGAGAACAAAAGTAATTGAGATCTATCAGTCTGGTAAAGGTTATAAAGCCATTTCTAAAGCTCTGAGACTCCAGCGAACCACAGTGAGAGCCATTATCCACAAATGGCAAAAACATGGAACAGTGGTGAACCTTCCCAGGAGTGGCCGGCCGACCAAAATTACCCCAAGAGCGCAGAGACAACTCATCCGAGAGGCCACAAAAGACCCCAGGACAACATCTAAAGAACTGCAGGCCTCACTTGCCTCAATTAAGGTCAGTGTTCACGACTCCACCATAAGAAAGAGACTGGGCAAAAACGGCCTGCATGGCAGATTTCCAAGGCGCAAACCACTTTTAAGCAAAAAGAACATTAAGGCTCATCTCAATTTTGCTAAAAAAAAACATCTCAATGATTGCCAAGACTTTTGCAAAAATACCTTGTGGACCGACGAGACAAAAGTTGAACTTTTTGGAAGGTGCGTGTCCCGTTACATCTGGCGTAAAAGTAACACAGCATTTCAGAAAAAGAACATCATACCAACAGTAAAATATGGTGGTGGTAGTGTGATGGTCTGGGGTTGTTTTGCTGCTTCAGGGCCTGGAAGGCTTGCTGTGATAGATGGAACCATGAATTCTACTGTCCACCAAAGAATCCTGAAGGAGAATGTCCTGCCATCTGTTCATCAACTCAAGCTGAAGCGATCTTGGGTGCTGCAGCAGGACAATGACCCAAAACACACCAGCAAATCCACCTCTGAATGGCTGAAGAAAAACAAAATGAAGACTTTGGAGTGGCCTAGTCAAAGTCCTGATCTGAATCCTATTGAGATGTTGTGCCATGACCTTAAAAAGGCGGATCATGCTAGAAAACCCTCAAATAAAGCTGAATTACAACAATTCTGCAAAGATGAGTGGGTCAAAATTCCTCCAGAGCGCTGTAAAAGACTGCAAGACTGCAAGATATCGCAAACGCTTGATTGCAGTTATTGCTGCTAAGGGTGGCCCAACCAGTTATTAGGTTCAGGGGGCAATTACTTTTTCACACAGGGTCATGTAGGTTTGGATTTTGTTTTCTCCCTAAATAATAAAACCCCTCATTTAAAAACTGCATTTTGTGTTTACTTGTGTTATCTTTGACTAATAGTTAAATGTGTTTGATGATCAGAAACATTTTGAGTGACAAACATGCAAAAGAATAAGAAATCAGGAGGGGGGCAAATAGTTTTTCACACCACTGTGTGTGTATATATATATATATATATATATATATATACATATATATATATATATATATATAAAAAAAAACATTTCTGATATGAATATATAAAGTTTTATCATATCGAGGTGTGTGTGTGTGTGTGTGTGTGTGTGTGTGTTTGAGTGATGCTACTGTGTTTATACAATATAATAAAATAATGTTATGATTAATCTAAAGACTATTTTAAAGCATCCTGTTACAAATTTTTTTATTCATATAACAATAGCTACTCTATTCTATAAATAAATAAAAGAAAGAAATGTACCATTAAAGAGAAGTAAATTAAAAGTTAACAGTACAGTTTCCTCTCACAGTCCAGAGACATGCAGATTATATTAACTGGCATTCCCAAGTTACCCGTAGTGTGTAAGAGTGTGTACTGTATGTGATGGATTGACACCCTGTCCATGATGTACCGTGCCTCATGCCCTAAGACACCAGGGATAGGCTCCAGGCCCTAGGGTTATTAATACAGAGGATAAAGCGGTATAGACGATGAGCAAGTGAGTGAGTAATTTAGAAAATGTGTTTGATATACTTTTTATAATTTATGGTATATGTTCAGATTACCAAACAATTTATTAAAAATGAGTTTCAGCAAAAAAAAAAGACTTTATTACAACATTTCTTTTGTTTAAATTTAGTCAATAAACTAAGAATTTCATTTCAACATATGTATTAAGGTATCAATTAAGAATATTTTGATAAAGTGTAAAGCAAAAATGTCCTTAAACATATGAACCCGCACTATGTTAAACTCAACCGTTTTCCATTAAAGCAAAAACCATCGGCTTGCATTCCTCCTTGTCTGCCTCACTGTCTTTTCCTTACAATGTTGATTAATGAGTTTAATGCTCAATTGTTTATCATGATTTTTATCTATAAAAATTAATAATAGAATAATTTTTTTTTTTAACTGTCTTAGTTTAAACTCATTTAAAGGCTCCCAAAATAGATTTCATAAGTTACACAGAGTTTGTTGTTTAAACTGCGCCAAATAAGACAAAGGGACATCTAGCGGGTAAATTAGGAGATGCATCAAACTGTCATTGAAAGTAAAAAAAAAAAAAAAAACACCAGTTTCTACATAAGCCGATCACATTAATACATGAACGTATTATTTTATTGTCGATATTTCTCATTTACGGTAATTACCATTTTAGCTTCTAGTATTTAAACATTGCATCATTAAATAGACGATGTATTACTTTAATTTTAAACATACAAAAATTGTTAATTGATTTTTGCCTGGTTATGCATAATGTCCACAATAATGGACTGTCAATTTAAGGCTGTTTTTTAAAAGTATAATATATTATAAATTCCCTCTAGAACGTTTCCTGTGATTTCTGTTGCTCTCTGGACTATTTGTCATTTTTAATAGGCCATGTCTCCGTGCATATCTTAAACATTTTTTTACACGAATCCAACTGATTTTTACCACGCACTCAAAATTACTTATTAACTAGTCTCTGCAATCAATGCAATTTTATTCTTTTTATTATCCTATTCATACACATCCATCTATTTAAGATTTTCTACATGTTCACTGGCTGGTAAATGTAAAAGAGTTTGCAAAAAAGACTATCCTCTACAAGTGTTTTTACATGTTATATGATGTTTCAGTTTTCATTTAGAAAGCAAATTATTGGAAGATTCTATTGTATTTTATTTTCATTATTTGAAAATTTAACAATCCACTTCCACCAGCAGTCCTCCTGTTTTAAAAATGGGTCACTGCAGGAAAAAAAGACTGTTTCCTTCAAAACAGTGATTTTAAATTAAGTTACTTTTTTCTCTATTTTGTTCACCACTGAAGTTTAACATAATTTAATTTTTGACTTTTTTGATTTCTTGGAATTAAATGTAATCAAGCATTTCACTGCACATCATATTTTAAATGGTTGTTTCTGTAACAAATAAAATGTAAATTAAAATTGATTGTATGCTATTATGACAACTAGTGGCATTTGAATTTTTTTTCTGAGATTTTTTTGCACTGCTCTTTAACACAATATGTTTAAAAATACTATTATTCCAAATTCCAAAAATGCACAAATGAATAAAAATACATGTGATTACCATAGTGGATACACATTTCTGAGGTGTTTTATAAAACATAATAATAATAATAATAATAATAATAATAATAGATACCATAATATAATCCTAAGCAGTGTTGAAACCTACAAATAAAAATGTGACAAAAAGAAATCCAGTGAGACTAAATCACAAATAACCGTGAGAATTTGTCAACATTAAACAATCATTTTTAATACCGGTATACAGAAAAGTCAAATTTGGTTCATCCTTATGCTGTTTGATTCTGATCCCCATTTCAGTTATCACACACAGGATTTCCTGTAATACTTTCTCCCTACATCAGCATTGTGATGAGTAAACTATTTATAGCAGACCTAATATGCACCTGGATATATATTAAAAATATAAATTACATTAGGCCTACCGTCTTTTAAGCTCTTTAGTAAATGACAGTGATTGTTTGCCGCAAACCTGCACAAGAAAGCAAATGGCCTCTTGTACTGATTAATGCAATTCCATGCCTTACAAACTGAGCAAATAATTTGGCAGCCTGTAATCAAGAAAATAGCAATAAAGGTTTGATGGAAGAAACAAAGTCTATTTCATGTCATAATGTACAATGCAGTCATATAATGAGTCATGCAGTAAATCGTAACCTAACATGCTTTTTAATATTTCAGACATGCATTCAGTACCTGAGCCAGTGAAGTTACCAAGAAATTTAAAAGCTTACTAGTGTGCTTCAAACCACAGTACATTGGCTGATAATGTACACTGTTGTAAATGTAAATTGAAAAAACTCTATCCTGCATCGTTAAAAAAGATGCACAAGCAAAATAAAATATGAAAATACAAAAATTGTGATGTCAAAAACTAAATGAAATACACTTAACGTTACAGGGCTCTATAGTTACAGCGCAAAAAAATAGCAGTAATTATTTGCAGTCACATTCTACAAGTCCTCACTAAGCTGTACCATCATGCCCCACACAACAAACACACATCTGAGCTAGCATATGTACTGTAGTATAGCTGTTGGTTTCCCTTTTTTTGGTATAAATCATTTATTATGCACAGAAGATTGTAATTTTAAAAAAAGCAAAAAAAAAAAAAAAAAAAAAAAAGTCAAACCGAATGCATAATATCTTTAGCTCTCATTAGAATACTAAGAATACTGGTCAGCCTATGGCTAGTATCACAGTGTTCGTTACATAATTTGCTAAATTATATTTAGCAAAACCAGCAAAGAGCTCTTTTCTCTTATGTGTCATCATTTACTTCCAAAAGACATTACCAGAGCTTGTAAAAAAAAATGTCCTCGCCGAAAAAAGCTGATCTTTCAATGCTGGTGCTTTGAATAGGTTTAGGCACTGGAATCCTCTTTGAGGCGCTGACTCCGAGCCTTATACACTTCAATCAGGAGGTCTTTGACATACTGGATCTCTCTCTCTACAGATTCGGCTTTGTCTCGCAGCTCCCTGTTTCTCCCTTCCAACCCATGGAGCTCTTCCTCCAAGCAGTCCTGCTCCGCCCTTTTCCGCTGTCGATACCTGGAGTTAATATGTTCAGATCAGAACAGTATTATTGACCTACAGTTGTCTGTGTGAGGATAGTGAGTATGTAAAATTTGCTAAATGTGATCTCAAAGGATAAACAATATCACAAAAAAAAAAACTTTTGTGACGTTTGGCAAAGAATGTTTCTGAATAGTTACCCATTGTCACAATGAAACAATGTCTGGGATGGAATCTATTGACCATACACTTGTATTTAAAGTACAGCATCCCATCCAATAGCTGAAATATTTCTATATTTCGCTTGATAATATAAGCCTTATTAATGGGGTAAAGAACACTGCCACAATACCTGTAAGCAGCGGTCTTGTTCTGGTCTCTTTTCTTCTGCTTGCGCTCTCCATGGCTCCGTTCAAGGCAACTTACTTTGACCTCCGGCTTAAACACACACAGGTTTTCTCTTAGCCTTTGAACTGGTTTCTGTGCTGGGAACTCCAAAGAAGATCCAACACTGTCTCCAGACAGACAGTCAAAGCTTTGATCTACAAGGCATTCATGGTTTGAGTAACCACCATTCAATGGCTCGACAGCCCCAGACCGGACTGACTGATCTACCTCATTCATAAAGCCATGATATGGTTCTAAATTGCCAGTAATCTGACTAAAGTAACACTCGGCTACTTCTGGATGTTTAAATGCAGGACTACTTCCATTTTCATTACAGTGCACTACTGGCATCGAAACAGCTTCATGGCCATGACCGAGCATCTTCATTCCAGGAACTTGACCTTCTCTCCTGTGATGGGCATCCAGCGGTGCACCAGCATCAAAACTTTTCACCATCTCTGCTCTGTAGAAAACATCTTCAGTGAAACATCTCTTTTCTTCTTCCTTTAGCAATATGGCACATTCTCTGACCTTTTTCGTACCAATATGGTTCTTTCCAAAAATCTTGTCAACAGCACACTGGTCTAAAGCCATCTCTGCATAACCTGAATGAGTCCCTTTAAAAGTCCATGTCTCTTTCTCAAAAACCTCCACGTCTTTACAACCATTTGATGCTATCCTTTGGCTTGTGGAGTGGGTTCGAACATAACTGTAAGGAGCAGGTCTGGATGTTTTAGATCTTCCAACAGAGCTGCCACAAAACCCTCTGAGGTCAAGCTCACCTGTTGCCAGGGTAACAAGCCTGGGGTTCGATTCGGACTGGTTCACATTGTATGAACTGCAGGGTAACTGGTAATATGATGGGGCAGACATTGTTTGGTAGCTTTTATCGCATTTCTGCCATTTCTCTGCTTTCATGGGCGTTGATTCAAATAGATAATAATCCTCAAGTTGGGCAAGTTCTTCCTTTAGGAGGGAGGTCATAACCTCCAAATCTGAGGGCACCTGGACATCATGTTCCAAGGGGGAAGGTGGAATCGATGAACCAGGAGACGATTCAGTTGATGTTGAAAGCGGGTAGGTGTCAAAATGTTCTGTCATCCAATCTGCAAATGAAAAAGTAAACATTAAATGAAAGTTAATTATAAATAGAAAAGAAAGAAAAGAAAATCTCAAATCGAGCCCCTCTTACGAATAGCGCAACTTGCAATAGTAACTCTAATCACTTTGACTTACTATTACTAATCATACCTACGCACTAATTCTTTTTATGCAGACATCTATTAATGAATTCCAGACAATTTCATGCATACAATTAAACATAGCTAGAAATGCATTCACAAGCAAAACACAATAAAAAAACAGCATATAAAATCAAATCATTAGCTTTACTTACGGTACGCCATTAACACATATACTGCAGTGCGGTGTCCACCGACTATCGGGTAAAATAAAAAAATCATCTCTCTGCTTACCAATGTACGTCCGTACGTCTACGTGGACTCCTCCCCTCTTTTCTGGGATTGGCTATCATTAGCCAGTGGGAAAGAGAGAATTCGGAGGTCGGCTTTGCAAATGAAGGGTATTTTGCAGAAAAGGATCTATGCTGCCACAATGTTCTCTGATTTGCTTGAAGTACTCGATTGTGTACTCAAATGTGTCAGAACTCAAGGAGTGCTTCACACAGCTCAATGACAAGAAACATTGATACCTATGAAACACAGGGATTAAAAAAAAACATGAATTGTGAGTTTTTTGTCAATCAAATCTTTGAATTGCATGGTTATTATATTGGATTGTTTAGTATTCGTTTTAAATCCTTTCCATAAATTGTTTTGCTTGGTGATTTGCATGTTTACAAGCAAGCAGGTCCAGTTAGTCTAAAATGAGTATCATAAAATGATTACTCTGGTTTAGGTAATCAATCTGTTTTTTTTTTTGTTTGTTTGTTTTTTAACAAAATCAGATTAAAACAAAATATAAACCTTTTGAAATCATATAATGTAATAATATAGAATATAATAGAATATATAATGACTAAATTATCTGGGTTACTTGGGATTTAGGATTCACATATTCTGGATGACTGAATGAACAAATCATCCGTGCCAAAGGAGCAGAGATCAGTCACGTGGTCAGTGAGCGGCTAGTTGTCACCAGAGGCATGAAATTAATGGCATTTAACAGGACAGAGCAGATTACAGAACAGGACCAGCTATTGAGTGAAAAACATAATTAAAGCCTAATCACACAACTGCAGACAAGTCATCTTTATAAGGAGGTAGCTGTCTGTGATTCGAGTTTCATGATTCCCTACAATACATCCCTGAAAAAAAGGTTACATAACTGTTGTAACTTTATAACGAGCAAAAGTCCAGAGTTTAAACACGATCAATCCCAAACATGATCACAACAAAAGTTTTATGTTGAACGGTATGTGTAAAAAAATAAACAAATCCGTACACACACACACACACACACACACACACACACACAAACCCCTGAACAATACAAAACCAAACTGACATCCAGCTTGAGCTGTTACTGTAATCACAGCTAAAAGAAATGAAACGCAAGTAGTGTGCACTTACTCCATGTTGATTTGGGCTGAAATGTCCTGTCCACTCGGTAAACTCCGGCAGATGAAACTCCACTGCAAATTAACAAAGCATCGCTTCTGTCTTGTTCAAACCATTTGATGTTGAAGATGATCTAGAGAAGGAAAAAAAACGTTTGTAAAACTTTTGGGCACCGGGGAGCACAACGCCTATACAAACACAGCCTTATCACACCCACTCATATCAATCCGCCTCTTTCAGAACTGTAGCCTAATAAACGTCAAGTGAGCTGCTAGAAACACTCCGTTATAACGTGTTATTAATTGATGCAGCTATTTATATCCTAGTGTCTGTCGGTTATATGAGGGCAAATTAAAGGCGAGACAAAAAAAACGAGTTCTTGCGAATGATTAAAAATCGGACAAATTTGCCGAAAAGTATACAACTATAATTGCTGATCAAATAAAAGCAGACAGTCCGGGTAAAGGCGTGAGACAGAGAGGACTAGTTAATGAGAGGCTGTGAGGAAGGACACTGGAGCGGGAGAGTTTGGAGCGGGAGCCGGTTGCACGCGTGTTGCATCAGATCTGCTGGAGTTTTGCCTGTGTTCAAACTCTGTTGGCCATAACCTACGCTTCCGTGTTGAGAAGTTTCGCTCCTATAGTATATTGTTTGGAAAGTGAAAATCACCCTAGGAAAAAAAATAGTAGTTTTTGTTTGGGAAATATACTTTCATTTCCCGATGTGACAATCCGTCTCAGGAAAGTGTAGCCTGAGGGGGAGGCTGTCTGAGCTCAAGGCACAGAGCATGGTGTCTAAACGCCTCAGACTCTCACAGACAGTCTGTAATATGTTTAAAACGAGCGACGGACACATGGGTAGGTATACAGGACCTCAAGTCTCTATAGAGTATAGACTGTGTGCTGTATGGTGGGTGGAGAGGAGTGTAATAATACCTAATAACTTTATAAGTCCTCCCAAAATCACGCTGAAATCTGACCTGACTAAAAACAGGAGCACAGGCACTCCCACTTTATATTTTATTTATTTATTTATTTATTTATTGGTTTGATTACTGACTGGTTTGTCTGACTGTTTATTATGTATATAGCCATGTTTAATGATGTTTGAAAGTCCTTTCTGTTTGAATGGCCTAATTGATAGATAGATAGATAGATAGATAGATAGATAGATAGATAGATAGATAGATAGATAGTGTTTGTGTGATCACAAAACTTGGACAGGCCTTTTTTCTTTTGGTTGCATCCAAAATATGCAATAATCTCATTTGAACAGTGGATATCAATGTGTCTACTACATATGCTCTGTCCTAAGAGCCAGTTTCATCATGTTGCTTGATGGGTCTTGCAAATGTTCCCGAACAGCTGACCTTTGAGGCCTAAAATAACAAATTTGACTGTGGTTGTTGTTGTTACTGTTGTTACTTAATTACCTAATTTTGTATGTTATTTCATAGTTTTACAATCTCCAATATTCTTCCAGAATGTTGAAACGAAAAACTCCACTAAACAAAAAACATTAAATTAGAATGTGTTTAAACTTTTGACTGGCCCTGTACTGCACATATTAGAATAAAAAAAAATACTTGTAGTAGTAATAATAATAATAATAATGTTGAAGATGATTCAGCATATATAGGAATTATATAACAGCAATAAGGCAGTAATTCTGCTATAATAATAATAATAATAATTATTATTATTATTATTAATGGTAGCATTATTAAAGGTAATGGTTAGCAATGCGGCCCCACACTTTGGCCTTGCGATGGATTGGCATTCTGTGCCTAACTTTTGCCCCTAGTCTCCTGCGATCCAGGTTCCACAACCTTTTATGGCATAAGTGTCATTGAAAATGAGAGAGTGAGTCGGCATAATAATAATAATAACTTAATTGTTGTGGTAGTAGTTTAATTTATTATTAATATAAAATTTTATTATACAATTGATTATTATTATTATTATTCATAGTAGTATTATTTATTACAGTTATTTATTTAATTTTCCAGACAACTACAGTATATATAGTATTAATTATTAGGGATAAGCAAACCAATTTATGCACAGCAAGTGCCTAAATTTGATCGACTCATTTTGAATAAATGAATAAATCTTTATTTCAATATTTTAAGCATAGGGCTGGACTTAGGTACTTAGTAAGTGCAGTGATTATCCTGTACTCATCTCTATTCAGCGATACAGTAATAATAATAAATCGTATATTTGTTATATTCATGCAGGTTCATAAACTAGGTCTTGCTGCAGTAGCCAAAATTAGATTAATTAAACAGTGAAATACTATTTACACACGCGCCCACACACACACACACACACACACACACACACACACACACACACACACACACACACACCATATATATAAATAGAGAGAGAGAGAGAGAGAGAGAACATATATAAAGTAGTCTAGAGTAGCTGATCTGTGATATGCAAGAGCACACCACTGGTTTGCTAGTACATTGATAAAGGTTACACCATAATTTCATCACCAGCTCCCAAAGAATCATGCTGCCATTAATGTTTTATATGCAACTCAGAGTAACATTACACATGCACGTGTGGGTTGTAAGAGCCCTTTGTGTCTTAGGCAGCAAATTACCTGTTACGTGTTATATATATATATATATAATATATAATTACAAACAATTATATCTAATATGTAATTAAATACATTTTACTGTTGCCACAATTTTATAATTGTAGGTTTAAAAATGTATTATGTGAGAGAATATGTTAAAGTGACTATTCTTGTAATGTTTTCAGCTGAAATTAGGTGTGAAATCACACTTAAGGTTAGAATTTTATTTGGGTTGCAGTTGACTGTAAATTAACGTTATTATAAACAAAGCCTCAGCTTTTTGCAGTGAATAGCCATTCCTTTCACGCACATTTGACTTTCACGTGGGTAGTCTAGGCCAGTATTCTAGTAGTCAGACTGATGTGGGTGTATTCAGTGTAATAAATAATCTTTTTTATGTTTTTTTTCCTATGCTGCAATAACCTATTGCTATAAAATTCTGAAATCAAATTTACAGTGCTGTATTGACAACACAGCAATAAATCATTCAAAATGTATTGTAGTGATGGGAAAAGAAAAACTGAATAAAAATTTCACTCTTTTACATATGTCACAGTAATGTCCACGCTGACTTTTAGTTTTATAAAAATGTAAAAACCTTTTTAAATATGCATTTAAATGAGCACCAAAACCATTTTCATTTTTTGTTTAGATATGTTGAGAAGGTATATTTTTTTCAAAAAGCCTTTTTTCAATAATATAATATAATATAATATAATATAATATAATATAATATAATGTAATATAATATACAGGGTTGATGTGTATTTTGTAAATTTTTACAGACTATGATGTATCTGTGTAAGAAAAATAAGTTTAAATTATTTACTTAAAGCAAACCTAAGTAAAAGAGAGCAAAATGTGAAATTCTGCAAATATTCAACATTAAGAAAATAATTACACATGATGCTGAACTTAACGAGCAAACTATATACTGTATTAACAGCTACTATAATAATTATTAAAATTCTCCAAATGAATAGCTAACAAATTTACACACCCCTCAAGAACTGATTAATATAAATTTCCCCCTAGGTTTTAATACTAGGGGGAAATTTAATACTGTGCATATGTATGAAGATCTTGTAAGTGCCACAAATGGTCTACACAATGGTAGATTTATGGGCAATAGGGGAATCAGAAATTTATTCCTATAAATTTTATTGCACTTTGGAATTTTCTTTAAATCAAATTATTAAAAATACAAGTAAGAAAGAGTCACTAGTGTTTGTGATTTTTTATTAGTCCTTAAGCTTTTAATCTCATATTCTATTTTTTTCCAGTGTGAAACCATTTTTCAGATGGAGAACAAAAATATATCTTGCCTAAAATACTATAAACTTCCATTTATCCCCTAGAATGCATGTAAAATGTAAAATATTTAATGTTATATGCTATATAATAATATCACCTGTCCCCAAAATTGATAGAATAAATGAACAAGGTCATTATGTTTCACAAATTCCACAGGCTGCAGACATCAGCGTCTGCAGCCAGGGTGTGGGAAAGTTCACACATCCTATTGCTTACAATTTAAAAATCGGCAAGCATCTGGTGAATGACAAAACCTAATTCGACTGCTCTGTAAAATAGCCAATTAATGAGTTATATGAGTACATTATAACCTGTCTTTTCTCAATTAAAGAGAGAGAGAGAGAGGGAAAAAAAGAGAGGGATGTACTGTACAGTAAGAAGAGAGTTAGTATCCACATGGAGCATTTTTGGGGGACATTAAAAAATTCATATTTTTTACATATACTGTAATTGACACAATGTAAAAATGCTGGAAACCTAATACAAGGTAGATGCACATTTAATCAAAGAGTTGTTAATCTTAAACTTAAAAAGCATACAGTAAACTGCAACAGTAAATGTATCAGTGCATGTCATTCTGTAAATTTTTTACACTGCACCTTGCAATTGTTTATCAAAGTTTCTTACCTCACTGCATCTTGTGTTGGCATAAAGTAAAATAATTATCCAGCTTAGACCATCATGCTGGTTCTTCTCTAGCTTTCTTCCTCATGTTATTTCTTAAAGTTTATACAGTATATTTGCCACTGTTGCCTCTTGGTTGCTCATTAGGATCTGAATCTACATCCAGCACACATTGAATCTACATACAATGTGCTTTGTAACATTGTCTGATGTTAAAAATACTAACATCTCCTTAAATTTAAAGTAATTAATATTCAAGTATTATTATTTTTATCTGGAACCAGAGAGAGTAGATATGGTATCTACAGTTCACACACTTTTGGCAAGGCAAAATGTAATGTTAACAATATTATTCTGTTCTTGACATTGTCATTGCATATATAAAAATAAATCTCAGGCACTAAGATAATTTCTGAATTGATCTATACCTACAGTAGTTCCCTGGGATAGGTTCCAGGCCTGCCACGACCCTGCACAGAATAAGTGTAGAGTAGGGAGAGTGTGTGAATGTATATTGAGGAAAGTGTTGCATTTTCTGAATGTACGCAAGGGAAAAAAGTAAGAACTTGCTTACTGCTCTGCATTCTGTGTGTAAAAAAGGGAATTTCTGTTGTATGAAATTCATAAATTTAATTAAAATGTATTTATTTAAAAGTAGAAAATGAGTAAAAGTAATACAAAAAACTCCTTCTATGGTAAATCTTCCGTCATTGAGTTCTTGATGAAATGGGGTACAGGGTATCTGACATCCACAATAGGCTACATAATATTTACAGAGATGACACCATTGGAGTGTGCACAGATGAATGAAGAAGTTTTTTTTTTAAATGTCCCCAATAATAATAATTTTTATTGAGTTTTTGGAGTTGCTTAAGATTTTAGAGTTGAGTTCAACAATGGTGCAAATACAGTATCTTGATTGTGATGGACACTCTGTTAGTGGAAGAGTTACTCTACCAACATGTGTGATCAGTTCTCATATTTTTCTGTACCACTTAACCTTCCCCTAGAGTTGTGAGGGCCTTGGAGCCAATGTACTCAGAGGCATGGTACCACCTTGGTGGGGTCTCAACCCATCGTACTGTAGGAATGGTGTTCTTCAGCTTGCAAGCCTCACCTTTTCCCTCACAGACAATGATGGTCATTAAGTTCATAAAGTATATTTTTATTTCATCAGTCATTTTTCCAAAAACTAAGATCTTTGTCCCCATTTTTACAGGTTTGAAGCAATGCTTTCTTTGCTGAGCAGCCTTTCAGGTAATGACAATATCAGTCTATTATATAACAGACTTTTGGTTGTAGACACTTTTGTATCTGTTTCCTCCAGTGTGTTAAAAAAAAAAACTACATGGTCTCATGGTGTTTACATTCTGAAGTATTGTTTGAGTAGATGGTACAGTACCTTCAGGCATTAGGAAAATGTTCCCAAGGATGAACCAGACATTTTTTTCTGATGTCTTGGCTGACTCCTTTTGATTTTTACACTGGGTTTTAAGGTAGGTTTGAAAATCAATTCACAGGTACACCCCCAGTTGACTCAAATTGTGTCACTAAATCTATCAGAAGCTTATAAAACATGACATAAATTTTTGAGTCAACTGAGTGTTTGTAAACTTTTGACCCACTAGAATTGTTATATAGTGAATTATACAGTAAGTGCAATAATGTACCTGTAAACAACTGATGAAAGAATCAATTATGTAATTTAAAACAGACAAAATCATAGTTTGTTAACATGAAATCTGTGGAGTGCTTAATGGTAAATCAGTTTTCATGACTTATACACATGTAAGTTTAGTTAAATTTGAACATTTACATGATCTACCAATTCAGGAAGCATTTCTAAATGCAGGAGGCTCAAAAACACGTTACATAAATATCCCTAAGTTAAAAATTTCCAGTTGATTTCAATAGAAGGAATTCTATTCAGATACAGCAATCTCAGAGTACGCACTTTGAACAAAATAGGGAAAATATAATCTTATTATTAAATTGTAGCATGGATATTGCCGCTTAATTAGTATTTTGGCATGCAACTTTGAACACCAAACACATCCAAGTGGTTTCCACTCCTGTCAACCAAAAAACAAGAATCTGAGGCTACAGTGGGTACAGGCTCACCAAATGTCGGGTCTGGCAAGTAGATTAACAGCATGAATTTGAAGTCTTGTGCCAAAAGTTCAGGCTGGAGATGGAAATGTAGTGGTGTGGAGAATATTTTATTGACATTCCATAGACTCCTTAATACTAATGCTTGATTTGAAAGCAACAGCCTATCTAAATATAGCTGCCCTTCCTGTGTATCCCCTTATGGCCACATAATTAGCTGGAGGCTACTTTAAGCATAATAATTCATTACAAAGTTGTCTCAAACTGTTAACAAGATAACAAGTTCTCATCGGTGGCCTCCTCAGTCAGCAGATCTGAATTCAGTATACAGTAGCATCTCTGGATGTGGTAGAACCGGAAATTCACAGCATGAATGTTCAGCTGACAAATCTGCAGCAATTATCTGATGCAATCCTGTCAACATGGACCAGAATCTCAAAGGAATGTTTCCAACACATTGTGGAACCCATGTCATGAAGAATTGAGGCTGTTCCGAGAGCAAAGTGGGGTCCTAACTCAGTTTTACTATTTTGTTCATGGTATAGTCATTCCTAATTAAGGCTTAAATTCTTTGGAAGCTTTTACATACTGTATGTGCATTTTTGGCATTTTTTAAATGAAATGATCACAATAAAACCTTCTGACTTAAACATCAGGATTATCCCTGTACTGCTCTCCTTCTTTGACACCCCTTGCGATAATGAATAGTTTATTTGTAAGCTGATTAGTTGTTTTAAAAACCCAGACTAGTAAACATAGATAACTGGGTAGTTCAGCATTTTGCATTACTAACTAGTATCTGGGATAGAATAAGGACAATTGTGCTGGTGGGAGTGCATTTTAAGCTTAATTTTCACTAACTTAAATTTGCCACTAGGCAACACACTTAACCTTGGTTATGTTGCTTGAAGGGTACTGGCACTTTCACCTCATTACCCTTCCTTCATTCAGAGCAGATTTGAGACTGTAAATAAATGCCAGAGGAACAAACAAGTTGCCTAGTGTGCCTTTTTTGGGGTGCACATTAACATTTTAGTTTAAAATTTACTCTAAGAGGTGTGCAACTTGTCAATTCCAGTACTTTGGGCAGGCTCCATTTTACTTTTACATACACTGTAAACCTTAATAAATTGACTTTAGCTTGGGGAGAAAAAAAGGTGAAACAATTGCATCATATATATTTTTTTCAACTACAGTAATTTATTAGTTTTCATACAACATTCTGTACACATGGGCACAGGTCTAAGTGTTTTAACTAAAACTAATTAAAAAATGTATATACTAAAATTGTGTTAATAATGCAATGTTAAAAGTACTTTAACGTATGTTGAAGTAAAAACAACACTATAATAAAAAAGCTTTTATTTATGTGTCTTTGTTTATTTATGTGTATTTATGTGTCTGGTGTGGTGAAAAAGTACGAAGCAGATTCCTAAGTAGTTTCTGCAATCTATCAGGACCCTTTACAACATCAAAAGCACTGTGATTACACATGAAATATTTGCAGTATTTCTGCCCTATGGTGGAACACAAACAGGACCCAATAGGGGGTCTCCATCCGTTCTGTTATGTATATGAGATATTCAGGTAACGTATTAGATATTTAGGTGAAGAAAAGAGTAATATGTAAATAATCAAATCTGTCAGAATTTATGATTAGTTAATGAATTTATAAATATGACTTACTCATTAATGTGTTTACTTATCGGAAGATAACTATTGATATAACATAAACACAAACATGGCACACTGCAGAATGTAGAAGGGTGTGAGAGCTACTGGTTGATGCAATGGTGTCACAAGATGGAATGAGAAAGTTTTCAGAACTACCACAGGAAAGTGTATATTTTTATGAGACGTGATGCTGTCTTATATGGTGGTATAATGTACTTTCAGATGATAAAACTTTGTGTACACCGATCAGCCATAACATTAACACTGATTATCAATTATATACCTGTAAACTGATGACAGGTATCATGGGCAACCCAAGTCTCACCCATAGCTGGCCCATCCAGTCCTGTTCCACAAAAAATCCAATGCAGCACAAATTGCCAAAAAAAATTCAACTCTGGACAAAACAAGTCAGATCCACAGAGGCCCAACCTGCAACCCACAGCACCCAAAGGTCCACCACCAACATCCTGATGCCAGACATCACAGGACACCCCCAGAGGTCTTATGGAGTCATGCCTCGAGGCACCAGAGTTGCCCAGGTGGCACAGGAACCTGCACAATACTGGGCATGTTTTGTGTTATTTTATGGCTGATCAGGGTATAAGGACAAGGTATGGGCTACCTACACAAAGTTACATTACTATGAAATATGAGGAATACAGGAACTGCACAAGTGTACACATGTTCAAAAATAATTTCACAAGAAGAAGAATTAGATGTTTAGTTCAGACCAAGATGCCCCTATATGTGTGTGTGTGTGTGTCTGTTTTTTTTTTGGGGGGGGGGGGGGGGGGGGAATGTGAAAGTAATATAATTATTTTATTATTCTATTTATATATTATAATTATATAATATAATTATTATAAATATAAGTTTTTTATATCAAGCATCCTGATGACGATTTGGTAGTGTGGCATAGAATTTAATTATTAATTATTTAATTATTAATTACTGAACAGACTACTTACAAAGAAAAACCTATTCAAGAATAAAATAAATTAAAATTCAAATCAAAGTAAAATTTTATGTCACATACACAGTCATACAGAGTACGATATGCAGTGAAATGCTTACACGACTGCTAGTGACTTTAAAAAATAATAAACGCTTATATATAAGAAAATAAATGTGAATAGAAGAAATACGTAAAAAAAATTAACTAGTAAAATAGGCTGTACAAAGTAAAATATACTGTAATAAAAGAAATATGTTAGAAAATAAGATAAAGAACAAAATATCAATATAACAAAGATAGAAATATAGAAAAGAAAATTTAAATAGAAATTTGTCAAAAAAAACAGAAAAAAATGTGAAGTTTGAAGTGGCTTGGGTGTACAAATACGCATAAAAAAATGACTTTGTAAAGTGACTTATTTAAATAAGACATAGAGGACTGCTGTTTACCTCCTATTGATATCTACACGGCCTTTCATCGTCAGCACTTTTCTCTTTAATTGGGTGTGATTTATTACAAAATATCAATAAGCCTATTTCCATAATTTCTACCACAATTAAATAACATACATTTACTTTATTTTGCATTACAAAGTTTTTGTCCTGCCCTGTTTCTTTATTCTTATTTATGTATTCAGTGTGCAATACTTCATGAATGACACCTGTAATGCTGCATGTAATGCTGCATGTAATTTGTATATTTATATTACACTCTAAGTCTTATTTAAAAATAATTTACTAACAAGAAAGTGATATAAGTGTATTTAAAAGAAAAGTGATCAAACTGTACCAAATTTGCTGTGCCATGTTTAATTAATCAAGATTGTGCTACTGATGGATTCAGATGTTGACTCTCTCATGCTTGAGGACATGCTGAAACAAATACCACAATTTTAGCAAATTGTGTCGTGGTCAACAGGCTTTAGCAAACGAACTCTGTGCAAGTCTAGATACTGTAGATGCAGGGTTTTTTTTATGTCAATTATATAAGTATAGGTTTTCACAATTCAGCACTAATGACTTTGCTGTCATCCCTAGAAGCTCATTTCTCTCTCAAAAATTGAATAAGACTGAATATGATTGATTTTCCAATGTGGAAGCCCTGGGATCATTTTCTGTTTCAGATAAGCTGAAATACGCAAAGTTGTTAAATGAATTTCAAAAGAGCATAAACTTACTTCCCTTTATAATGTTGTTTCCCTGGTAAGCTTGTACTCAAATGCCGAGATGTACCCAAGTTTAAACTCACTTATATTGAGAATAAATAATATGTATACTGAACACCACTAAGAGGGAAAAGGGTTTTATTCGCAACTAAATAATTTCTTAATTACTGTAGCAAGCAAGTTTTACATCTAGTGCAACTATAAACACAGCAACCCTCTCTAAATTCTGTGCTTCACACTATTCAATTAATTTGCAAGAAGACCAGACAAAAATACACATGTAATTCTAATCGCCTTATACCTCAGACCACATCCTCATCAAGGCATTATCTTGATATTTGAGCATCACTCCTGATCAATACATAGGAGTGTGTGTATCATTCTGTTTCTGTCATACTTCCAGAACTATCTGTGTTTACAGGGCCAAAGTGTAGCCAGAGAGTGTGTGTTACTTCATTCACACTTGCCCTGCCAGACTGTTGGCATCCTGACTCAGAAACCATTTTTTTCTGCCTACCTTGCCTCAAGACATGCAGCTAACAATCTCACTTCAGCCTAAACTGTTTAGGATATACTGTACCACACCAGGCTTTAGTCATCATAGTACCGTGGTGTTTTATGTAGCACCATGGTCCTGGAGTAATGTGTTTTAATTTTACTGTGGAATCAGAAAGGGCATACTTAGTATTGCCCACATGTTTCTTCACTTTTTGTCTTCATTTTTGTTAATGAATAATTGCACAATGCAAAAATGTATATGTTGTTATTCGTCTAAGGTTGTATTTGCCTTATACAGAGACCTGCTATGAGCAGATGATTTACACAAAAAATTTAAAAAGGGAGTAGTAACTTTTAAACACGACTGTAAACCCCTATCATGGGCCTGTGGACAGAAAAAACCTTGAGAGGAATGCTAGTCCAGCAGAGAACCATACGGTGCTAAATGTTGCTTTATATACTGTATAAACTGTATGTGAATTATATTTAAAAAGAAAAAGTCAGATTAACTATCTGTGCAAAAACTGCTCAGTCATGTACAGTACTATGGGAATAAAAACTGGATGAATCAGATCAGTGATCAAGAGGACCCATAAATTCTTTCCAGAGACTTATATTTAGGATCATGTATCAGTAGGGTTTGTGTCAGTCAGACTGCAGCAACATAACCTTTCTCTGCTATATTTAAATGAGGAAATATATTCATAATAATGAGTTTTTACAATAACAAATTTTGTTGAATCGATCTGATAATTATAGAATGAAAAGCTGGTCAAACTGAAGATCAGCATTACAGTTGCTGACACTGGCATAAACAGAGATATGGTCTCGATAAAGGTGGAGGAAAATTCCTATGCCTAACCTACAGTGTCCTGCGTCCCAGCTGGGGAACATTACTTTTGTGGATTTTTTAAAAATATAAACACTGTAGTACGCCACAGGAGGAATAAAGTGGAGTCAGCATATGATATAAGATTCATAACTAATGGACTTAGGTGACACAAACGTTAACACCCTGTAATTTAATTCTTTTTCTTGTCAGTTTTCAGAGATTGCTTCAGATTGGTATACATGATCTTTCTAATATATTTATGATATGTATTTTACATGAGGCTCTTTTCAACTGATTTTATTTTACTAGTTTAGATTTGGTTCAGACCCTTTCCTAATGTCTATTTTTAGTCAGACATAGGATAATAGTTTAGAGCAGCATTTAAGCAAAAGTCTTTGTTTATCAGAATGCTTTTAACTTTTTTTGAAAATTATGAAACTTATAAAAACTAAAAACAATATATGATAAAACATAATAATAATAATAATAATAATAATAATAATAATAATAATAATAATCAATTATTAATATTCATAGTGACTAAATTAATTCATAATGACTAAACAGCTGAAGGCTTGGTTGTATTTGTAGCTAAAGTCAAATGGCTGAAGGTGAGCTGCCAGGTCGAACAGAGTGTAGAGTTGTGTTCTGAATACTATGAGAATCTCAAGCATATTCTGACAAGCGTAAACAAACACACACACACACACACACACACACACACACACACACACACACATGCACGCTGCTCTAAATTGGACAGCTGTTGACAGCTCTGCTGAGCTGAACATGTGTATCTAGCAGAGCTTTTCGATCATATGGGGTATATGGGGTAGAGCACTGAACAAGCCTGGGTGGGTCTGTGGGGGTTGAAGAAATCCAGAACTGAAGGCAAAAATACAATCCATGACCAGACAAATTGATGGACATGCTATTTATTTTGCTTCTACTTTATTGTTCATTCTTATCAGTACACCCAAGTTACAGATGGATTTCTGGAGACAAACACAGAGAAAACTGCATTAACACCATGCGGTTCTATGGAAAACAGGTTACTGGTCAGCTGAACAATACTACTATACTGTATATATACTCAGCAAAAAAAGAAACGTCCCTTTTTCAGGACTGTGTATTTCAACAATAATGTTGTAAAAATCCAAATAACTTTACAGATCTTCATTGTAAAGGGTTTAAACAATGTTTTCCATGCATGCTCAATTAACCGTAATCAATTAATTAACATGCACCTGTGGAATGGTCGTTAAGACCTTAACAGCTTACAGAAAGTAGGCATTTAAGGTCACAGTTCTAAAAATGCAGGACACTAACGAGACTTGTCTACCGACTGTGAAAAACACCCAAAGAAAGATGCCCAGGGTCCCTGCTCATCTGCGTGAACGTGCATTAGGCATGCTGCAGGGAGGCATGAGGACTGCTGATGTGACTAGGGCAATAAATTGCCATGTCCGCACTGTGAGACGCCTAAGACAGCACTACAGGGAGACAGGAAGGACAGCTGATCATCCTCGCAGTGGAAGACCACGTGTAATAACACCTGCACAGGTTGGGTACATCCGAATATCACACCTGCGTGACAGGTACAGGATGGCCACAACAACTGCCCGAGTCACATCAGGAACACACAATCCCTCCATCTCACAGCAAGAACTGACAAATCTGGTCCAGTCCATGAGGAGGAGATGCACTGCAGTACTTCAAGCAGCTGGTGGCCACACCAGATACTGACTGGTACTGACTGATTTTGAGCCTCCCTTCATTCAGGGACACATTGTGAAACATTTTTAGTTTATGTCTTATGGTGTTGATTCTTTTAGTGTTCATACAAATATTTACACATTAAGTTTACTGAAAGTAAAACCAGTTGAAAGTCAGAGGACGTTTCTTTAAAAAGAGGACGTTCTGAGTAAAACAATTACACCAACAATACTATATATATATATATATATATATATATATATATATATATATATATATATATATATACAGTGGTGTGAAAAACTATTTGCCCCCTTCCTGATTTCTTATTCTTTTGCATGTTTGTCACACTTAAATGTTTCTACTCATCAAAAACCGTTAACTATTAGTCAAAGATAACATAATTGAACACCAAATGCAGTTTTTAAATGAATGTTTACGTTATTAAGGGAGAAAAAAAACTCCAAATCTACATGGCCCTGTGTGAAAAAGTGATTGCCCCCCTTGTTAAAAAATAACTTAACTGTGGTTTATCACACCTGAGTTCAATTTCTGTAGTCACCCCCAGGCCTGATTACTGCCACACCTGTTCCAATCAAGAAATCACTTAAATAGGAGCTACCTGACACAGAGAAGTAGACCAAAAGCACCTCAAAGGCTAGACATCATGCCAAGATCCAAAGAAATTCAGGAACAAATGAGAACAAAAGTAATTGAGATCTATCAGTCTGGTAAAGGTTATAAAGCCATTTCTAAAGCTTTGGGACTCCAGCGAACCACAGTGAGAGCCATTATCCACAAATGGCAAAAACATGGAACAGTGGTGAACCTTCCCAGGAGTGGCCGGCCGACCAAAATTACCCCAAGAGCGCAGAGACAACTCATCCGAGAGGCCACAAAGACCCCAAGACAACATCTAAAGAACTGCAGGTCTCACTTGCCTCAATTAAGGTCAGTGTTCACGACTCCACCATAAGAAAGAGACTGGGCAAAAACGGCCTGCATGGCAGATTTCCAAGGTGCAAACCACTTTTAAGCAAAAAGAACATTAAGGCTCGTCTCAATTTTGCTAAAAAAACATCTCAATGATTGCCAAGACTTTTGGGAAAATACCTTGTGGACCGACGAGACAGAAGTTGAACTTTTTGGAAGGTGCGTGTCCCGTTACATCTGGTGTAAAAGTAACACAGCATTTCAGAAAAAGAACATCATACCAACAGTAAAATATGGTGGTGGTAGTGTGATGGTCTGGGGTTGTTTTGCTGCTTCAGGACATGGAAGGCTTGCTGTGATAGATGGAACCATGAATTCTACTGTCTACCAAAAAATCCTGAAGGAGAATGTCCGGCCATCTGTTCGTCAACTCAAGCTGAAGCGATCTTGGGTGCTGCAGCAGGACAATGACCCAAAACACACCAGCAAATCCACCTCTGAATGGCTGAAGAAAAACAAAATGAAGACTTTGGAGTGGCCTAGTCAAAGTCCTGACCTGAATCCTATTGCGATGCTGTGGCATGACCTTAAAAAGGCGGTTCATGCTAGAAAACCCTCAAATAAAGCTGAATTACAACAATTCTGCAAAGATGAGTTGGCCAAAATTCCTCCAGAGCGCTGTAAAAGACTCGTTGCAAGTTATCGCAAACGCTTGATTGCAGTTATTGCTGCTAAGGGTGGCCCAACCAGTTATTAGGTTCAGGGGGCAATTACTTTTTCACACAGGGCCATGTAGGTTTGGATTTTTTTTCTCCCTAAATAATAAAACCCCTCATTTAAAAACTGCACTTTGTGTTTACTTGTGTTATCTTTGACTAATAGTTAAATGTGTTTGATGATCAGAAACGTTTTGTGTGACAAGCATGCAAAAGAATAAGAAATCAGGAGGGGGGCAAATAGTTTTTCACACAGTTTTTCATATATATATAAAACAATTATACCTTCACTCTGGCTAGGATTTGAGATAGAAGTAAGTAGTGGAAAACAGTGATTTAAGTGTGAAGTAGTGTAAGGAGAACACAACTTCTATATTTAAAAAAATGTGTGAAAGCCTTTATACCAATAACAGTAGTAGGCTAACGAAGAACACATTAAAAGCTCCCCTTGTGTCTGAAGGCTGAGCTTTATTCTCAATCCTAAGCAACTAGCTATACATCTTAAGCAGCACTGCATCTTAAGCAACATCTACTGTATATGCATAATATGTTGCATCCTATTGTTCAAACTCTTACTACTTTACCTATGATACAGAAAATGCAATCAGTATTACAGCATGAGACAAAGGAACTGTGTTGTGCTTCAGGTCACACCAAATTAAAACACACCTTTGCAGCAGGGACTATGATGTGAGATACAATGCCTGAGAATAAAATTATTTTTTCACCAGGACAGATAGTGTACTGGATACGTAACAGGCATGTGCTGATAAACTGTTATGTGATGTACTTTGATTGTTAAATGCCAATGTTTGCTGTTATTAATACAGTCTAGCATCATAGTAAGCATCATGGCCTATCTTTTTGCATTTAAAAGATGCATGGTTTCATGTACTTGCTGCCTGGCACATTGGGTGATGGATATATAGCCGTCGTTTCTGTGGCAGTTATTGGGTCAGGGTCAGGTTGCCAGTTTGACACTTAATTGTATTTAAGCACTTGGGGATGAGGGACCATGCTCAAGGGTCAAACAGGGCAACCCGGTGGCATCAAGACTTGAACCAGGGACCTTCTGGTCAGCAGTCCAACACCTCCACCCCTGCCCATAGATAGATAGTTAGTTAGTTAGTTAGTTAGTTAGTTAGTTAGTTAGTTAGTAGTGTTACATGAATTTCTCATAACCATATGTAAGTCTATAACTTATTGGGAAAATTACTCCAGGTGAACTGTGAATAACCACCCCAGCCTTTAACTCGAAACTACCTAAATAACAATGCTTATTGCTGCATAAAAATGGCATAAGACTTTAATTCTATTTATTTATTCATTTATTTATTACTTTCTTTTTAGAGGACATGATAAATAATTTAGCATCAGGTTAGGAATTGGACATATGAATTCTGCAAGGTTTTCAAAAATGAACAATTCTTATTATTCTATTTAATAAGAAAAAAGCAACCACTGCACATTTACTGCATTCACTGTATATAAATGAGACAGTGTAATATATGTTTATCCCATATAAATCCTGATATAAACAAACATAAGAATACATTTTTAAATCAGACAGGATAATTAAAATCACATTACCTGTACCTAAAAAGACAAGTTTTTGTGTGAGTATGTATACATCCATCAGCTATAGCATTGAAAACATTAACATTAAACCCTCCTAAGTTTTGGGTTCCCCTTGTGCCACCTCTTGGAGCATGGCTCTGAAGGGGTTCTGGAGGTGTGCTGGGGTGTTTGCCACCAGAAGGTTGGCAGAGGCTCTTTTGGGTGTGGTGGCTTGGGGATGTGAATCTGATTTGTCTCAGTGAATCTGATTTGTTTGTCTGGAACATCCTAGCCAGGCTGGCCTTTGATCCCTATGAGCAAACATGGGTGAGCCTTGCGTGCCCATGATCCTGTCACCAGTTTGCTAGTATATAGTTGGTGATCACTGTTCACATCACCTGTCAGTGATAATAGTTTTATGGCTGATTTGTGAACACACAATCATTTACAAACATAAAAATAAAGCATGGCAGCACCATGTTAAGGGAAACATACTATGTCCTTACCAGTTCCTGCTATGTTCCTGCCAAGTTGTGCATGTTTTTACTGTGTTCACTTATTTTTTTAGTTGTAATGTTAATAGGTAGATATATAAATTTACTGCACATACTGTCTCTAATATTAAATTTAAAAATGTTAATGTTCATTACGCTTAACATTAGGGCTTTTGGTTCACCCAGGAGGATATGGGTCTCTATGGAGGCAGACATAGGTTCTCACCCCACATTTTCCCGTATAAAATATGGGCTATGCCTCAAGCACAGTGCAGTGTCTGATTCAATGGCAAAATGCTGCTGGCAGCTCTCACTTTACACAGATGTTGAATATGTTGCATTCTCATTGCTTCCTTACCGTTTGCCCCAGATCAATCCACCCCAGCCAAAGTTTAAACAGTGTAAGGAGTCACCAGTTCAGACTGATTCACCAGTCTCAGTACATGCAATATAAGTGGATTGAACTGTATGAGGTTTCACAGTACTAAATCATATTGTATCACCTCAATGTATTTCAATTCAGTTAAAAAGAGTTCAGAGTACTAATGATGTCCTCTTAGAATAAAAAACATACATTCATACATCTTATAGAAATATATTTAAAATGTTCATATATAATTATTTAACTAAGTCTAGGTTCATAGTATGTGATATATTAGTCTTCATGCTGTGATGCCCCACATAGATTTAATGATTATAATTTAAAAGTTTTTAAAGGTCAGTGCTGGTCACCGGCATGGATAATATGGGGAGGGTTGTGTCAGAAAAAGTGGTAGCTCAGTGGTTAAGGCATTGGACTACGTTTGGGAGATCCCGCGTTTAAACACCACGACCACCAAGTTGCAACAGTTGCTGTATAATGTATATGATGTATAAAATGTATAATGAGATAAAAATGTAAGTCGCTCTGGATAAGGGTATCTGTCTAATGGTAGAAATAGCATCTGGTATAAAACCTGTGGTAAAAAAAATTATTGATGTAATAATCTGGTCATTTGGTGCATTCAGGTCATCAACTGATAAAATTTTATTGACATAACCTTGCTGAACTGAGACCTGAACAAATGAAGCACTATACTTACTGTATACTGTACACGATGAGTGTACTTATACTTACACAGATGCATCACTCTGGAACATGGTAAGTTGCAAACTGAAGCCTCACTAACCAGTGGTTTTCTTATGTCCCCAAAGCTGCTTACTCTTGTCACATTGCGAGTGTGGAAATGCTCTTACTGTGTGTTAAACAGAACTGTGATTTCTATTGTCAGTTTTTATTATGCAACTCTACCAAGCTTTTTTTGTGATCTATGATCATGGACATCTATGATTTTTTTCTGGCCACATTTCTTCTGCAAAGCTGACAGGTCAGTATTGTGCCACAGAATTCCAGAGCCTGCTATGTTGTTTGGATAACCATGTCTTGGGTTTACTCCTGTGATGTGTCTCATATCCTTCCAGGATTTGATAATATGTTGGACATTTTTAAACCAACTCAAGTAATTTCAAGGTTTTCTTTGCTTGATACGGGCCAATGACTTCACCCTTTTTTTGGCCAGGCAGTGTACTATACATATGTTTTAATTTTGACAGACATTCAAGTCAAAACGGAACTTTTGATTGTGCAGAATGACAGTACACGGAGAGTTAAAAACTTTCTATATTTCTTTCTATAAAACAATCCTCCAGGCCATGCATGACAATTTAAATAGAAACCATGAATTCTTTTTTGCTCTCTTTGTGTACTCCATTCTTTATTTCTACAACCAAAATCTGGTGCACGGAAAGGCTTTACCAATTATCTTAAAATTCTTACAGTATTTTTTTTGTTTGAGAAAAAAGTACTTGTATCATGGTAATGCTTGTCTCTATACTGTTCTCCAAAGGCAAAAGTCATTCATCTTCTTTATCTATAATTGTTTTTCTCCTTATTAGGGCTGTAGTCGATTGAGGAACAGTGAGCTCAAGTCAGGGAAACATCCTCGATGCTTGTAACAGTATGCACACATACTGTACATTCATACAAAGGGTTAAAATAAGTAATGACCAGGCCACCCTTTTGCCATGTTTGAACCTGACACTAGGAAAAAACGTGAAACTCCACACAGACAGTAATCAGAGCTCAGGATTGAGCCAGTCATTCACGTTCACTAGGACAGACATATTCAGGCTTTTCCTCTCATGACTCCCACTTTCCACTTGTCAAAAAACTGAAATGGTGGAAAGCGGGCTTAAAGAAAGTGTCAGTTAATATTAAAAATATATACAGTAAATATATTTTTTAAATACCTACAATAATATCGATTTGCTCATCAACCATTTTTATTATGGAAATTATACATCAACTTTCCAACATACTTCAATCTTAAAATGCAGAGAGTCTCTGCAAAATGCATAAAGACTGGCAGTTCTGATCTGTTAAATATTGATTGTCTTGCTATATCATCTGGTTTAAATCAATTAAGTTTCATACTTGTATACCACTTTTAACCATAGGCATTGTCATAAAGTAAGTTTACAAAAAATATATACATTCTGGATACAATTTCAAAATTGATCTTTAATAATCAAGCCAACTCCCCGTGCTTGGTGGGTTTCCTCCGGGTACCCCGGTTTCCTCCCACAGTCCAAAGAGCTTTTCCAAACTCAGGTTAATCAAGATATACCTGAGGTCAACCATGTCTCAGGAACGGCTCACTGGCCTTGCTGTCATAAGCATAAATCATGCAATAGAGGAGCATAGCTCAAATGATGCCATTATTGACGACTTAGCATCTAGAAAGGCCAGAAAAGTCAGATTTTAGTTTCAGTTTGTGGTTTTTGTTCTGCAGTGAAGTAAATAAGTTATTTTTCTTTAGTGTGATTTGTTCTATATTAATTCTATATTTATATAATATTTGTTTGTACACAGTATATTTATTTAAGTTATGAATAGATTAATAAAACATGTGGTGTGTACAAAATGTGAATTTTTTTTTTTGTTTTCTTTTTTTTGGGGGTGGGGGGGGGGGGGGGGGGGGCGCCGGGAGGGAGTCTCGCCCAGGGAGCAATTCAGTGTGGAACCGCCACTACCATCATTATCTGGTTAACACCGGTTAGTGTGAGTATAAATTATTTTCCTTCTATAACTGTATACTACTGTATATACTCAAGATACAGTAAACACAGATTATACAGTATATGCTCTTTGTCACCTCGTGGTGTAAGACAGTATCTGTTCAAGAATATTAGGACACACAGGTTGCTGTCCAGGATGTTGCCAGATGTGCCAAGTCCAGAATAAGAATTCACGATGTACACATTTGCTATTAATTAGGTCAATTGGTTTTGTTCCAGGAGCAGGCTGACTCAGCAGTTGGGTTAGGTTGTGCAGGACATTTTGTGGCACTATGTAAAAAGTTGTGTAGTATTTGGACTTGATACTATGAAGGTTTATATTTGAAACTTGTTCACCTTCACCAACTTGAAACGCTTACACCAAGGGATGGAAATTACTGTTGATGTCTTTTGCAATAGAACATTAAAATAATTTGGGGAGACTTCTTCATTTTAACTCAATTTCACAACTGATCACTGCAGGAGAGACAAGAAAAATCTTTGGTGCATCAGGAGAGATGAGTAGAAATTACTTAAAAGGGAATGCCTAAGGAAGTAATTATAAGTGGAGCTACTGTGTTTGGTGTGTTTAGAGGTCAGTACAAATCTTCTTTCAGTAAAGCTAACACAGTCAATGACACCATTTATGACGTTCTCAGGATAGGAATGATTTTAAGGTTTTAAGGGATTTTAATTTTCATTGTGGAATTTTCATTGCCTGAGTGTGATCCATGGATATTGCAGAACTCTAAAAGAGAGTTTGTATATATAATGGGTTTGTTTTAGTACCCACTTTACCACTTTTTATCTAAAAAACATAATTATTGTGTTGTTATTTTGTGCTAATTTATGGGTGGGTTTCTTTTCCAGCCATACTTTAAAAAAAAGAGCTCTATAGAGAGGGTCTATTTCTTCATTAGAGATGAAGATGTACATAAGCTTTTGATGTACATAGTGTGTTGCAGAACTCATTCAGGTACCTCTAGAAAATGTAAAACAAAAACAGCATCTGTAGACAAATGGAGCTAGAATACACCAAGCTAGGCTGTAGGTTGGATATTGTTTCCCTGGAACAACCGTTACAAGATGGAGACTGATCAGTTCTGACAAAGACAAAATAACTGGTGTGCCCAACCCATGCACAAATTGTGTTATATACTAATCCACAGCTGTGTAGGTTTCACATATCATGTCCAATGTGTCCAACTTTTCTTTTCAAGCTGATATTTTTATAATTAGGTTTAATACATTTTGAATATTTAATTCCATTTTTGAAACACTTTTTTTCAGTTGTGCTCTAGTGATCTGTAATTTTAAATAGGAATTGCAACAGTATTGTAAATGTAGTGAAACCTTCATGCTTCTAGCTTCACAGTGTAGAACTGCTACGTTATATAAATAGATACTTACACATTTTATTACATTAATGCTCATATTTTAAGTCATAAAATAACTCCCATCTGAAATAAAAGTGTGCACAGAAATTAAATTATTTTCCTCAACATAACATACTTCACCTCACCATTAATCCTTTGTTGCACATTCTATACGTATGAAATGAGGAGAAATGAGACTTTACACAGACCTGTACAGTATATGTCCTTGCTAGTACACTATTTAAAAGAAAAAAAGGTTTCTTGCATTCCTGAGGTTATAACTCTGCATCTGTTCTAATTCTAATAGTCCAAGTTGGACTCTGTCTATCATAATATAGAATTATATTTTACATCAATTTACACATTGTAATATATAAAGTTTAGCAATCCTTAGAGTTTATGTCAAATATACGTTATATGTCTAACAGAAAATAGTACCTGATTGACGAATACTTTCGTCAGAAATACTGATTTTAGTACCAAATTGTACTAAAATGTTACTGCTTAATTGTGTTATTTCTTAATTGCTTATTTTGTAAATTTATAGAAAATGGCCATTATCCCCCAGCAGACTTTGCTTTTGTAATCTGAAATTTAGAATTAATCTGGTTGTAAAAATGCAGTGTGTGTAAAAACAGGCAGCTTCGTAGATTTCCATTTACATAAGGTAAACAAAATGTTCAGAAATAAGCTTTTTTTTTTTTTTAGAGTTGTGACATGTACTGTACCAACCCTCAAATACGGTTTCATATCATGTTACGCTCCTTGGTGGCAGCATTCAAGCACATGTTGAAGTACAATTTCATTCTTGTCTTGAGAAATTGTCCACATACTGTACAGACACAGCATGTCTGGAGAATGTTTGCATCTTAAGTCACTCTCCATAAGAGCATATGCTAAATGCCAAAATGTAAGTTCTAGAAACTTCTAAAAGGATCTTGAAAGCTTTCAGAAAGTCTGCAACATCCTAGAAAGTTCTTGAAAATTTGTCAGCCATTTAGCACAGAATTAACCTGGATTATGGAAAACGGGCATATTTAAAAATTTCATGATACAGATCACAAAAGCAAAGTGAGTAGAGAAAAATAGACTTCTCCATTTACTCCATTAAAACAATAACCTAAGGCAAAAAAGGGTTAAATATGCTAATTGTTTTTACTTATTTTACAGTCGAATGCCTGACCCCTTTTAAGTGTATTGTATTACCTTTAATTGTTAATCATCACTTACTACATTGTGTAGTATCACTCAAAACAGAGTCAGATTTCTAAATGAGCTTTTACAAGAAAAATATGTTAGTCATTTCTCACAGTTTTGTCAGTGTGATATCCTCATATAGAACCTTGTGGAACATTAACATCAGCTAATCACAATATGCAGCAACAGTTAAGTATTTTCTTTTTATTACAATTAAGTAAGGTTACTCAAGTAGCACACACTGGAATTAAAACCAGTGAAAGAACTTACCCGACAGACCAACATTGCACATAACTTTTTTTTTTTTTTTTTAAATAATGATTTATGATATAATGAGGTCTCTCATTACTGCTGTGGTGATATCTTATGGTGTCACTATAGAGCTATATTTCATTTAAAATACCTGGAACTATTGCTGCTGTCCTCAGTCCCATACAGCTCTCACCCAACAGTCTCCAGCATAATGAAGTTATTTTGGAAAACTGTGTGCGTAAAATTATTTTAGTCATTTCAACAAGAGAAGCAAACGGAAGGTTTTTTTTTTTTTTTAATAAACCTGAAAAATTCCATGAAATCCATCTAAAGTGCCACATGAACAGTACCATATTGTATCAGTGTGTCAGCATGTGTAAGTCTGTGTTAGTAACAAAATAACGGTTAAGGAGATTTTATGCTTTTATGCATTTTATGCTTGTATGCATGTGGCACATCCCAGTACAGTTTGGTTCTCCATGTGTGCACAACATAACACTGAAAGGAAATAAACACTGCAGTGAACATACTCTGATTCTTTTTCCAGATGTGAAAAAAATTAAATTAAAATCAGGGTCATTAGATCTATAGTCAGTATTTTGGCCATTCTGAATGCATGCAGAGGGGAAAAAAGTTCTTACATAACCTCATAACACTAACATCCAGATGATCACTTTTTAAATCACAGCATAGTTCAGTCCAGAGGACTAAGTCGAACATGAGCCAAGACGGATTCCTTATTATAATTTGTTTATAAAGAATACAATCTACAGTATATTGGCTCAAACACACACAAAAAAAAAATCATAGACTCTAATTCCTGTTTTTGTTTTGAGCTGTTAAATTATTTGTGTTTACTTATCACTTTCCCATCATCCTGACTGCATGCTTTGTGCAAACAACTGATATGAACAGTCACAATAATAGATCTCTCGAGAAGAAAAATACATTTTAAGTAAACAGTGACTGTATTTCTGGCATTCTGTGGTCCTGCAGGTTTCTCACAACAGTATTGCAGTGATGAAATGTGGAGAAATATCAAGGCACTGAATGATTTGCATTATTAGATGAAGATTAAGTTGGTTAGTGTTGTTTTGTTGTTTAATGATGTTCATCCACCAAGAGCCTTCAGGTGGCAGTGTGCTGAAGATGGCTGCTTCATTAAAGAGCTGAAGGCTGAAGATCAAGTCAGGACTTGGCAAAAAGACTCTTAAACCACATGTGTGAGAGTATGGACATACAGGTGATGTTTTGCTGGTTACACAGAAACATACAGTGGGATGCAGGTGAATGGGAGTTGTTAATGAGCTTTGGTGATTGAAGTTCTTGTTTCATTGATATTTTCATAAAAAAAATTAATCTAATCTGAAATATTTGTTTACAACACCATATCTACATATACTGTATGATCTATATATCCATTTTTGAGTAGGTTGGAAAAAAGTCCAGAATGGCTTGACGTCAGTTTACTATACCACATCCTACAGTATATGTGGAAAAAAATTCTAGAGAGAGGGGGAAAAAAAATAATAAAAACCCAAATACATACATCTGTTAAGCAGTTGCGAAATAAAGTTACACATAAAAAAAATAAATGTCTCAGAGATCTCAAAGTTGATTTAACACAATCAGTTACTCCTCTGTTTGTTTGCTTGTTAATCTTGTAGGGATCCCTTTTTAAATCCAGGCAGGTGTAAAAAAAAAAAAAACTTTTGATGACCGACACTGTACAGCTGAACTGAATATATAACCTATTAAAAAGAAAATAAAAGAATAAAAATTTTAAAAAAGCTTTCATTTGGAATCAATGGAGCGGGTAAACAGGAGGATGAGTCAGCTGAAATTTCCCTGGCATGACCACTTGACTTTTTTTTTTTTCTTTCTCCTCTGACGACTTTAGTTCATGAACTGCGTGTAGCCCTCTGCTCCTGTTACGATCACGTCCATCCATATCCTCATGGCCTCTGCAGAAGGAGCCACCATGTAGTACAGTCTGTCATGAGTCTTTACACAGAAGGTCAGGGAGGGATTGGGGCTCTGATGGCGAGACACAAGAGTGAAATTACCACTGGAGCATTCGATTTCAGAAATAAGCATAAAATCCTATGATTATAAAACATATCTGTTAACGTAACTCTGAAACACATTCTGGCATGCAGGGCAATGCCGCTAGTACTTTAAACAGGTTAGGGTTAATCGTGCTGGCGTACATTACTAGTGCAGAACATTGTAATAAATCACCAGAAAAGATCATGTGTTAAATCAGTCATGTGACAGAGTTCTATATGTATTGTAGAAATCATTTAAACTTTTTATTCAGTATGTTTATTTACCTGCTGGGCTAAAGATGGTAAATTATCAGGGCAAGTAAATCTAACAGTATTTAACAGTAAAGGGCTTATATTAATATGCATGTTCTAATATGTTTGCACTGAAAGTAATGTCAAAGTGGGCCTAACTTTTTTTTTTTATTTATGAACTGACACATAGGACTGCATGATAAAAAAATATATAGTTATTTATTTGCCCTATTGGTTGCAATTTAAAATGCCATGGGTAACTATTATATTTTTGTGTCTAAACATATTTATCTCATCTTTGGACTATGTTGAATAGTACCTTTTTATAGAAGAATAGTAACATGAAGTTTGAACAGTTTGTCAGTTAATTAAAAATAAATAAATAAAAACAAATAAATAAAAACTACACCCTTTTGCATTACTTTCAGTCCTTGTTGGTTTTTGATTTTATGGTGTCTATAGAGGATTGCCAGACACTCACAACAAAATTTTAAGTTTCATGTAAAGGCACAAATATTTAACATTTATAGAAGGAGGTTAAAGTGTTTGCATGTTACAACAGGCTTCCACAAAGTTTTCACCACATGGAGATCTTCAGGAAAGAAGACTTTGTCAATTTGTCTCTTGAATAATGAGGAAAAACAACAAATACCTAGAAAGTTAGGAACTGTTTTGTTGTAAGGATGTTTTATAGGCAATATGCAACTGTAAATGCATAATGTGCCATTCTTTAATAAAAGGATTCCAATAAATAGATTCTAAGAGGAATAAATACTGGTTTTGCTGTTATAGAAAATTAATGAACGTCAGCATGGTAACAGTAAATTCACCTCAGGCTGAGACACATCACACCATCCTGTCGTTAATAATGAGGTAAAATCCAAGGAGAAAAATGTATGTGTCCAGAGTAACCATATTCTACATGATGAGTATAGGAGGAATGAAACAGCATGTCCTGCAAGATTTCTTTCCATATATATTAAAAATGTAAAATATTGTTACTGGAGACACTTAAAATTTTCTTGTTTAATTTTACTGCATGCCATTCAGGAGGATGAACTGTCTGGGCAGCCCATTTTTTGGGCAGCGTTTCTAGGCTTTTCTCCTGAAATAATGGCAATCCAATTCTAAAGACAGCCTAAGACAGTTGTCTTCCAAGGCTCATTATTTTGCCCAAATTTGAAGGAAGCACTGTATATATGCTTCTCAGTGAAGGCAATCTGACTATCCAGGTCACCAGATGAGAATTTCATAAAAAAAAAAAAAAAGTGGTCAGAATTGACATTGTGCATAATTTGCTGGTTATCTTGTCGTTCATAAACAATTAAAAAAATCTTTCATAACAATTATATATTAGACAATAATCATGATTTGAAAAAATAAATAAATACATACATACATACACCTATATACCGGAATAAATGCTGCAACATAGCCTAGGTTTACTCTGGTAGAAAATAAACCCATACACGCGAGAACAAATCATCATATGCAGTTAGTAGTATTTCCCACATACCCTATTAGCCACCATATAATCAGACCTGCCCTAAAGCCATTTAACATCGTGGCCAGGGGAACTCTGGAATACACATGATCACTTCATGTCCGATTCTCTGACTAATTCACCTTGACGAGGATTAAAAGTCTTTATCTTAGCAAAAGAATTTAGAATTCAGTTCAGCTTTGTCTGTGAGCAAAAGAAGGCTTGATTGCATGCAGGACGCGTTCCGAAATACATACACTTTTCAAGTTCAGGTTGAAAAATCCTTTCTGTGGGGACAACCAGCAGAGTGAAAGAATAGTCAGCAAAACAAAAAGGTAGAAAGAAAAAGAAACACAAATATGCTAACAAGAATTAACTAACTAAAAGAAAGATTTAATAAAAAAATTAACAAAATAAAAGTAATAAAAGGAAGAGTAAGCAAAGGCAGCAGTTACGGAGGGGATCGCAGCATGAAAGCTCAGAAGCAGCAGCAGCAGTGTGTGTGAAAATGCGTGTGTAGTGCTTTGTTACAGAGAGGCGAGGTTCAGCTGGGAATCAGTGAAAGCACCCCTTAATAGGATGATTTACCTTTGTGGCGCTGCGTAAATGGTCGTAGTAAACTTCCTCAATGGCCTGGAAATAGATAACTCCTTTCAGCTTGGTCTCATGCTTGTCTGTGAACCAGGCAGAAATAACAAGTGAGCGAAAACAAGAAAAAAAAGCAATGAGCTCTAACTAATGTTTTTTCACATTCTAATACAAATCTATACTTATTTTTCCATTACGATTATTACTATTTATTACGTTGAATTTAAAAATGTTATAAATCATATAGGAATATAACATCATGAGAGTTATTATACATTATATTGTTGTAATTCTCTTTTGGGTTTCAGGTGTGTGTGTGTGTGTGTATATATATATATATTTGTGTGTGTTTACTTGGGGGAATTATTTAAATTAGTGATGAAGGTCATGTGACTGAGACTGAAATTGCATTTCGAGTCTTATTCTTGCATGTAAAATCATATTTCATTTAAAACACTTAAAAAACATTATTTCACATAATCCCTGGAGAACAATATGTGCCTTTTCAGAAATGAGTTTTCATTTTTGTTAGACAGACCGCGCATAAATTGTCATGTTGTGAAATAAATATATAAATAAACGAATAAATAAAAAAATTTCCTGCATTAATCCACTTAGAATAATATTTAACACGGTTCATTTAGATGTGAACGGTAAAAACAAGAGGTAAAACTAGTCTGTCCTCAGAGGCAGCGATCTGGGAGGCAGCAATCCAGCCCTGTTATTGAGTTTGTGCCATCTTTTTTGCCTGTGTAACCATTAGGGGTAGAAACCACTATCCCTGCTGAGCACGACGGCTGAGTGTGAAACAGAATTTCCACAGCATTGCGCTCGATTTCATCAGCATCATACAGAACGCGGACGAGCTGCTGGATATTTGTATGCCTCAAGCTATCCCGAGGCTATCGGAAACCACAGCAGCCTTCCCCGAGCTAAAGCCGCCGCTAATTACCGCATCCCCCCACGCTAGCTTCACTATGCCAGGACTCGGCTGTTGAGAAAGATGTCTTATAATTCATATAAAAATCAACTGAAAAAAATCTAAATGCTGTAAAATACTGTAAATCCTTCATTCATTATATTTCACTTTCTGGGCTTAATTTGTTTCCTTACGCTACTCTTCTGCTTCTAGTTTTGCTGCCAAGGTGAATTTCCTCGTAAGTGATATCTTACTCGGCCAATAAAACGGATTCAGCTAAAAAAAAAAAAAATTTTATTTAAAAAAAAAAAAAAAAAAAAAGGGAGGCTCTCATCATCACCCAGGCTGTTTAATGTTCAAGACTTACCAGCATAGTACGAGAACGTGCGTTTAAGTCGATCGAAGACGAACCAGCGCTTCTTCCACGATTTGATCTTTCCACCCATCTTGACCAGGTAACCCTTGCACATCTTTTCTGTGATGATGATGTGGTAGCAGGTCTCTACGTTGTGACCTGATGACTCGACGTGTGAGCGCAGGTCAAATTCCTCTTTGCGGATGGGCAGGTAGCGCGTCATGGGCCGGGCCTTTGAACAAAAGGTGGAAAAGATTTTTTTATTTAATATCCCTATCTCACCTATGCGGTTTTTCGCCGGTGGCCGTAAAATACGGTTCATTATGATTCACTGCGAGTTTTTGGCGTTGTGAGAACGTTTCCATCATTCCGAGCGAAAAATTAAACATGTTAAATTTTTCTATTTAAAATTTTTATTAAAAAAATTAAACATGTTTAATTTTTTTGGCGGGCCTTGCGAAAGTTTGCGGACCTTGGCGAACTTCGCGGAACGTATAGTTGCCAATCGCGGCAACTCACGATACCAGACACCGCATCTCACCATGAGTCAAACCGCACAGGTGAGATAGGGGTATAACACTCCTCAAACTCCAACACAGCAGTGTCACCGATCAGACAGATTGGTATATATCGATGGATTTATTAAACCTTCCTCATTTTACAGAAAAACAAGTTAATAAAGATGAAACAAGCAACCTTTTAGTTTCTTTTCAGAGATTAAATTTGCATTTATTTGCATTGCACTCACATAAGCTCAGCCTATGTCTTTGCACTACAAAAACTCGCAGTGACCTTATTTGTGCATAAACTGAATTGTCTAAGGACACTCACTACAAATGCTTCTCTTCCAAACCATCTTCCCCCAGGGTGTCAAACTCCAAACTACCCAGCTGAACAGAGATTCATCAGTCATTCACACCGAGCGCTGTCATAGTAGACTTAATGCTACGAAACTGTTGGTTAGAAGCAATTTCCATAACTTGCCTTTTTATCTTGGTACCAGAATAGAGGAGGACACAGGAATAAGTATGTTTACAGACTTGTGGGTATCCTTAATTGACCCGTTTCACACTGATGAGACATCAGACTCCTAAGTAAGTGTAGTCAGTCTCACACACTCGCACACATACCCTCGTACATACGCACTCACCCTCACACACATGCACTCACTCTTGCAAAACATCGACACTACAAAATAATGCAATATCAATTTAGCAATTACAGCTACTGTATTATTTACACAGTCCTTTCATTTCATCAGGCTTAAAAGTAATTGGACAAACTAACAATTATAAATAAAAGGATTATTTTAATACTTGCTAAGATTCCTTCTGCTTTGCCAAGCTTTTACTTTGGTTGAATGTGGGTCTTTTTTGCCGAAATGACTTATCATCAGTTAGAGAAAAGCAGCTCAGTTGGGGTTGAGGTCAACTGACTGATTCTGTCCGTCAAGAATAATCCTTCTTTTCAAGTCAAGTCAAATTCATTTATAAAGCACATCTAAACCTAACACAGTCGACCAAAGTACTGTACAATCCGGAAAATAGCTGTAGACATAGTAATAGACTATAAAAATCAGACAATAATAAGAAAACAAAAACAATAAAAGTTTGACATTTAAAATAAATAAAAAAATTAAAAAATACTACATCCACCCTCAGTGCCATAAAATAAGCACTAAATACATACATACTGTACATATAGGGAAAAGTTTACTTTTTAAAACCAGCTCTTACAATGTATTAAATGCCAAGGAGTATAAAAAGGTATAACATTTACATTTAGGCATTTGGCAGACACTCTTATCCAGAGCGACTTACATTTGTTTTTTTTTGTTTTTTTATCTCATTACACATCTGAGCAGTTGAGGGTTAAGGGCCTTGCTCAAGGGCCCAACAGTGGCAACTTGGTGGTTGTGGGGTTTGAACCTGGGATCTTCTGAACCATAGTCCAATGCCTTAACCACTGAGCTACCCCATCCCCCATAACTTGAGGTATGATTTGAAAATAGTAATAATAGGGGCCGGAGTGATATTACAGGGGCAGCTTATTTGAGAGTTTATGGGCTGCTACTGAAAAGGTATAATAGAGGAATTGTGCTGATTTTTTTTCCAAGTCTGTCACTAATCGAAACTGGGGTGCGTATAAATGTATACATTACAATTGGTCTTTTCTTTCCCTGGAAAGAACTGCATAGCTAGTTCTGGTTAGCCATCCAGTTAATTCTGGAGAAAGAAAAGAGTTAAATTTACTACTACTTCTATCAGCAATCATATCATCAATAAACACCGGTGACCCAGTTCCATTGGTTGCCATACATGCCCACGGCATAACACTGCCTCCTCCATGTTTGTCAGATGATGTGGTCTGCGTTAGAACACGTCCCTTTCCTCCTGCATAATCTTATCTTCTAATCATTCTGGTACAAGAACTAAAGAAACTTATTAATTTAGTTTTGTTTTAAGTGGAGCCTTTATGTTCTTCAGTGTTAACAGGGAATTCCAGCTTGAGGTAAACCCTCTGTATTTATAGTCACAAAGGAATCTCATGATTGTTGGCTTTGACACTGATATGCCTACCTTGTACAGGGTTTGTGTGTTTTTATTTTATAGTATAAGGGATTTTTCCCCCACCAAATTCAATCTAATTTATTTGTCTTCTGTGAGTATTTCTTCCTTTCCTTCACCAGCTTTGACAATTTTTGGACAGAATATTAAGATTCCCATGAACAGTTATCAAATGCAAATTGAACAATTGGAATGAATTTAACACTTTATATCTCTTCTGTTGGTCATGGAATAATTCTGAAACCGGCTATATATATTTTTCATTTATTTATTTTTTAATGCTTAATCCTGTGGAATTAAAACTTTTTAAATACATTATGGTAGTATACAGAGACCAACATACAAAACTCGTCCATGTCCAAATTCATATGCGCCTGATTGTAACTTCTAAATCAGGGCAAAAATGTATTTAAATAAAATAGTAATCATTTGTAACATTCAGGAAATATTGACAAAAACTTTTGGGAAAACCACACATCTCCATTACTGACATGCACTCGAAAGCGCTGACACAATATTGATGGTCGCATTACAGGCTGCTGCTTACAAATGCTGTGCAAATCTTACAGGAGAATTTCATTAGATCGCACTCCTGAGTACATGCTCTCATGTGGGGCTGCCACAAAACAATTACATAATATCAATACTGTACTGTTCTTATTAAAACCAGTGTGAAATGTGTCGGCCACTTTAAACGTTAACACTTTACTGGCTTATATCAGCTCATCTTGAAATTTCGTATTTACTTACGTACACAATTTAAAAGCTGCTAAACCCACATATGCTGTTTATTATACGGCTGTACAATCACTGTGAAGTTACAGTACATGTGCTGTGTTGTGGATGCGTTATTTACTACAGTAGGGGTGTAATTATTGAAGCTAAATCGATGCACATTAAAAAAAAAGCAGTAATTATGAAAGAATGAATTCTTGCACAAACCATTAATATAATTATATATTAAATATAATCTAGTACAAATTGATTACTAATTATTATATCTTATTACAAATTACTGAATAAGACAGACATATTGTGTGTACAAATAATTCATATTTTTAAACTAAAATGTAAATCAGGGTGGATGACTGACACTTTAAAAAATATATTTTTCTAAATCATAATTTATCTGAAACATAACAATAGGCCTACTCCAGATTCTAAACAACATGCTGTGAAATTGGTCAAATAAACTGAATAACGTTTGGCTGAGAATTGATCAAAGTTATTTTCAAATATCGCACATTTGCCTTAATGACTTGAAAATTTATTGTCTGGAGTTCTGAAAATTTACACCTCTGTTGTATTTTTTATTTTTTTTACTGTCCATTGTGTAAAACAACACTATGTCTGTGAAACCCCGTCTCTATATAATCGCCGAATGTCATCCTATTTACAGAGCATGTACTCCTGTTTATCGTTCACCTCAGCCGCCTCACCTGAGAGAAGTTCTTTGCTCTCATCTTCACCTCCTTCTCAATCAGCAGCTGCCGATGCACCGTCTCTTCCTGCAGCCTCTTCTCAGCCTCCTCTCTCCTCTTCCTCTCCTCCTCTAGCATCTGTTTACGCACCTGGCTTTCTCGCTCCTGTGGTACACACAAAGCAGAACCACAAGAATTTAGAAACTTGTAGCATGCTCCTTTATTAGGGTATTATAGTATAATTCCGGGTTTTTGCTCACTTTGGACTCAAGGAGTCTGGCCTTCTCTAGATGAGCCTCCTTCAGCAGCTTCTCCATCTCTTCGATTTTCAGTGCATCCATCCCGCTTGCGCTGTGTCACAGGAGCATACAGTGTGTTTTTTTTTTCTTTTGTGCATATGCCACATTGATTAATTAAATTTGAACGCAATATTTGCTTCGGCTATGCAACCTGCTTGCCCAGTAGAGCCACAGAGCAACTTTGGGCATGACATGCATCTGACAATGCACTAATCTTATTACACATACTACCTTCATAATATAATTCTCAAAAGAGTGATTCCCCCCCCCCCCCCATCAGAACCCAAGCTGACATGACTGGCTATGAATGTGAATGAAGACATAAAACGAGAAGACTGCAAGATTAGTTCCCGTAAACATTTAGAGAGAGGGAACACCTGATCCTTGAAAATCAACAGATTTGTTGCCAACTTGCAGAAGAGATGGATCTCTTTCGCAGGTTGCCGACATCATTTAGCAACACTACTTGAATGTTACAGGAACTCAGTTAAGAGCTATTGCTACATCCCCTGTACCATCCTGACATCATGCCAAGTACTGAGGAAACTTTCTACCTTGATGGTATCCAAACAATAGTGAAACACTGTGATAAATGCATTAGTGTATCAGGAGATTTCAGTACAGTATATGGAGAAATAAAGGGAGTTTTTACTCTAATAACTGTGTCCAATTGTTCTGTACAATCAAAAGCCCTAGTTTAACTTGAATTAATACAATAGTTAAAATACATAGTTATATTACATAATACAATACTATGTAAATAATAGTAACTACATAAATAACAGGCTAATAATATAACTGTATAACTGTACAATGTAAAATAGTAATAATTATAATAATGCAAATCTATACGAAACAATTAACTACTAAATTGCTAGCAGAGGTGGAAAGTAATGAATTACATTTACTTGCATTACTGTAATTAAGTAGATTTTTTTGTGTACTTCTACTTTTTAAAGTAGTTTTTAAAATCTGTAATTTTACTTTTACTTAAGTATGTTTTGTTTAAAAGTATTGTACTTCACTACATTTTAAATCATATTCGCCACTGAGTAAAAAATAAATGAATGAAAATTAAAAATAATAAAAAAATACAACGGAAGGAAAAAAATTGCACCCTACAAACCACTGCACTGATTGATTGATGGACGGGAAGAACAAACGCACTAAATTCACAAGAACGATGGAGACGGACAAAACAGATGCCAGTGATGCAGACACAGCTGAAAGTGAAATGCCAACAAATTCTTATGAAGCAAACCCCTGGTCATATTTAAGCGACCACTTTGATTTCAAGCACAACAAAGGGAACAGATTTATTATGCAAGTGTGTTCCATCCCCCATCCCACCCACGCTGTTAGAGTAAAAGTTACAGAGTTACATTTTTTTTGTGAATTTTTAATGAGCTACTTTTTACTTTTGTAGATGTTTATATGGGTAACTTTACTTTTGAATTGCAAATATTATGTAGAAACATAGCAGTAAAACATACACATGCACACATGTACTGCAACTGCGTTGTGTGTCCAAGGAGATACACAGTGCGTATTAATACCCATTGCACTGCAGTGCTATTCAGAGCATTTAAGTCATGTTTCTCGCAGCATGAGATGGTAAGGAGAAGCGACTACATCTACAGCAATGCACTGTATATGTCTTGATTCTGAACAGGTTTTCGATAGGTTGTGAGCTACAGCAGAGCATTCTTTTTTTTTTTCCCCCAGAAGAATTGATGATGTTCTGAATTTCGCCCCTGGCCTGAGCACAAGCCTCACCAAACCACACAATTATGAAGGAGGTCAGGATGGACTTGGTGATGGACCAATACTGCCTGGGGGGAGACTGATTTTTTTTCCCGGCTAGCTCAGCCTTTGCCAAGCCTTTTTGATGATGCAGGTAGTATTTTTCTCCAGCCTAAGGTTACATGACATGACAAGCCAGAGGAACTCGAATGACTCAGAATGATAGGGTTTCTGTTTGCTGGAATTGATAAACATATTCCATGTTTTTTGGGTGTTCAGGTACAGGTTATTGTGAGTCTGCCAGATTCACATGTGTACAGTATATGCATTAAGAATGATGTCTTCTGTTAATGTGTGGCGCTTGATAGACGGCTCATTAAATGTGCAGATGTTCCCGTATAGAGAGAAGAGAAGAAGGGGAGAATGTATCCCAGTACTAAGTTATAGTGTCTGACATGTATTTGCCAAGCTGTCCGTCTGTCATTAAGTCTGTGAATCATCAGCATATGGGGTCTGGCAGATCAAGTCAGGTTCTTGTTTAGCAGCTCTGGAATGATCATACACCAAATAAGATTTTCAAATATTCCAAGGCCGATGATATACAGCTGAGTGAACTGTAGGCTCGTACTGTATTTAATCCACAATAAACTGACCTTTTTGGATCTGATGAAGAACTGCAAGGGGGTGAAACAACTCCTTGCTGGTGTTTTTGAAGTACCCCAAGTGCTCAAATCTTTGTTACTACTCATGCTACTACTGCAATATTAAAACACCAGCTAAAGGTAAAAAGGTAGGACTAAATATGGAGGATGTACACGGTTTCCAAGACCTGTTAAAGTAAGTGAAATAATAAAGTTAGCTAGCACCACTTACACACAAACGGTGCGAAACTGTACATGCCCTTAGGATGAAATTAAGAACAAATTTAACCAACAAGACAATTAGAGTGTTTGCTTTCACAGATGTTTCGTCATTATTACACATAATAAAATGCTAAGATATTAATAGCAAAAAAAAAAAAAAAAAAAGAGCAAGAGAGAGAGTAAAGATCATTAAAAAGTTTTTAGCTTTTTTTCCCCCCTTTCCCTCGAGGGAGTCAAGGCAAAACTTTGTGCGTTCTTGGGGGGATTAATTTTAAACCATTTTTCTTTTTCTGTTGATTCGCCTTATGCTTTGAATAGTTGCATTGCTGCTAAATGCATCCACATTTTTTTTTTTATACATTTTTGGAAATACATGCTCTTTTCCCCTCAGAACAATAGAGAACATACAGTTATATAGTTAATTAATTTTATATTCCCACACAGCAGATAAGATTGGCTGAATATTGTGGCTGTATAATCTATTTGTAATGCATGTTGGATATTATATTGTCGGACAGTAACTAGTAGTACAACATTGAAAAGGTTGTTAACAGACTGAGACTGTAAGATGCCATATAATTAAAAACAAGCGTATGGAATTCTGTGTACGATACCAAATCTTATGCTGGAATGGGTTTTTAGTTTACTCCTTCATAGGAGCTATAAAATGCAACACATATATCCAGTGTCAATCCCTTGTAACATCCTACAGGCAGTCTTATGAATTTTTAACTGCAGGAACTGAGAAGCTCTATTCAACACACCGCCCTCAGATTGTGGATAAATGAGTTCTGGAGACAAGATGTCCAAGTAGGACATATTGTAAGATTTCTTCTAGCTTTGTTTTCTAACCTGGACATGTTATCTGGCGAGCAGGCCGAGTTGTTGCTGGTGGAGACGCTGGTGTCGATGCTGTCTGAGCTCTCCAGGCTGAGTGTGTCGTAGTTGTCCTCTCCAGCAGAGGGTGCTGTGTGGTGCAGGATGGAGTGATGGACCAGTGGAGGAGCTGGAGAGCTGCTGAGCTGCGTGTGGGAGCCGTGCAGCGCCTCCCACTGGCACTGAGCCTCAGCTGCAGCCTTTTGCTTCAGCTCGGCCAGGCGCCGCCGCTGCTCCTCGATCACCTGCTGACCTGGAGAGAAAGAAAGAGAACATAAAGGGAGTGATGGAAAGAAGAGCAAGAATGGAGAGATAAACAAATACATGCGAGACGGTGTGAAAAACTTGACTGTGATAAATTGTTCAGTACATGACTGCATCAACTTTGTATTCTCAAATGCAATGACATTTATAACCACAGCAACATAAATAACTGAAAAAGAGCTGTCTTTTTAAAAACATGTACCAGAAGTTATACAGAAACATTTCAGCATTTTAATTTCTTTATTATCAGATACCATCACACCTCTAACACAAAATGCCACACAAGCTGACATATGCACTTGTATATCACCATAGAGCACTTTATCAAAGGAAAAATAAAAGGAATTATAACTGTAAAATAAATATAAAACTAATTTGCTCCAAAAGCTGGACAAACATGGATCCCACACACATGGAAAAATCCCATGCTAAGCCCAAATCAACAAAGATACCCATGTATCCATGGAGGATTACACGCTATGAACAAGCTGCACCATAATGCCTTAACACATACTGTAGTGCACATAGAGCTGCACTGCTCTTTATAAGATACATATTGTCCAAGCAAATCTTGCATGACTTAAAGCTTCCAGCCACAGAAAAGAATCAGTTTAGCTTCATGCTGAAAAAAAAAAACTGATAATCCAGAAAGCACACTTCTAAATGGACTCATGCACCATTTTAAGTCAAGACGCACAGGATAAGTTGGAGACAAAAGGTAAAGGTTGAAGCGGTGATGAAGATGACAAGGGCATGGCCAAACCCACTCCAGACTCAATGTGATCTACCTGTGGGACTGTCCATGGTGGAGAACTCGGGCGATGATGGCAAGCAGTCTGGGTAAGAGTGGGGGATAACGGAGGTGAAGGAACAAAGTGAAAGACAAAATGTCACACTGTTTATGAAAAAAAATCTGGAGGAAAAATTAAAAGGAAAGTGTAAATGAGATGAGAAGGGGTAACAAGCACTCGTGCTAGTTTGGATCACTTTATTCGGTTTCACCCTAATGATCTCTTCACCTTCTTGAAACTGATCTTACATTGCCTAAGCATTCTTCACATTTCTTGCAACAACAAAAAAAATCTAGACATTGTTTGAGACATTTCTTGTTTATATTCGGTTTTCTTTCCTTACGCTGCTAAACTGTATAATCAAATTTATATATATATATAGTTTTCATAATTGCAATGTGAAAGGCTCATGTCTGTGGGGAGCAAACACAGCTCTGTCCTGTCTGATCCCACAGAAAACACAATGCAGCACAAATTGCTGAGAAACGTTAATGTTGGCTATGAGGGAAAGGTATCAGAACAATAAATTAATCAGAGCTTTGGCTTAGCATGCAGAGTTCACGGTTGGTTCTGTCCTCCAAGTTCCTCAGAATTCCATTCTTGGGATGTGTTGGACAACAAATCTGATCCATGGAGGCCGGACATTGCAACATACAGCCCTTAAAAGATCTGCAGCTAATACCCTGGTGCCAGATACTGTACCACAGCACACCTTCAGAGGTCTTGTGGTATGATGTCCCATGGGGCCAGAGTTGTCTGATAGACATGTTTAAAAATATTATTTACAGATGCTTAAACAAGAAACATTTAACTCATTTACTTTAACTATATAGATGCTGACAGGGTTAACAGGAAACACACTTGGATAAACTAAGAATTATAGACATTCTTATTTGGAAGTTGCAAAAAAGTGATCGGTACAAGTGTGTCTTTTTATTGTTTGTTCATATATAGTACATGTGTTTTGTGACATCACTAGTGTGGTCCATATTCAAAGTGTCTGCTCGTTATCACATTATGTATGTAAATTAGATATTTAAGATAAATTTCAGATATTTCAGACCCTGTTGATTAGGGCCAACTCCTCTTTTTATTACAGTAAACCTCTACCACTTATCTAGAAACACCATCTACAGACCTTATATTTAAATTGATTAGTTTTGGTATGAGCAAGTACATAGAAATGCAAAAGTAATTGCGATCATGTGACAAGAACTAAAAATCACAGTTTTTTTAAAATTACAAAATATAAAAAAAACAGCCTTTTAATGTTAACTCTTGCAATTTGTGGAATGAACATAAAAGTTCTAAAAATTAATTGTGTTCACTAAAATTAAGCTCAAAGTTTTATATTGGAAAAATGTTCTGGATTTATAACTGCAATGCGTCATCTTGAGCCAAACTGAATATACGAAGTAAAACAGGGACACTGTGGCTACAATGTGTGTGTGGGCAGCTTAAAATACGCTGTGTGTGAATACCTTTCTGTTGCAGTGCCAGCTGTCTCTTCATCTCAATGTCCTGTAAAGTGGCTGCGAGGTTGCGGGGGAGACTCCCGGTGCTGTGGGCCACCATGATGGGACTCTGGGCAAGTGAATATACAATCATTTGTTGTTGAAAAACGCCAGGTAACAACAGGAGTGTGTGATAACTTAATAGCACGAGTGTGGGTTTTACCCTGGAGGAAGTGTTGCGGCCGAGAGTTGCGCTGGCGTAGGTGGGGGAAAGTCCGGCACTCACTTTTGGCTTCTGTGAGGACTGACTGGCATCGCTATCTAGCCTGGAGCGATACACCTACAGAGCAGAAAAACTGGACCATTTACAATCACAACACTCACTGTCTTTAGGAAATGGTTTATTTTGTTTTAAGTTTCCAAGCTTTAAAATTATTTTGCAGGAACCTGTGAAAACTCATCGTATTGTGAAATTAGTTTGCAAACTACAGAATGTGAGTCTCATCTGCATGTCCTTTGATTTTTAAGTTTGAGGTGAAAAAAAGGTAAAAATCATATTTGTCAGAATTTTGTCACAAGTGTCATCACAAGAGTTACTCACGTTTTTCTTGTTCTTAAATAAAAAAAAAATCAATATTACTGTTCTATCTATTTTTTAGATTCTTTAATTAAATCACAGTAATCTATTTCATCGTGCACTTAACTTTGATAAAAATGCACTTAACTTTTTAAGTAAAAAAACTAATAAAAATTTGAACAAATGGCATTCAAGTCAAACTGGGACTTGATTGTGCAAAATAACAGAACACAATTATGAGTTAAAAACTCACTCTATTTATTTATATAATCTGCTACGCTAACGATCCCAGAGTTTCACAAATGCTTGGATAGCATCAAAAGCTTTCTCAGTAGGTCAGAGCCGTGATTGGACCACCTGTTTCACCTCTGAAAGGCTGGCCTGGCCTCCCTGGAACTCTTGTAAATGGCCCAAATATGTGGAAATGGCTTGGACGTTGTAATAAGTGGTGTTCGTAAATGATTGTCTCTTCAACAAGCTGGCAACAAGTTATCCTCTGCTTTTCAGGTGCTCCACACACGAAATGTTCATAGGAAAGCATGCAGTGGTTTCCTAAGCACCTTGGCCTGGATTGTTATTTATGGACACACTGCCTTCTTTAAAATGTTTGCATTCAATGTTTTACTGCAATGGTTAAGGTGTTGGTCAGCTGGTTAGGAGGTCCCCGGTCCGAGCCCCGACACCATTGGGCTGCCACTGTTGGACAATTAAGCAAGGTGTGCTTCACCCACCAAGTGCTCAGATACAATTGGGCGTCAAGCTGCCAAACCGATCCAATAAGTAACTGCCACAAATACGACGGATACATCTCCAATGGTCGAGTATCCGTCGTTGATGGAGCTTATCCCTTGAAGCCTTCTTTAAACGGCCTTCTTTCGTGAGAAATTTTGGTTGACATTAACGCCCCTTGTACAACATTACGACTATGATTTGAAATCACAGTTATGTTCTAAACAGGCATTCACTTTAGACGAAACTGCACATAAAAATATTTTAGTAATTTTCCTAAGGTGACATGCAACATTTTCTTGCTCAATTTCTAGCTTGTCAGCTGTCATCTGCTCTCTACCAAACAATACAAGCTTGACTGCTTTACTGTTTAAACACGACTTGTGAAGACCTTGTGTGAGCTTTCCAGATTGTTTACCAGGAGAACAGTGGCCATGAGGCACAAAGTCCAAACATGCCCAAATAAAACCCAAACAATATGACAACATTCCTCAACAATACACAGCACAGACAATACAATCAAGAGTTCTTGGAGCTCCCATGCATTGAGGGAGACCTACATGACAATAAAGACATGAGGAAATTAAAGTAGAGGGAGAAGAAAAGGGAAAAGGGAAGATGGGTCTGCATGGCATGGTTACCTGCAGAGGCTTGTATGTCGAGTGAGGTTTAGCTGGGAAAGGAGGCGGACACAGCTGACTGGGATCTCCAGCAGCCATCACCTCCTGGTACCAGCGCTCTAAATCTAGCCTGGGGATTTGAGGCCTAAGCTGCTCCAGCTGACCCTTTAACCCACATCAGAATGCACAGCAAGGTGGCAAAGTGAAATGAGATGAGAAAGGAAAGAGAAAAAGGGAGGGGGGGGGGGAAGAAGAAGATAAGAAAAAGGTTTTATTGAGAAACTGATTTAGTCAGATTTAATGAACAAAGCAGATGGCATTAATCCAGAGAAATTAGTTATGCACATTTTTCTTTCTAGTAGAAGCATCTGCTGTGCATCTGGGTGCCAGTCCCAAATGAGCTAGAGAAATTTATTTTTAAAAAATAGTAAATAAACTAACCATTTGTCTACTGGATGATTTAAGAATATTATCCAGCAAACAAACCACAAACCTAATCAGCAAACCAGATCTAAAAATCATATCTACTCTTCACATCTCTAGTCCTGTGCACACTGTAGAGCTTTTAACATTCTACTGAAGACCTTCAGCTAGTGACCGTTCTCTGTATAGGCTACATCTGTGCATGTTAATTACTGACACTGTTCTTATGCAGAGACCTTTAACAGTTCAGTCTGAAGTAATGAAATGAAGTAATACTTTCAAAATCGCATCTAAAGTCAAATGATGAGGTCCTTTAAAACACTGTGTTTTTAATCCAATGGTCTCTTGCACTGTTTTTATAATGAAAGGAATAAAATGGCTGACAACATTGCCGCATTGAAGAAGTTCTTTTTTAGACAGAACTGTGTAAAAGTCTTGAGCCACACTTCGTTTCTTTATATTTAGAAGAAGTGTGAAAAGAAAAAAGGTGTTGTTTTGCAATAAGCTCAGCAGCAACCTCATTTCCCCTCTTGTCTGTTTGAACCACTCTGCATTCAGCATCACCAGTAAACTAATCACCTGCCCCCGTTGGTTCAGGCGTCAAGTTAGATGTTTTTATGCTTGAATAATTCATACGTCACTGTGTGGCAAAAAAAATTGCTCTCAAACTGCTCAGGTACAGGGACTAGACTAAAAATAAGAGCCAAAAACGTGAACCAGAAAAGTTCTTCAGGAAGCCTGGAGAACTATTCCTCAAGAGTGCTTTATAAATACAAGAAAGGAGGCAAAATATGAAGAAATTGGAAAGAAAAGCAAAATATGGAAAATTGCTCTTTGGAAGCAAAATATTAGAAAAATGAAGGGTGGCTCAAGGCTTTTGCATAATAATGCAGATTTCATGTGCTTTATGTTAATGTCATAATGACCTGTAGCTTATGCATTTGGTCGTATATTATATTATAATTATATTATATTCTTCTGTTCATTGAAGTGTGTACCAAATGGCCTTTGATTTCTATTGCTCCACAGAGGAACACTTCAGAGTTCTCACTGTAATAGGTGAAGCCTTCAGATCAGTACACAATGAACTGTATCAATGCCACAATGGAAAAACAAGATGCAATCTGATCTGAAATACCAAAAGCAAGCTATATTGCTGATTATTAGTGAGATGTAGAAAATTTACCATACTGAAAAGCAAAGCAGTCACTCTTATATTGCTTTATTACTTCAGTGGCTTCAGTCAGAAGTAAATCCAATTTCCTGTTCTATTGCATTTCAGTTTCCTTAGTATTTATTTGCAATTATTGTCCAATAAGCCCTACACATGGGTGTGTTTGCAATCAGAGCATGGGAAACCACCTGAACTGTTAATTTTTTTGAAGACAACAACCTGTATATTCAAGTCAATTTTATTTGAATTGTATATAAGCTAACCTTTACAAGTTCACTGTTTAAACATGATAAGAGGGTCAAGCTGACCATAAATACTTATTACAGGTCCTACTCAAAAAATTAGCATATTGTGATAAAATTCATTATTTTCTGTAATGTACTGATAAACATTAGACTTTCATATATTTTAGATTCATTACACACAACTGAATTAGTTCAAGCCTTTTATTGTTTTAATATTGATGATTGTGGCATACAGCTCATGAAAACCCAAAATCCCTATCTCAAAAAATTAGCATATCATGAAAAGGTTCTCTAAACGAGCTATTAACCTAATCATCTGAATCAACTAATTAACTCTAAACACCTGCAAAAGATTACTGAGGCTTTTAAAAACTCCCAGCCTGGTTCATTACTCAAAACCGCAATCATGGGTAAGACTGCCGACATGACTGCTGTCCAGAAGGCCATCATTGACACCCTCAAGCAAGAGGGTAAGACACAAATAAATTTTTGAACGAATAGGCTGTTCCCAGAGTGCTGCATCAAGGCACCTCAGTGGGAAGTCTGTGGGAAGGAAAAAGTGTGGGACCTGCGGAAGCAGTGGACTGGAGTAGAAACATCCAGAGCCACCGTGTACAGGCGTGTGCAGGAAATGGGCTACAGGTGCCGCATTCCCCAGGTCAAGACACTTTTGAACCAGAAACAGCGGCAGAAACGCCTGACCTGGGCTACAGAGAAGCAGCACTGGACTGTTGTTCAGTGGTCCAAAGTACTTTTTTTCGGATGAAATCAAATTTTGCATGTCATTAGGAAATCAAGGTGCCAGAGTCTGGAGGAAGACTGGGGAGAGGGAAATGCCAAAATGCCTGAAGTCCAGTGTCAAGTACCCACAGTCAGTGACGGTCTGGGGTGCCATGTCAGCTGCTGGTGTTGGTCCACTGTGTTTTATCAAGGGCAGGGTCAATGCAGCTAGCTATCAGGAGATTTTGGAGCACTTCATGCTTCCATCTGCTGAAAAGCTTTATGGAGATGAAGATTTCATTTTTCAGCACGACCTGGCACCTGCTCACAGAGCCAAAACCACTGGTAAATGGTTTACTGACCATGGTATTACTGTGCTCAATTGGCCTGCCAACTCTCCTGACCTGAACCCCATAGAGAATCTGTGGGATATTGTGAAGAGAAAGTTGAGAGACACAAGACCCATCACTCTGGATGAGCTTAAGGCCGCTATCGAAGCATCCTGGGCCTCCATAACACCTCAGCAGTGCCACAGGCTGATTGCCTCCATGCCACGCCGCATTGAAGCAGTCATTTCTGCCAAAGGATTCCCGACCAAGTATTGAGTGCATAACTGAACAATTATTTGAAGATTTACTTTTTTTGTATTAAAAACACTTTTCTTTTATTGGTCGGATGAAATATGCAAATTTTTTGAGAATTTTGGGTTTCCATGACCTGTATGCCACAATCATCAATATTAAAACAATAAAAGTCTTGAACTACTTCAGTTGTGTTTAATGAATCTAAAATATATGAAAGTCTAATGTTTATCAGTACATTACAGAAAATAATGAACATCACAATATGCTAATTTTTTGAGAAGGACCTGTAGCTCACAGTAAACACAAGGAGACCAGAAGAGAACGCAATGCTTTCACTAGGGCTTCACTTTTTGTTCTGGTGTGAAGTCTTCATATTACGACAATGGATCTGGCTAGTGTTCAAGGAGACACATTATTATTATATTTAATACACAACTAAACTGAGTTTAAGGGTAATAATGCCAGACAGGTTAATGTTCCAGAAAGCGGGGGCCAGAAGAGAAGTTGAGACGCACCTCAAAACAGAGAGAAAAAGAGGAGCCATGGGGGGAAGGAAGAAAGGAAAAGGCAGGCTCAGCAGGGGTGGGCTGACGCAATTGGGCAGGAGAGGTGGGGGAGGAATCCACCTTCGGCATCCCATAGATCTGATTTATTTGGCCCATAGTAACATAGTCCTGAAACCCAGCAGGGACACATAGATACAAGTAGGTGGAAAAGAAGGAAGAGAAAAAGAAGAAAGACAGGTCAAAGGGTTAAAGATCGACAAGAAGATAACAATTCACTCAAATCGTTCTGATTAACATGAAATTCAGATATTCTCTCTTAATACAATGTTCTAGAGTATTTTTAAACCATTTAAGTCTTCTCTCAACATCATGGATACACTACGGTTCAGTCCATTTAATACAGAGTAATGGATGGCTAATGCATAACGTTTATATGCCTAAGCAAAGCAGTTGGGTATTAAAGTTTGGCATTCATGAGTATACAGCACAAGTGCAAGCACTTCTGAGAGGAGAATCACAGAAATTAATTGAAGTCAGAGCTCTATGATACCTCACAGGGAGCAGCTACAGCTGGGTCAAGTATACTGTAAGTGAGGAGTCATGCGAAGCAGAGCTAGTCAGCTGGATATCACGGACAGATATCCTATAGGCATCTGCCATTCTGCAGTATTTCTGTTTAACCACAAGTACATCTATACAGGACCAGAGGTCAGTCATTACCTACATAAAGTATCTTGGCCAGTTTCTTCACACACACGCACGCATAGCTAAAGACTACATCAGGGATAGCACTGTGAAACCATTATAAAGATTTTTTTTGTGTGCTTTGTTCAACACACAAATAGGGCTCTAGAAAGAAACTAGAAAGCACTCTCACAAGACAACACAAGGCACATGTTTAAAGTTTTAAACATCAGCTGTAGTCTACTTGAAGAAACAAATACATTTTTGGGGGGGAATTAAAGGGTGTGGAGGATTTATCCTCCTGATACCTTGATCCTACTGTCCCTTTTAATACACGTAATGTGTTCAAACAGGAAAAACTAAAGTTTGCCATAAGACCCACTGTCCACATATGAGGATATTACTAGGATATGTACACAAAAACTTGAGGTCCTCATACTCATATTTCCAAAAGTTCGTGAAAACATTGTGGTCAACAGTTATATGGTTGCGTGTGGCTGTGACGGTCATGTCTTTGTATGCTCTAGCAGTACAATTTCTTTTAACTGACATTAAGAGGCCCAAACATTCTGTATTCTGCATTGAACAGCACAAGATCCATGAAGACATTGTTTGCTGAAGCTGGTTTGGAAGAGCCAGTGTGGTTTGCATAAAATCCTGCTCTTAAAGACCATCAACAACAACAACTTTGGTATAAATGCTCATTACTCCTTTTTTTTTGTCTGAAATCAGTGCGTGTGTGTTCTTTTGCCAAATTCTAAAATCTAATTTAAAGCATTCTCAGTACCGTGAACCGCCACGTTTGTTATTACATCGAAGGAGAAAAACTTCATACTAATGACAACGGCTTTGGAATCTTTTAGTGTCCAAATACATTTGGCCACACATTTTATGTTTTCCAAGGACAGTAAAAAAAAATCAACAAACCAATCATGTATTGTAATTAATGCTGAGCTTTTCCTTTAGTTTAAAGAAGATAACTAAGTAAATACAGTAAGCACAACAGAGCCTTACTGGTGAACATGATCAGTCAGTTATAGGAATACTGTATAATGGCAAGACGTCACAGCCTTACTGATTGCTTGATTCTGATTGGTCAAAAGGTGTTGATACAATCAGAACTATAGCATAATTGCTGGTATAACAATTGTAAGATTTATATATGGAGCATTCAAGACAAACCAGGATTTGTGATACTATAAAATAAATGATGAGAGCAAGTTGTTTTTGGATTTTTCACATAATTTTTTTAATTTTTGGCAAATTTCTATAATACAAGAGGACTAAAACAATTCTGGACATGCTGTTATTTTGAAAATATGCAAATTAAGGGTAAGCATGGCACGATACATTTCATTCCTTGCTTATTGCAAGGAATGAAACGTAATCCTGTAAAAAATTATAAGAGCAAGGGCTTGGTTTTAGATTATTAAGATTTACTGTGTGCTTATCCTTTGTTGCAGTTCAGTGTTTTAGCGCATTAAAGCACAACGTATTACTTCACTAACGTTTTTCTAAAATATATAGAACTATTAGCAAGTTAAACTGCTTGTAGGTCATGATTTAATGATGAAAAACTATCACGGCCATAATGTAAGCCCAGTTAATAACCACTGATTTATAGGATTTTGGATGGAATTCCAGGATTTACAACTATTTTGTGTCTGTAGAAATGTTGGCTGAGAGAGTATTGCTTACATTAGCCACACTGTGTTTGATTATTACAACCACAAATAGCCTAGATTAAACAGGCAAACTAAAAACATTAAATTAAATACAATGAACTATGAATTAATTCTGTGTAAAACAAGTAAAATAGGTTATTAGAAAGCATATGGGGAGGGGAAAAAGAAGATTAAAGAAAGGCTAGGCTTCAGAACGCTTGGTCTCACTGTCCTACATTTGCACATTAAACATTTATTTTCACTGTTTTAATATACCCTTACCTCTTTTAGTGTGCTGGATCCTTTAGGGAAAGTTCTGCCTCCAGTTACACTGAAGTATCTCTTCTCCAGACCAGCCAGTCTCTCTTTTTCCTGTAAAACCATGCATGTGTAAGAAAGAAGGAGCCCCCTTAAGCTTGCCATCATATATATTTTACCCTGCCATAAGGCACAGGCCATGTTTTTTTTTTTTAGTAACTAATGACACACCCATCGCTCTCTTCTCACGGTCATATATACAGTAGAACTCAATTCACGAATATAAATCACTGCCAAGTTCTGTTCATAATTCATCGTAGACCGATTGAGTTTTTTCCATAGGAATACAGTGCATCGGGAAAACATTCACAGCGCTTCACTTTTTCCACATTTTATGTTATGTTACAGCCTTGTTCCAAAATGGATTAAATTCATTATTTTCCTCAAAAGTCCACAAACAATATCCCCCAAAAATAGTTTCTCATGGTCTGAGAGTCATTCAGATGCCTTTTGACAAACTCCAGGGTGCCATGTGCCTTTTACCGAGGAGTAGCTTCCGTTTGGCCACTACCATACAGGCCTGATTGGTGAAGTGCTCCAGAGATGATTGTTCTTCTGGAAGGTTCTCCTCTCTCCACAGAGAAACGCTGGAGCACTTTCGGAGTAACTATCAGGTTCTTGGTCACCTCCCTGATTAAAGCCCTTCTCCCCCAGTCGCTCAGTTTGTCCGGGCAGCCCACTCTAGGAAGAGTCTTGGTGGTTCCATACTTCTTCCATTTACGGATGATGGAGACCACTGTGCTCATCGGGATCTTCAATACAGCAGGAATTCTTCTGTTTCCTTCCCCAGACCTGTATCTCGATACAATCATGTCTCAGCGGTCAAGCACAGACAATTCCTTGGACAATTTCAGGCTTAGTTTGGGCTCCGACTTGCACTGTTAACTGTGGAACCTTATAGATAGGTGTGTGCCTCTCCAAATCATGTCCAGTCAACTGAATTTACCACAGATGAACTCCAATCGAGTTGTAGAAACATCTTAAAGATGATCAGTGGAAATAGGAAACACCTGAACTCAATTTGGAGTGTCAGGGCAAAGGTTATGAATGATTCTGTACATGTGTTTTTTTTTTTTCTTTTAAATAAATTAACAAACTCCTTTCACATTGTCACTATGGGGTATTGTTTGTAGAATTTTGAGGGAAAAATTTATTTAATCCATTTTGGAAAAAGGCTGTAACATAAGGGGAAGGTTGTAAATTATTTTCGGATGCACTTTACATGTAAATAAAAGTACAGTGGAAGCTTGGATTGCGAGTAACTTGGTCTGCGAGCGTTTTGCAAGACAAGCAAATTTTTTATCACATGATCACAACTGAGCCAATAGTAGTTCTCTCTTGCGTGCTGTGGGATTATGGGTAATCATCTACCATGCTTAGTCTCGGTGTGCTGCGTCACTCGTATAGTCAACATCCATCTGCTGTTTATTAATTTTAATTTTTTTTTTTTTTTTTAATTTTTTAATTTTATAGAACTTTATTAATCCCAGAGGGAAATTGCTCAATTTTCACATATCCCAATTAGGAAACTGGGGTCAGAGTGCAGGGTCAGCCAGCTTATGGAGCAGCGCCCCTGGAGCAGATAGGGTTAAGGGCCTTGCTCAAGGGCTCAACAGTGGCAACTTGGCGATGCTGGGGTTCGAACCCCCGACCTTCCGATCAGTAACCCAGTAACCCACAGCCTTAACCGACTGAGCCACCACTGCCCCTAAAACTAAATGCCGTGACCCGGATTCGAACCGGGGTTGCTGCGGCCACAACGCAGAGTACTAATCACTATACGATCACGGCGCACCAGACGTATTATAACATTGTGACCATGTGTATATGCGCCGACAATGCAAAAGCATCATTAGAGAGGTTGCTTGTTTTATTTGTTTTATGTTTACTTTTATTTTGTATTCATTATTTTTTTTTGTTTCAATATACAAGCTTCCAGAACGAATTATGCTTGCAATCCATGGTTTAACTCCAATTTTTAACTTTTAACTTTTAATTTGCTTTTGTTATATTACAAAATATAAAACAAAGTATGAGAAAGCCTTAATTATGCAAAAAGAATCCAGGAAAGCAAACCCTTCATTTTTACATGTATTGTTAATGCACCTTTTTTAGGGAGACTCGCTGATGTGAATGAATAGAGGAGAGGAATATGGGTGGAAAGGAGGTTAGTGTTTGGAAGGAGAGTCCCCTTCCATATTAACACTGTGTAATTCTCTTTCAGGGATGTTTTGTTTCTTGGCCTCTGGTTTCACAAAAAATAAAATAAATCGATCCAGGGAGATTTGTTGTTTTTTTCTCCCCGCTACTCAATTATACAAAAGTAAAGCATGGAGTTATTATTCATAAAATGTAGCACTTTGCACAAAATTTTTTCATGTGCACAATTCGTGACCATGGACTGAGCAAAACTGATGCTGGGTGACGCACTCATGCCTCACACAAAAAATTTGAGATCCTACAGATCACTTTCTGCCTAATATATCCTATCCTTTGATAGGTGAAAGTGTAACATGGTAATCAATATTATTCACATCACCCGTCACTGGTCATAATGTTCTCGCTGATCAGTGTACTTTATTGTGCGCAAGATAATCATAATGCATTATGCAATATCAAAAGGCCGGGCGTGAGAGTTCCTCTGGCTCCAGGCCTTCCTCCTTCACATTTCAGATACAATAAAACAGTGTACTTGTAGAAATCACCAAATCTGAGTGATCAGGTAGATCAAGGAAGACTTAAAAAAAATATCCAAGAGGCAAAGGGTGACATGATGCTACCACCACCATGATTCACTGTAGGGAAGTTGTTCTCAAATATAGATGCCTGTGCAAAAGTTAGAAAATCAATTTGTCTCCTCACACTAGAAACCTTTTTTTATATACTTGCCGAGAGTGTTTTGGCAAACGCCATATGGTTGGCATCCTTCCACAAAGTCGAGCTTTGAGGAATGTTCAGGATATGATTATACAACAGATTCCAGCACATGATCTGTGAATCTTTGCTCGTTTCTTCAGAGTTTTCCTCTAGAGCTCATCTAATACATTTGTAGAACCTTTGTCTTTATGATGCAATCTGTACTCTGGAGCCTTTTAGGTGTATGTATATTGAGATCGTGTGACACTTTTTAATTATGAGACTTTTTTTCTAATTATGAGACTTCTGATGACAACTATTTAGGAATTGCACAGCAACAGGGGTGAAGTTGCACAATAACTTTATAAACTATATTGTTCCCTCCCACCTAGGCAAGGCACTGTAATTAGCACTGTTAATGTGTGCCTGTGCTTCTGCGTGTTTGCATGTGTGCGCATATGTTGCAAAGATGTGCATGATACATGAATGAAAAATGAATGCAGGGCTGTGTGTATTAAAGTGGTGTTGTTTGGGAGGTTATGTATGCCGCATTAAGCTCCTAAAAGATAATGCAGGACCTACAGTACACTGCAATTAGGCTGTCGTTTCAAATAGGCCCTGAACGTAACACTAGTGCTAAATTACTAGCCTTATTTACTCATTGTGTACCTTCTGAAGCAGCTGCAGGGTGACACTCCTGTCCTTTGCCAGTTTTTCATACTCCTGTGAAGCCTGCAAGCCCAGCTGATTGGCCTGCTTCTCCAGTGCAGCAACCTTCTCCTTCAAAAACATTAGACCCATTATGTTACACACATACACAAGGTCATAAAAAGGTTGTTCACTGTTCTGTCTTTACATATAACAGATCTATTATACTACAGTGTGAATGCTACAGGTTAAATTAATCCGAGCTACTCATTTAAATGAACAATAGTGGACAAACAATGGAAGCGTTTATCGAAGGCTGCATTCTGATTGGCTATTAGCTCCTTGTGAAATGGACTGCATGAGGTATTCAGCCATTTAAGTAAGATTCCATAACATAAGGAGCAAAGCTTCCTGGTTCAAAGGGAACTGCAAACAGTGTGCGAACAACTGAACAAATTAGTTTGCCAGGAATAACCCTAAATTATTTTTTTAACCAGGAATTAAATGACTGAAAAAGTCCTATTTTAGACATTTTACCTTCCTGCTACCATGACCCTGTCTGAATCAGTTCCCTAATTTTAATCAGTTCATCTGTTGGATCATTTCAAATGAATCCTACATTCGTTCTTAATACACTACCTGGACAAAGAAAGTTCTATTTCATTATTGGGCTGTATCAACCAAAGAAAAGGAGATTTGAAATGACTGGTACTGAGTTAACTATAAATCCTTCAACACCTTTAAAACCTGGAGGGATATTGCTGGACCATCAACTTGTTGAGGCTGGGAAAAAAAATCATGAATGGAGATAACTTAAACACTTGAAGCTGCATGGTTAAAATAAATAAAAAAAATAATAATAATAATTAAAGAAGCAAGCATTAAAAACCATAGCTATGTTTAACCCATCCAACTAGGAACCTCTGTAGTTCAACTAGGGACTGTGGAGGATAATGCTGACCATTGTATTTATTCCCATCTTGTACGACCGTGGTAGGAAACATTCACACACACATTCACACTTACTATGGGCAATTTGGAAACGGCAATTAGCCTAATCTGCATGTCTTTGGACTGTGGGAGGAAACCGGAGAACACGATAGAAACCCACCAAGCACTGGGAGAAACTATGCAAACAGACAAAATGCGGGAATTGAAGGTACAATGCGACAGGGCTAACCATTGAACCACCATGCTGCCCTCTGCCTTTAATAGTGTCACTGTTTTGGTCAAGCAGTCCATTTCATTTTTGAGTTATCACACTAATGAGAATCTCAGACAGACACATAAAAACAAGTACATAAAAGGCAACTTAAAATTCAGGCAATGTTTGGGTAATAAATAATGTTTTGAGTAAGTGTAACTTGTTCTAAAGTTTAAGCATTAAAATGTAACAAATAAAGAACTTTCATTAATAAAACATGTTGATTCTTATGAGGCTACTTTAATGCTGCTTGGTGCTTTAATTGCTTAAAGATTTGCATTACATCAATTAAATAAGCTGGTGCCATGATCATTAAGGGAAAGCTCAGATTTTTATGTCTGTATTACAGACATAAAACACTCAGTCATGATACCCAGCTATATAAAAAAAGCTAACGGAACGTAATACTTGTTTGGTGACTTGACATGGTGAGATTATTTTAAATTTTCTACAGTACATTGTTTTAACAGCGTAGTAAAGGAAGGAAGGGATATAATATCATTGATGGATTTAAAATAATGCAATTAATCCCATTTCTAAACATACAAAGGCATTCAAGTCAATCTGGGACATGTGATTAAATTTCTGTTAAAACAAAAGAGTAGAACTGATCGACATTTACAGAAGTTTTACTGTATTTTTAAGTGCAGTACAGTAATGAGTCTCTCAGCTGGAGTAAAACAAGAACCTTGTATGCAGATCTGGAAAATTGTCATCAAGTTGTGGAAGAGACATCTGGCTGTGGAAACTATACACACGATCGCTCAACACCACTTGCACATTACGGAAACTCTACCGGGAGTTATTTGGCGCTTTTCAACTGCATAGTACGGCACAGCACGGTTCAGTACAGCTCACTTTGGTTGGGCTCAGTTCGGCTCGGTTTGCGCTTCCACTGCAGTTTAGTACCGTGTCTTTATAGTTGCGGCCCCTCTACAGCCGTGACATCATCATAAACGCGCCACAAACAAACGCACAACAATGGAGCATATCGACGGCATGGTGTTCTTCATTCTCGGCATGTGGATGTTTTTAACAGCGAGACGAAGGAGTTTGTTTCAAAAGAGGCTGATGGCAGCCAAAGAAAATTTTTGGTTAATACAAAAAGGTGCGTCCGATCCTTCTCTGGCTGTTCTAAATATAGCGGTTCTGTTGTGTCTCGTGTCGCAAGCTCAGTGACATAGTAATGACGATTTTCTCTGGCTAATCAGTAACCAGCAGAGTTTACACGTCACGTTTTGGTAACGGTTCGGCGCGCTTAGAACCTCGGCTGAGGTGGTACTAAAAAAAGGACCAGGTACCAGGTACTGTTCCCAGTGGAAAACCCCCCAAAAGTGAGCTGAACTGAACCGTGTCGTGCCGTACTATGCAGTGGAAAAGCGCCAATTGTTTCATCCCCCAAACAGTCCCAATTTTAATGCATTTGGGCCATTAAAGAAGTTCCTGGGAGAAGGGCATTTCAGGCTGTCCGATCATGGCTCTGGTGAATTGTGAAAACTTTCTACCTTGATGGTATCCAAATAAGCACTAATCAAACCCTGGGATAAGTACATTAGTGTATCGGGATCATATCGAGAGAAAAAAAAAAAAAAACAATTAAGATGAAGTTCTTACTTTCATGACTGTATTGTGGTATTCTGCACAATCAAGTCTCTGTTTGACTTGAACGTCCCTTGTATTTACGAACTTTAAGCTTACAGTTCTGTTATTTTTTTATAACAGTTTCAAGTAAGCTAAATATATATATTTTTTATAAACATGACACTGAATTTAGAGCAGGATCAACAAAAATAAAACCCTGCATACTTTTCTCTTCACCACACTGCTTTGGTACTGCGCCTTTTCCTGCAGGAGCTGCTGGGAAATAGTCTCCCGCTCCTCTTCCAGACTGCTCTCCTTCTCCAGCTGCTGGAATTCCAGATCTTCGAACTGCTTTGTCTCAGCCTCCAAGGTCTCTGCTTCCTGTAGTGTGAAGACACACACATGCACACACAAACATTAAGTACAGGGTCAGTGAGCAGCATCAGGCAGGCAGCTCCAGTCATGGTCCTCAGCGGATAAGCGCAGGAGCACATGGTATTGCAGCATAGGAGCACAGCTGCTGCGCACCAAGCATGACACACTGCTGGGCTTTTCAGCATTTCAGTCTTTGAGTAGTATGTGAAATACTTGCAGTGGTGTGAGCTTATTCTGTATCCAAGTGCTATATAATGTCTAGAGTAAATTCAAGTCAGTCAAAGAATATCATGTTGATTTTATTTTTTTGCTAATACTTTGAAGCTGGTCTCGTCTTTACTTGACCTATAGTGAACCTGACTCATGCTTTCACAGAAGATCATTGGTCAGCCCTCACTGTGCTATATAATCAAACTCTTTTTGACATGGGCAAGCCTGAGGGCTGAGAGTTTGTGTCAGTGTTTATTTCTCAGAGCAGCCTGCAGGGCTGTTATGTTGGTAATACCATCCAGTAGTCAGAATCCATCTCGGAAAGAACATGGTCTACTACAAACGAACGAAACAAGGAAACGTTATGGGTGAAAAGACTGCTGAGACTACTGAAATATTAAACAATAGTGAATAAACGATCATGTCGTTTTTCCGTCATAATGCCAATACTGATGAAAGCATAAAGCAGACAGAGAATGCACAGTGATCGAGGAAATCACTATTAATCTCGACATTAATACATTAGTAAAACGTTAGGAGTTAAAATGTGATAAAACAAGCATGCACACAGAACCAGAGAATCAAAACAGACATGCTCAGCTATAAAGAACAGCCTGTTTTCTTACCCAGAATTCACCACATAGCCCTTAGACACCCTTTGACACAAAGTAAATGTAGGAATGACAAGAGGCTACCACCAGACAGTAAAGGAAAAGTTTGACAAAAAAGAAATAAAAATTCCAAGCCAATAGCAACCTGCATGATATGTTTTGGAAAACAGAATGGCATAGCGTTTGCTTTCATTATACATAGCTTGCATACAAGCTTAATCTTTCTGCTCAAGCATCATGCACATACTCTACTGGCCCATAGTGACATGGTGATGTGCTTTGTGTGTGCAAGGTTCTGAGATGCTATGACTGGAGTCGGGCAAAGTTTCTGATGGTCCTGGAATGAAACCGCCAGGACTAGACTGACCCTTTTGAGTTGCTCCTGCAACTGCTCCCTTAGAGACTCAGGGCAGTTGTGCAGCTGGCTCTTCAGCTCATTGTAGCCGTCCTGAAGCCTCTCCAGGGCTTCCCGCTGCCGGTCAACATTCGCCCTCTCCTAAAAAGAGAACACACACCATCCATGGGAAGGAGAGAGAGATTGGGGGGGGATGGGGGAGAGAAAGCACACTGCTCAAATCCACGCCATGCAAAAGCGTCCGAGATTAGAAGACAACAGATTGGGGTGGCTGAAGAACTGAGACGTGACATTTCTACATTTATTACAGCATCCATATTATTAAATAAACTCAAAATGTGGTGAATATTGAACCTTCTCCTTTGCTTCAAAAAAGCAGTCACACAAATATGGCGTGTTTTAAGCTACATGCGTATACACTGCATGCCACTTCAAGGAACAGACATGTCCACAGTAGAGTTGGATAAAAGGCAATAGTAATTCATGACATCATGACATGTAAATCCAACCTGAACAAAAAAACTGCACAGAACAATTTGGTTTATTACATGAATGTAGCCTTTATAAGTTTTTATTGAAATATACATCATCCATTTTTAAATCTGTAAAACATTTCAGGACACAACCAGGATTTGGCTTATTTTGACTTTTTTTGAGTGAAAGCTAAAAACAGCCGAATTCTATTCTCTCAGGTGATTCAGTTAAAACACTGAAAAGCACCTCTCATTTGACAGTATACAGTGCGCTTCATACATTTCAGATAAATCAAATAAACTACAGTCAACTCAAGTTCATTGTTTTTGTGGCTTTGTTGAAGAATCCGTTCAGAATCGGCGATCCATCACTAAATTATTAGCCAGCGCATAACGGCAACATTTTCTCCCCCGGATGATTTATAATTGAATCCAAAATGCAATTATACTACTGGCTGCTGTAAATCCTCTGAAAACATATGCAAGGATGGAGTATCAAGGGAGCTCTAGATCATGCAGGAAAGAAATTATTTAAAGCTTGACTGTTTATATTTACTGTTACATGAAATCTTCTACCCATAACCATAACTCTTACAAGAGAGTTTAATTAAGTAGACTAAACAAAAATATTAATATGATGCTACTGTTACTATTTTAAATAAATATCTGATTTATTTGTTTAAGAAATAAACAGTCATGTATGCATAAGGGTTGTTCGAGTCAAACCAGGACTTTTGATTGTGTACAGATTAATAAAACCGTTATAACAGCAAAAAAAAAAAAATCCCTTTATTTCTCTATATAATCCCCTGCTACACTTATCCCAGTGTTTTCCCAGCACACCAGAGCCATGATCGGACTCTGCCAGCTTCAGGTCTGACACACTAGCCTCCCAGGAACCCCTTTAATGACCCACACATGCTGAAATGGCATGGAGCAAAGTCAGAACTGCACGGTGGATCGGTCGGCAATATCTCCTAGCCGAGTCTCTATAATATGCAAGTGGTCTGTGTATGTGTAAATGATTGTGTGTACAGCTCCCAGAGACAAATGTGTCTCTTCCACAAGTTATCTATGGAACGGTCAGCCGTTACACTTGCTGAATGTTCACGAGAATCCAGTCCATCTCGGCCGTCTAGTCATTTAAGGATGCACAGCCTTTACTGAAACATTTGTACCATTCAAATGTTTTCCTGGGGCTAAGAGGCTCATCATATTGTGATTGAAGTCTTAGAAATGTCATTAGTTTTTTTTATGCCTTCATTCGCAAGAAATTTCATCAGAAATCCCAGTTTGACTTTAACACCCCTAATATTTAAGTTTTTTTTTTTTTTTTATCCTTTCCATTTTCTTGCAAATTAAGCCACATCCTAAATCCTACCCAGCAGCTTCCAACATGGAGGACAACATGATCCCTCCCACCCAGGCTGCATGGGCAATGTTTCCCTCTTGCGCTGTGGACTGTGGCATCGCCATCATGAGGATTTCATGTCTCGCTCTCCTGAGAACGAGGCGAGCGCTTTTTAGGTACACTCGGGAGCCTCCATATTTCTTTTAATATTGTTTAAATGATGGTAATATTGTTTTAAGTGGGTTTTTTTTGTTTGTAAATAATGTAATACATCAGAGTCTATTTACGCAACATTTTGCTTGGGGTGTGCAAGAATAAAGCATGTGACCTTTCCAAAATTCCCCACTCACTCTCTCACCAAGTAACCAAACCCCATCAAACACACACACACAAAACGTGAAGAAAGTCCCAGACCAGATCCCCCAGACCCCTCAGCAAATCTCAGCTCATCTGCCATCTGTGCACTCAGACTGTTTTCTGTTATTATAAAAACCATGAGCTGATCCCCAAGTCTGAGCGAAAGAGCCAATAAGAGACAAACAAATAGGAAGATAAAAAAAAAAAAAAAAAAAACATAAGCAGAGGGATGCACCAAGACGATTAGAGGTTAATCGAGTTTGGTTAGTGAAGCCAAGTAGATGACTTGATGAAAATCCAATAAATGTGGGTGTATTTCTAACATTTCTCATTTCTGTGATGCCATTCAAGCTAAATTCAAATTACAGGGAAAAAAAGCTCCTTCCGAATTAATTCATCAAATAGGAAAGTTGCTTCTTTTGGGAGTGGCATCTGGTCGTTTTTGGCCAAAAGGATATAAATCTTAAGCTTAAGTCATGTCAAAAACCTTTGAAGACTGTTTTGTCCAGAGAGACAATTCTGCATCTCTCTCTCTCTGATACACATGCATACACACCTGCACACACCCACACACTCTTCTAGAGAAACAGAACAGTCACATGACTCCAAAGACCCCAAAACTATGAACTAACCAAGAGCCAGTGAGATACTGCATTATATTTCCTGCAGGTGTGTGTGTGTGTGTGTGTGTGTGTGTGTGTGTGTGTGTGTGTGTGTGTGTGTGTGTGTGTTTATAATAAAAGCTTCTACCTTGTCCTTTTCCCTCTGGATGGCGCTCTCCAGTTCGCTGGCTTTTTGCTGCAGCTGGGTGATGATGTCAGTCTCGGTCTCGATCTGGCTCAGCTCAGCCTGCCTCTCACCCTGCAGCAAGGCCCTTTCCATCTCCGCCTACACACACACACAAACACACACCCCCAGCTATGGTTCGCATTCCCCTCTGCTCTACTCTCATCTTTATATAAGGATTTCCTTTGTGTACATAAACCTCATTTATCCGACATTCTGTGCGTGTTTACGTGCGTCGTGCGATTCAAGTGTTTCTGAGCCTCTGTCTCTCTCTCACCTCCTGTTTGTTCTCCTGTAGCTGTTGTTCTAGCTCCGTGAGCCGAGCCTTCAGCTCATCGACCCTCGCCAGCACTCGCACCCGTTCTTCCTCCAGATAATTCAGCTCCAGCCTAGTTCCACTTCCTGACATCTCCTCCAGCTACACACACAGAATACACACACTGGTAGGCAGCATAACAGGTAGGAGATATAATTGTTTAGAATTGTAACAAAATAAAAGAAAATAAGAATTATATAGTATGACAAATTAAAATTTTCTGACTTAAAAAAAAATGTCTGGCAAATAGGCTGGCAAATAAACAACCATTTATCGCTGCTGTAACATAAGTGATAACTGGGAACATGCTGAAGTAACTAAAGTGCCGTCCAATCATATAGGGTTTGTCTTAAAAACCACACGAGTTATTGTCCACATGAAAACACAAAATGTATAATCAATGTCTAAGTAAACAGGTAGTGATAGTCTAACCATGAAGCTGATCAGAAGCCTGAAAAAGTCACCACCGAGTACATCATACTGAGGCACATTTTTTTCTGTCCACGCATAAACATTGAAAACAGAGATTCCAAATATCTTCATCTGGCCAGGAAGGAGTTTGCCAAAAGATCCACTTTCAATGACCTAAAAAGGAGTTTGCGTGTGGACGAAAGGTCAAAGCATAGAAGAAAAAAAAAAAAAAAACCTGTACACTCCGTGTGGACGAGGCCTAAGCTTCATGGACGTTCCACAACATTACATGTACTTACTCTAATCAGATAAAATAGTACTTGTGTCTTCTTTAATTAATAGACATTAATCACTCATTGCGGTGGCTTAAGACAAATAAAGACTACAGCAGATGTACAGAATTTAAATTTAATAAAAGTACAGATAATGATAATTTCTCAAACTTGACGTTCGAATTTCATGTTTGCATTCAGATCTTTGCAAGTTTCTTTAAAAAAAAAAAATAAGCATGTAAAAATTTCCATAACATTTCAGTAATATTTGTCAATTTTCATCAAATATGTTAAACACATGGATAGTTTGAATTTTGATGGCTGTGTATATTTCCTTGTATTTGTATGGAGTATGAACAACAGTCTTTAGTAAATCTACACTTGTATGCTACTGGGCTATAAATGAACCTGAAAGGTTACTTGGTTATACTGGGCTTTAAGTTTAGGTATTTTACACGCCCTCACTGCTGCCAATACGTTTGCTTTAACAGCCCGTTTTATCTCATACTGGTGCTTCACATTCCTTTTTTTTTTTTTTTCCACATAAATTTTTTAATGCATACACAGATTTTAAAAAATTGTAGGTGAAGGAAAAGTTGTGACCTGCGAGTTGTGATCTCCATTTTGTAGGTTGTGTGGTGTCCTCATGTTCTGGTGTGTGCTTTCTGTGCTGCTACACTCCTCTCTTAGATTCTCCTCGTCACTCTCCCGCTGCCTCTGCGTCAAGGTGGGTTGTGACACGCCCATCACGTTCGGCCCATCGTTCTTATTGTATTCAGCACAGAGGTGCAGAATGGTCTCTAGTCGCTGCCGTTCCTGGGGAGGAAAAGGAGCAAAACATAAGCGATACTCAGTGCAAGAGTGAAAGCTTTCATGAGGGCAGCAGTACATGACATTCGGTACAGTTATAACAGAGATGACTCAAGATTACTTTGAGAAGTCTTCAAAATTTTAAACAGATATACTTAGTTCATGACATACTTCATAAGGTGTTCAACAAGACGTCACTAGCTTTAGCTTCGTCTTAGGCTTTTTTTCTTTCTTGGGGTCGCCACATCAGTTTATTTGATTTGCACAGGTTTTATTCATGCAGAATGCCCTTCCAGCAGGCTTGGGGCTGGTACTGAAGATGCCCTGTATCTCATTGGCTGACTGTGCTATATGGACATGGGGTTTAGAGTCTAGCCCAAGCACCTAATAGGATCAACCCAGCGGTGGTAAGGTTCGAACCCCACGACCTCCGATCAGCAAACTAGAGCCTCAACCATCTGAGCCACATCACCAGCTTTAATTCTCCTTGTTATAGTATTCGTAAATATAAAAAATAATAAATATCTAAAAGGTGCTAGAGGCATCTTTTAAATGGATTAATTTACATTATATTTAAATTAGAGCTGTTGGTCAATTTGGTTAGATTTTTACGGACTGTGCTCATCAGTTCGATTCGATTCAGTAGCATGAATGTGTTCGATAGCACTAACTGTCGCATTTGTCTCAATTAACTTTATTTCTTTATTTTCTATTTTCTACGCTTAGAAGCATTAAAAACCGCTTAAAGTATATAATAAATGCTGAAACTCTGCAAAACGTGCTGTTGATTGTTTAAATGTGATAAATCCACATAAATCCAGTCCAGTAGGTGGTGGTAACGCAGCAACTGCGCATAAAATAAGAAGAAGCAGTACTATGGCAAAATGTGAGTAGATAGAAATGCAAGTATTTGCAGAAAATAGAAGTGGTTTGTATTTTGTGCAAACGTGGTGATCTATTAGTAAGGAATTTGTCTCGATTAAAGTGAGTTTACCAAGATAATTTTAAATGTGTGAATGCATTGAAAACTGATTCGTCAATTATTTTAATTGAACCAACCAACAACCAACTGATAACTGGTTTAATCAATTTAATCACACAGCTCAAGTTCTCATGGTGATGGAGAGCATGTAATGAGTCGGTCAAAGATTCCCAAAGCAAAGCATTTAATTCACATCATTTGTACACAAATATCACCATTTCGAGAGCCGTTGGGACTTGATGATGTGGGAGTCGTTCAGGAAGACCACTCTAATTAGAACCAAAGGGTTTGTCGTATTAGAACTTTGTATTGCTGTGTACTGAAATACTATGGAGGAGACAAGTGGACCCACATGCCTCTCATAGCATAGCACAAGTTCAATCTTATCTACAAAGGGCAGGCTTTCATTCCAGACAGGCTTGATAGCTGATTGAAGACCAAGATGAACTGATTAAACAAGCAGTAGAAGGTGCAACTCCTACTGGGTTGGAACAAACATCTGAAGCCACACTGGTCTATTGTGGATAAGACTGCAGACACCGCCTAACATACCAGGACAATCCACAATCTTTTCCATTCCATTCTCACACATCCATAGATGCATAAGTGACAACAGGAGCAACCAATGAACCCTGTAAAGGGACACATCTGGCACAACATCAGTGACTTTCGAGTCTTCTAATGGAAAGACATTTATTTCAGAGCAAAGAAACAGTTTAATTTCCTCTGGGCCTGGATTATGAGTAAGAGCAGGCACTGACACCAATAGGGCAGGGGCAGAAAGAAAAGGAAATGATGCTGTGTATATATATATATATATATATATATATATATATATATATATATATATATATATATATATATATATATATATACTCTTATCAGACCCTTCAGCCCATAACACTGAAATGAGACACCGAGAGATAACCGGCAGTAAACTGAGCAGCGCGTTTCCTTCTTCAGTGCTGACAAACACACTTCTCATGTGCTAAGAGAACAGTATGGCTCCGATCTCCAACTGCTCTGGCTCTGAATACAGTCTCAGCTCAGTAGGACAGCTGTCTCTCGGTGTCTCTCAGGCCCACCTTGAAGGGCAGGAACACTGCTATTTTAATGCAGCAATAATTTACACTTAGCTGCAAGCAGGTAAACTGTAATGAGTTTTTTATGTGCATATTCTAATTGTTTAATGCTTGTAACATTAGGAACTGTCCAACACATTATTAAAATCTGAAGAAACTGTGCTGAACCTCAACTTAATGGACAAAATGTCAGAAGAAAAACAATCATGAATGAAGAACATTTGGTGAAATTGCATGGTTAAAAAAATAAAATAATATATGAACAGTAGAAATCTAGTGAAATGAAATTGACATACACACAATGCAAGAACTCAAAGAATTGGGACTAAACAGCAATGTGGCCATAAGAAAAACACTAAGGCTACGTTTACACTGCAGGTCTCGATGTTTAATTCCGACGTACCATGGTTTTAAAACACTGATGAGGAGAAAAATAACGCCATAACTGCAACCTGCGCATATGCTTTATTCATCAAAATACTGATTTCTTAATGTTATTTAGCCCAAATAAGCATTAACACAAGGCGGGGGGGGGGGGGGGGGGGGTCTTTTCCTCTTCCATGTCACCTGCGATGTTATCATTCCACACGCGCTTCCACCAGAGAATAACATTACGTCATTAAACCGCGAACAAGTCGCTGTTTTAATGACGTACAGAACATAATGCCTCAGGAAATCCGATCTGTCTGTTTACACGGCAATCACATTAGCACATATCAGATTTATATCCGATTTATTTCCACACATGAAGGAGGCCTGAAACCGATCTCGAAATATCGGAATGCATGCGTTTTTTTCCTGTTTACACGGACATAGAACATATCCGATATGTGTCACATATGAGCAAAAAATCGGAATTGGGTCACATTTACTTGGCAGTGTAAACGTAGCCTAAGTAAAACTAACCTGGGAGCATGAGGAATCATTTTCACACATGAACTGGTTATAGTATTCGTAATTGCACACACTAATCAACGCTGAATTGTTAGACATCTCAAAATATTTATTAGTAGTAGTAGTAGTAGTAATAGGTCATCTAGTTTCATCTTCATCTTCTGACTTAAATTAAAAAAATGGAAACAGTAAACAGTAAAAAGTTTTACTGTGACAGGCTGCAAAGTGTATAAAGATACATAAACAAGTAATTAATTTTATTTTATTTTTTATCAACCTCAGCAGCAAATTCATTCCTCCTCTCATCGGCATTCAGCATCACCAGTATACTAATCACCAGTCATCATCCGCATCTCACTGGTTTATGCCAGTAAGAGTTAGAGGATTAGATGTTTTTATGCTTGAAGGATTCATTGTTCACTGTGTGTCTTAAACGAAACACATACTCTGAAACTGTTCAGATACAGGAACTAGACTGAAAATGAGGGACAAAAAAGTCCTTCAGGAAGCCTGGAGAACTATTCCTCAAGATTACACTGAAAATATACAAGACAGTCTGGCTCTCTGGAAGCAAATATGAAGAAATTATTCGAGACTTTTGCATCTTACTATATACTTCCCTCTACAACATGCCACAAGCATAATAATAACCATACTGTACTCAGTTAATCTACAAAGGTAAAATTATGATGAAAAGAAGATAAATATTTAGTGTTGGAAGTGCTTGATCTCAGTTCTTTCTTTGTGTAATATTATAATGCGCCACAAAGCCTGGTTGAGATCGTGCTACACTGTGATCTTGGGTGATGAAGCTACTCCAAACCCTCCATTAGTCTAACCTGTAATCTGCATCCCACAAGCCCTACGGCTACAGAGCTCTCGGCTCCAACACCCCCGACACTACACGAGCTGTCAGGAGGACATTATCCTGAGGCTGGGTTTTGCAGTTGCATCAAGAGTTTAAAAAACATATACAACGCTTTTATTTTATTTTGAAATCATTTTTCAACTTTAAAATTTTTCAGCTTAAACTTTTCTAATAAACCTGTTTTCTCCATTTAGTGTGAATGTACTGAATCTGACACTTTCTTTCTGGAGGAATAAGCGCTTCGAATTTTTTTCCCCCCTGCATCAAAGAAACATGTCTTCCCTTGAATCTGACACAGATGTCTTTCTGAGAAAATTACACATCTGAATGCCAAACCATCGCATCCTGTAATCCCTCTGTTTTGAAGCCTTTGGAATGCATTACTTTGTTTCAGCCTAAATTAAGCATGATATAAAATCAACCGGCAAGTTTTCACGACTAAACACATCTGCCCCTGTGTAAGGAGAACAACATCCAGCCTTCTCGCCAAATAGAGAAGCATTCGGCGTAAACAAAAACATTCTGAGACTAGAGTGATCATGCACTCAAGTACCGCCTGAATGTGTCTAGTCCAGTCTTAGAAAACGCAGCTTCTTCCTTCTATATGAACGTTCAATACAGCTTAATAAGCTTCCCACAGAATGCAGGTCGCATGCTTCTTCAGGTAATGAGAGCTGAAGAAAGCTCAGGTCGTTAAAACCTTTCTAAATCCCCATGCAGGCTACGGAACACGTTTGATCTCCGACTTGGCCTGCTGAGTCTCTGATACGGTGGCTTCCGCTCAGGGAGATAAATGGTGTTTTAAGGCAACCTGTGCACTTCTAGAGGAGTTCACCACTTCAACACACTCTCATAATGAGGCATGGTTCTAACCCATGTGAATTACAAGAGGTTAACCGAAGGCATCTGTGAGATCAGACAGAAAGTTCTTTCTGAACAAGTGAACGTCATTATAGATAATTACATCGAACAAACGGTTTGTTTTTAGAAAAAAGAAAGTGACAGGACTCACAAAATATTCTTGTTTCTTTACTCACCTTAACAAAAAGACAAAATCCACTTACACAAAAGTACCCACTTACCCTCACTGTGCTTGCTTTAAAGTGGTAGTAGTTCTCACACCATGGAGACATTCTCTCATGGAGGTGGGGTCTTTAAAACCCTACCTGCTCTTGACCAAACTCACGCACATGTTCTGACAGATGAACAAACAGAGCCCACCATTTCCCCTCCTCCTCCTCCAAAACCCAAAAAGCACACACTCCAAAACTCTATGTGCCATGAAAGACCTGAATCAGAGCAGTGAAGGTAAAATCTCACCCCCTTCTCATGATTCACTTCGCCATCACATTGTAAATAATGGAAATCATAGTGGAATCCTGTCACAAGCCTAAGTACATCAGATCTAGTTTAATGCTTAAGGATCAACAAAAAAAAAAAAAAAAAACAGGCATGTAAATTCATCTTACAATCATAATCTATGTGATGTCACCTGATTACTTCATACCTTGTACTGTATCTTGATTCTATTGAGTAAAAGGCACAGCACGAGAAGAAGTAGTATGCCAATACTTATGATTTAGTGGAAAACAAAATAGGGTTCCCCAGTGCTACAAGAGAAGCGCGTTCTCCCACAATGTAGAAGTATTATAGAGAAGAAAATCTGAATGCTCTCTGACAGGCATGGAGAATCCTATCCTTTCTACACAGTCAGAGAGACACCAAGCTATCACACGCATCTGTAAGCTTGTGTACGTGCAAGCGAGCAGGCATTACTTCCCTCCAGCTATCTGCTATGACAGACATATCATGAGGAGCAGCTCCAGAGATGCAGAGGCTGGCTTCATAGGAGGAAGCATGTATGCATCTGCTTTAATGCTCTCCAGGTGCCAGATGCACTGGATACATGACAAACAGGGAAAACAAACAAGCAACAAAAATGCTACCACAAATGGCTACTGCGCAGCCATTTTAATATTTATACACTGGATAAATAGTGATCCAAGTAGACTACAGCTTATTAGCTATCAAAACCAGTATAATTTGTTTACAAGTCATAAATTAGCCAAGTTTACATGGAAAATATTTCTTTAATCTGATTGAAAGATTCCAATTTAGCCGTTAAGACCGAAGCTGATCTGAAGCATTTGACTAAAATGTGATTTTAATTGGTTACTCTCGTTATGTGCTCTACTTGAAATGCAGAAACCTACAGACATAAGAGAAGAAGAAAAAAAATTTTCTCCACCTTTATGGTTAGGCTTTTCAGATAAATCCTTCCTTCTGCGTTATTATTGTTTACGAAGAAAGAATCCAGTCTCATATTTGAATGGTTAGACGTGAAATGGTGAGTCAATCAGTGCCCTTTCCTCAACCAAGGACCAAATCCACAGTAAAGAAGGGGAGAGGTTTGTCCTCATGGAGTTTACTGACCAGGAATGGAAGAAAAAAAATCACCCCCTTGAAACTCATCATCTAATGTTACGCCATGTGTGACAAAAATGCCAAGAATAGATTTATTCAAACAATAAAAAGACAATCAATTGAGGTATTTACACAGCTAATATTTACCTATTGAATGGATTATCAAAGGTTCACACCACGCCTCTCATTCATTCCGACTGCGTCAGGCCGCTCCAACTGAGATGTGCTTGCATGATGCATTTAATTTTCAAACTAGCCATTTTTCCAGATAATTAATGGAATATTAGGGTCCATGTAACTGAGCCTTCTCAATTCAATTTCATATATATTCATAAAAAATATATATATTTTATTCATAAAATATGAATAAAATTCATATATATATATAATACGACAACTGCTTTTATCAGCTTTTACATCTATGCAAAGGAGAATAGACATGAAAACTGATCAACAGTGTAGCATCTGAGGGAAATTCTCATGCAAAATAGATGCACAAAATTCTCATGCACTGTAAGCTCTTCTGCGGTCTTAAACAATTTAAGCAGAATTACACATGAGAGTATAATCTTTTGCAAAGTCCAAAAACATGAAAAACATAATTAGTATTGGAAAAAAAGGTTGCAACGTAAAAAGCAGAAAAGCCTGAGACAAAGTTGAAGTCTGGAGTGATCGATGGTTTTCTTCAGAGATGCTCCTGCTCTCATTCCACTCAGGCAAGTCCAATGTGTAGGGACCAATCAGAGCGCAGGACAAAGGGCAGTGCCACCTGACCCCGACCCCTACATTCCAAAGGTCTCTGTCTGTCTGCAGTGATACTCAAAGCGCGCACACACACACACACCCACCTCCTGTGTCGCTGTCTACTAAATTTCTCTCTCAGCATGAGACACACTCGAGCTGTAATTAGTCAGTTTAAAATCAGTACAGGTATGCACTTATAATTCAAGCTACAGTACATTATATGAAGTCTATTTACTTAATCCATTCATCTATCTTTTCATACTATTGAAAGTTGCCAGAAACCATGCAAAGGCATGTTTCTCCTAGTCATCATTTTAAAATATTCCATGCAACAGTGAGTCTAGAACCACAATAAATAAGAGCAGAAGTCGTTCCAGCGAAAGGTCGGTATGTTTGTACGTACAGCTCAAGCATGGAACTTGTAGACGTCTGCTTCACTCTGGCTGCCATATATCAATCCACGGGGACATGCAGCTCTAGCCAGTTCATTCACTTAGTTCCTGTTACTACTCCATAAATTCATTCCATTAGTCTTGGCTCAACGTGCTGATATGACGTAAAGTTATAAAGAACCAAATAAGGCAGAAGGAGAACTGAGAGGTTAGTCGAGTTCTCGAGCCAACTGAATCATTTATCTCTGACGATTGCTTTTAGTCACCCGGGTCATTTTAAAATGTCTAGGTAATGAAAGTATCTGGCCAGTTTAATTAACTCAGTGAGCTCTATAAAGTCATAGCTGTGAATGATACCGAGAATGAAAGGCCAAGCGATTTCACACCAAACAGAAGCGCTGATTAAATCTTTGACTTAATTTGACTTTTGAAACTCAAGAGTTACGAGTTGTTACTAAACATACTGTAAACTAAACTTTTAAATCTGCAAAAAAGCTGAACTTCTGCTATTTAACAGAATTTCCCTCTCGTATGCAGCCAGGATGAAGCTATAGACCTTTCGCAGACAAGTGACTTCCATGAACACAATCAAAACAGTGGACACCGGAAACGCATTTAACCTACATTAGGTTACTATATCTTTTAGTTTGATTTGATAATGACATTGTTGTATATCGGATAACAGAAACATTACCTGATGATTACCTGACAGCCTGACGCTTATCACACAGATAAAAGACTAATCTAGCAATTGATACCCAGATAGAAGAAAACTCTGATCTGGATCCCGGTGGATGAGATGCAGGTCTGATGTAATGTATTCAATAGAGAACAAGTGTGTGGAAGAAGATAAAGGTGGTAATAAGGAGATAATAAATGTGGTTCAAGATGACATAACGTAATCAAATGTGTTTTCTTGCTGAATGCGTTTTCGTAACAGGTTGTGTAGGTGGGTTGTAAATGTGCCTTTTACTGACCAGAAGTGAGCGGGACTGTGGTGAACCGAGGTTGTGATGTCAGGTGAGGAAGGTCTATAGTAAGTAGTGTTGCAAAAAATTTTTTTACATTTCTTGCGAAACTGAAATACGGTTCCCACACACCCAAAACCCAGAACTAACAAAGACCCCAGTTAATTTGCTGCCTCGCAAACCACTTGTATCTCTCTGAACTGACAAGCAAAGAAAACTTTTTAACCAGTTTTTATCATCATCATCATTACTTCAATCACTTACCATAAACATGCTTAAATACATGATTTTTAGAAAGAAATTGCTGAATCTCTATTAGAACCTCTATTAGAAGAGGCTATTAGAAGAAATTCTGATAATTCTCTCTTTCCCTCAGAAATATTCTTTTACCACAGTGCAAAAGTTTGTACCCACAAGCTAATTAAAAAAAATGAATAAAAAAACAGTTCTAATCTGAGGTGATGTTAATTTGTGATTTCTGAGGCTGGTACTGTAACTCTAAATGAACTTTTGTTTTTGGGATTTGCTTGCCTGGGATGTTCATGAGAGCCAGTTTCATCATGGTGTTTGATGGGTTGTGAAAAATCGCTTGACAAATACTGTTCGAGATCAGCTGAATTTCATGTCTTAAAATAACATTTGTTTAAAAAAAAAGTAGTTAATTAATTACCTAATGCCGTGTGTGTTATTTCATAGTTTTAAAATCTCGGAATTAGAATGTGTGTCCAAACATTTTACTGGTCCTGTATGTCCATGACAAGACTTAACCACGTCTTAATAATAGATTTAATATCTTAAAGAGGTAAATATTCTATAGCCTCCGAGTGGCGCAGTAGGTAAAAGCGCTCGCCCCATCATCCAGAGATCGCTAGTTTGAACCCCGGGTGATGCTGTTTCCCTCTCACAGCCGGAGGCATAGAGAGAGCTGATTGGCCGAGCTCTCTCAGAGGGGAGGGATGAGAGGTATTTGCACTCCCACTTTAATTACGGCTCAACAGCCAATCGGGGGCATCTGTGAACTCGCGCACGCGGAAGGAGCGGCTAGCGCTTTCCTCCGAGTGTGTTATTCCGCCCCTAATGGTGCGTGAGCAAGCAGTTCGAAAAGATGCGGTCGGCTGATGTCACGCAGTTCGGAGGAAACACGGGATAGTCTTCGCCCTCCCGACTGAGTGGTAGTGGTAGCCTTAACGTGGGAGCCCCCTAGCGACGGGGAGGAATTGGCCACGACTAAATTGGGGAGAAAAAAAAAATAATAATAATAATATTAATAATAAAAAAATAAATTACAAAAATAATAAATAATTAAATTAATTAATTAATTAATTAATTAATTAATAAAAAAAAAAAGAGGTAAATATTCTCTAGGACACTAGTTACAATTCAGCAGGTAACTTGAACATTTACGTAAAAACAGAACAACCAATAAAACATATATATACATACATACACAGTGGTGTGAAAAACTATTTGCCCCCCTCCTGACTTCTTATTCTTTTGCATGTTTGTCACACAAAATGTTTCTGATCATCAAACACATTTAACTATTAGTCAAAGATAACACAAGTAAACAAAATGCAGTTTTTAAATGAGGGGTTTTATTATTTAGGGAGAAAAAAAATCCAAACCTACATGGCCCTGTGTGAAAAAGTAATTGCCTCCTAAACCTAATAACTGGTTGGGCCACCCTTAGCAGCAATAACTGCAATCAAGCGTTTGCGATAACTTGCAACGAGTCTTTTACAGCGCTCTGGAGGAATTTTGGCCCACTCATCTTTGCAGAATTGTTGTAATTCAGCTTTATTTGAGGGTTTTCTAGCATGAACTGCCTTTTTAAGGTCATGCCACAACATCTCAATAGGATTCAGGTCAGGACTTTGACTAGGCCACTCCAAAGTCTTCATTTTGTTTTTCTTCAGCCATTCAGAGGTGGATTTGCTGGTGTGTTTTGGGTCATTGTCCTGCTGCAGCACCAAAGATCGCTTCAGCTTGAGTTGACGAACAGATGGCCAGACATTCTCCTTCAGGATTTTTTGGTAGACAGTAGAATTCATGGTTCCATCTATCACAGCAAGCCTTCCAGGTCCTGAAGCAGCAAAACAACCCCAGACCATCACACTACCACCACCATATTTTACTGTTGGTATGATGTTCTTTTTCTGAAATGCTGTGTTACTTTTACGCCAGATGTAACGGGACACGCACCTTCCAAAAAGTTCAACTTTTGTCTTGTCGGTCCACAAGGTATTTTCCCAAAAGTCTTGGCAATCATTGAGATGTTTTTTAGCAAAATTGAGAAGAGCCTTAATGTTCTTTTTGCTTAAAAGTGGTTTGCGCCTTGGAAATCTGCCATGCAGGCCGTTTTTGCCCAGTCTCTTTCTTATGGTGGAGTCGTGAACACTGACCTTAATTGAGGCAAGTGAGGCCTGCAGTTCTTTAGATGTTGTCTTGGGGTCTTTGTGGCCTCTCGGATGAGTTGTCTCTGCGCTCTTGGGGTAATTTTGGTCGGCCGGCCACTCCTGGGAAGGTTCACCACTGTTCCATGTTTTTGCCATTTGTGGATAATGGCTCTCACTGTGGTTCGCTGGAGTCCCAAAGCTTTAGAAATGGCTTTATAACCTTTACCAGACTGATAGATCTCAATTACTTTTGTTCTAATTTGTTCCTGAATTTCTTTGGATCTTGGCATGATGTCTAGCTTTTGAGGTGCTTTTGGTCTACTTCTCTGTGTCAGGTAGCTCCTATTTAAGTGATTTCTTGATTGAAACAGGTGTGGCAGTAATCAGGCCTGGGGGTGACTACAGAAATTGAACTCAGGTGTGATAAACACCTGTTGAGTTATTTTTTAACAAGGGGGGGCAATCACTTTTTCACACAGGGCCATGTAGATTTGGAGTTTTTTTCTCTCTTAATAACGTAAACCTTCATTTAAAAACTGCATTTTGTGTTCAATTATGTTATCTTTGACTAATAGTTAACGGTTTTTGATGAGCAGAAACATTTAAGTGTGACAAACATGCAAAAGAATAAGAAATCAGGAAGGGGGCAAATAGTTTTTCACACCACTGTATATATATGGTGCAGCAATGACTTGGTTGCATTGAGTATCTCAGTAAATCACTAAACTGTTACACACTGATGCTAAATGCAATGGTTCACCTTTTAACGTTAAAATATTTTTCCTGTCCTCTGTTCCATCGTAAGTTAAAATGGGAACATGATGTCATCTCAGAAGCCTTTGCTTTAAAAATGAATGAGGTCATCTCTGTCCAGCCTTGGCATCTTTACAACACGAACTGAATGACAGACTGGTATGCCAAGTGTCTGTGTGCACCAGGGCTGTCTCTCCAGTAACCAAGTGTGGCTTCTGAAGTTAAAACAATGCACACGTTGCTTCATGCAAGTTCTTTAATTCCTACCGTAGCTGGATTTAAACAAACAAACAAACAAAACAAAAAAAAGCTATTCAAATGTCATATGTGATGTTATTCCTACACTAGACATGTGGCACAATCATCCTTCAGTAATAGATGGGTATTTGGACAGATGCTATAAAAGCTGTGATGATCATGACAGCATTCAGAAATGACCAGACTATTTTTATATTATATTCCTGATTAAAATGTTCAATATGCCTACTAAATCCATTTAACGAGAAGCACTTTGGATATGGGGATTTAAGGGGTAAATATAACTTGCACCCACCCAACCTCCTCCTCACACTGTGGTGTCACTTTTGCTGGAAGGGCATGGACGCCTCACTGCTGCTTACCTCTGACCTCAGCTGGCTCAGTCAGGCTGTGTGTTTAGGCCCAGCTTCAGGCCCACTTCAGCTGCACACAGCCCTGTGGAATGTTTAGGTTGGTAAGAATTTTGCTCTAATAAATGCCACAATAGAGCGTTAAAGCTATTTTCATCATGTGCCAGAGAACACAACCAGGTCATTAAAGAAAAAAATAAATAAAACCATCCAAAGTGTGTCAAGCAAAAAAAAAAAAAACAAAACCTAATGTTTAACTGTGACTGACTATTCAGAATAAAAATGCTATGTAATAAAATACACTACCAGTCCAATTTTGGACACCTCTTCAAATTTTATGTGTTTTCCTGATTTTTTTTTAGATTGATATCTCTATTGTCTGCCATTTGTGCTCTGTAAGTAAGTTTTGGTCTTCACGAGAGCTAGTTTCATCATGGTGCTTGATGGGTTTTGCAATAACACTTGACAAATACTGTTTTTGCAAGAACTATTCCAGAACAGATGACCTTCACGTCATAAAATAACAATGACTCTTGTTGTTTTTACTTAATTACCTAATAAAATGTGTTATTTTATACTTTTAAAAATCCTCACACATTTTAAAAATCGTCTCTCAAGCAAAGCGATTTACACTTGACCTTAAACAAATATTCTCAGCTTGCTGATGTTCAACGCAAAGTTTAAATCAAACCTTTTCCTTTTACAGCATTAGCTAGGCTTACTTCATTCTTTACAGATTCTTGATTGATTTTGTCTTAAGGGCCTTTGCATCACATATGCAAGGGAAAAAAAAATAAGCATTCTTAAAAGCACTTAAGAGCTGAGCTTGTATGATGTCATCCTTTCTGTCCTTTATGCATCGATACATTTTGATCATCATATTTTTTCTCTCAATATACAGTGAAAGAAAAGGGGCCCCAAGACAGTCAGTATCAAGAAGTTTTTTTACGTTTCGATGTAAGACAACAGGCTCAATAGCTTTGTTCCAGACAAATGACCAGACTGAGATGTCTGTTGTCAGTCTTATCCCAGGATGAGCAGGAGAGAGAGAGACAAACAATAATGTTGCCATGGTGAAATCACAGCCTTCTGTCACAGCATGATAGCAGCCCCAATCACTTTCAGGCTGTCAGCTTAGAATGGTTATTATCATGAGTAACTATGGCTTTACTCAAGGCTTCAGACCGACACAATGACACTCACGGGTACAAATCTAAGAAGCAATTTCTCATGAATCATCAGTATATATTCAGCAATGTTAGCTTCAATAGTACAAAAATAAATGCCAATGTTTTCACCATTTCTCTGCAGTACATGGAACTACCAAAAAAGTCAAAATGTTAAACTACAGCTGTAGCTCTTTAATAAATCTGACAGTCACAGATTTTCATATCAGTATCATACAGCAGTATACCATCATGTAACTTACCAGTCTTTCCATCTCCTGCTCCCTGAGGCGCTCCTCACGCTGGCGCCGATGGTATTCCAATAACTCATCTTCATTGTCGCTGATCTCTGTGATGCTGTTCTTGCGCTCTCTCATGCCCGGGTGGCCGATCCGCAATTCTCTGTGCCCTGCTGACATCTTCCTGTGGGTCCTAGGACTAGCTAAGGGTGAGGAACCAGAGAGGGAGCCTAGGCTGATGGCAGGAGACAGAGTGTTTCCAAAACTTCCTTTGCGTCCACCACTATCTGCTAGCCCAGAGGTAGGTGAAGGGCTGCGGGCACGTGTCAGTCGGGGACTGTATAGCTCCTGAGAGGGGGAAGAAGCCTTGCGTCTGTGTCTGGGACTCTCTGGTACTATCTTGGCAGTTTGGCTATCTGAAGACCAGGTTGTGAATGTTCCTGGAAGCGCCCCTGGCAACACTGGTACTCCTCTACGTGCCAGGGAGGGGCTGAGAGGGGGCAGATCCCTCACGTTGCTGCCACAGCCAGCTTCTAGATTCCTGCGGGCCAGCCGAGGACTCTCCTGAGGTTGAAGTGAGTGGGACTGTGGCTGTCCACCCTGGATTATGTGAACAATTGGGTCCAGTGGGGGCTGGAATGCCCGAGGAGGAGGAGAGAGGAGTTGGGAGGGGCTTGAAGTGAATGAGCAATCTGATTGAGACTGATCATGAAATGAGCTGGATGGATGATCTTGCAGACTGCTGTTCATTTTCACCCTGGGACTACAAGGAGGGGATGAAGATGACGTGGTGGTGAATTTAGAAGTCGGTTTGGAACTGGGTGGCACTGATAGCTTAATAGATTGTGTATCACTAAATACTGAAGATACTGTGACAGAAGGCAACATAGGGGGCAGTCGTGGGCTGTCCGGAGACTTCCCCACTGGGCTATCCTGACTCAGGCCCCTGCGGACTGGTTTAGGGCTTGGCGGAGTTTCCAGAAGCGCCTTTCTCTGGAGCCGAGGGCTCTCAGGCACCTTCGGGTAAGGCAGCATAGTCCGGGGCTGAGGTACGGGTGGCTGACTCGTGTAATTGTAACTAGACGACCTGACCGGTACTGGAGGAAGAGAAGGAATCTGGTCTTGGCAACCACTCGGTGAGGGACTGTTGAAGCTCCCAGTACTTGCAGCTGAAGGAGAGGATAGAGGAGAGAAGGCCGGAGAGGTGTTTTCATAACTGGAGCCCACTGACATAGCACCAGGGCTCGTGGGGGGTGAGAGAAGATAGCGTCCACCTCCATTTAACAAGGGGGACAACGGGGACTGAGCAGGAGGACCCAATGGCTTACTGGGCTCACAGGAGGAGGAAGAGGGTGGGGGATCATCCATGACTAAGGAGTCCATAATGTCCTGAAGGTCCTTTTCAATGGAACTGACAATAGCACTGTGCTCAGGGCGCACTCTCTCGTTACGTGATGAGTGAGAGTCAGGTTCTCCTGACTGGTGGTTCCCATTTACCAGGCTCTCGGAGTCTGTGAGAAGCAAAGGGACAGTAAGAATAATGAACAGAAAAAGCATAATTTTACAGAAGTCTGTGTTGATTGATAAAGTGGCAGTCAAAAGTTTGGATGTCTACTCTAATTTCATGGTCTTTCTTGATTTCTATTTCTTTCTACATTGTAAAACAATGCTGAAAGCATTCAAAATATAAAATAATCTAAGTTGATATTGAGAAAAACTGTTACATTTGAAGGTGTCAAAACTTTTGTCTGGTCTGATAGATAGATAGATAGATAGATAGATAGATAGATAGATAGATAGATAGATATCATGACATATTTTCAGAAGAACAGAAATAATATACAGATAGATGACACTCATGAGATTTACTCATACCAAGCACCTTCGTGTTAACGCAAGTTAGTTACACAGTGCTGATGATTCTCAAACCAACATAACCGTCAATCTTAACCGGCTGCCATTAAATAAACACTCAGAAATAACCCCTACATCAGTAGAAAGTAACATATCTCTCAATCAGTAATCAGCTGAAAAATAGATGCACATCATACATGAACCAGTGCACAAAAATAATTAGGTACATTAATGAAATTTATCAAATCACATTAATGACACGTGCATTTGAACAAACAAAGTGAACAAAGGATGTGCATTACAGTTTAAAAAACGAGATTCAATGCATGTGGTTGATGTTTATGGCATAAAGATTTTTTTTATATAAACGCTTTAGAGATTGACAGCATCTCAGTGCATCTGTCGAATTCTGCATCATCCTGATCTCAGGTCAGACTAGAAATGAAAGCGAGACGGGGAGAATGTGCACTTACATAACGACAGGTCTGCAGCCGAACCGATCCGCGCTGTTTAAATGCTCAAGGCCGCGCGCTGCCGCTCCGATGCCCGGCGCTCGGGACTAACTACAGCCGGCTGCCCTGCCCTGTCCACGGTCCTGATGTGCGGCGGTGTTTCCCTCACACACACACACCTGCATTCCGGCAACCCCCGCCTCCGTACACTATGATTGGTTGGTAGTATCGCGAATCCCGATTCAACATTGGCTGATCGGTCTTCTCAATCTGGCTCTGGCCTCGAAGAATCACGAGCCTTCCGCCGATTGGAATAACGGTGCTCAGGGGGCGGGACTTGCGCGCAAGGGGGCGGAGAGAAAAGCTGTGTGATGTGATGTGACGACCTGCTGCTGCGCGCGAGGCGGAGAAAACATCCGACTCCTGTCTCTTAAAGGGCCACACTCGTTTACTTTTCATCTCATCATGCTCCCTTTCTCTACCCTCTGCACTCACTCACTTTACAATGATGTCAAAACTCCAGTGCAACAGAGTTTGTTGCGTACTTTTTATTATATACTATACTGTTTATCATACAAGATAAAGACTACAGGTTTTTATTGTATTTACATAAACTGTCACAGTCATATGGTTTCATGTGCAGTGCTCTAATTCTGAAGTAATTACACCAAGAGTGCAAGACTACATTGAACCACCGGGTTTTTTTTTAAATCTGTAAATAAGACAATGATGTTACCGCAGTCAACAATAATTCAATATCTTGCATATGGAGTACTCCATACAAGTACTGCACAGTCCTGAAAACATGTGTTTAGATATATGCCAATGTATTTGATCCAACATGGGACTTCAGGATTTACACAAACCCTCTTGAGTCTCTAGAGTCTCTCATTAAATAGAACATTCTAAGAAATGCTGAAATCCAGGTAAATATTTCTGAGATTCACTCAAGTTCTCTCTCACTCTCTTATCTTGTATAGGATCACATGGCAGGTTATGGAGCCTATCCCTGGGAACTCAGAGCACAAGGCATAAGACAGGATACAACCTAGATGAGGAGCCAGGCCATTGCAGGGCATCAGTATGCACACAGTCACACAGTTGCTCACACAATACTGATAATTTAGAAGCAGCAATTAGCCTAATCAGCATGTGATTGGACTGTGGGAGGAAACCAGAGTGCTGGTTTCCTGCAAAACACAACACACCCAAACCTGAGGCGAAATCGAACACTCGACCCTGGAGATGCGAGGCCATGGTACTAAACTGTAATTACTATTCCTGATAAAATTATTTGTACTGGATAGCTGTGTTGAATTAGAGTGCCAAATATAATCAGTTTCTGAACTAGCTTAAGACTTTGTTATATCTTATTTCCATCATCTGTCTGTGATGAGAGGAATAAATTTGACTTAAATTTTCAAGGTTGGCAGGTCTGTATGACAAACTCAAAAACTAACCAAAAACCAATCCAGTACTAAATCTATAAATATACCCTGAACAGAATTGAAGCGCAACAAATTAACGGTCCTCATTTCAATGGTTTACATTTTGGACATTCACCAAAGTCCTGGTTTTCTATACTGTAGCCTAGATTCACATAACAGGGAATACCTACTGGAATTATTTAAATTTGTTTTCCTGCACACAACCAAACACACTGACACTGGAAAACACCCCAGTCATTTCCTGCACATACTAACATTCAAAAGTTTGGAAATGCTCCTTCATGATTTTTACAAGATATCCAAAATATGCAATAATCTCCTTGAACTTTATTACCTAATGCCATAGGGGTTATTTCATAGTTTTGAAAAAAAATTATAATAATCCAGTATTGCCCTAGAATATGGAAAATTAGTCAAAACGTGTGACTGGTAATGCATTCAGGACCGTCACAGGGTGATTTATTTTTTCTAATTTATCCAGTTTATGGATTCAAATATACTCAGCAAAAAAAAAAAAGAAACGTCCTCTGACTTTCAACTGTTTTTACTTTCAGTAAACTTAATGTGTAAATATTTGTATGAACACTAAGAGTGTCAACACCATAAGACATAAACTAAAAATGTTTCACAATGTGTCCCTGAATGAAGGGAGGCTCAAAATCAAAAGTCAGTATCTGGTGGCCACCAGCTGCTTGAAGTACTGCAGTGCATCTCCTCCTCATGGACTGGACCAGATTTGTCAGTTCTTGCTGTGAGATGGAGGGATTGTGTGTTCCTGGTGTGACTCGGGGGTTGTTGTGGCCATCCTGTACCTGTCACGCAGGTGTGATATTCGGATGTAGCCATCCTGTGCAGGTGTTGTTACACGTGGTCTTCCACTGCGAGGATGATCAGCTGTCCTTCCTGTCTCCCTGTAGCGCTGTCTTAGGCATCTCACAGTGCGGACATGGCAATTTATTGCCCTAGCCACATCAGCAGTCCTCATGCCTCCCTGCAGCATGCCTAATGCACGTTCACGCAGATGAGCAGGGACCCTGGGCATCTATCTTTGGGTGTTTTTCACAGTCGGTAGACAAGTCTCTTTAGTGTCCTGCGTTTTTAGAACTGTGACCTTAAATGCCTACTTTCTGTAAGCTGTTAAGGTCTTAACGACCATTCCACAGGTGCATGTTAATTAACTGATTATGGTTAATTGAACATGCATGGAAAACATTGTTAAAACCCTTTACAATGAAGATCTGTAAAGTTATATGGATTTTTACAACATTATTGTTGAAATACACAGTCCTGAAAAAGGGGCGTTTCTTTTTTTTTGCTGAGTATACAAACGCGTAGTTCTAAAGCAGCCCACCAAGAATCACAGCTGAGAAATCAGACTTTCAAAGAACTAGGCATCAATGTCAAGAGCTGTATGGTCTTTACACATTAGGACAGAATTCACAAAGAATTTTGTGCATGTGGTTGAAGCATCTATGAGCCAACATTCTGGGGGATATGCTCCACCCCCAATATCCTATTTTTCCTAATTTGCTTAGTAGTGATTTGTCTGAAACCTTCATGTCATATTGAACAATTTTCAAAAAGTTCGCTATGAGTATTCTATAATGAAATTGTCTTTATTCAGCTCTGTGTCAGTTGCACTTGTCCTTTTTGATTTTTGAACGCTGGAAGAAACAGAAGTTCATTATCAGCCTAGGAAATGCACCAGACCAGATATGTTTACAGGCGATGTGGTCCATCAGGAAATGTCAGGACATAACAGGAGGCAGATTGTAGGCAGATTGGAGATTAGTTTGAGATGCTTTCCTGCAACACAGCAGCCTCTGTGCCTCTGGGACTGGGAGAGGCTAAATGCCTGGAATAAGAGCCCTTTAAAAAAAAAAAAAAAAAAACCTCCATAGTGTGACTCGAGGGTACATTTCACACTCTGTGTGTGTCTGGAAGTAGAAAACTGCACCCGGAACGATCCACATGGTTTCTCCCTGCTCCCTGCTGTGGCATGCAAGGGAGCTCCACCTACCTGTCTATGACTTGTGTTAGGAGGAGAAATGAATTTGCCATAGCAACCAGTGTAGTCAGGACAAGTCTCGATTGAGATTGCCCTAGTATGCTATGTGCCTCCAGGAATCAGGTGTAGTGATCATCTTGATCGTCAAGGAACCATCATCTTGTGATGACTGCATGTTGTCCAGGACAGAATTACTAATAAGCCCTGTTTGCCTACTCGTACACTTTTTACTTCCTATCTGTGTGTATTATGTATAGAGATGGAGGGGATCGATTTAGTTACATATTACTATTGTTTTGTGTGGCAGTTTTTTGACGCCAATCAAAAAAATTATACTGCCGCCAATTTTTTTTTATACATTTTAAATTTATACGTTTGCATTTGAGATTGAGGAATTGTTCTGTTCCTCTATAATCCTACAGATGGCGTGCTCTAAACTGTTCACATATTGGTTGAGCATCCTGTGAGGTAAGAGCAAATTATGTCTTTAAAAAGTTTAATGCAATCAAAAAAAAAAAAAAGAAATAGTATTAAATTAGGATATTTATAAATCTGTATGATTTGCAGAATTTATGGCCATTATACATTTATTGCATTATACATATGGCCATTTATGGACATTATACATTTGAACATTCATACACATCAGCACTCACCCTGGACATCTATTACATTTCATTTTTTACTCTTATTCCATTACAACTTCAGAATCATGCATATTTGCACATTCTCCGGCCATTTCCACTTAAATTCTGCAATTTCCACATCAGTTTCCATATTTGTCCATTTTGTCTACATTTTGTACATGTTTTTTTTTTTTATATTTTTTACTTTGTATTTTGTTCTATTTTTTTCTACAGCTAAGGTTTTCTATATTTTATTCTTATTTTATTCCATAATTTATTTCTTATTGATAATCTTGCTTTTAAGGTCACAAGCATTTCACTGTATATCGTACTATTAATAACTGTGTATGTGGCAAATTAATTTAATTGGCGCACAGGTATCGTAATAATATTGCATCTAGTAATTCCTGTCCCTAATTACTGTTGATAAAAACTTACTGTGACAAAACCAGATACAAATGGCTTCTGTTCAGCTAGACTTGTAGTCCCATCACAAAATCTCATATCAGTGGTTAGCAACTTTGTTTTCAGGACGTTTGATGGGTTCGTTATGGAGATGATATAGTGGGACATGTCCTTCTTGCATGATTTTCATTGTTCATTGATTCATTTGATTTCCTTCCACTTTTCCGGGTGGGGTTGCACCGACAGCAGGCTGAAAAGGTCAGCCAAGATGCCTCTATCCCAAGTCACAGATTTCAACCCCTCATGGGCAATCCCCAAACGCTCCTAAGCATACTGCGAGATCTAATCTTATCAGCCGCTCCTGGGTTTGCCCCGGGTTGGTGTCTAGTAGCTGATACAGGCGTGATAGATCTTTAACAAAGGCTCACTAGAGGGCATTCTTGTGAGTTGACAAAAGCACCTAAGCTGTCTCTGATAGTCTGAGAGAAGCAATGACTCCCCTCACCCAGTTTGTAGAGCTTCTCACCATATGATTGAAGATAAACCCAACAACACTATGGAGAAATCTCATTTCCATGGACCATGCTCACAACTTTAATCTTTCGATTCCTATACCCATAGGTAAGGACAGGGACATACACAGACCTCAACATAGAAAGCTTCTCCACAAGATGGAGTTCCTGCTTCATCATCAACACAGAACGTTACAGCAACTATATCCAAAACTACTTTAAGTTCTTCAGTTTACGTTTATATTAATTTCTTCACTGCCGATCACCTAAAATCATCACTCTTTCCCCCCCAAAAGAGAGCCATGGTCTCTGTCTTATGATGCAGATTTTTATCCCAACTGCTTCACAGAGTAGTGAGATTTTCGAGAATGAGTCAGAGGTTCACTTTACTAAATGCACTGGCTGATTTATTTTCAGGAAAATGTCTAAAAAATTCTTCATTAAAATGAGTTATTTCTGTTTGAATCTGTTTTCGGAAAAATTAAATAGCTGAAAAGCTCTCCAGGCATCAAACTCCACACTAGTGGGACATTACCGTCTACAACAGTTTAGCACAATACAACATTAACTGTATATTAAAATTGCGGATGAAAATCGGAGCTGAATGTCATTTCAAATATTTAAATAAATCAACAAATGGGGGGGGGAAAAAAGAATAAACTTGCCCGCTCTTTCACATCTGGCCTAAACCGTTATTCACCTCAACACAGTCAGAGTGTTATACTGTATACACCCTTTAGGCAATACGCTATATGGCCAAAAGTTTTTGGGCACTTTAACCATATCACTCATATGTGCTTGTTGTACTTGTAAATAACCTGCACTTTCCTAGAAAGGCTTTCCCATAGATTTTAAAGTGAGGCTGTGAGGATTTGTGATCAAACAGTTTGGGGAAGAAGCACCCATGAGGTCATCGGTGATGTTAGGTGTCCACAAATGTTTGGCTGCATAACATTTATATACCAAAAGCATGTTGGGAAAAATACTGTCTTTGATGTGAAGGAGACGATGATGCATTACCTCGAGAGGTGCTAGATCTGTGCTGTCCTTCTGGCCTCATGCTCTTCATTCTGAATGCCTCCTCGGGATGGTTGAAGCGGAAGAAGGACGACTGACCAAAACACAGCATACAACCTGTACAGAAGTTAAATCAGTTTTCAAGAGTTGTGTAACACCAATTTTTTTCTATATTCCTTTCTTTCTTGCAGCGTATGTGCAGAACATTCTGCTCTCCTCCAATTAGCTCGTGGTAAACCGAAGATCATGGTTATGCAACAGACACAGGATGACACATGATGCAGGAAGAATGCAGGGTGCAGATTGCTATAACCACAGGCTGTATAGTCAAGAGGGTGGGGATTTTGGACATTAGTTAGGCTCCATGACTACACAGATAATTACTTGCCATTTGGATTGGTTTACCCAGAGATATGGTGCTCTGCTCTAAACCATGTTCTTACACAAGACAAAACCACACATGTGCCGAACTGATCATAATAAAGCTGATTTATTTATTTTATTTTTTTTTACTGATTGCACAGTAAATTCTAAATCACAATGAAAACAATCTTTCGGTTTTTAAGGTTGAGGTATTCCTCTCACTGAACGTCCACGAAAACAGCATCAGTGGGCTCTGAGCCACCTCGACTGGGATCGTCATTCATGGACGTTCTTTAAAATGTTTGCACCGTTCACATGTTTTTACTGCAGCTAAAAGTCTCATCACCAGCCCGCACCTGAAGTCTTCTGTAAATGTCAATCAGTTTTATGATATTCACAAGAAATTTCATCACGGTTTGACTTGAACGCCCTCCATACATACAGTATGTCTCATGTTTTGTCTTTTAAGATCAAGGAATTGTTCCGAGCTGAAGAAAAAAGTTTTGTTGGTATTTGAATATTCCAGGTCAGGATTTATTTTGTCTTCCATCTTAAAGCATTGAAACATTTTACATGTGGACGTTTGTCTCACAAATACTCGTCACTAAAATTCCTGCTGGAGTTGGTTGCTTTTAGCAGTGCGGTGCGAGAGGTAGATCTTGTGTGCATGGAAGATTTGCTATCATGGTTAGACAGAGAGGGATGGGAACATTCAGTACCATCATTCACTGCAGAGTCAGCCCTCTAGACTGCCTCTTGGCTTGCTGAGTGAGGAGAAAAATACAACAAGACATGCCTTGTTTTTGTCTGTTGTTTTCTCCACCACTTATCTCGCTGCTTCCTGAGGCACAGCGTGCGCACGCACACACGCACACGCACACACACAATTTAGGCAAAGTACAGACATTTTACCATGTGCTGCTTTTATTTGTATGCATAACTACTGGAGACATTTACCACACATAAAAAAAAGAGACAAAAGAACAGAATGAGGTGTCTATAATCGTATTATGTGGGATGGAATTAGCGCACACAGTGAGGAGGGGAATTCATTGACAAGGCACACTAAGCTGAAAGTGTGTGTGGGGCCTCTTATGGAAAGTTTCTCCAACAAAGAAAAAGCAGATGTTCAATGAATAGACAGTGGCAGATGCACCGTTTCTTTTTTTGTTCCAGATGGATGGAAGAACATTTCGTTCCATTTAAATCCCTGAGTGGAAAACAAACACACAGGTAACAATGGTTTATATTACTCACAGAAACCACGAACATGCCGGAAGTCAGTTATATCAACAATACTTTTATCATTAGAGTAAAAGTTAACTTTTAGAAGGATTCAGTGTGTCTGTTCAGGAGGCATGACTCTGGGAAGTCTGTCTCTACATGTCTAATACAGAAGACTAATTATGAGCAACCAGCTAAAGAACTCGATATGTGTTAACATGAATCACAGAGAGCTGGAGTCATGCTTCACAAGCGGAATACTTTTCAAAACCCATGTCCTCAGGGTGCAGCTTTACAAAAGTTTAAACTGGAGAGGGTTCGAATTTCACATAAAAATCAACTCGGGTAATATTAATTAATGTTATCAACTGTCTTCACAATCGTGGTGAGTAATGGTGATTCCACCCTCGCATACACTTCCTGAAAATATTGTGCTGTAATAAGAATATTACACATACACTTCCTATGGCTGAACTCGACATAACGTTGATAATAGCAGGAGCTATACCGACATCTGCTTTACATGATAAAGAGCTTTTATGTTCACACGGAAACACATTTAAGTGAGAGCTACGTCCTTACAGCTGAGCTCCTCCACTCAAGTGTCACAGCTGAATGCAGGATGAGTCAGCAATCCGTTCCGAGCCCCAACACACACGCACACACACAGAGAACACCACAGCTTACTCAGCACAGCAAGAAAAACAGCAGCGTTTCCAACTGTGCTCATCAGCCGGGAGGATACAACAGTAAATCCCTGTCTGATTGGCAATCTGAAAATAAACCAAACTCAACAAAAGCAAGGTTCTGTGTTACCGCATGACTTCCCCAGGGATCCACTCTGAAATACAGCAGACTCCCAGACAGACAGGGAACAGCATGTGATCAGATGGGCTCTTTATTTATGTCTGGTTTAAAAAAAAAATTTTTAACGAGAGCAAAGGTATTCCCTGGAGTAAAGGAAATGATTCACACTATTACTGATGCAGTTATAAGCAATATTCACATGTGGGGAAAGTGTCAAATTGAGATCTTTTTTCAGTTCAAACTAAGCTACCATCATCAAAAACTACAGAATACAATAAAGTTAAAGGATGTACCAAAACATTATAATTATTGGCGTTGTTATTGAAGTGAATCATAAACCAGTGCGTTAGCTAGTTAACTAGATCACTTCTAATCTTACTTTAAACACATGCACCCGTTTAAGAAGCTTGAAAAAGGAGACCGAAGAATCAGCAGCCCATAAAGTAGGCCGGATTCGTTGCCCAGGTAACAGTCTCTCACTTTGGTGAGCTGACCAGTCAGCACCTTCACAATGATCTGCCTGGTCGTTTTGGTAAATTTTAACTGTTGGAATTCCCATGTGGTGTGGCTTAGGGTCACAAGTGGCATTGTAAACTCTTATGTTTAGATTAGAAATTCAATGGACTTTGAGTGATCATCATCTAAAATGTAACAAGTCTCTGTTTAAGATGTAATGAGTAAAAGTACAGGGTCTTTCATCAGAAAATGGAGTGAGCAAAAATAAAAAGTATGAAAAAAAAAAATTCTCAAGTAAATTACAGATACACGAAAACAAAAATAAATGTAAAAAATAAAAATAAAAAAACAGTACAGTAGCTAAATATTTGTTCTTCATTAACTGCCAAATCTGGCCAGATGTTAGGACTTATTTTTTTAACATGGCTGATTGTTCCCAATGTGAAAGGAATGCACTTTGCCCATTTACACAGCACAGTACTGAGGATCATTAATCTAAAAGAACCCAACGTGATTTGAGTGGAGAGAGCGGTAAGAGAGTCTAATAGACTCATGAATTATTCGTGCTGCAATAGACGCGATTTACTCCCCTGCGATCATATATTAGAGCCAACCGAAAGCACTCGGGCATCGGCTATAAACCTGCACCATGGCTGCTGTGTTAAATTCTTAAACACTTACTCGCAGCATATTGTAATTACACTTAAATGCCCACAGACTAATTAATGAATTGATTTTATTCATTCAACAAATTAATGATTTATGCACACAATTTTTACTCTCTCTATGATTATGCCACTTATAGAAGCCCAAGAAGGGGTATATCTTGGGGTTATAAATAGACAGTTCGCCTGTTTCCTGGGGTTTGTTTATAGATAGCAAGCTTCTGCCAAGCATTATGGATCATTTTACTCAGATATTTTTGTTCCAAGAGAAGGCTATGTTATGTCAGTTTCCTGTTGCAGAGTCATGCTCATTGTGCTCATTGTGGGATCTCACACACACACACACACACACACATACACACACCTCTCTATACCCAATTAAAACAAACATAATTCTGTATAGTTCTGAAATATCATATGAAGAACCATCACTACAGGTTTCCTGGTTTACAGAACAATTCAAAACCTGGTTCCCTGATAATGAGAAAGGAACTCATCTTCATTTCATCAAATATTCTATATGCAATCATTCAAGATCTGTCACGGTTCTGCATATGGTGCGCAAGAAAAATGACGCATTTTCTCATCTCTGTTCAATGACTTGAATGACTGAATTCCTCTGCAATGCAACATTCTTCAATGGGGGATGACGTTCTGACAAAGTATGACTAAAAGCCATTTTGTAATTCGATTTCATCAAGTGGTGAGTCAAAAGGATGCGAACCAGCCAGCAAATACTTTAATAGGAAATCGAACTTCAGGCGTTTTCAAGTCAGACCACATACTTACCTCTTCTAGTAATAATGAAGCAGATTTTTGTTATATACGAGGGGTGTTCAAGTCAAACCAGGACTTGTAATGGAACTTCTTGTGGATGAAGAGTAAAGCCAATCAACATTTACAGAAGAATTTAAGCACAGTACTGGTGCAAACGTTTTCAAGAAGGCCATACTGTACATCTGCAAATGACAATCCTGGCCGAGGTGGCTCAGAGCCCACTGTGTTCCTGTGAAGAGTGTTCGAGTGGAACACCTGATCCTTGAACATCAATGGATGACACCACTTCCACAGTACAGGAACTTGGCTGGGAGTTATTGCCACATCCCGACCTCACTCCAAGCCATTTCCACATGTTTGGGTCATTCGAGGAGTTTCTGTGAGGTTAGCATTTCAGCAAAGAAAACTTTCTACTGTGATGCTACTCAAGCACTTAGACAAGTGCATTGGTGTAGCTGGGGATTATATAGAGAAATAAAGGTCAGTTTGCATGTTCTGCCTGTGCTTGGTGGGTTTCCTCCGGGTCCTCCGGTTTCCTCCCACAGTCCAAAGATATGCAGGTTAGGCTAATTGGCGTTCCTAAACTGCCTGTAGTATGTGTGCGTGTCCTGCGATGGATTGGCACCCTGTCCACTGTGTACCATTTGAAATACCTTTTTTTTTTAAATGCTTTTGCATCTGAGAAAAGGCTTTAAAATAAGAATGTATGGCACTGTAACGCACTTAATTCATCTCCGTCAACTTTAAGCTATTTTTTGTATTGTGAATAATGACAATGTTTATTTTTGATAAAATGCTGTATGCATTTAAAACATAAAAGCAGATTTTTTTCTTTTTCAATTAATCTTTGTTTCTCTTATAGATTTTACATTGCTGTTTAATTAATTAATTATTGGTAGAATACTCGATTACTAAAATATTTGACAGCTACAGCCCTAATGATGAGTGAGTGCATAAGTGAGTAATGTACATATTTGTTATATTCATCATGATGACTTGCACATTTATTACAAAAAACAAACAAACAAAAAAACAGGGCAATAGATTAGAACATTGGATGTCTTTGGTCATATCACTATAAAGTATTTTCCGAATAGAGTCATATTTTGAAAACACAAAACATACTGGGCTTGTTCAGTTCTACAATTTAATGTCTAATATGAGACATTCACCTAAACAGTTAAATAACGTATTCGAACACAGCTAGAAACCTTGTGTTTGATGCAATGGATTTTGTAAATGAGGCCACAATATTATGTTTAAGACCACATGAAGTCTCAAAGCTTGTACACACACACACACACACACACACACACACACACACACACACACACACACACACACACACACACTGAACTCCGAGGTCAGGTCAAAATATGGTGACACTACCATAGAGGACAGACAATGGTTAAACACAGGATTTGGCTACAAGTTGGATTCCTCTGTAGCTACCACATACTAAAGTCAGAAATAAGTGGAAAAGTTCAAAAGTAGAATGCAGATAAGATGACAATGGTACAAATGATGCCCCCCTGAAAAAAAAAAAAAAAAACAGCCCCCAGTGATCCCAACTCAGATTTAGTCTCAAATACTTAGACCCATTAATTACAAAAATAGTATGTGTGAAAAGTTATGGAACTGTACCTCAAGGAGTTAACAGGAGTTAGTGGCTTACATTGACCAGGAATAGCAGTGTAACAGTATACATGCACTCATGAGCATGCTAAAGTGACCGTTCACTCTGCCATAGAGACCAGCAAGGACCAGATTTATAATCACCCTCTTGGGCAGTGTTATTCGAAGATTGATGTCATGCATCGTGGATAATCTTGAAAAGTTTAATAATGAAGACTCCTGAATAAAAACTCCACAGCGCAGCCGTGCTTTTAAAACTATAGGATTTCATTAAATCCAAATGATTAAAACAATTTATGCATTTAGTACTTTTACACTTTACATAATTAGTTAATTAAACAGTGTAGTAATTAATTTTAGTTAATGTATAAAGCTGCAGCACTGGATGCCTGCTGTCTGTAGCACAAAATCAAGAGTTCATCAATTATTTAAATACTAAAACAAAGTTGAAAGAATTAACTACACACTGTGTTACATCTAGAAATGAAACAAAAATAATTCTGTTGAATTCATCAAGATCACAAATTACCCATATAAGCTGACTAAAAAGCACTTGACATTTAAAAACACTTTAGTATGTTTAATGTGAAAATGTCACTCTATAATCATGCTTTGATTCTTATCACGTGATCCAGAGATGCAGGGTCGATTCTGTATGTTAACAGTGACATAACGCACGTGCAGGTATCAGTCGGAAAACTGTAGGTAATTAATTCAACACTGTTCGATAAAGGATCATGGAAGACGAGTTTGAAACCCATCCAAGCGTGAATACATGTCTAAATGTCACTCATGTACACTTACTTCTAAATCCACATGATCTCCAGCGTGCAGTAAATCAATGCAGCCAGGCCCTTTAAAAACAAGCCACGTTTCCCCGGTTAGGAGCGTCCAGTCCAGTCCAGTCCAGTACAGTACAGTGCAGTCAAGTGACGCCGGCTGGATCTGCTTTCTCTTCTCCTGCCCTGAGGTAATCCTTTGTTAGCGGTTCGACATTCTCCCCAGCTCGTTGTCTAACGAGGGCAAAGCTTCATGAACCTTCAGGGTTTCGTGATAGGAGCATGGCAGTCTGAGGACGTCTTAGAGGACGTTATCCAGTGACAGTAATAACAGCTGCTGCTTTGATTGTGGAAGTCTGAACAATTTGATCTGGAGAGATGCCGTGTATGTCTACAGCGTTGTGTAAAGACATAGGTGGTAAGAGATGAACTGCTGCTGTCTCCGGCAGTTAAGCAAACTCCTCTCCTCGTCAATGAAAGGAGGGAGACTGTTTCCACTCACACTGAGTTAAAGAGTCTTTCAGCAGCGGAATTTCAGGCTGAGCCCCGCCCACTGTAACTGACCGACGGAGTCCCGCTGTAGAAACGCGCATGCGCGGAGTCTCGACCCACCCACGTTTGATCAACATCCGGGCATTTTTGTTGTGGTTGGCAAAATTTTCCCGAAAACGTTTATTGTCTTATGTGCATAAATCTTACTTTCTAAGCAATGAAAGAGCAAATTATCTGTTTAAATAAAGTCAAAAGGCGTTCATGTTTCTAATATACTTGTGTTATACACTGTAAATCAACAAAACGTCAGTGTAAACGCAAATAATCCAGCTGTATTTAAGCTTATACAGATAAATAAATTCTTTGCACTAAAATTTCACAATTTGCAAATTTCCTTGTGAATTGTAAGAAATTAAATTTCACTATGAGCCTGCACAATTATCCAAACACACATATACTTTATATGTTCATGTCTCTATAAATCTCTTTACTACAACTTATTTAGTAAAGAATCCACTTAGATTATTTTTTTACTTATAATTTTTGTATTATTTTTTATAATTTTTGATTACAAAGATCAGAAAGTTTATTTAATAGACGTATTTTTTAGTCTGAGAGCATAAAAATTTCACCGCAACAATTCAATTTCTAGATCTCTTTCTACCAGACTCTTCTCAAGAATGTCATGACAATCGATCCTTGCTTTACTGACTATAATGACCTTCATGCTTTTGATCTTCAATAGCACATCCCTAGTTTCTCTGAAGGCTTCTGGTTAGACCGATCAATCCACTCCAGAAACAAGTGCTGGTTCTGAATGGATTTTCCTAATGCTTTATTGCTTGAAGAAAAAAAGAGACCGACAATATCAGGTTTCAATTCAAAATTTGATTGTAGCTTGGCTAAAGTCTCTGTTTTATCTTTTTTTTTTTTTTTAAATATGAGCGTTACACATATTACCTTGCATTAACGTAATATAATATAATAATGTGCAAATTACTACCTGAATATTGTACACCCCACAATGTTCATTATTAAGAATGTCATGGTAATGCTCACACTGTATTTACACCTTCCTGAGGACTGATTTTAGCACATCCAGCTAATCTTTTCACATTCTGATAACATTAAGCGGTGAAACATCTTCCGGTTTATAATATGAATACTTTTTGTTTAGAGATGATTGACATTCAAAGCAACTGTATATCGTGTTAGGCATACCTTGAGACAGGCGTACAGGCTTGTTGACTGGAAGTCCATCCACGGCACACTGATTTCCACAGGGATTTAATGTGATTATTCCAGCCTTGTTTTCAATGAAACAGTGCTGTGCTGCAACTCCAGGGCCCTGGATGTTAATGTCCACAGATCCATGGCCCAGTGTAGTCGTCCCTAAACAAACAAAACTTCCAAATTTAGTACATTTTGCGCTACTCTAAATGCACAATAATATCGACTGGTCTGCCATAAAATTAAAACCTTAAAAAGTTAACATTGATCATCAAGTATATAATGCCATTTGGTGACAAGATAATGGGCACCCAAGGCTCACCTATACATATTACCTATGCAAAGTCTATTCCGTTCCTATAGAAAAGAAAAATTAACACAAACTGTTGAAAAAAAGTGAATACAGATGTATTAAGGTTGTTAATCCGGCCTTCAAATTCCCCAGGTCTTAGTCCAATCGAGTATCCAATGGATGTTCTGGACAAACAAGTCCATAGCTTGAGGGGTGAGAGCTATGGTGGCACAAAGGGAACCTACACAATGTCAGGCTTAATTTTTTAATATTGTAATGTTATGACTGATCAGCGTATAAGGCAATTATATTTTTGACATCTCCACTTTATAAAATTTTAATATACTTTACCAAAATAATACAGAAGAGTTTTTATTTAAGCTACTATCTAATCTTGCCTTGACTGTCTGCCCACAAAAGTAATATTAGAGCCAGACTAATGCAGTCAGTCTGTCTAAAGATGTCTAAAAGCTTGCTAGCTTAAGTGTTTTTTTTCTCTTGGGGAAAAAAAGGTGTGCAAGAGGTTGGGCATTTATGCCCTGTGAAGAAGATCTTATACAAAATCAGAGTACCAGTTTATCCCAAAGATGCTCAATGGGGTTGAGATTGCGATTCTTCAACTCTAAGCCCTGTCTTCACTGAGCTTGCTTTGTTATGCTGTAACAGGTTTCTTTCTTCTTTCTTACTTCCACTATAAGGAAATCTTAATGCTACAGAAAACAAACCTTTGCTATACAGTTGTGCAGAGATGACGTATACTTTGCTGTATGGGTCAGATGTCTGCAACCTTTTGACCATACTGATTGAATTAAAAGGAGTATACAGTATGGCTGTTACTACATTGTTCAATTACAATTACGATCACAATTATGATTTTGTTGGTCAGATCAGATACGCATGTCATGACAGTTCATCTTCTTTGTCTTTCGGCTATTCCATTTCAGGGGTCGCCACAGCGAATCATCTGCCTCCATCTAAGCCTATCCTCTGCTTCCTTTTCTCTCACACCAACTACCTTCATGTCCTCTTTCACTGCATCCATAAATCTCCGCTTTGGTCTTCCTCTAGACCTCCTGCCTTGCAGTTCCAACCTCAGCATCCCCATGACATGACAGCTCATAATTACTTAAATTATGATGAATTAAACTGACTTTTAAGTGACTTTTATCTGGCTCTAATGTGGACTGATTGCGCGCACACCGTTGGGTTAAAACACCTCATATTTGTGTGACCAGTCATTCATTTCAAACAATGGGTAAAATTTTAGTAAGACTATGCTTGCTCTGGGGGATGGCAAGCAGTCAGTCAGCTGTATTAATTGAGGTCCTGAAGAACTCTCGCTTTAGCTGTTTTAGCATCTATTGCTAGCACTACTATGACTAATGACATTAGCACCCTACGTATGTGCAGAAGTAAAAAGTTGCATGCATTCCAATCTGACCGTTCCCACATGACCACATATCGGATATATTTCTGATCTAGGACAACGTACAAAATTGACTCAGCTGTGATCTGTAAAATGTCAGATTTGTGTATTCAGAAGGCCCTAAAATATCAGATTGGTGTCACATTAGGGTAAAAATTTTATTTAATCCTTGGTAATGTGACTGTAGTACTGTATATATTTCACCTCAGGAAAGTTTGTATTATATTCTATTATATATATATATAATAGGATTGGTGTAGGATTGGCTAAGCAAGACCTACATTATTAGATGGCAAACATAATGTCAAAGACGCTAATGTTAAAAACATTCTAGAGAAGCATCTGAAATGTTTTAGAATGTTTACTGAGTTATATAAATGTTATATAGCAGGCATGAGCTACTGTATTTAGCAAATATAGAATTGATGAAGTCTTTGCTTCACATACTCACATGGCAGTTTCTCACTATGTAAGCTGAAGGAAACAACCTTCCACACCTAGCATTAGTCACAATGGACTCATTTCATGTAAGACCACACTGAAGAAAAATGTTGGCTGGTTCTCTAAGGGGAATGAATCATGAAGTGCTCACTAGAAGACATGACAACCTTAGAGTCAGGACATGGCAGTCCATCTCCAGGCCAGGGTAAACAAGTACAACTCTGGCAAGGAGGATAAATATCACATTCCTTTTTCTTGCTGGTGCTGTTCAATCTCCTTTAGTTTATCACTTAGATAAGTCAGGACATGTGGAATACCTCAGGCTAGGAGGAGTCACTATTTTATTCTACATTACATAACTAAAGATTAAAAACAGTACAATAAATAAATAAAAGGTAATTCATCAACTGTCACACAAAAGATACGTAACATAATAGATTTTTCATCTATTTCTACTGGACATGATGCAACTTGAAATACTTTACTCTGATATAGCGTAAGAGTAACATTAGCAAACCTAACAACAGCCGACATACAGTACCAGGCCATCCCTATATGGACATAAAATGAATATTAACATGAAAGCTTATGAACATGTTCCAGAACACTCCATGCATTTTCTATAGATGGCCAGATAAAGGAGTAGTACGAAAATACCTAATAGTTTCAGGCAGCCGGAGGACAACTTGATGGACAGGTATGAAATTGTTTTCTTTAAGCAGAAGGTATTTTACAAGGTATTTTCTTGCTGCAGAACTGTGAACAAATGGGGTGATGACACTATCATGCTTATCATGACTTACTGTGTTATTAGCCTTTCAGACAGGAGCTAGAGAAGGGAGGATGAGGAGAGGGTGAAAGGCGGGGGGGCAATTTTAATATTTCTGGCGACTCCTTTCTAAGTCTGGGTATATGGATATTGTCTGATGGATTCACAGCTAGGAGTAATTTAGAGTAACTAGTCCACTTGCTAGAACATTTTTGCCAGGTTAGAAAGTACGCAAACACAGATAATTGCATATCATTATTTGAATATTTGATATAAATCAGGCATTCTATTTTGCTTTACTTTCAAGCCTCACAAATCAAGAAAGGAATGAACATATTTTTAAGCTTTCATACTGTGTGATCGTGTTTGTAGCATGAAGTTCACTATGAACGTACCAAAATGTCTCTATGGAACAGTACCTAGTACAGCATGATATAAAGTCCAAAGCTCTACTGGCAGAAAATATTTGACCACCATGGCAGAGCAGGCATGTGACATTATTAGAGGCAGACAGTGTAGGCCTGAAGCCAAATGCCATTTTTTTCCTGCCAGATATTTTTCTGTAGCAGAATACAAAATTGTCCAAGGCAAATATGTTACACAAAAAAATCTAAAATGTCAATCAGTGTCTGCATAATCAGTGTCAATCAGTGTCTGCATGTTGGTAAAATGATAATTTGATATAATTTGTCTTTTTTATTATTATTATTATTTATTCTGTGAGTCTGCGATGGATTGGCACCCTGTCCAGGGTGTACCCTGCCTAGTGCCCGAAGTCTCCTGGGATAGGCTCCTGCGACCCTGGACACAGGATTAAGCGGTATAGAAAATGAATGAATGAATGAATGATATTCTGTGAGTATGGAGCGGTTTGGGTTGGTTGCTGTGGCATGTCAAAGATAATTAACAGTGTCATACAAAATCATCATACCGAGGATATACAGTATATATTTATTTACTTTTGCTGTTGCCCAGGGATAAATTTATGGTCAAAGCTTCACTGCTGGATTCTGGAGAACAAGCTGTAGCGTACATTCTTCTACAAGTATGTCTATAAAATATAAAATACTATAGAGGGTATCACTCCATATTTATGCTGGTACATATACTCCTTTATGCTGGTATTGCTGGAGTTGTACATGTTAGCAGTTTTAAATTAATTATAAATAACATCCTGTAGAACTTACCCTCAGGCAGGGGCAGCAATGTGATGGCCGTGCTGAGACGGCCGCTCCCAAGACTGACCAGATGGGGACGTTCTGCTTGAACCTTAAGCCCCTTCCCTGTCTCTATTAGGTCCAGTGGAGTGCTCTGTGGAAGAAAAGACATCAGTCTGAATAAATATCTGATCCTGGCCTAATCTTATTTATGAACTACATTCAATTATTTGTAATAGCATTTCATTGCATTTCACTGTAATGCTTTACTATGTGCAGTCTTAATGGTGGTGGGAACCATCATTAAGGAGAATATTTGTATTTGCTCAAATCCTGGTGGTTTCGACTGTTTTTCATCACAAAGTTACATATTAGCTATAGCATGTATCAAAGTACTCTTAATAGCTTGTTAATTATGATTTAATTTCAGTAGGAATCAGGGGGGTGTGAGGATACAGCGTCCCCCCTTCCCTTCTCCTTATGAGCTAAAAAAAAAAAAAAAAAAAAAAGACCTGGAAATTTGAAGCTGATTGAGCTGTTGTTGTCATGGTAACAATGTGATGGAAAAGCTGAAGCGTGTTCTTTTGCAGTGACATCATTGTCCTGAAGCCTTCCTGTTATTTCATGTTTCTTGTTACGGTGATTCTTGCACAAGGTGTTGTACTCTAATAATGTGCCAACTGTAATGTTCCCACACACTATTGATATATCCTAATCTGCACCACTGCTTAAAAAATATTTTAAATGTGGTACTGGTTTTCTTTATGTTCACATAATGCATTGTGTTGCCATCATCCTCAAAATTTATTTCAAGTTTATTTAACCCTACACATGCTTGACTCTCTATCTGAGAATATTATATATTAATATTCATAATAATATACATGAAAATAATAATGAAATATTCCACAATTTAGTGACACTCAGAAAAGAACTGGTTCCTTTTGGGTTTTTTAATGTCATTTGAGGAAGATTTTTCCTGTCACTGACTTCAATCTACAGTACATACAGATTTCTTTAAATCTGCTTTATTTTAATGTGTATTGTTAATGTGTAAGTTTGGATTTATTGATTTTACAATTTAGAAATAAATAAAAATCAGGAAAGACCATTGAATTAGGAGGAGCATCCAAACATTTGACTGGTATTGTGTATATACTGTATACATGGATAAGACATGTAATTGTTCTGTAAAATTTAATAGTTTAAAGATCAAGTACATAAAAGTACATTATACTTAGAGTACATGAGTGAATACAAATAAAATTAATTATAGTATAGTTGCTTTTATCACCATTGTTCATTTTATCTTGGGGTCTGCAGCAATACAGCAATATAGTGGGAAAAAACTACATATGGCAATGATATTGTCAGATTATGCAGTGGAGTATATAATCTCAGACTCACCTGAAGCACCTGATGAGTTTGTCTGCCATGAACAGTTGTGTTTCTGTTCACACGGTCCATGTCTTCTGTGTTATTTGTTTCTTCCCCTAATATCTGAGCATCCTGTGGGACATGAAGAACAGCCTTGAGAAATTTGCAACACTTCTGTTATGACTGAGCAAAAGTGATTAAAAAAAAGACACATCCATGAATTGACAGTAAAACATTTCCTTGTATTAAGACGGTTCATCAGCTCCCTGTTTGGATGTTCTTATAAACTGTTATGTGCTACGTTTTTTGTGCCATTTCCTACACACTAAGTAATGTTGTATTGTCATGTAAGATTTTTTTATTGTCAATTTTAACATAATTAACAGCAGGGTTTTAAAAAAAAACTAACCAAAAAAACCCCCCCAAAACTGTGGTGTCTCCTTAATAGCTTAATGAAACAACTTTTACACAAGGATGCTTCAGATTTCACCATTCATGTAAACAGTATTAACATTCTCCAGTTCTCAGCTGAGCTCTACCGAGCCCTAGTAAACCCACTCATACACGCTGCCCTCCCCTGGAATTCCTCCCGACTTACTCACAATCCTGGCTCAGATTTTCCTTTTTACCAAAGCAGATAGAAACAAAGGCAGGTTCAGAAATGTCTATATTTGTTCATGACCTATATAGAGTGATAGCTGTACTCTAGAGACAGTGAGAAAACACTTTCCTGAAAAAGGCTTGTGGTGAATTCAAATGGTGAATTTATGTAAAACACTCAAGCGGCGTGGATTGAATGCAGTAATTATTACCAATTATTACCAATTACCAGATTTTCTCATAAAAGAAATAGTTGGCTAATAAGAACTTAAATCCACTGATCACTAGTCGTCACTGTAAATGTGGTAGATAACAATGAAAGATGAATAATAATATGAAAAACTAAATAATAATACATAGTCAAGAAAAATGTATGGAAACCACCAAAGTCACAAAAGAATCACACAACAACAGGATCTTCTAGAACGTAATAAGTAAAAATTTCAAATACCAAAAAAAAAATATTTTAACAAATACATAGTGGCTATGCAATATATTTTACTTAAAGCAAAAATAAAGTTTACCTATGGTCCAGCAATGCACTCTCACCATATCTTATTGGTCCTTCAACCAAGTGTCTCCTTAACCATTCTGCAGCAAACTAATATTCAAAGTGTGTGTATTATAATCCGTTTGTCAGGCTGCTCTTCATTCAGAGCAAAGTAGAGCAGACTTCTGCAGTGCCGACCTGCCTGTACATGCTTTAGTGAGCCGGAGCCTGCATTCCAGCCCACTAGCCGAAGCCCTGATAACAGGAGCTAGAGATCAAGTCGAAAACATCAGAGAAGAAAGAGAAAAAGCCGGAAGATGATGCTAAGCAAATGGGAACTTCTGAAGCTCGAGCATAGACATGGCAAATGTGCAAAACTGCATGGGAGGAACAATGAAGCCACTGTATATGGGTCACTGGAGTTCCTACAATGAGAGACTATTGTTGTCTCATAGCAGATTCTTCCAATCAGGGCTGGGTTTGATCACTCCCGAGCCCATTCATGAACAGAGCTTATCATCAGTGTATATACTCCATACCTTCCCAGATTCTCCAAACTAGTTCGTTACCGTTCTCACAAACAACCATCTGAATGATGAACAACTCTTGGTGGTAGCTTTATGCATAAAGAGTTGAGATGTCTCAGGTGCTGGACAGATCAGATGTCTTTGTAATTGGTGCGTGTATTAAGAAAGAGCTAAAAGATCTTATAGCAAGACATGTGGGTCAATTTGAAGTGCACATGGCTAATGTGGCATTCGTTCTTTCATTGTCTGAGAACATTTGTGCTATAACCAGCATATGGACCGCTTCTTTTCTGATCTCCTTGATTTACACAACCATATTCTGGACATACAGCACAGTCTGTGTTTTGATTGTAAGTCATGTAATTCAGACAAAAATAAATAAAGGGGTGAGAGCTATGGTGGCACAAAGGGAACCTACACAATGTCAGGCTTAATTTTTTTATATTTTAATGTTATGACTGATCAGCGTATAAGGCTATCAAAAATATTATATTTTTGACATCTCCACTTTATAAAATTTTTTTCATAATTTTATGATGAAATACAGTCCAGCTGAGTTGATGTTGTTCACAGAACAAAGACGATAATAAATAATAAAAGAGTCATTGTAAGAATTTTCACACTCGCATAAATCTTTCAGATATCATGAGGTTATACGCGTCTGGGAATGGCCTTGAGTTGTTTTCATTAGTGGCTGCTTGGACACAGCTATTTAAAGCTAGTATTCTGGTTTTACTTTAAAGCAGCTGTATGGTTAAGGAAGCAGTAATGCAATCAACGACAGGCTTGTGTTACTATCTTTAAGTTATTTCTTGAAATGTGATATTTTTCAACGGTGTATCAACACTAACAAATATTTATATATCAAAGACCTATATACTGTATGTTACATAGTCTTTCTATCAGTTTAAAGATATGTTTAATGTTAGTTAATTAGTTAGTTCTGGTGAATCACTTCCATTATAACAGCTATAAAAACAGCTACCAAAAGTTGTTCCCTCACCATCTTTTTTTTTGTCTCTCTTAAAATTAATGAGACAGAAAATGCAGCTTGTGTCACAGAGAAACCACAAACCCGACTGTCCCATAGACACAGTGAAAAATATTAAAGTTACAGTTTTTACATCTGATTGTTACAGAGCTCTGGCACTGAATGTTCTTTCAAAACAGCTAAATAATTGTGTCCTCAACGAAAGCTTCATCGTTCCAAGAATTACATTTGATCTGTTTATATGGAGTATCTGCCACACTGTGAACAAGCTCGCTAATATAAACCTGTGCCTTGTCTTGCACGTAGCATACTTTCACAGGAAGTGTAATAGAAAATTTATCAATTCATCAACATGTTAAAATCAGAATTCAACAGCACTTGTATATAACTCAGTTTCCAACTCACACACCCCTTGCAGCTTGCACCTTAATTGCATTCCAATGTCTACAATATCGTTATTGTAGAAATTTAATAGACAAAATAGAAGCACTACCAGTACATTCCATATGGGAAAAAGCCACTTAAGCCAATATTTGCATGTTCCCATTCATAAAAAAACACAAAAACAGAAAAATGCTTCATATTTTGCTCAAATTGATGTGAAGCATGAAATGTGAGGACGATTCATGATGATACTATGGGGATTCCTGAATGTACAGTAGGTACAGTATGTGACAAAAAAAAACACATCACTCTCATTCAATATCTTAAATGACATGATCAAACTCATCGAATAGAAAGCAAGGAAATACTAGAATAAATATGTCTTAGATGTTGAAGTTTGTAAAGTTTATGAAGTTCTGCAAAAAAAAAAAAAAAAGATCTCAGCAACCTACACTGTAGGTCAGAGCAAATCTGTGACCCGAGCAAAATGATGTGTTAATTTACATTACTGAGTGGTGTATCTTATCTTCAGAAATGTGGTGACATTCTGGAGGTATTTTCAAGCTCCATCAAGTGGTACCAACTAAATATCTTTCCTACCATACCCAATGAATATAGGTACAGAATGCACATTTTTACTACCAAAAGTTAATCTTAATGCGGAATAATTTTACATTCCTAATCCTAGAAGTGATCCTCAATCCCAGTTCCCGTGCAATCTTCAAAGTTTTGGAGCAGGGGGTTATAGGAGCCTGCTTATCTGAGAAGCAGCCACATGGACTTAAAGGAGAGCAGGGACTCTTCTGGAGGAAAGAAGTGACAACACTGCTAGGAATGTGGATATATTACTGCTCGATCCTCTGCCTCATAATCGTCAGCAGTGGTTTTAAACCATGCTGAGAGCATTAGACAATCCCACTGAGATTAAGTGACTTCAGTGTACTTCTGATGCCTAGTTAATGGAATTTTCCCCTTCTAAATCGTACACTGTCTGCTCATGAAATGGTTAGCAAAAAATAAATAAAAACATGAGGTTCAGGAGGATCAGTTAATGGAAATATAGAAGATATGCTTTTAAAGATTGATCTTGCAGTAGTCTCATAATAATGCTGGTTATCCATCACTGGAAATTCAGCTAGGCTTAAGGAATATGAGCACAGACTGGGAGTGCTAAGAAGCGCTTTTTCTACCCCCCCCCCCCCCCCCCCGCCCCCCCTTGAAATTATTGTTCTTTTATAGCTGTTTGATCCAAGCCCTCCACCTTGTGGTGAGCACAGAGCACACATACTTCATTGTCTAGCTTGTTTTTATTGTTGATTAATTATAGATGATGTAGTAAAGTGGTAATCTCAGTAATACATGTAAACAACATGACATGTATGGTAAATATACGTGAAAATGAAAAGCATCACAAAATCAAGTGTCATGGATTAAACAAAGAAACCACTGCTACACAGCTCTTATTGCAAATATGGGCTGTATTATGGGGGGGGGGGGGGGGGGGTTGATGGGTTGCCTGGGGTCTTTGTTTCTCATTTTTATATGCCAAGCTTCAGAAGATTCATACAGGGAGAGGAATCTGAATTATGCAGGGTACCACACGTAGCCAGGATATTGAGCGGCAAAAGAGACATACTTGCCATTTCTGTGAGTATATGATTATAGCCACACTGATACCCAGGGACCGATGTGGGCAGTTAAGTGCATTCTCTATTTTAGACCACTCCACAACTATGTGACAGAACTGTTGAAGGAGAAAATGGGTATGTCACTGACTGTGTCTAGTGAAAAACAAAACCACGCAGGCACCAATTTGTGCATTCAGATTATGTAATAAATTTTGGATGGCATACAAAAACCCATTATGGTAAGGAAGCATCATTCTCATTTTTTAAAAACAGAGCATACTTATTTCTAAAACCATGACAAGAGTTTGTTTGTTTTTTTAAGTTGGTTTTTTTCCCACTTAAATGCTTCAGTGCAGGTCAGACAATAAAATATAATTAGGCTTGTAAGAAGACCTGATGCTGTTTTTAATGCTTAATGGAATCTCTGGTATTCTGCCCTCACTGAGGTTTATTGAGTTTCTAAAGACAGAGCTTCATCCCACGAGGTAGAAGAAGGAAGTTGTCCGTGGATTGTGCAGACCCGAGAAACAGAAAGGTCAAAGAAGGTTTTCACCATCAAAGGTCCATCAAAGAGTTTTGTATGCATTATTTTCATGCCAGTTAAATATATGAGCTTCCATTATGGGACGCTAGAAACAAAAGCTAAACCAGCCAAGTAGAAAGAATGCAGAGGGAAAAAATGCTAATTTGAATAGGAAAAAGGAAAAATATATCCTTCTTATGCAAAATTTTCATTCTCATTTGGCTGGATGAGGCAATAATTCATTTTCATGTGCAACACTCTTGATTGCAATTAAAATGATTAATTGACTAAGATGCTCATACAACATTATTTATTAGTGTATTCATTTTAAACAGCTAAGTGTTTTAGTTTTACAGATCAGACCAAATGATAAAATGTGAAATCCTTGAAATCTAGTTATTCTGATATATATTTGTTGATATTCTCAACAAACAATGGTCAAAATCATATCTGCCAATTCTTAATCTTGTTTACAACAATTTAACAGATAGATCACTGAGGGGATTCCCTAACTTTTGCCATTGTCTCATTTGCTCATGTCTCCGATGAGATTCCAATATGGTTCATAACTACAGACATGGTAGGAACAGCACAATGGAGGAATGTCCTGTGCAACAATATAACAGGGAAACGTGAGGAGAAAAGAAAAAGTAAACATAACAGAGTGCCACAAGAACGGGAAAACAGGAGACTAGTGTATCTATATGTAGGTTTCCTGCGGCAGGCTGTTTCCTGTGAAGCCAGACTGGGGTGAACCTTTTTGGACACTAAGACTGGATATATGTCATTTCTGAGGGGTTTTCTCAAAGGTCTGGCTTCAGCTAACTGTCACATCCACAAAAAAGGAGAATACTATGCACCAGTGGTGTAATGTACATATATCAGCAAACTCTTATTGTTCATACCACTGACTGATATGACCACAGGGAGGATATGTTAACAAAACCACTTTACAAATAAAAACAATAAATACCACATATGATAACAATAGGTATGAAAGAAAGCACTTTTTCACTTTTTTATGATAGTCCTGGCTTATTCTTTTGCATAAATGATGCATAAAGAAAACGCTTGACTAATACATGCATAACTGGGATTCTGTTATTGGACGTTCCTGAGTCTCAGACTTTCCCTTCTTCCCTTAATTAGCTGTATGGGGCAGCGGGGCATTTTGGGAGTGCCGCATTCGAGTGGGCATTTGCACAAATGTTCCGTTGACTTTGGCTGTTTGTTTCCCAAAGACACTAGGCTCAACAGCCATTCCAGCTCCACTGACACAAAGAGTCCTTTTCAATGCGTTTAATCCCTGAAGAGGGGAAAGGGGTCTGTCCCTCCTCCACCGTTGGTGGTGACGTGGATACTGCACACACTCACACATACACGCACTCACACCCAACCTTTTGCAGTAAAATCCCAGAATAGCTCCACAAGGAATGGTTGGATCTATGATGGAAATCAGTTAAACATATTTTAAGTGGAAAAATATGGAAAAATACAGTCACATGATATGGTGTAACATGAAAGGTTATATTCAGATTTTTCATATTTGTTTCTTATACAGCAGTATGTCTGACACTACAGTTAGATGCAAGACAGATTATCAGTTTATTAATAATGTGCGCATTATAATGCATTGTTTTTGTAGTAACTTACACAGGGACTTGTATGCTCCAAATAAACAGATTATTAACATATTTTTTCTGTGAAAAGACATTTATTAAACATTTGAAAATGTCCCTTGTATCTAACATTTTTAACAGCTGCAGTCAAGTTAGTCACTGAATTTTCCACCACAGGAAAGTCTACAGGCATTTCATTTTTCCTGACTAATCCACATTAACTATAACTATAAATTAATAAAAATGTAAATGTTCTCCAATTGCTGTAATATACAGTATAGCATTTTGTGCAAACACTGGATAATCAAATTTATGTCATACCACCCTGTCATTGATTAGTTTCCAGCATTGCCTAATTGTATTTAATTCTGTATTTAATTCTGTTGATAGTCTACAATTTATTCACCTGCTTATTTCCTTTTCGATTAATCCCTGATCATGACTACTTACGCATAAGAGTATATATAATGATGCTTCGTGGATGCGGTACGTGGTAGGTGGTAAAAATCTTAAATTGGAAAGCTCTCTAGTTCGCACTATATCCAGCATAGAGCACAATGTGCTCTTTACAAGATTGTTTAATGTTTTTGGCAGACATAGGATAATTTAGAGCTAATTTGTGTATATAAAATGGCTAGATATGCATAAACATACATTTCAAACTTGCTCTGAGAGACTAGTGCTACAGTTTCACAGTACAGAATGCACACAAGCTTAATTACATCTCAAGTGCTGTTTTTTTCTCTGAACAAAAATCGTTTCAGTTCCCAAATGTCTTCAGTGGGATTTGTCAAATCAAGAAAGTCTTGGTTGGCAAAAAGTGTTATGCAGAGGTTTTAAGCTGTGCCAAGTGGTGCTTCTATCCTCACTGTCAGATTCAGGTTCTAAATTCACTGTTAAAACTCCCACAGTCTCCTCTAATCCATTTGAAAAATTCAGACAAAAGGGAAGTCCAAGGCCAGGAAGTTTGATTGAGGCACAAAGTACCAGAGGAGTGGGGCAAAAGGCAGAGACCCCCTTTTTAAAAGAAAGAATGTCAGAACTCACCTTTTCACCACTACACTGCAGGAATTAATGAGCAAGTCAAGTATCCTCAAGTCACCCTTTCACATCAGCAAATGCCACTACTGACATCATTTAGTAGAGAACATAACGGAGGAACCACAAATCCATGAAGCCCAGTCTGAGGAGTCTGGGAGAGTATAGAGCCAAGCCAAGATCTGGATGCTGAAATGTGAGGAAGCACTGAAGAGTAGGATGAGGACATGGAAGCAAGTTAGAGGAAGCAACATTATAAATCTCGTCATTCACCTCCTTCCTGTGGTTTTAAACAAAAAGCTTTCTTAAAGTGCACCTTCTTTCTGAATAGATTTGCCACTCCGTTTGCATCACGTAATATTATGTCACAGTGTTTTAGGAAGAATGAGATCTGATGGTATATTATAAATCCTTTTCTGTCTGCACGGCAGAAATGCAGTTTGACAGTCAATTATGTTTAGAAGTAATACAGGAAAACCACTGCACTATTGGCTATTTATTTTCCAGGATCTCAATTTTGATGGTATTTACTGGGATTCAAGAGCTGCTTATGTTGTTAAACACACACAGAGACACACTTTGTAACTGTATTCACATGGATAACTCATGTATGGTTCATTTTAATAGCAGAATTATTTATGTCTTGTTTTGGTGTTTAATGTTTAAAACCCTAGAAGAGAAATTATTTAATCTATTTGATCCACTTCCCTTACACAAAGAAAATATGTTTCCCTATATATTAACTGTCAATATATTAAATGATTTAGTGTTCTGATGTACTGGTGAATTGAAAAGATTTTATATTGTTAATATTCCTTGTTGCTACACTAACTAATACTAACTAATAATTAACAGAAAAAAAGATATTCATATTAAAAAATATATTCACAATATACAGAATAAAATATTGTATAAATATATTATAATATATTGAAAACTACATTTAAAATTCCTACATATCGGAATTTTCCTATATTGAGAAATATATTCAAATATATTCAAATATATATCTTAATATACATGTATGTAATTTTATATTCAACAATATGCTTAATAATATATTCAATTTGATTACACAATATATATGTTGGATATACAATATATTGCCATAATTTTTTTATTATATTAAACCAGCTAAATGGATTCAAATGAACAAGCTACACACAAACTTCTTTTTTGGAAGTATTTATTTAGATGTACAGTATGTATAGAGAACATGCCCATATGCCATTGGACAATGACTGGACTTTTTTTTGTTGCTGCTGTTTATTATTGTTTTTATTGTGGGTTCAATTCCCACCTTGGGTCTGTGTGCGTGGAGTTTGCATGTTTTTTCAGCTTGTTGGTGATGGATCTTTTCCTGGTTGACCTATCACGTCACACACCAAGCACTTGAAAAAAAGTTAGCTATGTAGCATGCTAAGTGATGAAAGCATGGATAATTACAGTACAGTAGCTTGACTCCCAACCATATTATCTGGATGTGCTAGTTTGAGTTTGAGAAGTTCGACAGACCAACATGTTTACATGTTTTTTTTCTCTTTTTTAAAGTCCAGTTTTAGTCGGACCAACACAACATTATAATAGAAATAGGAATAAAGAGGAGAAAACACTATCATGGCCTTAAAGGACTCCCTCCAAGGTAGCACAGGAAACTTCAGGTACACAACTGCCTGGTTAAAATCAGTGTAGATAAAACAACCTGAAATTTGCATTTAAGCTTTAAGCTTGTCAAGTTCATCACAATTCCTAATTCCATTTGAGGAACTGGCGATAAGACTGAAGCTCTTAAAATGAGGAAGGAAAGATGTACACTGTCTGGAAATGCATATATAGTGCTATCTTGAGCTACCCATTCATTTCTTCATGTTTGCTTCCAAAGAACCAGACTTTTGTATTGTATTGTATTTCTAACCTGAGCGGTTTCAGAGTTATTTTTGTTTGTTTGTTAAGCCACACAGTGACCTAAGGATCATTCAAGCATTAGGAAAATCGAACTAAAGGCACGAACCAGTGAAAAACAGGTGCAGTTGATGACAGATGATCAAGCCAATGATTAGTATACTGGTGATGCTGAATGCTGAGTGGTTGGAACAGACGAGAGGGGAAGTGAGGTTGCTGCTGAGATTATTACATAATAAAAACAAAACTATTTTGAAATTGTATCTTCAGACACTTTGAAGTCTACCACAGTAAAACATCTGTTCCCATTTCTTATTATTGAATCTACTTTATGGAATTTAATTAAATTAAATTGAAGATGAAGAAATGAGGGGTATAAAACAATAACTGCAGGAACATTGTGCACATGGCAAAAATACACCCTTGTAGGACAGCAGGCCATTACAGAACATCTCATGCATAAGGACATTCACAGACACTTCCACACGTTGGCAGTTTTAGAGTAGCCATTCCACTTGCTAGCATGTCTTTAAAAGAAACCAAAGCGCCTAGGAAAAACTCCTGCAAACACAGAGAAAACTGCATAACTAGGAATACTAGAACTAGAAAACTAAATAACTACAAACAGAGATTCCCAAGAACACAAGCAAACCGACGAACTCCAAAAAAAAGAAAAAAGGCCAAGGTTAAAATCAGGGACTTGTGAACTATGTTATACTGCTGATCTGTGACAAACTATTGTGTGTGTCTATTTGCTCACAGCTGGGAAGTTACATATATATTAAAAAAATAATAATAATTTCAATGTATGTTAAGTATGTAGTGGACAGGTACACACTACTGCATTATGAATGCATTGCATTTATTTCTGCCTACTACATCGTTAACATACTTTTGTTGTCTCATGAAACAATTAAACAAAGTTTCTTATTCCAAGACTGGAAATTCCAATTCCAGTGGTTGTGGAAAAAAACTATGCTGACTTTATGTCATGATATTTGAGCCACTACACATTTTCACATCCTTGCTAATGCTTATATCTAGTGCACTTTCTTCTTAAGTGCACTAGATATAAGCATTAGCAAGGATGTGAAAATGTGTAGTGGCTCAAATATCATGACATAAAGTCAGCATAGTTTTTTTCCACAACCACTAAACGGTTTCTGATTATGGAAAGACCTGCTCTCTCTCTCTCAATGATCGGCTCTATAAAAAACTTATGCAACACTGACGAGGTACTACTTAAACAGACCACTTTTTCCCCTCTGTATGTGAGCACAGGCTTTTATTATTTTAGCAGCACAGCAAATACAAGGCCTGTTCATTGAAACTGTAGTTGCCAAAAACTGGATTGCATCAAATTAAGAACAGTTATTACATTTTAATATGTAATTCAGTTAAGTAAATATATGTTGATTGGCAGAGCACACTGCAACAGAACAACAACTCTGTGTTTTAGGTTGCTATGACAATATGCCTCTCAAATACCAGAACACCATAACTTCATTAGTATCATTGATATTAACTGCATTAATATTAATGATACTATAGTGCATAAAAATTTTATAACTGTCTGCATGTAGTACTGCGCTGGATTAACAATACCATGTACATAGCTTGTCATAATTTTAACATATATTTTAAGGACAGATCTATTCAATATGACATTTCATTGTGTTCAGCAAGTTTTGAATCTGACGAAATGGTATTGAGGGATTTGAACTGATTTGATCAGTAGCATTGACTGACACGCTACCTAATTTCTTGAAAAGAAAATCTGTTTTAAAATGATATTTAAACTATTATGCACTTATTACAAATACAGCTAATTAGGCAATATGTTAAAACATGTATTCATTCAAATATTGAAAGTAATATTCAACTATTACTACCTGATGTCCTAATGTCCGGCTATACCATTACACATAAATGTATACCTACCTGTATTTTTGAGGCAGCTTACAAAAAGTATAGCTCTTTTTATGAACCAGTGGTCATATACAGGATGAAGAAATCCACAATCCACTATCCAAATGAAAAAGGTGTGCTTTCCAAATCAGCCTTGCAAACATTTAAACTTTTTCGTCTTAAGTTCTATTCACTATACCTCTCTCTCAGTCTCTTTCCCTCTCTCTCTCTCTCTCCCTCATTTGCCTTCCCAGCCCTCCTTCCCATCAACCCCTCCTAGTAAGGCACAAGGCCGTCATTATCCCAGCCAAAGAAATCCTCACTTGTTCCTGATCTTTGCAGGAGCCCATGTTATAAAAGGTAGTCCATTTATAAAGTCTATGGAAAATTTTGAAGCTGAATATAAAGTGAAGCCTTTACAGAATAATGCAGACTAGCCATGAGGTGCGGCTCACTCTTCCCCAATGAAGGAGTGCTAGATTCAGCAGAGCTCAGGGCTGACTTTCATACACACTTCTGTATGTATTTGTGCTCTATTTCCTTTCAGTGATGTTTACAGTGTAATACTGACCCTCACTGACCCACTGCACTTTTGATGCCCTTCTGTATAGTAACCAAAAACAAACCTTTATTTGTTCACAAGGGGGAATGTAACTTCAAGTTGTAATTTAACAATAAATATTTGTCTTTTCCTTTCATCTTGACGTATTATCCTGTCATTCAAAAAGAACCGGTCATGTGTCAAGTCATCTTTCTAAATATTTCCCCTTTGTTGAAATCTGCTGATGCCCTAGACTTCTTCCATAAATATGAAATAGGCATCTCCTTACAGAAAGTCTACGAAAGGTTAACAATAGCTAGTATTGTAGAAATGGTATACGTGTTAGACCTAGAAGTGTAATCATAAAAATCTTTGATTTGACTTACTGCTCGTCCTATTGTTAGAGCTGCTGTTACAAAAAATAACTCCTGACCAATGATATTTAAGATTCAACAGTTCAAATTAACCATGCAAATAAAAAAAAATACAGTATTGTACACCTACTTTGTTCTCTGTGTAAGGACACTGCCACCTAGTGGCTTCCTAGACATAAAACATAGGTTGCAAATGTCTTTCTTTTTCCTTTTTTTTTAACATACAGATAATCCACTGGAAAACTACTCACAAACTATGTGCACAGCTAAAGACAAAAAAAAAAAAAGGGTTTGTATGTTAAACAAGATCTTACGTTAATCTCTCCCAAGTAACACCAGGGTGTGAAAAACACACACATGCCAGTTTGAGCACAAAAGCAAGGCCACTGTTTATTCTGTTCAATGTGTCACAGGAAAGAAATTCCTCATGTCCGTTCAGAATGAGTCTAATCACCCCTGTGTGTGGAAGCTTAAAACATCTTCAGCTCTCGGGTTTCTGAACAGAGCAGCTGGAGGTCACTTACAGGTGAGAGGAAATTTCCCTGGATCTCACTCTCGGTACAGGAAAACAAAGAAGAAGATCTCACTCTCAGTACAGGAAAACAAAGAAGAAGATCTCACTCTCAGTACAGGAAGACAAAGAAGAAGATCTCACTCTCAGTACAGGAAGACAAAGAAGAAGATCTCACTCTCAGTAGAGGAAGACAAAGAAGAAGATCTCACTCTCAGTACAGGAAGAGTGGAGATCTCACTTTTACAAGGGGACTCGCAGCAAAGATTCCAGAAATCCTGTCAAATTTCTAAGGTGACTCTTATAATGGGCAAACGCATGAACACGGAAACGTACTGACACTTTATCTGCTACATTCCTCACATGAATCATTTTATCTGCTTCTAAAGACCCGACATACATTTTTCATAGGATTATAAACTTTACTGTCAGAATCTTCCCATGTCAGATTTGCTGACTGTAGCAGAATAGCTACAGTAGGGACCACACTGGAAATGATTTTTAATCTGAAACTAAAAAAAAATAATTTTAATTAAAATATAATAATAATAATAATAATAATAATAATAATAATAATAATAATAATAATAATAAAAGATTTTTCACTGTATTTAAATGCGAGTCAAATTGTGATACTAAGCATGTTCCAGTGTTAACTGTTGATACAAAAGCTGATCGTTTCATCATGCCAAATCTCTTTTTTTTTAAGTTTGTGTTCAGAGGACATTCAAGTGGACTTGAACTAAAATACAAGGGGCGTTCAAGTCCAGGACAAACAAGGACTTGATTAGGACTTGACGTGATTAAATTTCTTTAAATGAAGATGTAAAAATGTTTAAAGATTTCAAGCGCAGTACAGTGATAAGTCTTTTAGCTGCAGTAAAACATCTGAATGGTCCAGATGTTGTAGTAAAAGAAGGCCATATATTTCTGAATGACAATCCTGGCCAAGGTAGGTAAGTACAGTAGGTAGGTAGGTACTTTATTAACCCCTATGAAATTCCAGAAAAATTGCACTAGAACCCACTGCAGTCATTCCCGTGAACATACACCAAGTGGAACAACTGATCTTTGAAAATTACCAGATAACTTGTCACCAGCTTATGGAAGAGATGCATCTGTCTGTGGGAACTGTACATACAATCATTCACCAACACCACTTGCACATTATAGGACCTTGGCTGTGAGTTATTGCCACATCCCCAGTATAGTCCTGACCTCCTGCCAATCCATTTCCACATCTATATGTGTGTGCCATTAAAGGAGTTCCTGGGGGACCAGTGTCTCAGACATCGGTGTGCTGAGAAAACTTTCTACCTTGATGATATCCATGCACTAGAAAATGCTGAGATAAGTGCATATTATATGAGATAAGAATATTAAGGGACATACCAAATACTAAGAAACTTTTCACCAACTTTGTTTTCAGTAATAACATTTGCAGTTTAAAAATATGTTGTATTTCAAACTAAAAATTATTTAAAAGTTTTTGTAAATGGTCACAGACATTTGGACCCCATTGCGTATGAAAAATAAATTTAAAGTACTTTTTATTTCAGTCACCACAAGTGAAAGTGTTTAAAAATGTGCCACTGTCACAATCGCAAACAAGGAAACTGCAAAATGCCTGCAGCAACTAATATAGTACTATATAAACATTTTGAGGTAAATGTGTATACATATATATATATATATATATATATATATATATATATATATATATATATATATATATATATATATATATATATATATATATATATATATATATATATATATGATTATTCCAAATGTAAATAACTGGATAAGAAAGAGATACCTGGAAGTGAACTTTCTTCAGCATCATGTTATAGTGCAGATTTGTAGACTTGTCTCCTGAGTAAAGATTCCAAAATGTGAATGAATCCTGAGTAAATAGCAAGACTCTTTAGCTTAAGCAGATACAGCTGTATGCTGTGTCCAAATTTAAATCACAAATCATTTTCTCCAGCTCGTGCAAAAAAAACATCTTATGTTCTTCATTTGGTTGAGGGTATAAAATATTTTGAGTGACTCTCCAAAGAATATGAAGGTACAACAGCAGTGACCTGGTGGGTCTTTAGTCTTTTAATCCAGCTCTCTCTCTCTCTCCTGTCCCTCTTTCCCATTCTCACATGTAAGTCCATGAACAAAGCCTGGCTCCATGCTTATCTCCTTGCTCATTCATCCAAAAAAAGACCCACCCTCTTTTATGACCAGGAGAGCAGTCATTAACACCCTTCCACCACTCCGCCACCAAGTAACTCCAAACAAAGCTACGCTTCAACCCCCCACTCCTTGCAGAGCCGACTACAGTAACTCTGGCATCACCAACACAGCTGTCTTCTCACATCACACATCCTGGTGTTTATACAAAATCTTTCTGTCCTCCTTAATAAAGCTTTTTATGAAGGGCATCAACTGTTGTACTACAAAAACCATGTTTATTCATAATGCAACAAAAGGGTTCTTCTGTGTATTTTACAAAAAACTTTCACCATTACAGGTACACATTTGTTGTAAAAACAATGATAATAACAACATTTTCAGAGGAAAGTTATAGAAATACATACATACATACATAGTTATAGAAATACTGTAAAAGTATCTGTGTACTGTATTGTCTCTTAGAAGTGCCAATTCCATGTTCGACTTATTGGATCCTGAAGAGGTCAGAAGGACGATTCCACCCAATTTGGCTTATACCTGATTTAGGCTGTCTGTTGACAATGGCTAGATCATTTAACATCTTATCATGATAGTCTGTTGCAGGATTCCTGTTGAAGACTAGCACAAACAAAAATCATTCTTTTAAATGATAAGATAAAGCTTTATTAATCTCAACAGAAATTGCAGCATTGAACAGCACAGTAACAGACATTGCAAAGTGCACAGAAGTGAAGCTTAAAGTAATGAAAAACAAAAGGTACAATGTAAATGTATAAGTCAAATATACATACTGTAATAGGTACTATAATGTATATATGTGTATGGAAATTTAGAAAGACATGATAAATAGCACAAATTTCACAGCGTTTAGCTTATCCACCTGCACTCGAGAAATCAAAAGGCATGACTTACATTTACAGCATTTGGCAGACACCAGAATGACATAAATTCTTTATCTCATTATTCATCTGAGCAATTCGCCCAACATTGTCACCATGCTGAAGGTGGGCTTTGAACCACTGAGCTCCCAATTTCATCCAATTTGCACCATGTTGCCCTATTTGTCCAGGTGTGAATAAGCTTTATGTAACAGATAAATTACTCCAGCATCCACTACAATGTTGGTCCACTTCACTGCTGGGCAGGAGCTTGGTTGGAATGAACCCATTCACACACACACACACACACACACACACACACACACACACACACACACACACACACACACACACACACCGGTTGTTTCTAGAGAATATTCGACACGTTTGGCCTACAAATATAACACAGCTGCCTATATTTATCTTTTGCACATTTCTCCTCTTCCTCTTTCTTCTTTTTAATATTTTATTCATTATTCATCTGAGCAGTTGAGGATTAAAGGAATTGCTCAAGGGCCCAGTAGTGGCAACTTGATGGTAGTGCTTTGCCAAAAAAAGGTCACACACTCAATTATTTCTTTCAACCACCTTTAAATTTGAGTCAAGAAGGTGACGAGTATATGTAAAAGCTGCATCCTCTTATTTAATGGTATGATGTTCCTCTGATTTCCCTGGTGCTTGAGCATGGTTCTCTGCCTGTCTGTTTAATGTTAGTTGGCCCTCAAGAAGTTGTGCTTTTATTGTGTATGGCAGGTTGAACTCCCATTCAGTGGCCCATCTAAACAAATAATAAATCAATCAAACAAGCAAACAAATGAATAAATAAACAAATGTTAGCATAATAATAATTATACTTGGGCGGTAATGGCTTTGCTAAAGGCAACACTCTCTTATTTACTCATTCTGTATATAAATTATTCTGTGCAGGGTCAAATGATGAATTTTCTCTCATATTTAGCTGGCTTCCACGTCAATCACTATTCAATATATTAACTAACAATCTGCTGACCGTTAATAACGCTCGTTGAGACCAAATATTTAAGGTAAGGCAAGTTTATTTGTATATCACATTTCATACACAATGGTAATTCAAAGTGCTTTACATAAAAGAGAAAAAAAAATATCATAAGAAGAAAAAAAAATAATAGCACTAAGACTTTAAAATTATTTAAATTTGATTAAAAAAACCTATTGTAGTGGAACTTTTAAAAACTACTTACAATTTTATTTAATATTTGATTTAAAAAATAAAACAGTTGAAAATATAACAAATATAAAATACAGTACAGTTAAACAGTTAAACAGATGCGTTTGAAGTCTAGATTTAAATGTGACTAATGTTTTAGTACATCTGATCTCTTCTGGAATCTGGTTCCAACTGCAGGCAGCATAATGGCTAAAAGCGACTCCCCTTGTTTTGTGTGAACCCTTGGTATTTCTAACTGACTCGATTCTAACGGTCTGTTAGGTTCATATTCAGTGAGCATATTGTATCTGCAATGTATTTAGATCCTAGGCCATTAAGTGATTTATAAGCTAGTGAAAGTACTTTAAAATCTATCCTAAATGTTACAGGAAGTCAGTGTAAGTGATCAGATTTTCTGGTTCTAGTTAGAATCCTGGCAGCAGCGTTCTGGATGAGCTACTGCTGTCTAATGGTCTTCTTGGGAAGGCCAGTGAGGAGACCATTACAATAATCCACCCTGCTGGTGATAAAGGCATGGACAAGTTTCTCCAAGTCTTGATTGGAAACAAAACATCTAATTCTTGCTCAAGATTCTTGATTTGATTTTTTTGTTGTTTGTCCCCTAGAGTGAAGGTATGCATCCACCTTCTGAACTTCATCTTTGTTTCCAAATGCAATGACCTCAGATTTCTCTTTGGCACATCCAACTGTTAATTTAATCAATGCATTGGCAGAGGGAGTCAAACAATATTCATTCATTCATTCATTTTCTATACCGCTTAATCCTGTGTTCAGGGTCGCGGGGGGCCTGGAGCCTATCCCAGGAGACTTCGGGCACTAGGCGGGGTACACGTTGGACAGGGTGCCAATCCATCGCAGGGCACACACACATACACACACTCACACACCCAATCACACACTACGGGCAATTTAGGAACGCCAATTAGCCTAACCTGCATATCTTTGGACTGTGGGTCAAACAATATTGATTTAACAATATTGAATTTAAAAACAATATTGATTCGCTAAGAACAAAAGTGGGAGGGTTCAGGGCGCTCAGTGCTGCGCCCCAAGGATGATTTGAAAAAATCCAATTAGAGCTCAGCCTCAAATCACATGCTTTTCTTTTTCAATTTATGTGGCTACATTGACACTCGTTTGTTGCGTACACGAACACAAATGAACGTAATACAGTTTTTAAAAAATGTAAGTAAATTATATTTAGAAATACAACAGAATATTGTGACTAAATAACTTTATTTCATTATTAAAATAAATGATTATTATGTTAAATACTTGCAAGTTAAAGTAGCATTCTTCTCATTCTCATTGACTGGCCGCCACTGTATCCAATGTCATGTAAGTGTTACTCACCAGTCTATTTCGTCACATACAGTACAGGTCCTTCTCAAAAAATTAGCATATTGTGATAAAGTTCATTATTTTCTTTAATGTACTGATAAACATTAGACTTTCATATATTTTAGATTCATTACACACAACTGAAGTAGTTCAAGCCTTTTATTGTTTTAATATTGATGATTGTGGCATACAGCTCATGAAAACCCCAAATCCCTATCTCATAAAATTAGCATATCATGAAAAGGTTCTCTAAACGAGCTATTAACCTAATCATCTGAATCAACTAATTAACTCTAAACACCTGCAAAAGATTCCTGAGGCTTTTAAAAACTCCCAGCCTGGTTCATTACTCAAAACCGCAATCATGGGTAAGACTGCCGACCTGACTGCTGTCCAGAAGGCCATCATTGACACCCTCAAGCAAGAGGGTAAGACACAGAAAGAAATTTCTGAACGAATAGGCTGTTCCCAGAGTGCTGTATCAAGGCACCTCAGTGGGAAGTCTGTGGGAAGGAAAAAGTGTGGCAGAAAACGCTGCACAACGAGAAGAGGTGACCGGGCCCTGAGGAAGATTGTGGAGAAGGACCGATTCCAGACCTTGGGGGACCTGCGTAAACAGTGGACTGAGTCTGGAGTAGAAACATCCAGAGCCACCGTGTACAGGCGTGTGCAGGAAATGGGCTACAGGTTGCAAATTTTGCATGTCATTCGGAAATCAAAGTGCCAGAGTCTGGAGGAAGACTGGGGAGAGGGAAATGCCAAAATGCCTGAAGTCCAGTGTCAAGTACCCACAGTCAGTGATGGTCTGGGGTGCCATGTCAGCTGCTGGTGTTGGTCCACTGTGTTTTATCAAGGGCAGGGTCAATGCAGCTAGCTATCAGGAGATTTTGGAGCACTTCATGCTTCCATCTGCCGAAAAGCTTTATGGAGATGAAGATTTCATTTTTCAGCTCGACCTGGCACCTGCTCACAGTGCCAAAACCACTGGTAAATGGTTTACTGACCATGGTATTACTGTGCTCAATTGGCCTGCCAACTCTCCTGACCTGAACCCCATAGAGAATCTGTGGGATATTGTGAAGAGAAAGTTGAGAGACGCAAGACACAAGAATATGCAAAAGGATTCCCGACCAAGTATTGAGTGCATAACTGAACATAATTATTTGAAGGTTGACTTTTTTTTTTTTGTATTCAAAACACTTTTCTTTTATTGGTCGGATGAAATATGCAAATTTTTTGAGATAGGGATTTTGGGTTTTCATGAGCTGTATGCCACAATCATCAATATTAAAACAATAAAAGGCTTGAACTACTTCAGTTGTGTGTAATGAATCTAAAATATATGAAAGTCTAATGTTTATCAGTACATTAAAGAAAATAATGAACTTTATCACAATATGCAAATTTTTGGAGAAGGACCTGTACAAAGGGCTGGCGTGTATGCAGGATTTCAGTCCAATCAAGTAAAAGCCACATCTGATAGTCTATTAAAAGCCAAGAAACAGGTGAAATAAGGTGTGACTTCTGCTTGGTTGGAATTAAATCCTCCATACACCCACACCAGCCCTTTCTAGAGTACTTTATTAATTCCAAAGTGAAATTATATAATTATAAAATAAATGAAGCATTTTGTTTTTGTTAGCATAGAGTGAAATAATTGCATGGCATTTTATAGATCCCCAATCATTGCACACATATACCCCACCCAAAATTCCAAGAAGGTTAATGGTCCCACATGTTGATGTAATATAACTGACCTAACATGCAAATGAGCAAATGATTCAGATGTTTTGTGCAGGTGCTCTGTGCCGCCCCTGGCAAGATGCCATTCTTGGTGGCTGTCAATGTCGTCCATTTATAATCTGTATCTGATTTCAGGTGGCAGACTATGGGAAGCATCTTTAACAATACAATTTCATATATTTATTGTATGTTTTAGGTCTATACCTGTGCTCAAAAACAAAAAAAGAGGCCATGACAGTAAAACATCCCGGGAAAACTTTTTGAGATGGCATGAGGAAGGAACTGGTCTCAGTTGGCCTCACCTGACACAGGAATGTGTGTTTATAATAATAATACAATATAATTCTCTTTGTCATCTAATATTTAAGGGCAATGAACATGTGAGCAGAGTGCAAGCAGGGACTCCATGTTTATGAATTAAACAGTGGCCTGAAACAAAACCTTGTAAAACATCAAACATTACCTTGATATGCTTAATAAATTACAAAATAGTATTACTTACATACAAGGCCTTAAATGGTTTAGCTCCCACATACCTAACCAGTCTTCTGATACGCTACAATCCACCACGCGCCTTAAGATCACAAAACTCCGGATTTCTGGTAGTTCCCAGAATTTTAAAATCTACAAAAGGGGGTAGGGCTTTTTCATATTTAGCTCCAAAGCTTTGGAATAGCCTTCCAGACAGTGTTCGGGGAGCAGACACAGTTTCCCAGTTCAAAAGTAGACTCAAGACGCATCTCTTTAATCTGGCATACACATAACTCATCCCATAACCTCATAATCTGGCATACACGTAACTCATCCCATAACCTCATAATCTGGCATACACGTAACTCATCCCATAACCTCATAATCTGGCATACACATAACTCATCCCATAACCTCATACTCCAGTACACCTATCCCGAATGGCAACTACGCTAATTCTCCCCATCTGTTCTGTATTTTTCTACCCATCCCAAGGCATCGGGAGATTTTGCCAGCTTCAGTAGACAAAGGCCGACCCTGCGAGGTTTCTGAGGTATCCAGAGAAGGACCAGCTCCAGCTGGATTCAGCTTTATGATGGTTGGAGCTACACATGCTGCTCCTGTGCTTCCAGTGATCCAGACTCCATCTGCCCTCTGCACCTACTGACTCGTCCCTATGCTGAACTGGTCTTCATATCAATTTAAATAATTTCTGTCATATTGAACTTTCACCTGCACAACACACAAGATGTTATATCATTTCTATCTGTTATCACCCAGATGAGGATGGGTTCCCTGTTGAGTCTGGTTCCTCTCAAGGTTTCTTCCTATCTCAGGGAGTTTTTCCTTGCCACCGTCGCCGTCACCCTTGGCTTGCTCATCAGATACATTTCATTCATCATTCATTCATCATTCATTCATCTCATTATTATCTAGACACATTTTTCTCACACATACACACTTCCAATTATTTTCTTTTCTAATTTTTTCTTGTCATTTTTGTAAATTTTCTTTCATTTTGTGAAGCTGCTTTGAGACAATGACCATTGTTAAAAGCGCTATATAAATAAAATTGAATTGAATTGAATTGAATATGCATCTAGTCACTGTTTCCTGTACAGCAGTCATCACTAAATGGTAAACCACAGTCTGGATCCAGACCGAGTGACAGTTCTATACAAACCTTGATGCTTATCTTATGAATAAGAATGATTAACATACAGTACCAGTAAACTAACACTTTTGATTCACTAAATATTTACTAAAGACACTTTTTAGTATTCCATAAAAATACAAATAAATATACAAGGCCATCAAAGATCAAACTGTCCACATGTTTAATGTAGTTGCTGAAAATTGACAAAATTTTTTACTAACACAAACATGAAATTCAGACTTTGCCTCCAAAAACTTTTTTCCAGTATTGACTGGAATTTATTTCAGTACATAATCCTCTGCTACACTAATGCACTAATACCAGATTTTCAATAGCGCTTAGATTCCATCAAAGTAGAAAGTTTTCTTAGTATGTTGGAACCATGATCACACTACTTGCTTCATGTCTGAAATTCTATCCTTCCGAGAACTCCTTTAATGGTCCAACCATGTAGAAATGGCTTAATAAGATCAGGACTGTACAAGGATGTGGCAATAACTCCCAGCCAAGTTCCTGTATTGTGCAAGAAATGTTCATGAATGGTTGTGTGTTAAGTTGTTATAAACAGATGCATCTCTTCCGCAAGTTGGCAACAAGTTATCAATCAATTTTCAAAAATCACGCATTCAACTCAGTTAATTTTTCTCACTAATGACCGCAGTGACTAAAGATGTGCACTGTTTGCCAGATCACACAAAGTGGTGCAGGAGGAGCTTGCAACTATGCTTGATATTGAAGTAATTAAAGAACTTCATTGTATGAGCTTTCCCTTGGGCCAGGGGCAGGTGCATTCTCCTCACTTCCCTCTTCCCATTGATTTGAAAGTTGATGCACCAGATAAGGGCCATGTTGTCCTGGTGGTGGTGAGGGGGTGTACATGCTGTCCATCAGCCACAAGATCCTGGGCCAAGGCAGTAATTACAGCATGATTGTGAAGAGGTTCTGGCTTTGAAGTGGGCCTGTCCTCACCTTCAAATATGATCTGATATGATGAGCCTTCCCCCACGTTTTTTAAAATTCCCGCCCACAGACCACTCTTCATAAGTTCTAGGAAGTCCACTGGCCAGTGGCAAAAATGACTGTGATGGATTTGCTCTCTTGTGTTACTAATGAATTGCATGAGATTAGTTAATTTCATTTAAATGAAACTAAGCAATAAACACGGAAAATGTATTTCTCTCAGTTGATAGTATTGGTGAGTGGACTTCTTATTTAGTCATTAAGATTTTTTGCAACTGATCAACAATTTAGCAATTCAACTCTGTGATAAAAAAAAATTCCCAGCATTTACACACAAGATGTGTGTGAGATCTGTTTTGCATAATGAGACTGGCATTACACCACAATCAAGAGAGATGAGTCAGAGACAATTGATGTAATCATAATAGGACTCAGAAAAGGTGATAAAAAATTCTGAACATTCCATGGTGTGGCTTAATGTGTTTGGAAACATTTGGCTAAATCTGAGCAAATAATGTAGGTACAGAATACAATTCAGAATTTGTCTTTGTTACCAATTGCATCTGGACTGGGAACATCGATTAAGTAATCTACCAGCCATACATGGCCATGTCATAAAATGAAATAGTATACTTCAGCTCCCTGGTTCCTTTTCTTCATTACACTGTTCTGTTCTGTGCATGTTGATCTTTTTTCATCTGTCATATAATGTCATTTAAAAGATTTACATGTTTTAGTCAAAATCTAATTTGATTTTCCTATTTTGTGACTCCGTAGTGACTTTCATCTTGTGTTTTTTTCTGAAGCCTTTGCTTGATTGTGGACCACTACATCCTCAACGCTATTCTTGATCTGGCCAACTGTCTAATGTATTTTCTTCAGTCGGGAAAAGAATCTTGTGTTATCCACCACTGTCAATTTTTGTGGTCTTATGAACCTTATGGTGCCCATGGGCTCTGCAGGTCTTTCTTTATAAAAATTTATCAAATATTTGATTTGGCCACAGTTTATGTTTTCGCTATCATTCTGGTAGATGTGTTTAAGTAGAAGCAGATCCAAAACGCAACTGCTATAATAGAAATGAACTCTAGAACCTTTCTTAGACACAATCCTGGCCATTAGATTGTGTCTAATTTTGGTTCCTTTTTTTATAAAAAGTGCTTTTTGTTTAAATAAAAAAGAAAAACTCTGGCCATCATAATTACATAACCCTTAATGGTATCATGAGAAAATACATTCTTTATGTCCCACCAGTCACTCAGTAGCCCTGATTCCATTAGCTTGATAAAACAGTGTTAAAGTTGCTTGTGAACAACATACTGCACTAAAAATGGGCAGGAACAAAAATGTATGCAAAGGTGTTGCAGCATATAAACCTGTCCGACAAAGACAAATGCACACACACAGCATCAGACCAAAGAAGCAGCAAGATGGCCTTCAAAGTCGCAGCTCTTCTGTCTACGCTCACACTCATATATCTTTTGTCTGCCTTGGCTTTCACATCAGGTAAGAAATTTAATATAACCAAACCACTCATGTGTTTTCAGTTTGTTTCTATTTATGTAGCTTAACAAATTTTTTTAATAGTTGTCTAAAGACAATATACAGATGTCTAAAAACAGTATGCAGTATGTCTATGTACATTTTACACATATCATAGATCAAGTGAAATAATTAGGGGGAAAAACAGCATGGTCATGCACACCGTATATCCCAGACTGTGATACATCACAGTAACTGTAGTATTTTGTAATGAAAGTATTAAATGATAAGTACCGCTGTCTACAACTGCTGCTTTTTTTTTTCTTTGTGTCCTTTGGAAGCAGCATAAAGTCAAATATAAAATATGTGGATTTTTACAACACTTCCTGTTTGCAGGTCTCTCACAGTCTTACCAAATTTCCTTAACCGTCTACAACTCCCTCAGTAAACAGAAAAATTTGACTTTCACCACTGACATTGCATACAGAGGGATCCTAATTGGTGCTATGAAGAAGATACAAGCAGACAATAAAAGATTCAGGTAGGTTTTGTAAAATAGTGTTGAGTTTTCTTTGGAATAGGTTGTGTTGCAGATTTATTTTTTTATTGCAACCAAGCAATAAATAAATACTGTATGTGATTTATTTATTGCAACCAAGCAATAAATAAATTTGACACCAACAAAGCTTAAGGCATGAAGCAGTGAGAAACAGTTGCAGTCGATGACAGATTATCAGGCTGGTGATCCGTATAATGTTGATGCTGAATACTGAATGGTTGGAACAGGCAAGAGGGGAAATGAGGTTGCTGCTGACGCTGTTACATAAATAACATATTTTTAAACTGTATTTTTATGCACTTTGCAGTCTGTCATTGTACAACATTTGTTCCCATTTCTTTAATTTTATCAACATCATTTCATTTAATATAAGATAAGGGGTGACTCAAGAGGGGTGGCACAGTACTCTATGTGATTTATGACAACAACAGCAACAACAACAAAAGTTGCATGACTGATACCTCATAGTGACCTCATAGTACAAATATCAGTTTGTTATTGTTAGTATTCAGTTCAGACATAAATCTTATGTAATGTTTTACCGTGACAAGCTGCAAAGTGCCTATAAATGCTCATCTGATCATCTGTTATCATCTGCACCTGTTTCTCACTGGTTCACACCTCAAGTTTTTTTTAATACTTGAATGCTTCACATATCTGTGTGTTGCAAACAAAACACATTCCTCCGAAACTTGTCAGGAACTGGACAGAAAATTAAAGGCAACTAAGTGCTTCAGGAATTCCCCAAGATTGCATAAAAAATACAAGAAGCACAGTACTGTACATTGTGCATTGATTTGTCCTCGAATTACCTCATAATTCTTGTTGTAATTTGTATTTCAATCTTTTTCCTTATTTACATTACTTGTGTTCAATATTGAATTTCTGCTTAGATTCAAAACAACAGAGGATCCAAACTATGGTCCATTTCTTGTAAGTGTGAATGGACTGGCAGGGGAAAATGAAGATCATACATATTGGGAGCTTCTTGCTGAACGACAGGGCAAGATAATAGTACCTGATGTGGGTCAGTACTGATTGAGTGTCATGTCTTAATTTGTTATTTAAATACTATGTGTATATATGTTAAATGTAAACATGTAATAACCTACAGTAACTTTCCCCCTCTTTAGGTATTGGATGCTTTATACCCGAACCGAATGATAACGTTATCCTCAAATTCACCACCTGGTAATCCAAAGAAGTTATCTAATGGTGCTGTAATTTATAGCTCCGGTTCCTTCTTTAGTCATCAGGAAAAAATAGCACAATACATTATGTTGAATTGAAATAAAAATTACATCTGTCTGAATTCTCTTTAACAAATTAAGTTCATGTTAAAATCTTGAAATCATGATAAAATCTGTTATAATAAATCAAGTTAATCTTAAAAAAAAATGATTTTTTTTCTTTGACATCATGAAAACTCTATTATACACTATATAAGCTCCCTTTACCACTCTTTATTAATTTTATTAATTCATTATTCAATGTGAGAAGAAATAAATAAATGAAAAGAAAGAAAAAAAATGGTTGTGTAAACTTATTTTCAGCATGCAACTATTTATGTACACTGGCAAACTTTTACAGCTGTTAACTAGAATTGATAACAGTTAATGCTATGGTAATTGTATGTTTATTAAACCCTACAGTCATCTAATGTGTTTGTCCATCAGAGACAGAATATTAAAGACTTAATTTATTTTCCCATCGTAATCCTTGGAGATTAGTGCTCAAATCTCTTAAATATTCCTCATTGTCCTATTGGAAACTTCGTCTTGATTGGTGTGGACATGATAAATGCCCTAACTTTGGCTATTGCAAAAGGCAATTCTAGCATAGTTCAAAAAAGATGAGTAGATGAGTAAATCTCAAACTAGTTGTTTTCAACTGAAGGAACACCTTTGCATAATAAAGCTGTTGTATTTCTTGTGCTTGAAAATCAAAGTGATCACTTAAATATGGTGTTGCATCCCAGTCTAGGGTCGGGCCATAGAGCAAATGAATGGTTCAGGGTTCTATTTATAATATATATAACTGTATGGAAATGGTGGTATATGGCAGAAAGAACTAGATCCAATCATTAACTGATGAAATAATGAGGTTTGTATATACAAAAAAACACACACACACACACACACACACACACACACACACACACACACACACACACACACACACACACACACACAGGAGGAGGATCAGATTCAGGGTGGATCCAGGCCAAAATAATAAACAAAATGGTATTTATATTTAGTAGCTAGATTACCTGCAAAAAAAAAAAAAAAAAAAAACACAAACAAAAATACAGGTACCTTCCCGGACTCCCTAAACCAAAAACAGTGAATAAATTCCCTCTTCCCAAAATAAACTGACAACCCAGACTGGGTTGTTTTTAACCCAGCATTTTTTAGGGTGTACTTGTGTTATCTTTGACTAATAGTTAAATGTGTTTGATGATCAGAAACATTTTGTGTGACAAACATGCAAACATAATTTATATTTAGTTATATGTATGTTATGTACATTCATACACCACCACTTAAAAGTTTGAGAGCTTTTAACTCTTTTATGATTTCTTTCTCCATTGTAAAGCAATGCTGAAGGCATGCAAAATATGAAACAATCTCCTTTGAACAGTTAATGTTGAGATATATCTGTTACTCATGATCTGTAAAGCCTTCATAATGGCTCTAATTTAAAGTGCTGTTAATTGGTGATTCAGAAGTTCAACATAACAGTTGATGTCTTTCAGTTAAAATGGAGTCCAGTTCATTATTGGAGGCTCAGGTAGACTTTAGGAAACTCCAGTCCTGAACTATTAAGTGACTGCAGTCACAAGTCCTCAGGGAACAGCTTTCTGCATCAGCCGAGGCCAGGACCGTCTTCAAGGTAAAATGTAACCGTTCCATCCAGGGTTCATTCCTGCATTACACTCATTGATTCTGGAATTGGTTCAGAATTCACTATCCTGACTAGGATAAAGAGCTAACAGAAGATCAATGAATAGATACAATCTAATTTTGGCTAGAGTAAGTAACAGGAAAAAATATGAGTAAAGCAACAAGCATGAGCATAAGGTTCCAAAACTAGGGGATACAACCTTATGTCTGGTCACATGTTTTACAAATGGGGTCATGTGAGAAATGTACAATCTCATCCTATTTCAGTCTTTGTCACTAGTCTGGCAAATTCCTTCATCCTTTTTTGTCCTACTCAAATTGCATATGTATGTACTATTCTAGACCATTATGAGTAATAAAACTATCAGTTTTCCTATTCCTATCCTATTTTGCATATGAAAATGCATATGAAAAGGCTTATGTAGCCTTCAAACATATATGAAGTCAACTTCAGAATTCAATTTAATTACATTTTATTTTAAATAATGGTCATTGTTGCAAAGTGGCTCTACATGATCAAAAGAAAATTATTGAAATGTATATGAAATGTTTGAGAAAATATGTATAACTCAAAATGATCAGATTATCCCTAATGAGCAAACCAAGGGCAATGGTGGCATGAAAAGAAATCCCTGAGATGGCAATAGGAAGAAACCTTGAGAGGAACCAGACTCAACTCCTTGTAGACTCAATAACCCATCGTTATTTGGGTGATAATGGAAAGCAGGGATTGTTTTGCAGTCATACTGTGGGTTAGGCAGCTGAACATTCAATATATCAGAAGACTTTTTAAGTTATGGAGTTCAGTTCATTATTGGAGGCTCAGATACAAAACTGTAATTTTTTTATGTAAAAATAATGTAATAAATGGCCTATTTAGGGACATCTAAAAAAAATTTAATTTGTAACTGAAATTTAATTCCTGAAAGGACTGCAGTGATAAGTGCTCAAAGAACAACTGTCTGCATCAGCCAAGGCCAGGACCAAAAACTGCAGCCTCAGTAGCACTCACCCTCTTTCTGTTGTGTATAAGATAACTTGGGGAAAAGAGACAAAGTTATTTTGGACCACTTTTTCATGCAGGAAATTTCTAACTGTTCAAGATTTCTGATGATTCTCTTTTGATTTACCCTCTTCAATTGACACCACAGATTCTCAAGAAGACCACTGTAAAACTTTGCATTTGACACACTGCAGCCTTCTTTGTCAGTTTTGCTGTGTTGGTTAGGTCGTTGTCTTGTTGCGAGATCCAACCACGGTCCACCACACAGTTTCAGCTGTAGAAGAAACACCCAGATTTTTGACTACTAAATAGACAAATAGCCACTGACGTAATGGTTAGCACTGTCACCTTGCACCTCCACGTACAATGCATAGGTTCGAGTCCTGCCTCGGGTCTGTGTTTGGTGGGTTTCCTCTGGGTACTCTGGTTTCCTGCCACAGTCCAAAGACATGCATTGATTATTTTAATTGGTGTCCTCATGTAAATTGGTGTCCCCAAATTACCTGTATTGTGTGTGCGTGAGGATTGGCTCCCTGCAGTGTCCCAGCATTCCCCCCCAAGACATAGAAAATGAAGGAATTAATAATAATAATAATAATGTAATAAATGGCCTATTTAGGGACATCTAAAATGTAATGGAAAGTGGAAGTGCATAAAACAGTCAGACAACTATATCCTAATTCTTTCTCCGACTGGTTATTTGGTTAGTCTGTATGCAGCAGGGACAATGATGACGTCATAATGATAGGTAGTATACAATATGTTAATTTGCCGCGCAAGTTATTTAATGGCAACCGCCGAAAAGACAAGAACTTTGTTCATTCACTTGTGTCAAAACTCCAAGAGGTAAGATATTTCGTGTGTCGTGTGTAATATTTGTGTTGTTTAATTCATTGTGCCACGTCTTTTTTGTTATGAAAAAAAATAATGATTATTACGGACGTTAACGGCTCGAAAGATGTCGTGCTCGCGTGTGCGCGCGCTCTCGGTCTACCGTGTTGTTTTTACTCTTCACCGGCGCTCAGTTATAACACTTCAATAAAACACTAAAACAGACTTCAAATCTGGTAAACTATCATCCTAAACTTACGTTTTCTTTAAGATATACCATAGTCTACAACCCGAAAAAGGTCATCTGCCACTGTAACTAAACATCTGTTTTAAAATAATGCATGTAAAAAAAACGTCTTAATTAAACATCGTTAAAAATCATAGTGGAAAATCACCCAGTTATCAGGAACATACTGCAAAATAATGAAATTCTGAGGTTTTACAATAAATGACCAAACAATTACACACACCTAAATTTCTTGAAGTGTGTTTTAGAGGAAGTGATTTTATAGCATTTCCTTTGATTCAGGTAATGTGATTTTGTCCCGTCACACATGCTGCTCTGTTGGCTTCACCGAGACAATAAGTGGTTAAATGACACATAATTAAAATACTATTCATAAGATATGATTCTTAAACTATTTAATAAAACAAGTCATTAAAATTTTTCATAATAAAAATAAACATTTTGTTTATGTGTCATTTTGGAGTAACTGCCCCTCTGAGAAACTGGCAGATGTGATTATGATATCATGACCATCATTTTGTCTTTCTTCAATGTTTGTACTTTGATGTTGTCAGCATTGACATGTTCACCTTTTCATAGTGAAATATTAATAAATATATTGTAAAAATTTTTTTCATAAATTCAGAAAATTTTTATAAAGGGTACATAGTGACAAGTCACCTCTCTTTGCTAAATGAGGGTTCACCATTTGCTCATTTATTGCTAACTTTAACAAAAATAAACTAGTTTTTATCAACAGATTTTTCTAATAAAATATATCGTTGAGAAGGGGACAATATATCTTACATAAAACATAAATTTTATTATCACTATGCAGTGAAAATGTATTTATTCTACTTAGCCAATGACAGGGTCGACATTTTTTTTAATGTATTTTTTTGTACAGTACATTGTTCATGTGCGTTTTTTTTTTTTTTCTTTATGAAAATTATTTTGGAGCTTGACCAGCATGCATTTCTGACAACCAAAGATCTTCTTTATGAAGTTAATATGAAGTTAATTTTAATTATAGTCTCAACAGCACTTTATAGTAATACTGACCCTTATATTGTATGGTTTTGCATTAATTAAGTAACCAATCATTAAATAAAACATACTTTTTTACTTTTATAATACAAAAAAACGATATATGTGATACTTTTAATATAAAGAAGGAACAAATCGGATAACATTTGTGATTTTTTTTTTGACAGATTTCAGGAGTACATTTGAATAGTGCATTTACAATACACTATTATGGATAGTAAGGTAAGACTTAAATGAAATCAAATAATAAATAAAATGTTTGTTTATAACTTTCAAAATTGTTTTTATACAGATTTTCTGATTAGATTAATTCACATCCATCATAAAATTTTGGTTGAGCCTATGCTGAAAAAAAGCAAAAATATAATAATCTATAATAAAATTTTTTTTTTTAAATATATAATAAATAAATTAAATGTAATTGAAGTTAAATAAAATTAAATAAAAGAAATCTAATTTAATTCAAACGGTGCCACTAGAGGGCAGTGTAAGACTGAACAGATACTGTACATCCGGTCAGACTTTTGTATTACGGTTCACCTGTTTCATAGTCATTAATATGTCTAACAAAACAAGTCAGTGCAAATAAATATTCTTTTTTTCTTTCAATGAAATTAAGTCCTGTATTATTCCTTTTCACTGACTTGTTTTGTTATAGCAAAACAGACCACACAAAGCAACGAAGCCTGGTTTACACTTGGCGTATGTTGGTTCATCTGGAAGATTTTAAATTAAAGTGTCGTTGATGATATGGCATGTCAGAAACAAAACCATGTGCACCAAGTTTTTGAGTTATGTTCAAAATTCAGTGATTTTATGCACAGTGATGAGCTCTGGTTCTCTCTAAACCTTTTAAACCTCCGTCGTGATTGCAATCATTATTTCTTAATCTTGCCAAATCTAGAGAAAATAGATCAGTATGTGCATTATTCTAGCAACATACTTTTCCTTCCATGCAGGATACAAAAATACAGGATGACTCGTGTGAGGGAGGATTCCCAGACCCAGGCGTGAGCGATAAACTGGTGCAAATTTCATAACATTCATAAAGCAATATATTTTAGGTGTTTGTATGAACTTAAATTCTCTCATGTTGAACATCTTGTGCCTGTAGGATGATGAGAGTCCTAGCGGTATGAACAAAATAAGTGTCATGCTCATGGGAAAAAAAGGAAATTCAGATGACTTCATTTCCAGTAAGGAGACCCCATTACATGATGTTTCCATAAAATATGGAAAATAGAGACAATACCTTTATTAAAAAAAATTTTTTTGCTACTGAGAGATATAATTACATCATAAGTTATGTTAAAATTAACATCCCAGCTTATTACTCCATTGCTTTCTATTAGAAATACCGAGATGGATGAAAACACCAGATCACAGTGGACGCAACATAGTCAGGACGTCTGAATTTCTCAAACAATATACAAAGATAAAGAAAGGTCGCGAGGAGCTTTGCAGAACTCTCATCAGTATAGTCCTGTAAGTCTCGTTTGTCTGAATTAAAATGTCAGCACCTATAATGTCACCCAGTTCATGATGAGTATTTCTTTGCACGTTTTGATTAACTGGAGAAGTTATTTATGGTCCTGAGTTAGATGGCATTTATACCCAGTATGTAATTTAGTTTTTATAAATTCAGCAAAATCACCACAAACCGCAACAAAGTTAAATCAAAATGAAGTTTGTTGGATGAAGAATGTTTGCATTTATATTCATTCATTCGTCTTCTAAACCCACCAAGCACGGGGAGAACATGCAAACTCCATGCACACAGAGACGGGAATCGAACCCGGACCCTGGAGGTGCAAGGCGACAGTGCTAACCACTACACCACCGTGCCGCCTGCATTTATATTACATTTTACATTTAGGCATTTGGTAGGCGATTTTATCCAGAGTGACTAACAAAGTTTTTTGAGGTTTTCGTCATTGAATAGATCATTACACTGTATCATTACGTTATTAGTCAAACAGTGTTGACAAGGTTTTTTTATTATTTTTTTTTTTAACCCAAACCCATGGGTTCATGAAAAGAGCTCTTAGTGACAAAATTCTTTTTAGAGTTGTGGGTGTATTCCGAAAAATTTCTTAATTAAAGAATAGACCCAAATAAGTTATTAGTTTTAAGTAATAAGTTGTTTTAAAATGTTAAGTTACTATAATGAGTTATTCTTGAAGCATCTTAATCTATGAAAGAGTTTGTAAGGTTAAAAACAAAAAAGTATTGAAAAGGACTTTTAAGAGGCTTAGGAGTTTCCTAAGCAGGTGAGAAAATGGTATTGCGATAAAGTCTTAGCAACTTTGAGGAAGAAAAGATTAAAACTACGGAACAAATTTTTATAGACTTTATTCCATAGCAATCGGCCCACAGGAAGAGAAGATATGCTACTTTGAAATTTAAATTAAAAGCGCCATTATGTCATAATAAAATCGACCTTGATAAAATCATGAGTACATCTCAAAATTTAACAGATGGCGCTGTACATTTTTAAAATACACGTTTATGAGTATGCAGTTGATATCTACTTAGTAAACGCCATCTCGCACCTTCATTCCGCACACTTCACGGGTAACACATAAAAAAGTTTAGTTCATCCCAAAATTCAACAGATGGCGTTGTAATTAAAAACCTGCTTATAAGTGTTCAATTAAATTCTATGCGAAGGAAGTCACTGGCACAACCTTTACTAGGATAAATTTTTAATCTTAAAGACAATTCTTGGAAAACATACATAAATCTAAGAGTTTTCTTAGAATTTTGTCACTAGGAGCACTAGGAATTTTTATGAATATAATCCCAGATTTATGAGCAACAACTTTAACAACCTAAACAAATATAACTGCCATAAAGTATAAATATTTTTTCATCATATCAGTTAAACAAGAACACTGTGTTTTCTCCCCCAAAGGTATAGTTCAGAAAGCAATTCATTTTTGTTTTTCTGATAATTGCTAACCAAATTTTTTAAGTCCTTAAACAGTAACAGAGCAGGAGCTGCCCATAAATGTTCATGGAAGGGTTAACATTGAGAAAACAATCACACCTCTAAGTTTAGAATTAACTGGATGTCTTTTGGCCATATCTTTTAAATGCTTTATTGAAAATTAATAATTACTTTGTTTCTCTGCTTCGGTTGTTAGAGAGGGTGAATCAGACAAGAGAGAAAGCACTGAAGAGCCAGACACTTCTGAAATGTCATCTGAGAGGGCAATTGCGGTATGTACAGTAGCTGCTATGAACAATACCGCATAGAAAGCACTTTTCAGCAATTTATTTAATGTCGTGGGATCCAAGAAAGACAATAAATAAATTGTTATAACACTAACATTAAAAACAAACAAACACAAAAAAAACATAAGGAAAAAATGTCTTAGGTAATACATTTAGAAACAATGTAGATTTGAATAACATCACAAGGTACAGTCATAAGCATCAATAATATGGTGCCATTAAATTCATCATGAAATGATTTATAAGAACTTAATATTCATGCAGCAGTAAAAAAAAAAAATTTAATAAATAATTATTTAGATTTGGTCCAGAAAGTGATTTTCTATTGTGCTGTTTTTTTTTTGTTTGCTTTTTTTTCTTTAGAAATTTGATGATAAAATTCAATACGTGCTTGACATGCTGTCCTTGGGTTCTATGGAAAATTTCTGGATGGAGAGAATCTTGAACCGCGTACCAGGTCAACTGAAGGTGTCAACAAGATCAATTCAGATTCTCACTGAGGAGATAAAAGATGATTATAGACTGAGTTCTAAGAAAGCTATAGGTAAGCGATATGTGAAGCTATATAAGAAGTGTTGAAGCTATTGGTCTGTGAAGGAGAGCATGCTTCACCCACACAATACCTTAACACTACAACGTCTTCCTTTATTTCTCCCAATACCGTTAATTTATAAGAAATTCCTCTATACAGATAAGTGAAATGGATTATTTATTGGCTAAAAATCTTGAGTTATTTTAGCTTCCTTGTTACAAGTTAGAAGTTAGAAGTTTTTCTTAGGCAAATGGTTTTCACTCGCATACAAACTTCTATGGTGATAGTATTTAGAAAACTATACATGTTTATAATAGTGACGTGTTATTTGACAAACAATTTGCACTGCTCACACAAGAATACTTAACAATAACAATGTCGATAAATCCCCCCCACCTCTCACCCCCCAGTGAATTTTGTGCTGCATGACTGGAGAGAGAAAGTCCAGAAAGAGGACACACTTCCACCTCACAGACAAGAGTAAGAGTCATTCTAGTACTTCCTTACATGTTTTTAAACAAAGAATTACCATGAGGTTAAAATGTAGAACTCCAGCTTAACTCACACTATGTAGTCTAGACCACATTAGGCATAAAACATCATGTGGATGTTTTTATAGGAATGTTATTATAGGAAAATAATCCATGTCAATGTTTTGTGATTCAGCCCAAAGCAAAGCATTAGCACCATAATGTTCCTATATATAGGATTTATATAGTATTTGTTGGTTTACAATGCCTTTCAGGATGGCAGTTATTCCTAAGCCGTGGGAGGCATCTTTCCATCACGCACTAAAATTGATGAGACAGAATCTCCATTTCATCAACCCCCTCATGCAGTCTGTGGTCAATCTGTGGCATACCTTCTATGAGTGAGCAGAAACACTATATATAGATATACAGTAAAACCTTGGATTACGAGTATCGCAGTTTACGAGTGTTCCGCAAGACGAGCAAAGATTTTTAATAAATTTTGACTTGGAAAACATTGTCTTGGTTTACGAGCACGGAATATCATGTATCACACATGTGCTTCTTGATTTGTCTTAGTGCTCGTCTCTTACTGGTACAATCAACAACGTGTGTGTGTGTGTGTGTGTGTGTGTTTTTTTTTTTTCCTCTTACGCTGCAGAGTGTGTGTGCTGTGTGTGCGCACACGTAATTTGACACCGCGCCGTTTCACACACACTCTCTCTCTTTCGCTTTTACTGTGTGTCAGTGTTTTGAGTGTTATGTGTGTGCGCGCGCGTGTAATTTGACACCGTGCCGGTTCACTCTCGCTCTCTCTCTCTCTCTCTCTCTCTCTCTCTCTCTCTCTCGCCTCTAATGTGTGTGTGTGTTTGAGTGTGTTTTTGTGTGTGTTTTTCTTTCTCTTTCTAAGTGTTTGTTATGTGTGTGGTTGTGCGTTTTGACACCGCACACGCTCTCTCTCTCTCTCTCTCTCTATCATCTTTACTGTGTGTCAGTGTTTGAGTGTGTGTGTTATGTGTGTGTGTGCGCTCGTAATTTGACACCGTGCCAGTTCACTCAGTCTCTCTCTCTCTGTTGCCTTTAATGTGTTTGTGTGTGTGTACGTGTGTGTGTGTACGTGTGTGTGTGTGAAGCACAGAGGGGGTGCTTCACTCACACACAACCGGCACGGTATCAAATTACGCACGCGCACACACATAATAAACGCACTCCACAGCGCAAGAGAGAGAAAAACACACACACACAGCGCCTGTGCGCATAAATGGAAACCCCCGACTTCATATTTTGTGTTAATTATTTTTATGTATTTATTTTTTTGGCCTGTGGAACAAATAATTAGAATTTCCATTATTTCTTATGGGAAGATTTGCTTTGGTATACGAGTGTTTTGGAATACGAGCCCATTTCCGGAATGAATTATGCTCGTAATCCGAGGTTCCACTGTATATCTTTATTTGTTTGTCATTTGACAAACAAAAGGAAATACATGCCAAAGAACTTTTATTTTGTATTATCGAGAATTATGTTGAATACTTAATTTAAATAAAAAAAATAATAAAACATTGTCTAAAACATTGTCTTTAGTTCTTCTTTCTTCCCATTATTTCTAATTTCTTCCTCTGCTTAACTGTGTACAATGCATCCTATTCTTTTTGCACAGGGATTTGCGTCTTCTCGATGTAACAGAGTTCGAGTCCCGAGAAAAGGCTTTGGAGCTTGCTGGCTTTCAACAAATTGTCACCCGACACATTGAAAGTGCTCAGGCCACTCTGCTACACAAGTAGGCAAACTGCTACTAATTTACTTTTACATCTCAGCATATAGTACTAATGGAGTCTTATATTCAGTCTTCTTTTCAAATGTTTGTTTCAAATTCTATGAATTCAGCACATGAAAACATGAAAACAGCTCATGCCTTGGGTTCATAGCTTGGGTTGATGTGATGTCTAATGGGAAGTGATGAAGAGAATAGAAGTGTATGGACAGCATTAATAATGGAATTTTTATTTAGCTATTTATTGATTTATTTTGATAAAACAGGTGGTTTCCTGAGGTGCAACAGATATACTACCATGGAAGCCAGTCCAACTTGGTACCCAAAAATACGGAGCGATCGCGGCTGCAGTCGTTCTTCAACTGCGCAGCTGCTCTAATGTCTTCCCAGCTTCAGGGTCTGGCTGTGGAGTCTATTAATGAGTACACAGACCTCATAGTTCCAGATCCAGTAAGGCATACAGTACATGCTATGTGGTGATATTAACTTCTTAAATGTCCAGATTAATATTAGCTCATTATTCTTAAAGCACAGAGCTGTGAATTGTTCAATAATGGCAGCGATACTAACAGAAGTGGTAAAAGTCATTTTATTTTCATAGTTTAATAACACATTTAAAACATTGGTATGACTCATAATTTCAACTATGTTTCAAACTAATGTTTGCTTGGACCAGTCACTTCTGCATCAACAGTTGAAAAGCTACTTCAGCAGGCATTTCACTCAGAAGACATTTTAGAGTAATGCTGTGTATATACATACAACGTTTACTTCATGCAGTAATGAGCTCACATCTCTGTTTAGAAATCAGTAAGGTTTTGGTTTTTATACTAGGTGTTAATGAATGTGCTTTCTGGGTAACACTTTTCTCTTGTCTTTGGTTATTGTATCTGTATGCACCTTTTAGTTTAGTGTATGTTGCATTTAATATTCAGAACTTGTCTTTGTTTAACCTCCAGCGTTTAATTGATTCATGTCTCCTTTCCCATGAAGCATTCAGTGGACCCCTATAAGCATCCTGGATTTGTTCTGCGACTGATCCTGAGGCAGAACAAGGTCGTACTTGAGCCAGAATTTAATGCCTTTGAGACCGCGTTTCTGAATGTCTACGATGCTATGTTGACATGCATCAGCTCGGTGCCTCGAGTCGAGACAGACATGTACACGAAGTGGGTAAGAGTCTGTATATTTTCTTTCTAAAGCCTTATGTCAAATAAATGAAATGTCATGCACTGATATTAATGGATCAAATGGTTTTATATTTTGCTTTTCTCTTGTAGCCAGGAACTGAGCATACCACAATCCTGAAACCCATCATCCCACCTGAGATTGTGCAGGAAGGAAAGGACGAAATTCAGAGGATGATAAGTGAGGAGAAAACTTTGCCAAGTGAGCATGTGCACGTGTATGACAAATTTGCTCCGCTGGTATCGAAAGTGGCTGAAGAGGAAGTAGAAAAGTACCTGATGGAGGAACACTCCTACCAGGACTTAATGAAGGAGGTGACACGCTACCAGGACCTAGCTGATGAGATCCAGTGTGACTGCGGCAAGGTCAGTTTAAGTGTGGTGATTTATTTATTTATTGGTTCATCATTCATAGGGATTACATTTTTTTCAGTTAATTTGACAAATTAGATGCAGTACAGAGGGAAAAACATCAGATTTTTGTCTGAAGGGCAGAGGTCGTGTGGGAGATAATTCTTCCACCTTGTTGAAGTTGCCTGAATTTAAAATATCAAACAGTTAACAAATTACTTACAAAGAGAATTTAAAGTATAATCAAAGAAGATTTCAGAAACCACTCAGAGCTGGATGAAGTAAGTCAGGTTTATTATTGCAGCAATAAGAACCCAAGTGAGCCAGGCTTAGCAATGCTCTAGATCAAATCACAAGCAGTGCCAAAGTCAGACTGAATTTTACAGCAAAAACCACATTTCTTTTATACAATTCTGGAGAGGAGGGGACGTCCTGGGGAACTTCCCAAACTCCTCCCTTTGTACATTTCATCTGATGACCAAAGCAAAATTTTATTCCATTATAATCCAGTTTCTATTAATTAATTTTCCCATTATAATTACACTTTTGTCATTTAACCCCTTCCTGCGCGTATCTGACTCCTCCTTGCGCTCATCTGACTCCTCCTATGCTTATAAATTTTTCCCATTAAACTTAATTTTCATTAATAATTATTTTCCATTATCTTTACACTTTTCGTACCTTTTTTATAGAAAATATAGGGGTGGCGTTTATTTTCAAGACTTTTCCTTTGTTTGTTTTTGGTTTATTCTTCATTTCTCAAAAGACCAGCCATGGGTAAGCCTCTCCCTTTAGTTATATTTATTTACATTAAATATTTTACCCATTTCAATGTTTTTAAACACTTTATTCTATTTTATAGCCAACTGCGACTTCTCCATTGATGACTTCATCCCTGTGGATGATTCGGACAGCCAGGACAGTTCAGATCGTGTTCCTTCTGAGGACTACAACCCGACTGAGCCTGTTTTGGATCCGACCTCCGTGAGTCCTGTCCGATCTGATTCCGAGTTGTCTGGATCTTTGAAATAAAGTATCTACGAAATAAAGGGCTTACTTATTTTAGAAAGGATGAGTCTAAGCCTGCTCCTTCTAAGAGACGACGCTTGGATTTTGAGAGCCCTCATTGTTCTTTTCAGCCAGTGAGGGCCACATCCAACAGACGGCCTAGATTTAAAGTAAGTGTGAGTACTCAGACTGATTCAAACGTGTCTGTTAGTACACAGACCAATGAAACTAATTCCATTGGTGTTCAAACAGATTTTCCTCAGGCCTCTGTGTCTATGATAAACCGTGGGGTCTCTGTGTTCATTCCCCTTACTGACCTTCCTCTAGGAGTCGTCCTAGGCCAGAGAAGGCTTGATATGTAATTTACTTTCTCTAGATGCTTACCCATGGCCCCCTATCTTGTATGTTTTTCCGTTGGGCCTTTATACTGTTTGTAAGTATTTTATGTTATTACCATGTAGATACGCATTTTATTCTGTGTCTACTCTTATTAAACTATGTTATTCATAAGCCTGTTTCTGCGTCTTTTTTCTGTGTCTTTTTTCTGTGTCTCTTCTTATCAACTCGTACCAGTCTGCGCTCACACATGTACACTGTCCTGCCTGGAAATTCCCCTTGTCATGTAGGTTTCGGTCAACTAAATTATTACTTTGTTTTTCTCGCGATCCGCTTGTCATGTACGGTTTTGATAGCTGAATTATTACTTTGTTTTTCTCGTACCTCCGAGTTTTTATGGCCTGAACATCCGCTCTTCTCCTCATTAATTTTCAGGTTTGTCCAATTATTTTTCATTACCTCATCTAGTTATCCTTTTATGTACTTCCGATCTTTCCCTCAACTCTTCATTAAGTGTGTGTGTGCTCAGTTTCTTCGCTACGTCCGGCACCTTAAGTGTGTGTGCTCAGTTTCGGCTAGGCCGGCACCTGGCGCCTTATCTCGTCTGTTTTACGACCTGTCACGCTCCTTGGTCTAGTGGGTTTCAGATACCCCTGTTTTTCTGCTTTTCCTGACTTTCCCCTGTCTGTTTCTTTAATGCTATAATGGTGATTCTTAATTCTCATTTATATTTCTATCTACTTAAATATATATTGATTAAATATGCTTACAATCGGTAGAGTAGCCAAAAAATTTACTCAAGTACGAGTAGCTGTACTTTAAAATAATCTTACTCAAGTAGAAGTAAACAGTAGTCATCCAAAATATTACTCAAAAAGTATTCGGTGAAAAGATACTCAAGTACTGAGTAATTGTCTAATAATCTTTTTTAATTTTTTTTATTTCTAATATATATATGGTAGAGTGGCCAGAGATTCTCATCAATCCTGAGAATTTTGTTTCTCATGGTCTGAGAGTCCTTCAGGTGCCTTTTGGCAAACTCCAGGTGGGCTGCCATGTGCCTTTTACTAAGAAGTGACTGGATTGCTGCAGAGATGGTTGTCCTTCTGGAAGGTTCTCCTCTCTCCACAGAGAACCTCTGACAGAGTGACCATCGGGTTCTTGGTCACCTCCCTGACTAAGGCCCTTCTCCCCTGATCGCTCAGTTTAGATGGCTGGCCAGCTTTAGGAAGAGTCCTGGTGGTTTCGAACTTCTTCCACTTACGGATGATGGAGGCCACTGTGCTCATTGGGAACAGAAATTTTTCTGTAACCTTCCACAGATTTGTGCCACGAGACAATCCTGTCTCGAAGGCCTACAGACAATTCCTTTGACATCATGCTTGGTTTGTGCTGTGACATGAACTGTCAACTCTGGGACCTTATATAGACAGGTGTGTACCTTTCCAAATCATGTCCAATCAACTGAATTTACCACAGGTGGACTCCAATTAAGCTGCAGAAACATCTCAAGGATGATCAGGGGAAACAGAATGCCCCTGAAGTCAATTTTGCAAAGGCTGTGAATACTTATGTAAATGTGCTTTCTCAGTTTTTTTTTTAAATAAATTTGCAAAAATCTCAAGTCAACTTTGTTCATGTTGTCATTATGGGGGGGTCTACGTTTCTTTGTTTTTGTATTTTAAAGTAATTTCCAGTAACTTTATTTTGAACTATCCAGTAACTAATCTTGAAAAAAAAAAAAGAAAAAGAAATTTCCCTTTGGGATTAATAAAGTTCTTTGAATCTTGAATCTTGAATCTTTAAACCGGCAGAATCAGCACCATTGAGTACATTAAGTATGATAGAGACACCCTTGTTTCTATTGGTATACAATGTACTCACAATTCAACGTTTTTAACTCCGGATCCGAGCTGGCCGAGTGAGATCCTGAGGAAGAACAATGGATGCGACGCGAAGCGGCGGCCCCGAGGGAAACGAGCCGACGTCAGGAACAGGCTGAGAGCCCTTGCACACCGCACACCTCTGCCTAGCATCCTGCTCGCCAACATCCAATCACTGGAGAACAAACTCGATGACCTCAGGGCCAGGATAAAGTTCCAGAGAGACATTCGGGACTGCAACCTTCTCTGCTTCACCGAGACATGGCTGAACCCAGCGGTGCCAGACCACGCAATCCAGCCAGCCGAGTTCTTCTCGGTTCACCGCATGGACAGGACGAGGGCCTCGGGGAAGTCAAGGGGAGGAGGCGTGTGTTTGATGGTGAACAACAGCTGGTGCAACAGCGCGAGCGTTGTTCCTCTTACACGCTCCTGCACACCAAACCTGGAACTACTGTCCATCATGTGTCGTCCTTTTTATCTACCCCGGGAGTTCACTTCGGTCATAATCAGCGCCGTTTATATTCCACCACAAGCGGACACAAACACTGCCTTAAGCGAGCTGCATGAGGCGCTCACACAGCACCAGACACAGCACCGGGACGCTGCGCTTATTGTGGCAGGGGACTTTAATAGTGCCAACCTCAAACGTGCAGCGCCGAACTTTTATCAGCACATCACCTGCCCCACCAGGGGCGAAAGGACACTGGATCACTGCTACACGACGGCTACAAGGCGCAGTCTCGTCCACTGTTTGGTAAATCCGACCACGCCGCCATCTTCCTCATGCCAAAATACAAACAAAGGCTGAAACAGGAAGTTCCGGTTCAGAGGGAGGTCGCGCGCTGGACGGACCAATCGGTGGCCGCGTTACAGGACGCACTCGATGACGCAGACTGGGACATGTTCAGAAACAGCTCCGATGACGTCAGCATGTTTACGGAAGCAGTTGTGGGATTCATTGGGAAGCTAGCGGATGATACCGAATAGAGAAATGATAGAGAAAAAGACTATCAGAATGTTTCCCAACCAGAAGCCGTGGGTGGATCTCGCACCGCTGCCTACAACACGGGACTTGCGTCGGGGGACATGGAACCATACAAGGCTGAAAGACTTGAGTCACAGCAAGGGAGAAAACTAGAGTCACAGCTTCAACAGAGTGACTCTAGGAGCCTGTGGCAGGGACTGAGAACAATAACGGATTATAAAGCACCAAGATCCGGTATGATGAATGCGGACGCGACTCTGGCAGACGAGCTGAACACTTTCTACGCTCGCTTCGAGGCTGCAGCTGAAAACGCTAGCGATGCTAATGCTAGCGGCGCTAACGGCTGCAGACAGGAAGACACTGCCAGCACCGGAAACACGCTCATCATCACCGAGCACGACGTGAGGAGAGCCTTCAAGAAAAATCCTGCGCAGACCAGCTAGCACCTGTGTTCACTGAGATATTCAACATCTCTTTATCTCAGTCGGTGATCCCCACATGCTTCAAAGAGTCCATCATTGTTCCTGTCCCGAAGAAACCTCATCCTGCTTTCCTCAATGACTATCGCCCTGTAGCCCTCACCTCAGTAGTGATGTTGAGTGCTTTGAGCGCCTGGTCAGAGACTTCATAATTTCTTCACATCCCGACACACTGGACCCTCTGCAGTTTGCATACCGTCAGGACCGCTCCACGGACGATGCAATCGCACATCTTCTCCACACATCACTCACTCACCTGGACACTAGGAAGGGGAATTATGTTAAAATGCTCTTCATCGACTACAGCTCTGCATTTAATACCATAATTCCCTCCACACTCACCACCAAGCTGGAGCACCTGAGACTCAGCTCATCTATGTGTCAGTGGATCTCCAATTTTCTGACTGGCAGACCAGTAAGGATGGGCGGACATGTCTCAGCTTCACTCACTCTCAGCACTGGAGCCCCTCAGGGTTGTGTTCTGAGCCCCCTGATGTACTCTCTGTACATCCACGACTGCGTGGCCACTACCAACTCCACCACCATCATCAAGTTTGCTGACGACACTGTCATGGTCGGACTGATCACCAACAATGGTGAGTCGGCTTACCTAGAGGAGATTGGAAATCTGGAGCCAGAGGAACAATCTCCTCCTGAACGTCAGCAAGACAAAGGAGCTGATTGTGGACTTTAGTACAAAGCAGGAGAGGAACTACCAGACCCCCGTCATCAACAAGAGCCCAGTAGAGAGAGTGGACAGCTTCCGATACCTCGGTGTTCACATCACGCAGGACCTGTCATGATCCTGTCACATCAACACCGTGGTGAAAAAGGCCCGACAGCATCTCTACCACCTCAGACGCTTGAGAGACTTCAGACTGCCCTCTAAGGTGCTCAGGAATTTCTATTCCTGTACCATAGAGAGCATCCTGATGGGTAACATCACGACCTGGTTTGGAAACAGCACCATGCAGGACAGACAAGCCATCCCAACAATGGACTGTTTTCTCTGTTGCGGTCTGGGAAGCGATTCCGCGCTCTGAAGGCCAATACAGAGAGACTGAGGAGGAGCTTCTTCCCGCAGGTGATAAGGTCTCTCAATCACCACCGCACAGGATTAATAACATCTTTTTAAACTTCCATCATTGACAAGACAATCATGGACACATTCATACACACTTGCACTACATATTTATATATCTGGACCATTGCACAAGACACTTTTAATAAGTAACTTTTTATACATATTTGCACAACCACTGCCACTTTCAAATATTTCTATATTTCAATGTCTCTATATTTCTATATTTTGTAATATTTATTATCGTGCCCTTATTTGTACAGTTTATTTTAATAGTTAAATTTATTTTCTTTAGTATATCTTTTTATTTATATTTATTCCTTACACATAAGTTTTTATTTTTTATTTTAAATTTTTAAGGTCACTGGCGGTCGTACAAGCATTTCACTGCATTTCGTACTGTGTATGACTGTGTATGTGACAAATAAAATTTGAATTTGAATTTGATTTGTATGTAGAATTCTGAGAAAAAAAATGAATTGAATCCATTTTAGAATAAGGCTGTGACATCACAAAAGGTGGGAAAAGTGATGCGCTGTGAATATTTTCTGGATGCACCGTTGTTGTTGTTGTTGTTGGTCTTTCGGCTGCTCCCGACAAGGGGTCGCCACAGCGGAAGATCCAGTCCACACAGGTTTTATGCCGGATGCCCTTCCTGACGCAACCCTCACATTTTATCCGGGCTTGGGACCGGCACTGTATCCAGTGGCTGGGGTGTGGGCACTGGCTGGAATCGAACCCGGGCCTTCCGCATATACTGTATGTATACAGTATAAAGAGAGAGAGAGAGAGAGAGAGAGAGAGAGTATAATTATAATAATTATATATGCCAACATTGCAACATGCAACATTCAATGAAACAGCTAAACGTACTGCAACATATTTCCTCAGGTTAGAAGTCGTGTTTGCTGAAGTGTCTGTCTCTTTTGGCACTCTTTTGGTGAGAAGACACCGCAGTATAAAGCTATTATTTTGCAAGCGAAACATGCTTTGCATATGATGCCAGGGATGCCAGTTAAAGATTTTTTCCCCACAATGCCACCTGACTACATGTGGTTATTGTTAATGCGGCTGATTGGTCAAACGGAGTCATGTGTTTATTATTGCTGCATCTGATTGGTGAAACAGTCAAGGGGTAGATCTACCGACGATATGTATAGAATAAATAGTAGAAAAGTAACGAGTCAAGTGTAGCCGAGTGTAGCGGAGTAAGAGTATTGTTTCTTCTTCACAAATCTACCTAATTAAAAGTGAAAAGTATGGTGCAGTTAAACTACTCAAGTAACTCAAAAGTTACTCAAGTAAATGTACCAGAATAAATGTAACTCAGCTTAACCTGTCGTTACTACCCAACTCTGCTGAAGGACCACAATATTGCAGGCCTTTTATAGGCTAAATGTGTAAACAATACTCAATGAAATATTGCTTTTTGAAATTACAGTAAATGTTGGTCTGGAATGGTAGAAACAACAATACTAAGCCTATAACAGTAGGGAAGAATATCTCATGTGATATTGGGTTTAATAGTAACATCTACAAAACACAATATGGTCAGAGATTTATACAGGATTTTGTCACTGTTGTTAAATCTTAGATTGTACGCTTCGGTATGTTCGAAGTGCACTGCCAGCAGCTTATCCGTGTACTAGTGAAGCGTGCAGAAGGAATCAGGAAGAAACTGGTCACCCGTCTACTGAAGGACCACCAGAATTGCAGTAGAAAGTGAGTGCTAATATTTTATCTTACCGTTGGAATCCAATGCTCAACTCAAACCGAACAGATGCTCACAGATGTGATATCTATGACTAACAGTAAAGAAACAATCAACAAACTTTATATTTAGTGCTTATTTGTTATAAACATATTTGTTATAAACACAATAAAATGAGACAAATATAGTTCAATCTATATTCTGTGATGATCACACTTTGTCTAATGCAGTGGTTCTCAAACTTTTTCTGTCATTCCCCACTTAAGGGGGTGAGCGAATTTTCAAGCCCCACTTGTCAACAAAATAATAACGAAATCGGCCAAGTTTACTGTTTATTGAAATATCAATTTCTAAACCAATAAGATCAAACAACACCAAGTTCAAAACAGATAAAAATACACGTGCAATTGTTATAAAAGGTTTACGTTGTCACTTATCATTGCAAGATAGGCTTCATTAGGGGTGGGCGATATAACAAAATCTTCTAACACAGGAGAAGCAATTTTCTACCTCGATAATGATCACAATCGCAATTGCTATATCACAATATAGCAATTTGTATCTGAAAATACATAAATATAAATTCAAACACAAAGAAACTGTTTTACATAATGTAATTTTATATAAACTGTGAATTGCTGAGGTCTGCCGCATTTTTTTTACTTTGGCCATATTCGTTTGGATGCTTGGATTTCAGATGATAGAAAAGGTTTGACGTGTTTCCACCACTTGTTAAAACAGTGCACTTGTGTACCTTCCAAATCACGTTCGTCTCGTTCGTATCACTTTTCTTATACCCAAACCAATTCCACAACACAGACGAGGCACCTTTTTCTTTACAATCTCCTCGTTCTTGGTTTCGTCACATGTAAGCAAACTCACTGCTGCTGTATTAATGATCCATTTATTTGTGTGTGATTGTTTAGTTTTTTCCTATTATTTTCCACTAATTTCCTCTCGTTCATTGCGCCCCACCTGTCATGTCTGTATTCCCCACTAGTGGGGCGCCCCACACACTTTGAGAACCACTGGTCTAATGAAACCTTAACCACCAGTTCTAGATCAATAATTTCTCAAAACAAGCTTTCAATATACAGTATCACAAAAAAGTGCAATATTGTTCTTTAAATTTTCCTCACCCATGTGTGTGTGTGTGTGTGTGTGTGCCTGCCCACGTGTGTCACCAATGCTTACAGATTATGTGAAGACTTTGAAGAGATTGAATCACAAGCCATTAGCATTCCTCCAAACACACACAAGCTCATTGCTCTTGAGGTGATAATGCACTTCCAGATTTATTAACCACTTATTTGTTCAATTTCATTTAAGTGAACTCTAGATCTGACTTACAGTTTTTCCCCATTACAGAACTACATCAACATTGTTAAAACTGAGGAGATGCCCAACCTGCAGCTCCAGCTGAATGATTCTATCATTCGTATGTCCTTTTTGGCTGGTTATGGGTTTTCTGCACTGGACATAAACGTGAACAAGAAGACCTTCCAGTGGTACTTGAAAATGCCTTCCATCTTATCCAAGCACGAAGAAATCGTTAAGGAGAAGACGGTGGAATTCCAGGCTTTACTTACGGTAAGAAAAACAATCACTTAATTGTCACTTAACAAATATTAATCTCTTGGCCCCAGTGATTTAGCCCAGCCATAACACAGCAGAGAATATCATGTATACCCTTTGGTAAACAAGAGACGGCAAACAAGCTAAAGTAAAGCATATAATAAGTGTTCAATTAGTAAATTACCTCATACTCTAAATGAATAACAATCTGTAATGAAGCCCAAACAAATTTACAACAGAAACAACAAGCAGTTATGAACAGCATGATATTAACACTTCTTTTATTGCGAGCAGCTGCGGTGCGAGCAGCTTGTGGAAGAACTAGAAGGCTATGCCAAGGATGTGGAGGATTTTACCGCTTATGGGGACATGTCCGAACTCAGCACGTATCTGAAAAAGGCTCAGATGCTCAATTCCAGGCTGGATGCTGCCATGGAGCAAGTAAGGCAATAAAAATCCAAGTCACCGAAGCACTCAAGTGAATGACTATGCCTCATTAAATGTATTCCGGTTTTTAATCATATACATGTGAAGAATTTGTAGATTAACCTTAGCTTTGTACAACATTATAACATGTATTACATTTTTATGTATGCTTGAGCATTGTTTCATTGTTTTATTATGATACTTTACCCCAAGATTGAGGGATTTAATGTGGAAGAAGAAGCATTTGAATGGCCCCTTACCCAGTACCCTCTACACAAGATAGTCCAAGACCAGCTGCTCCCCTACCTTAACCTGTATCAGACCGCTACTGACTTTCAGTCTGATCACCATCGGTGGCTTCACGGCACTCTCATGTCTGTCAACCCAGACAAGGTGGACGGTGATGTCAGCAACTACTGGCGCTCATTCAACAAACTGGAAAGAGGTTTACATGACTCACCTTTCGCTCTTAACCTCATTTCCGAAGTCAAAGTTCAAATAGAGGACTTCAAGCAGCACATTCCCTTAGTTCAGGTACTATACAGAAATATATGAAAGATGTTCCCAAAAATGTCCATAGTATGTTGCACATGTCCTGTAAAAGAATGCATGGCACTTGTTTTAAAATCTCTGGATATATTGTATTTCCCATTTTTCACAAGCTATGCATTCGTTCCTACTCCTAATGTTATTCAGCTAATTACACAATTCAAATCCACTTTTCTGGCATGAATATGTGTTCTAAAGCATAAAGCATACATTTTATGTTTTTTATTTGTTTGTTAGTTTTGTATAAAGCATAAACAGTCTGTTTAACAGTTGAGGGCACTGGTGGCTCAGTGGTAGGTGTTTTGCCTGCCATGCGGTAGGCTTGGGGTTAATTCCCAGTCAGTGCTCAAACCCCAACCACTGCCAGTCCCAAGCCCGAATAAAATGTGAAGGTTGTGTCAGGAAGGGCATCCGGCGTAAAACCTCTGCCAAGCTGTGGCGACCCCTTGCCGGGAGCAGCCGAAATACCACCAAAAACAACACTTGTTAGTCGCTATTTGTTAGATAGCCGACACCTAGACACCTAGAAGTACATAAAGTATTCACATTAGATATGTTTTATAATGTTTTCCTTAATTTACCTCTGTTAAGAATTAACTGGGGTACAAATGGATACAATTAATATAATACTTACTTCATTATTTGTTGGTCGAACATAATGCATTCTCACTAAAATTCTATGTCTAAACATATCTCTCCCCTCCAGGTGCTGTGTAATCCAGGCTTGCGAGACCGTCACTGGGATGCCATGTCAGCCGTGGTGGGTTTCCCCCTGAAGCCTTCAGAACAGGATGCCCACATGTCCCACTTCATTTCCATGAATCTTGCGGTCCACTTGCCCAAATTCGAGGGCATCAATGAAGCAGCCAGTAAAGAGTATTCACTGGAGAAAGCCATGGAGCGCATGATTGAGGAATGGGTAGATATTAGGTTCAACCTGCTGCCATACCGCGAGTCCGGCACGTCTATTCTATCCTCAGTGGATGAGATCCAGATGCTGCTGGATGACCATATAGTCAAGACACAGACGATGCGTGGCTCTGCCTTCATTAAACCCTTCGAGACAGAGATACTGTAAGTGGCTTTTATGGCAACTTATTAACATGGCAAATTTACAGAATTTAACTCATGAGTCTGGCTAATATCACTACGCTTCATAAACAAGATACAGCGAATGCTAAAATAAGTCTATAGTTTGTTAGACCAATGGATTAATCTGTGAGTTTGTGTTGTAGAGACTGGGAGCGCAAGCTGCTACTGATGCAGAATATTTTAGACGAGTGGCTAAAGGTGCAGTCCACATGGCTTTACCTGGAGCCCATTTTCAGTTCTCCAGACATCATGGCCCAGATGCCAGAAGAGGGTTCTTCCTTTACCACAGTGGATAAAACCTGGAGGGAGCTCATGGAAAAAGTCGGCTTGGTAGGTAGTTCTTAGTTTAGTAAGAAAATGTAGCACTTCGCAAGTCTAATGATATATATATACTGTATACACTACCGTTCAAAAGTTTTAGATCTCTTTCTAACCCCATGATGGTTCCTGATTTTTATTTCTTTCTACTTTCATACATATATACTCAATGGTTAAATGATGCTTCTGAAGGTTTGAGTAACTGAATCTCAGGAGTTAGTAAATCATTAACAAATTATCAGTGTTAAGGGACATTTATCAACACAGACAATTTGTTTTCATGTACAGTGTAACTCTTGAATTACGATCATAATTCGTTCCGGAAGCAGGCTCGTATTTCAAAACCCTCGTAAACCAAAGCGCAATTTTCCCATAAGGAATAATCGAAACTCAAATTATTCGTTCCACAGGCCAAAAAAAAATACATAAAAATTATTAATACAAAATATAAAGTAAAAATCAAACAAATTAACCTGCACTTTACTTTAATCCCGAAATTAGACCCTCCCCTCTACCTCTTCTCATCTTACACAGTAAACCTTCCTCCTCTCTAATTTGAGTTTTTCACACACACACACACACACACACACACACACACACACACACACACACACACACACACAAATTAACAGAAAGACTGTTTTATCAGAAAAAATTAACTCGCGTGAGCGCATACTAATGGAATCACCGCTGTAAAGTAAAAATGAAACAAACAAACCTGCACTTTAATCGTGACAGAGCAGTGTTTCCATTAGAGAGAGAGAGAGATAGTGTGTGTGTGTGTGTGTGTGTGTGTGTGTGTGTGTGTGTGTGTGTGTGTGCACACAGACAACGTGCAGACTGATACAGAGAGGGAGAGAGGAAATAGATCTTTAACCTCTCTGATGAGACTTGCTTTAGCTTTACACGCGTCCTGTACACACACGCATACAGACACAAAATAAAAGACGTTTTATGAGCACACAGGTGGTCACAATGTTATAATAAACAGTACACACCTGCACAAATGTTGATTATACCAGTGAGAGACGTGCACACCTAAGACCAAGCAGGGGAGACGATTACGCACAATTCCGCGGCGCAAGAGAGAAAAAAACATTGGCTCAGTTGTGATCACGTGACGCTCGCCGTCAAAACAAGAAGCACATGCGTGCTACATGATACTATGTACTCGTACACCAAGACTTGTTTGTTTTTCAAGTCAAAATGTATTAAAAATCTTTGCTCGTCTTGCAGAAAACTCGCAAACCGTGATACTCACAATCCAAGGTTCTACTGTATAGTATGTTAAAGAAATGAAATTGGCGCGCAACTGGTGTTCTCCAGAATTAAAACGATGATTTAGAATAATGTTACTGGAATATAGTACTTTAGCTTATGAATTTAAAGTCAGACATTCATACTAACTCTAAAGCCCATTCTGTTTCTTGCTTTAGGACAACTACGTCCTGGCTGTGGTGGGCATCAATAAGATGTTGGAGAAGCTTCAGATGAGCACCGAGCTCCTGGAGCTTATCCTGAAAGGCCTGAACATATACCTGGAAAAGAAGAGACTGTTCTTCCCTCGCTTCTTCTTTCTGTCTAACGATGAGCTGCTGGAGATTCTTTCTGAGACAAAGGACCCAACAAGGTATCAAGTCTAATAAAATTCTGTTTGGTATTGTAAAAAAATTGTTATGGATTGGCATGCTGTCCAGGGTGTACCCTGCCTCGTGCCCTGAGTCTCCTGGGATAGGCTCCAGGTCCCTGCGACCCTAAATACAGGATAAAGCGGTATAGAAGATGAATGAATGAATGAAAAAAAATTTTGTATTCCACTAATCTGATGGTTAGCAGTTATACTGGAATCAGAAATGAAGTGGACCGGCTGGCTTATTCAAAGTTTGCAGTCAGTTCATGTGAGATTGCAATAGTCAGAGAATATCCTGGCCATTAAACATTTTGCCTCTAAAAACTTGAACAGGACACTAACAATTACAATAAGCTCACAGTAGATACGGCCACAGACCTATTCACTATTTCTTTGCATGTACTCCAGAGTGCAGCCTCACCTTAAGAAGTGTTTTGAGGGCATTGGCAGCGTTGTGTTCACCGACGAGCTGGACATCACTCACATTAAGAGCAGCGAGGGTGAGGTGGTTGAACTGGTTGACATCATCTCTACTTCTGAAGCCCACGGCCAGGTCGAGAAATGGCTCAGAGAGCTGGAGAGTGGCATGCTGACATCAATACACAAGGTACCAGACAGTTTGTGTGTGTGTGTGTGTGTGTGTGTGTGTGTGTGTGTGTGTGTGTGTGTGTGTGTGTGTGTGTGTATATAAATAAAGTTTTTATGTACAAATTAATTAGTATTTGATTGCAGGTGATAGCCGAGGCAGTTGAGGCATATGATAAAGAGCTACGGATCAAGTGGGTGAGAGCCTGGCCAGGTCAGGCAGTACTGTGTGTGTCTCAGGTACACTGGACCAAACACATCCATGAAGCCTTTGCAAAGGGATCGCAGGTTTGTACCACACATTTAAATACAATGAAACCTCGGATTGCGAGTAATGCGGTTTGCGAGTGTTCCAAAGACGGACAAAGATTTTTTACACATTTTGACTTGAAAAACGAGCAAGTCTTGGTTAACGAACACCGAGTATCATGTATCAGGCATGCGCTTCTTGTTTTGATGTCGAGCATCATGTGATCTCAACTGTGCCAACGGTTTTTCTCTCTCTCATGCGCTGCGGAATTGTGGGTAATCGTCTCCCCTGATGGGTCTTAGTGCGCGTCTCTTACTACTATATTCAACATCCGTGCACGCATGTACTATTTACTACTATAACACTGTGACCACATATGTGTGTGAAAATTTTTATTTTGTGTTTGTAAGCCGTGTGTACAGCGCATGTGTACTGTTTCTTATAACACACGTGTGTGCGCGCATGTAAAGCAAAATAAACTCTAATTAGAGGTTAAAAATCCATTTTCTCTCTCTGTCGTTATGTGGTTGCATTATGTGTGTGTGCGCCGTGACACCGTGCTGGTTCACACACACTCTCTCACTCGCCTTTAATATGTGCGTGTGTGTGAAGCAGAAAGGGGGTGCTTCGCACATGCAAACACACACACACACACACATTAAAGGCAAGAGAGAGAGTGTATGTGAACCGGCAAGGTGTCAAATTAAACGCGCACACACACTCTGCTCTACACAGAAACACTGGTCTGTTGCGATTCTTTCTAAAGGTAAAGTGTAGGTTCATTTGTTTTATTTTTACTTTATATTTTGTATTAATTATTTTTATGTATTTATTTTTTGGGCTGTGGAACGAATAATTTGAGTTTTCATTGTTTCTTATGGGAAAATTCAATTTGGTTTACGAGTGTTTTGGAATATGTGTCTGCTTCCGGAACAAATTATACTCGTAATCCAAGGTTCCACTGTCTATGTATGTCTATATAAGTAAAAGAATGGTTTTGTCTGTACATTGGTCAGAACTCGCTCTTTCAATGATATTTTATGTTTCATATTCAGTGGGGGAAATAAGTATTTGATCCCCTACAGATTTTCTAAGTTTGCCCATTTACAAAGAAATGAAGGGTCTATAATTTTTATCTTAGGTTTATGGTAAATGATTGAGACAGAATATCAACCAAAAATCCAGAAAAAGCACATGACACAAATGTTATGAATTAAGTAGCATTTCAATGAGGGAAATGAGTATTTGATCCCCTACCAACCAACAATAATTGAAGGAAACAACTGCTGGAGCGATTATTTACAAGTGGAAGACATACAAAGTAACCATTAATGGCCCTATATGCAAAATTTCACCTCATGGGGTAAGAATAATCATGAGAAGAATGAGGGACCAGCCCAGGACTACACGGGAGGAGCTTGTGAATGATCTCAAGGCAGTTGGGACCACAGTCACCAAACAAAACATTGGTAATACAATACGCCTGCATGGACTGAAATCCTTCAGCGCAGCATGGCTTCCCCTCCTCAAGAAGACACATGTACAAACCCGTCTGAGGTTTGCCAATGAACAGAGAAAGATTGTGGTCTGATATAAACTGCTGTGGTCAGATGAGACCAAAATTGAGCTCTTTGTTATCAACTCGATAACCTGGAGAAAAATGCTGACTATGACACTAAGAACACCACAGTTCCTACAGTCAAGCACGGAGCTGGAAACAGTATGCATTGGGGCTGTTTCTCTGCTAAAGGTGCAGATTGACTTTGCTGCACTGAGAGGCCAATAGATTGTAAAATATTGGATGAGAACCTCCTGAAGATGAGTTTTGGATGGGTCTTCCAGCATGAAAATGACCCCAAACATACTGCCAAGGCAACTAAGGAGTGGCTCAAGAGTAAGCACATTAGTGGTCAGACCTTAATCCATTAGAAAATTCACGGAGAGAGCTGTAACTTCGAGTTGCTAAGCAACAGGCAAGAAACCTTAAACATTTAGAGAAAATCTGTAAAGAATAGTGGATCAAAATCATCCCAAGATTGATGCAAATCTGGTAAACAACTACAGGAAACGTCTTCCCACTGTGCTTTCCAGCAAGGGTTTCTCTACCAAGTACTAAGTCATGTTTTGCTTGGGGATCAAATCCTTATTTCCCTCATTGAAATGCAACTTACTGTAATTCATAACATTTGTGTCATGTGCTTTTTCTGGATTTTTGGTTGATATTCTGTCTCAATCCTTTACCATAAACCTATGATAAAAATTATAGACCCTTCATTTCTTTGTAAGTGGGCAAACTTAGAAAATCTTTTGGGGATCAAATACTTATTTCCCCCATTGTATACTTATTTCCCCCATTGGAGGACCTGAACCAGTCTCAGAAAAATTTCTGTCTGTCTGTCCAGGCAATTTTGTCACAGCATCACGCAAAACCAACTGGACAGAATTGAAATAATCTTTGCCAGTCCTTTGGTATAAAGGACTAAAGTTAAATCTGTGCCATAAATGAAATTAAAATGTTGCGTAAAAATTTTGCGATATGAACATTTATGTGCCAGATTACGTCAGAGCAGCCAGCTGGGTTTTTTTTTTGCGAGAGCCTCTGCCCATGTGGGTCCACTCTGCCATTTGCTAACCAAGTGCCCACATGCCAGCAGGGCTCTGCCTCTGGACCACCACGTGCACATTCTCACTACTTTCCTCCCTTTCTTTTCTTTCCTACCTCCTTAAAACCCTTTCTTCTCCCAATTTTCCTTAATAAAATTACCTTTTTCCAGTAAGACCTTGCCTCGTGTCTGTGTATCAGTGGTGCCATTCGAGCGAAAGATCTTACAATGGGCTTCAACCTAAAATATTTATAGTAAAGCTTTAACTTAAAAAATATCTCTTTAAACTCTTTACCCATCAGCTATGGGTACTAATGCTAGTTTATTACATAGTTAGCTGCAAGTAAGCAATAATCTTAATATTAGTTAATTATTTTCTTCTTGTTTCCTGACTTGTATAAAAAAAATTTTAGACTTCAGCCTGAAATTTTCTACTCCTTTCTTAGGCACTGGAGGCTTATTTGGATCAGAACAACAAACAGATCGAGGACATAGTGGCGCTGGTGCGTGGGAAACTCTCCAAACAGAACCGAGTGACTCTGGGAGCGCTTGTGGTGCTGGACGTGCACGCACGTGACGTCTTGGCCTCACTTGTCGGTCAAGGTGTAGATGACGAGAACAACTTCGAGTGGCTCAGCCAGCTACGTTATTACTGGATGGTGAGTGTGTAGTCTGGCATATATGCTGAGAGACCGCAATAGGTCTTTCCTAAATCAGCAATATAAAAAATTATAATTTTTTTTTATTATATTAATAATCTCTCCTCATATCATGATCCAAGCAAGGCATATCTGTCAGAATCTCTCTTTTCCTTTCATCTCTTCAACATTTCTTTTTACTTTTTCAGGAGGAACAACTCCAGACCAAAATGATTAACGCAGGCCTAGCTTATGGCTACGAGTACCTGGGTAACACACCTCGTCTGGTCATCACCCCTCTCACCGATCGGTGCTACAGGTCAGAGCAACTTAATGCTAATTTCTAATCACACACTGCAGTGGTTTGTCCTCCACATTGTCCTCTGCGAAGACATTGATTATAGCCCTTATAGTGCTTTTCCTTTAATTGTATATATTATTTATTATGTTGGTTATATGTGTGTGTGGAGAATTTGAAAACAATCATTAGTGCGTTTCAGTAAGTTTTACTTTTTCTGATTTCGTTTGCTTTTAAAATAGATGATATATTGTTTTTTCATTGTAAAACATTTAAGAATATCGACATTCATTAGAACATAAAATACAATACATACTGTACATGTACATCCAACTCTTGCATTATGTCATGCTGTTGTTGTGTTGCTGCTCTTGTTTGCACATTTACACGTCCACTTCATTTTGTCTTCTGCTGTCTTTTTTATAGAACTTTTGTATAGATAGTAGATATACACTGTACAGTATATAGCTCATAAATGCTAGTAATATCTAATAATTAATATGCTAGTAATTAATTTACTGTCTGATTGTACCCACAATATTGTACTGTAACATAAATAGAATAAGAATATTATTGTTCTGACTTTAGATTTTTTTTGGTTTGCAGACAGACCTTATAAAACCAAGTTTATCTTTGACTTTGGTGATAAAACTTTATACTTTGCAAAAACAAACTGATTAAGTTTACATACTGAATAAATTTTGACCAGATTAAAACTGCCCTTTGTTTTTGTCAAAATGTCTTTGTCTCTAGAACCCTTTTTGGAGCACTGCACCTGCACTTAGGAGGAGCTCCTGAAGGCCCAGCAGGTACAGGGAAGACCGAGACAACTAAAGATCTGGCCAAGGCTGTGGCTAAGCAGTGTGTTGTTTTCAACTGCTCTGATGGCCTTGATTACCTCGCCCTAGGAAAGTTCTTTAAGGTCAGTGACATTTATCTGAAGTCTGAACTCTGTTGTAAATGACATTTGTACTGTATTAAGTTAGGCCTTTGTTCACAGTTCAACTTATACTGATGTAAAGGCCAAAAGAACACGTATGAATTACCTTCTATGTGTGACTACTTGATTGAACATAAACTGCTGATTAGCTGTTTTATTTAATTTGTTCTACCTAATAGAATGGTTAAAATGCTTAAATTGCTACTAAAATGATCCTCTTCTTAGCAAATAAAGTAATAAACAAACCAGGCAATAAAGTTTTCCAGATCAGCTTTCATTTAAGGTCCTTTAATGTTTGTCTGTTTGTTATTCATTGTCCTTTCTCTGCTTGTTTTAGGGCTTGCTAGCTTGTGGTGCGTGGGCGTGCTTTGACGAGTTCAACCGAATTGACCTGGAGGTGCTGTCTGTGGTGGCACAACAAATTTTCACCATTCAGAGAGGTGTGTATTGCAATGTCTATATATATATATATATATATATATATATATATATATATATATATATATATATATATATATACCATTTTTATGATCAAACGCACAATCTGTAGCAAATCAATAATTGCAACACCAATCTATGTATCAACTTATATAATTATTTTGATATCTTGATGAAAACTTTGGCCTTTCTGGAGAAAGTCTTTGTTATCACCTCACTGATAATTAAATGGATGGTGATAGTGAAGGATCTACTCATTTAAATAAATATTTTAGCCCCATGAGTATTATCTGTTAAAGCTCTATAAGTCCTGAGAAATCCTTGTTTCTGTTCAGGGATCGCCACTCATTCTGAGATGCTGGTGTTTGAGGGCACAGAGTTAAAGCTCGACCCAACCTGTGCTGTCTTCATCACTATGAACCCGGGATACGCTGGACGCTCTGAACTGCCTGATAATTTGAAGGTATGACTATCGGTATAGTCATACCTTCATACTTTACTATTTTACTGTTTTGATTGTTCAAATAAATGTAGATGCTATATAATATGCTGTTTTGTAAATATTAAATATTAAACTGTTGTGTAAATATTATATTTTGCCCTAAACTTTCAATATTCTTATCACACATTCATTCTTCTGCACTTTTTGTAATGTTATAAAATATATTACTAATTTCATTTGCAAGAAAATGGGCAGGCATTTAATATTACAAAATTATTAAATAAAGTATGTTTTTCCATAATGCAGACTTAATGGACTTAACCATCAATATAGAACTCTTCAAACTCACATTTTTCAAATATTTGCCTTAGGCCCTGTTCCGCCCTGTGGCCATGATGGTGCCCAATTATGCCTTGATTGCTGAGATCGTGCTCTACTCTTGTGGTTTTGTAACTGCTCGTCCGCTCTCTGTGAAGATTGTGGCAACGTATCGCCTCTGCTCTGAGCAGCTGTCCTCTCAGAGTCACTATGATTACGGTATGAGAGCTGTCAAATCCGTCCTGACTGCTGCAGGAAACTTAAAGGTAAGCCAACTTCGTCAGACTTTACTTACACAAAATTTATTTAATAGTTACAGTGCTGTGAAAAAGTATTTGCCCCCTTCCTGTTTATTTATACATTTAATTTTTTGCATATTTGTCACACTTAAATTATTCAGATCAACAAACTACTTTAAATGTTACACAAAGATAAATTAAGTAAATACAGTGGAACCTCAGATTACGAGCATAATTCGTTCCGGAAGTGGGCTCGTCTTCCAAAACACTCGTAAACCAAATTTAATTTTCCCATAAGCAATAATAGGAAACTCAAATTACAGCCCAAAAAAATTAATACATAAAAATAATTAACACAAAATATAAAGTAAAAATAAAACAAATTAACGTGCATGTTACCTTTAAAAAAAGTAAAAATAACTCCACACAGATAAGTGTTTCTGTTTATGCGCGCAGGCGCTGTGTGTGTTTGTGTATGTGTGAAGCTAACGTAAGAGGAGACTCTTTCTTTCAGCACCTCCTGCCTCCCCCTTCTCATCTTAAACAGTAAACCTGTCTTATTTGAATCTCAAACAAACATAAACTTACATTAATGGAAAGTTTTGTCGGGGAAAAATTAGCAAGGAACATCGCTACTGACACTCGTGTGAGCGCACACTGACAGAATCACTGCTGTAAAGTAAAACAAACAAACAAATGAACCAGCACTTTACATTTGCGACAGAGCAGAGTTTCTGTGGAGAGCAGAGTGTGTGTGTGCGCGCATGATTTGACACTGTGTCGGTTCACACACACTCACTCTCTCTCACCGCTCTCTCTCGCCTAATGTGTGTGCGTGTTTGTGTGTTTGTGAAGCCGAGAGGGGGTGCTTCACACACAAACATGCACACACATTAAGGCAAGAGAGAGATTGTGTGAACCGGCACAGTGTCAAATTACGCGCGTGTACACACAGTGATGGGCTGAGATACCTCTGTATTGAGACTTTCTTTTGGTTTACTCGCAAAAAACAGTACACGGGCGCGCTGGACACCCGCTTACAAACGAAAAAAATAAAATATGTTTTAAACACTCACGCGTGGTCACAGTGTTATAGTAAACAGTACGCATGCACGGATGTTGCACCATTAAGAGACGTGCACTAAGACACAGCTGGGGGAGACAATTACGCAAAATTCTGCAGGTTAAGAGAAAGAAAACCCATTGGCTGAGTTATGATCACTTGACGCTCAGCATCAAAACAAGAAGCGCATGCGTGATACATGATAATCGGTGCCTGTAAACCAAGACCTGCTTGTTTTTCAACTATAAATTTATAAAAAATCTTTGCTCGTCTTGCGGAACACTCGTAAACCGCGTTAGTCACAATCCGAGGTTTCACTATACAACAGCGTGACGTCCTCGACATTGAGCAGAGGAGTTGGCATGACGTCTTCGAAGCCGGGCGGTGGAGGAAGCATGACGTCCTCGTAGTCGGACGGAGGAAGAGGAACTAAGCCCGCAGCGTGGCTCTCTGGAAGATCAGAGCCCGCAGCGTGGCTCTCTGGAAGATCAGAGCCCGCAGCGTGGCTCTCTGGAAGATCAGAGCCCGCAGCGTGGCTCTCTGGATGATCAGAGCCCGCAGCGTGGCTCTCTGGATGATCAGAGCCCGCAGCGTGGCTCTCTGGATGATCAGAGCCCGCAGCGTGGCTCTCTGGAAGATCAGAGCCCGCAGCGTGGCTCTCTGGAAGATCAGAGCCCGCAGCGTGGCTCTCTGGAAGATCAGAGCCCGCAGCGTGGCTCTCTGGAAGATCAGAGCCCGCAGCGTGGCTCTCTGGAAGATCAGAGCCCGCAGCGTGGCTCTCTGGAAGATCAGAGCCTGCAGCGTGGCTCTCTGGAAGATCAAGCTGGCCGAGCAGGCTTTGGAGCTGTTCCACCTGCTCCCGCAGGCTTTGTATGCGCTCCTCATTCTCTTCTGCCCATAACATGTAGAGATTTCTTGTACCTTCCTCCTTCCATCGCCGTTCAGCCTGGGATTCTCCTTCCCCCGATCACTGCCATAACTGAACCTCCTGGCCCGTCCTTCATGATCGTTGCAGGGAATTCTGTCACCCCGAGCTGCATAGTTTTTAAAAGGCGTGCGTCGAATAGCGAGCCGGCAGCCTTCCCAGCTCGGTTGCTCCCTACGTGATCAGCAGGATTCTGCTCTTCCTGCTTCTGCGCGGCCCTCGACTTCGCGCTGGACGGCTAGCCAACTGCTCTCAAAGCCCCCCCCCCAAAAAAAAACATCCAGGGGAGAGACTTCCGCTATGCCACTGAAAAGGTCTTGCATTCTGTCACGTTTGGGTTGTCTGAGTCGGCGTGGCATAAATGCAGCGGCAGAGATGACGATTTAGATGTTCTTTTTAATAATGTCAAGAAAACAGAAACAAATATGCTTGAAAACAAGAACAAATCAAAACAGGAGTCGATATTAACAAACCGAAACTAAGCACTGTACTAGACTCTCCTTGAGATTAAACATACAAACTCATACATAGTATTAAACATACAAACTCATACAAAGACTAGGCTTTAAGACTCTCTAACACACGGAGCACAACAAATTAGGTTCATTCAACAAATGCAAGACAAAACACAGAGTTTAACCAGGGTATTTATACACAACTAATGAGCCACCTCGGTTCAGGTGAGTGCTCTCATCACCTGACCGAGGTGCATTTTGGGAAATGAAGTCCAACACACAATATTGAACAGCAAATGTCTGTGGGCGCACAGCGCCCTCTGGGGGTTAACCCTTACAAAAAGTCTTTTAATAAAGAAAACAGAACATGAACAAACAAACTCATAATGGAACTAATAAGGAGTTAACCCAGTAACTAGGACCAATATAGCCACAAACCAATATAGCAGTAATTCATTAGATTAACCAAACAGGAAATAAGGTAATAGGCATAACACCTAGACTTTTAGTCAAACACAACATCTTCACCAAAGTTGAACAGAACTTTCACCAAACAGGAACTTTACCATTCGGAAGCTAACATAACCAGCATGACAGAAACATAGAATATATACAACGGCTTTACCAAAACATAACAGTAGAACAGAACTGAACAGGACAGAACAGGAACTAAGGAAATTAACATGCAACGGAAAACACAGAAGATTCACAACAACTTAACCAAACAGGACAGGAGCTGGACAGAACCGGAGCTAGGGAAAAAAGCATGACAACAGAACATTCAGTCAAACACAACATCATACTAAACCGAGCAGATGCAAGACCCTGATCAACTGAACATATGACTATTTATACAACACTAATTAGCTACTTCGGTTCAGGTGAGTGCTCCCATCAATTAAAAAAACACAAAAATACAAAAAACACAAACGAGGAGTTTCTGGGTGCACGGCGCTCTCTAGGAGTTATTACTGACATTATCTTTGTGTAATATAAAAATTTTGTTTAGTAAACTTAGTTTGATGGTGTGAATCATTTACTGTAAGTGTGACAATTATGCAAAAAAATCATAAAACAAAAAAACAGGACCAATACTTTTTCACAGCACTGTACATCTAAGAGAAATACTGTTCCTACATCATTTGCTTATTTTATTGCCCAATTTTTTTCCTTGTTGTGATTATTAATGCTGGGAAATAGTTGCCCTTTTCTTCCTATTTGTTTCTTTCTCTATTTCTTTCTCTAGCCTTCTCTTACATGTGCTCTTTGTTTGAAATGTCCATAGCTAAAGTTTCCGGATGAGAAAGAGGACATTCTTCTGCTGAGGTCCATCATTGATGTTAACCTTCCCAAATTTTTGGCCCATGACCTGCCACTGTTTGAGGTAAAAATATGTGGGGTAAAAAGCATGTTTAAAATGTCTCAGCTCAACATCCGTCATCCATGTACAGAGGTGTACATTAATATGAGATGCTTTATAGTTACAATTGACTTTTCAGATTTTAATTTATCACTATTTGACTTTTCACTCTACCTTTTTCTTTTGCACCCGTCATCTCCCTTGGTTGGGCTAATCTAATCCCCTGTAGGGAATCACTTCAGATCTCTTTCCTGGTGTACAACTTCCCAAACCAGACTACACTGTCCTTCTGGAGGCCATAAATGAGAATTGTGAAAAGATGAACCTGCAGATGACAGATTTCTTTGCAGAGAAGATTCTGCAGATTTTTGAGATGATGATCGTGCGTCATGGCTTCATGATGGTGGGAGAGCCTTTTGGAGGGAAAACGTGCGCCTATCGAGTCCTCGCTGCTGCCTTGAACGATGTCTTCGAAAAGGTGAAATCCCTCTTTTTCTCATTTGTGGCCAGAAATCCAAGTTGACATCATGCTTCTTCTTCCTCACAGCTTTAAAACAAAAAGAAAGTGGACATTTTTATTGTATGATATAAAACGTATTTTTTTAAATATTGTGGCATTGGTTACAATATCTGCTTAGAAACGTATGTATGGATAACTTACACACTTTAATGTGAACTCCAGGATTATTGTCCCCCTTCATGAAAACAAGCAGCCAGTCATAAGGAAAACCTAGTTTTTGGAAAATATATAAATGCTGTCTTCATATACAGTATAAAAATATATCTTTTTTTTATATAAAAATATCTTAATTTTTTTCTTCTATCCAGGGTCTGATGGATGAGAACAAGGTTCTCATCACTGTTATTAATCCCAAGTCCATCACAATGGGTCAGCTTTATGGTCAGTTCGATCCTATCTCTCATGAGTGGTCAGATGGTATACTTGCTGTCAGCTACAGAACGTTTGCCAACTCTCAGGTACTCGCTACAGAACCTTTGGCAACTCTCAGGCACTTATTGGGGTTAACTGATTGAAATGTGCACTTATATCATCTTAGCCTAAGATAAAAAAAACAAAAAAAACAAACATGAAGGTAATACTAAGTACCCCCATGAATCAGATTCTGATGATTTTGTTCTATACACATTCACTCAAATTTCATAAAAATTTCTATAATTTTCTTCTGATTCTGTAAAGCTGCTTTGCGACAATTACCATTGTTAAATGCGTTATGCAAAATACAAGGAATTGAAATTTAATTGAATCAATAGTTTGTAAATCTCTGTTTAGCATAAATAACTTATAATTTCCTGTATGACTCTGTATAATTCCTCAGTTCAAATTCTTTTGAAAAAATTTTGGCCCATTGTTCTTTACAATATTGCTTCTGTATATCACTTGCGTAAAGTCCCACCACAGCATTTCCACTGAGGTTGAGGTCTGGACTTTCAACTATTCTGATGTATATTTCCTGGAGTGCATATCATTGGAGTACCTTCAATAATGAAAGTCGACTCCATGTCAACTTAAACACCTTTCCTATTATACTAAAGTTTCAGCCTCCTAACACACAGCATGACTGCAGATCAATCCCTGCTATCTGTTTATCACCTAAATGAGGATGGGTTCCCTTTTGAGTCTGGTTTCAACCGTACTTGTTCAGTCTACTAATTTTGCTCTCATGGACTTTACCATTTACCATGCTCAGTGAGGCTTAGTATTGCCTGTATGTGTTTTTCCTTTTTGGCTCTGTTTCTAAAAAATAATTGCACAGTGAAAAAAAGTTATATGCTGCTGATCTGAGGTTGTAATTTTAAGGCCCGCTATGATCAGATGATTTTCATATAGAAGAACATACAGTACCATTAAGAGGGGAAGGGTACTAACTTGAACATGACTGTGATCATTAACTATATGAAAAAATTAATGGGATTTTATTTTTTGGTATGTAAATTTAAGTGGTGTTTTCAGATTTACCTTTAAAAATGCATATTTAGTTTCATTCATATAATATAAATTGAATAAGTCTTAGGAAGACGTCTATACTGTAGCATTGGTCACACAAGTGTCTGCAGATGCATGTGTATCACAGAATGTCCATGGTATCACTTCACTCATTACGTAAGATATATTGTAATATTGGAATTCAGCTAGCTTGACTCCTCACATATACTGTACATATTTTAACAGTGAAAATTAGCGTTAAGTGAAAATGCCCCTTCTAGGACGGTCTGCCTGTTGGCAAAGCAGTAAACACTATTTCTCCTTCATTTAGACACCGGAAAGGAAGTGGCTAATCTTTGATGGCCCTGTGGATGCAGTGTGGATCGAGAACATGAACACGGTACTTGATGACAATAAGAAACTGTGTCTAATGAGCGGTGAGATCATCCAAATGTCTCCTCAAATGAGCCTCATTTTTGAACCCATGGACCTGGAGGTGGCTTCACCTGCCACGGTAAGAGAGTCTACAGTACTACTGCATTAATTACTGTGTTTATTTATAATAACTAATAATCTGTTCTCTAATCTGTTCTCATTTCACGTCATGTGCAAATTTGTTCTTTGATGTTTAGATAATAAGGTTAATTAATAATCTATATGACTTGTTTGTTGTAAAAGAAACAGTCCATTGTTATTTCAAGCTGAGAGAAAGAAAGAAAGAATGAAAAAAAGAAACCAGGAGTATGTCACAACCCTGCTGTGATCTGTTAGCAGAAACAAACATACTGTGATCCAGTGGTTCTCAAACATTTTCTGTCATTCCCCACTTAAGGGGGTGAGCGAATTTTCAAGCCCCACTTGTCAACAAAATAATAACGAAATCGGCCAAGTTTACTGTTTATTGAAATATCAATTTCTAATCCAATAAGATCAAATAACACCAAGTTCAAAACAGATAAAATACACGTGCAATTGTTATAAAAGGCTTACGTTGTCACTTATCATTGCATAATTGACCCCATGTTTATTAGCTGCTCAACAATCGTTTGTAGTTTTTTTGCACTGGCCAATTCTGTATGCAACTTTGAATGAAGCCATTTGTGCTTTGCTGTCCACTGATTCAGATGTTACCATGTGATTATCCTGCTGTCTGTATTCTGCCAGCTTTCTTTGAAAGAAGTCGAGTGGCTTATTAACGTGACTGGAGTGTGTTGTCTCTAAGTGTCTTCCTAATTTGTTCAGTCTCATGCGGTCTGCTGCCAGCGGTTTAAGACACAAAACACACACGGGTCTCTCTTCTGCCCCCACCATCCCCACCATGAATCCAAGCTCAACAAAGGCTTCATCATATTCTCTTTTCAGCTGGGTTTTGGTTGATTAGGCTGATCGTGCTGAATCGCCTGCTTTTTTGTGGTCAATGTAAGAAATGTATCCAGTGATGTATATATCTCAACTAAACCAGACGAAATACCTAAGTTGTCTAGATTAACTGAGTGTGTCCAGGACATAAAAGATTGGATGACCAATAACTTTCTTTCATTAAATTCAAATAAGACAGAGATATTACTTATTGGCCCAAAAACCAGCACACAACAGCTTTCACAATTCAGCTTGCGCTTAGAAGGATGTACTGTTATTACCAGCTCAGCAGTAAAAGATCTGGGAGTAATATTAGACAGTAACTTGTCTTTTGAAAATCACATTTCAAATATCACAAAAACAGCCTTTTTCCATCTTCGAAATATTGCTAAACTTAGGAACATCTTATCCGTATCTGATGCAGAAAAACTAGTTCATGCATTCATGACCTCCAGACTGGACTATTGTAATGCATTACTAGGTGGTTGTCCTGCATCCTCAATAAACAAGCTTCAGTTAATCCAAAATGCAGCTGCCAGGGTTCTCACTAGATCCAGAAAATATGATCATATAACCCCAATATTATCATCCCTGCACTGGCTACCTGTTCAGTTTAGAATAAATTACAAAATAGTATTACTTACATACAAGGCCTTAAATGGTTTAGCTCCCACATACCTAACCAGTCTTCTGATGCGCTACAATCCACCACGCGCCTTAAGATCACAAAGCTCCGGACTTCTGGTAGTTCCCAGAATTTCAAAATCTACAAAAGGGGGTAGGGCTTTTTCATATTTAGCTCCAAAGCTTTGGAATAGCCTTCCAGACAGTGTTCGGGGAGCAGACACGGTTTCTCAGTTCAAAAGTAGACTCAAGACGCATCTTTTTAATCTGGCATACACATAACTCATCCCAGTACTCATACTCCAGTACACCTATCCCGAATGGCAACTACGCTAATTCTCCCCATCTGTTCTGTATTTCTCTACCCATCCCGAGGCATCGGGAGATTTTGCCAGCTTCAGTAGACAAAGGCCGACCCTGCGAGGTTCCTGAGGCATCCAGAGAAGGACCAGCTCCAGCTGGATTCAGCTTTATGATGGTTGGAGCTACACATGCTGCTCCTGTGCTTCCAGTGATCCAGACCTCATCTGCCCTCTGCACCTACTGACTCGTCCCTATGCTGAACTGGTCTTCATGTCAATTTAAATAATTTCTGTCATATTGAATTTTCACCTGCACAACACACAAGATGTTATATCATTTCTATCTGTTATCGCCCAAATGAGGATGGGTTCCCTGTTGAGTCTGGTTCCTCTCAAGGTTTCTTCCTAATGCCATCTCAGAGAGTTTTTCCTTGCCACCGTCGCCGTCACCCTTGGCTTGCTCATCAGAGAAATTTCATTCATTCGTCTCATTATTATCTGCACATTTTTCTCACACATCCACACTTCCAATTTTCTTTTCTATAATTATTATTATTATTTGTTTTTATTTATTTATTTTCTATTATTATTTTATTTATTTATTTATTATTATTATTATTATTTTTTTTTTTTTGTTAAATTTCTTTAATTTTTGTGAAGCTGCTTTGAGACAATGACCATTGTTAAAAGCGCTATATAAATAAAATTGAATTGAATTGATGTTATTATGCTCACTACATACTGTACAGTACACTACTGACCCGGTTTGTGTAAAGTTAGTTTTATATTCGCATCTCCGGCTTCAATAGCTGCGTAAATAAACCCGCAAATAAGATACCCATATACATTTCCTCTCTGTCTTTAAGCTACACCCGCCTTTTTTCATCGATTAAGCACCTAAATTATACATGTTTAAAAGCTTAAACATCATTATTCTCTACAGCGCAACAATGATTTAGGTAGGTTGAACATATTTTGATTTCCAAAAAAGAGGACGATCAGCACGGCCTCCAGACGAATTCACACAAGCTTCTTGGTGGTTGATGAACATTATTCATTATACTTCAATGGAAGAATTAACCTCTGTAATAAAATTTTATGAAATCTGTAAAAACTTATAACAAAATAATAGCTCTCTTAGACTCTTCAAATAAATAATTAAATATTGTTCTAAATATGAACTATTCTGTTCCAGCTTCAAAAATATATCTCTTAAATGTAATAAAATAAATAACAAAAGAGTCGCACAAAGATAAGACTAAACTTTTTTGCAAAGTCAGAGTCAGGAAATTTTTAAGCAAAGTACTGGTGCAATCCATGGACCTTTAACTGTTGTGATGTTTCACTGTATGAAAAGCTATTGCACATATGCGACATATGAGACATATGTACCGGCTTTGCACACGGTGCACTCCGCCTCCCACTTGTCCCGACCGGGACGGTATGTGGGAAATTACCTTTGCAGTTCATCGGTGAAGCTGCACTTACAGTACGCTTCGGCATTTCCCCTGCTATACTGCTCCGCTCTCTGCTGTCTGCACTGCTCCGCTACCGGTCTGTGTCTGTGTGCTTGTGCGCACGGCGCAGACCTGCCCACAAGGCAGCCTCCCGGTAATTAAGTCACGCAAAAAAGTAGTACCCTAGTGCTGTGTGCAAAACACCAGTCAATTTACGTACACGCGTAATGGTCCTATGAAAAAACGGACATTTCCGTGAATTTATGAAACCCGCCAGGACGCCCTGGACAGGACGTAAAAAGTGGACATGTCCGGGCAAAAGAGGACGCTTTGTCACCCTAATTTAGGGATCATCGCAAATGCCGCACACCAACAAAAAGCGTAGAACGAAATTGATCTTCCCTTCTGTTCAGCGCCTGAAGGATCAAAAAGCAACTTGGTTGCCACACTGTAAACTAGAAATACCAGACTAGTACTGCCTGATAAAATATAAATTTTTAACAAAAATACAGAAACATCAGCATACACATTGGAATGAATGATAATTACATATATAATACCAAATGTTTCCTTATATTGTTCCTCTGCAATTAACATGCCGACGTTAAACCGTTATTGTTGCACTATGGTTCCACTTTTTCTCTGATGTTTTTTTAATTTACTTGTGTTAATGATCCATTTCTTTGTGTGGTTGTTTAGTTTTGAGCGTACGCTCAATAAAGAAAAGCATGAATTAGAATAGATACTTTCCTATTATTTTCCACTAACTTCCTCCTGGTCATTGCGCCCCACCTGTCATGTCTGTATTCCCCACTAGTGGGGCCCCACACTTTGAGAACCACAGCTGTAATAGGACTATCAACTAAAAAGGCAATCAGTGTACTTTTAAATGTGGCATTTTGATGAGTGGTGGTGTTTGTGTGCAGGTTTCTCGCTGTGGTATGATCTACATGGAGCCTCATATGCTGGGCTGGAGGCCATTAATGTTGTCCTGGCTCAACACTGTGCCATCCACACTGACCTGTGTGCACAAAGAGCTCATTACCGGCCTCTTCGACCGCATGATGCCCGCCTGCCTGCAGTTTGTCCGCAAAGCCACCAAGGTGCTCATGAAGTTTAGCACATAAATCTTTAACATTTACCATGCTCAGTGAGGCTTGTAGGGTCAGAGATGGAGCTCTTGGGTCTTTTTGTATGTTTCTGAGCATTGTACAGTCTGACCTTGGGGTGAATGTGCTGGCACATCGACTCCAGGGAAGATTGGCAACTGCTCACGTTATTTGTGCTGAAGAAAAATATTTTTTTAATGAGGAAGAAAAAAATGAACATTATTGGGACCTGTTACAATGTTAGCCTAAGGTTACAAAGTCTTTTCAGCTTGTGTAAAATAAATATTTATCTTCACATTTTTGGGTCAGTGGTCAGGGATACTGATCCCAGTATAGTCGCACCGATTCTTCATAAAAGTGAGATCTGACCTCTTGCTCTTTCTGTTTTATGACCTACACAAGGAGCTGTCTCCAACATCAGACACCAACCTCGCTCGCTCCCTGATGAACCTGATGGATTGTATGATGGACGAGTTCAAAGATGAGCGCCAGATGAAGGCTCTAAGCGAGAAAGATGTGTGCTCCTGGCTTGAGGTACAGTAAGAGAGTACTCTAGTGTCGTATCCACAGACTAGGATATGATCTCCCTGTGTACTCAGCTTGCCTAGTATTTTCATAAGCTATTAAAGTCAAACTAATTTGGTTCTGTCTGTCCGTCTCTTTCTGTTATCTAGTGTATTTTTGTCTTCTGTCTGGTGTGGTCAGTGGGCGCCAGCTGCACAGAGCCTGGGAGAGTGAAGTTTAATGCTCTGGTTAGGGAGCTGCTTACAGGCGCTCTGTCTAAGAAGACACGAGACACTCATGGCATCCTGGAGCAAGTAGAAGCACCCAGCAAGCAGCTCACAGTGCCCATACCTGCTGAGGGGAGTCTCTATGATTATTACTTCATCAAAAAGGTTAGTAGCACTGACATGACAGGAAAAGGCCATTTGGATGTTACTTGCTGTTTTCTTTTTATTTTAAAATGATTTCTTTTTATTTCCCAATTACACATATTTGGACAGGAGGGCGACACTAAACTGGGTCTTTAGAGGTTTCATTCGCAATTTTGTTCATGCAATAACATTAGGATTAATTGTTCTTTGTCAATATAAGGAAGCAAGCTTCTGTCTGTTATTTAAATTCAAAATTTATTTGTCACATACGCAGTCATACAGTACGATATGCAGTGAAATGTTTATACGACCGCCTGTGGCCTTAAAAATAAAAAAATAATTAACAAGAAATAAGAAAGAGAAATAAATTGCTGAAACTATAAGAAAGTAGAACAAAATATAAAAAATTTCAAAAACATATAAGAAACATTAAACCTATGTGTACAAAATACAAACTAACAAATTTAAATGGCAATAAAAATGGAAATGAATGAAAATGTCCAGAAAGTGTGCAAATGTGCATATGTGCATGTATGTGCAAATGTGTGTGTGTAAATGTGCAATGTCCATGATGGTCCGCTCTACAAGGAGTCTTTAAGGAGTAAAGCACATGCTGTTATAGGAAAATAATCAACAGTGGTTATGTAATCACCCTAAAGTTAATTAGAACAGCAGTGTTTACTGTTACAGTACATTTAATTTACAAGTTTGTGTAGATTCATGACAAATAATAAAAAAACATTCATTGCCAGAAACAATTTGTTTTTGCAATCGCAATTTGAGCTATAATATGGTCCTTTACTCCAAATGAGTTCTAGGTTTATTAACTGGATAAGTAAATACCTATACATCATTATTTCATTCATGTGCATTAATAAATTAATAAAGGTAAAAAAAAAAAAACAACAACTCTGTGCTTTGACCCAGGGTGCAGGCAAATGGGAGCTGTGGGTCACGCAGCTGAAGCAGTCGCCAATGATCCCCAGAAACGCTCAGTTCAATGAGATTATCGTACCCACAGTGGATACAGTGCGCTATACAGCTCTGATGGAGATGCTCATCACGCACCAGAAGCCCACCATATTTGTGGGCCCTACAGGAACTGGCAAGAGTGTGTACATCACAGTAAGTGTCTGATAAAAATTTGATCAATCCTAACAAGACTATGTATAACACAGATACAAAAATAAGTGTTTAATTTTCAGTGGTGAAGAGTGTTCATTGTGTTTATAATAGTTTACAATGTGAATAAGGTTAATAAAGGTCAATTAGATGGATTTTTTCCTGATTCCATTTACCACCTCAATGAGGTCCACCGGGAAACATTAGAGAATACCTTTAGCACCACCGAGTCTTCTCACTCACACGCTGAGTACCTCATGCATGCACATGACAACCGCTTGTGATAAACGACTATTTGTCTGCCTCCTCGAACCTACAGTATGAGGCTTCTGACATTCCTTTATATTTCTGTAGAACTTGTAGTCCAAAGCCGTCAGATTTACTCTTTTTGTCTTGTTGTTGCTCTGCAGGACTTTCTGTTAAAGCGGCTCAACAAGGATATATACAATCCTCTGCTCATCAACTTTTCAGCGCAAACCTCAGCTGCTCAGACTCAGAACATCATCATGTCTAAGTTGGACAAAAGACGCAAAGGAGTGTTTGGTGCCCCACTCGGACAAAGGATGGTAGGATGGAATTTTTAATACATTCTACATAGGGTATGATCGTATAAACAGATTATTGACTGGTTTTGCAACGTGTCTTGTCTAGTATTATTTATTTGGTATTAGTTATTGTATGTATTAAGCAAGTAAGTATCCAATAATGTCTGAACAACGCCAGATAAGCAAAATTGATTTTCATCCTTGATTAAGAAAAAAAGCTTTAAAAGAGGTCTCAGTTTAAACATTGTTTAAATGTTATGCATTTTCTAGCAAGTTTCAGGCTCTGGGATAAGTTGCTGAAGCACATTATTATAAGATTTATGTGTTACTTGAAACACATGATTGTGTTTTCTGTCTAGGTGGTGTTCGTGGATGATGTGAACATGCCTGCAAGAGAGACGTACGGCGCTCAGCCTCCTGTGGAGCTTCTACGCCAGTGGCTGGATCACTGGAACTGGTACGACATGAAGGACTGCTCCACAATCAACCTGGTGGACATCCAGCTAATGTGTGCCATGGGGCCTCCTGGTAAGTCTGGCTTACCACGTAGAACGTACATAATCACAAGGTTCAAGAACTGAACTACATTTTTGTTATATTGTTTTTGTTGTCAGAATGGACTGTATGACTAAAGTCCTACTTCTTGGATTTTTTTTGTCATTCTCAGGTGGTGGGAGAAACCCAGTGACACCTCGCTTCGTCCGGCATTTTAACACAGTAACGATCAATGAATTTGACGAGACGACCATGCAAACCATTTTCTCCAGAATCCTGGAATGGCACTTAACTATACGGTAAATGACTGTGGAATAAAACTGTGGATTTTGTATTTTATTTCTTTTGCTGTATTTCTCTTGTTCAGTCATTTTAAATGCATAATGTTAGGGGTGCTCTGATCGATAAGTCACTTAATTTTTGCTGATCGGTTGTCTCCAAAACCTGATATTATTGCGATGATGCAAAATACATGAGTCGACAGCCACATCAACATGCCATCGCCAGTTGGGGAATATTACCAAGACTCTTTAAAAGACGTCACATTAGCTTTTTTTTCTAAAGCAAAAACACGTGGGGGATAACCTTATTCACTGTTTAAGAATAGCATAATGTGAATAATTTGAAAATAAAAGGTTATCCGCAAAGGCAGCAGATCTTGTGAGTGGACCAAAGTTACCCTAATCTGCATGTTTTTGGGCTGTGGGAGGAAACTGGAGTACCCAGAGTACAGAGCATGGTGAGAACATGCAAACTCAATACACACAGACCCAAAGCGGGGATCGATCCCAAAATGTATAATACTTTTTTCAGATCCTAATTGTGCTCTGCTGTTTAGAATAGTTATTTTTATTATTATATGTAATGATGCGGGTCTTACGAGAGGAAGAACCGTGTGAAAATACTCTGCACTGAATTCAGAACGGGCAGATCCACAGAGGCAATCAGCGTGGACACTGCACCTGGTGTGTCCTGATACCTGCGCATTTCGTGCAATCATTAGGTACAGTAGCACCGGTAAAGGTATCAAGGCCAAAGACCACGCCAAAGATAAAGATAAACCAAAGACATAGCAAAAGACCCAACTTTCAAGTCTTCAAACTTCAGCTGGCGTGAAAGAGAGAGAAGGAGCGGCACGCAGCGCAGTTGACGTGCATGCTCGCTCGAAGCACATACATATAAGAACTCGGTACGGGCGAACGCCCATAGAGGATCATACGTTTATTTTTAGATTCAAGACCCCTGTATGGTCTCAAGGAGACCATAATTAATTAATAAATTAATAATCCAACGCTACGTCTACTCATGCATATCATAAGCACTCTTAGTATTTTGTTGCCCTGCTTAAGGGACCTTATAAATATTAATACATTGTGGGGTGCGGCTCTCTAAACCGCACCACATAACATTATAAATAGCAAATAAATAAACAGATCCCAATAACCCCAACTCACAAGTGATCGTTTTTTAAAATGATTTTTGTAATAATAAGTAGAATAATTTCTTTAATGCTGACATTTGCCAAATATTCTAAAATAAATGTTTACTTGTGTTTTTTTTAGGTTTAACTTTCCTGCGGCATTTTCCATACTCACGTCTCAGATTGTGTGTGCCACCATGACAGTGTATCAGGAGGCCACTAAGAACCTTCTGCCTACCCCTGACAAGTCTCACTATCTTTTCAACCTGCGTGATTTCTCCCGTGTTATCCAGGGCATTTGTTTATCTCGCCCAGAGAGTGCAAATGACCCCAAAGCTATTAAACGCATGTGGGTGCATGAGGTAGGAATAATAAAAACAAAATGTAGTTCAAGAACAACCTATTCATAATATTATACAGTGGAACTTTGAATTGCGAGCATAATTTGTACCAGAAGCGTGCTTGTATATCAAAACACTCATATATCAAAAATCTAATTTCTCCATAAGAAATAATAAAAACTTTTAATAAATGAAAAAAAAATATATAAAAATAATTAATACAAAATGTATGCAAAAATAAAAGTAAAAATAAAAACATTGGCTCAGTTGTGATCACGTGCCACTCGGCAGACATAGCGCACGTGTACTACTCGTATATCAAGACTTCACTTTTTTATTATGTTGAAATTAATTGTTAAATTTTGCTCATCTTGCAAAACGCTTGCAAAACAAATCCAAGGTTCCACTGTACTTGGATATTGAGAAAATTCTGAAAGTTCTGACATAATGCCTGTACTGTTCAGGTGCAAAGAGTTTTTTACGACCGTTTAGTTGACCCATCAGACCGAACCTGGATGGTGGGGTTCTTGCAGACGGTCTGTAAGTCTCTACTAAAGGAGGATTTCCATCAGCTCTTCAACCACCTTGACTTTGACTCTGATGGGCGTGTAACTGAAGATGACTTGCGTAGTCTCTTGTTCTGTGATTTTCATGATCCTAAGGGTGAAGACCGAAACTATCGTGAAGTTGGTGACCTTGATAAGCTACGGCAAGTGGTTGAGGCCCACCTAGAGGACTTTAACAACATCAGCAAGGCACCAATGAACCTTGTACTCTTCCGATTTGCCATTGAGCATGTCTGTAGGATCTCCCGTATCCTAAAACAGCCACGGGGTCATGCACTCCTGGTTGGTGTTGGAGGTAGCGGCCGGCAGTCTCTGACTCGCCTGGCCGCTCACATGGCTGAAGCCGAACTTTTCCAGGTGGAGATCTCTAAGAGTTACGGCATGACAGAATGGCGTGATGACCTTAAACAGATTATGCGCAAATCAACATTCGGGGATACCCATGGCGTCTTCCTCTTCACTGACACACAGATTAAGATGGAGTCGTTCCTCGAAGATGTTAGCAATTTGCTCAACACAGGCGAGGTTCCTAATCTCTTTCCTGTGGATGAGAAGCAAGACATCTGTGAACGTATGCGGGTCCTGGATCGCCAGCGGGAGAGGGATAAGCAAACAGATGGAAGTTCTCTGGCTCTGTTTAACATGTTTGTAGAGCGCTGTCGTAGTCAGTTGCATGTGGTGCTGGCCATGAGTCCAATAGGTGATGCCTTCCGAGGCCGTCTGCGACGTTTCCCTGCACTTATCAACTGCTGCACCATAGACTGGTTCCAGGTAATCACTGCATTTGTTTTGTAAGAGTCTCATGGATGTACCACTAGCACCTGAGATAATATTACATAATTAAATGCACGGTAGCTTTACTAGAGTTAATTCAGGTAAAAAGTTTTTTATCTTGCTTCATTATTTCTTATGTAATATTTTGATTTAGGGAACACCACAGACATGAGGCAAAGTCTTACATAAAAAGTTTTTTTTGTTGAATAATAAAAGATCAGGTTTAGAGGAAAGACAGAAGAATCAGGGCAAGGAGAAATAAGAAGGTAGCGTAGAAAGTGAGAATGTGCAAGAGTCAGAAGCAGTGTCCATCGGGCATAATGACATGAAGCTGGTAAGCAATGGCAGTGGCAGGTTGATGAAATGGGCATAAAACAGAAGGCTACTCACAGTCCCGTACTCAAAGCAAAAATGCCAACATGGCTGTCACACTCCTGTGGCACAGTCCTGACTGAGGGCTTTGACGTCAAGCGTCAGCGGCCATTTTTTTACGGCAACTGAATCGCAACAGCTGGCCATCACAGTCCATCAGCAATTGACCTTCTACAAGCTGCTGAACAGCAAATGCTGAACTCAACCTTAGAAGGTCCATAAGGCACACACCATGGCCCTCACAACACACCATTTCTAGCCCAGCTCTCCACTCAGTTCTTTTGACTTCCCCCTGAAGCTCCTTACCTTCTTTAACTGAGGAGGGGAGAAAGTTCAAGGGCTTTGGCCATCATTTAACACCAGCTGTGTCAAGCTCATTAGTTTCAGTAAGCAAGATGCGAAAAAATTGGGGCATGTGTCCATTACTGAAGCATTTGTGACACTTATAATATGGAGTATATGGCTTAAAGCATGTGAGCAACTGACCATCACAACCATGTGAAGGTTTTCCCCATCTGTTACCACAGAGTCGAAAGCAGTCGAAAGCTGTGAAAAGCAAATAGAGATTAATTCTTGAATAGGATGTGTTGGTCAGGTGACCATGTAGTAAGTAGCGTGTAAGCACATATTGTCAACATTCACCATGTTACTTGAATTTTTTCCATAAGAGCTGGCCAGATGATGCTCTACAGGCTGTGGCATGTCGGTTCCTGGAGGACACTGAGATGACACAGGATGTCCGCACTGGCTGCATAGACATGTGTCAGAAATTCCACACTTCCACCATCAATCTTTCATCACGCTTTCTTGTTGAGCTACAGCGGCATAACTATGTTACCCCAACCTCCTACCTAGAGCTCATCTCCACCTTCAAAGTTCTGCTGAAGGCTAAGAGAGCGTAAGAGTTTTTATGCATGCCTATGATAGTTTGTCTTGTATGTGCAAATGTGTGTGTGTATATATACAGTATACAGTATATATATATATATATATATATATATATATATATATATATATATATATATATATATATATATATATATATATATATATTCAGCAAAAAAAGAAACGCCCCTTTTTCAGGACTGTGTATTTCAGCAATAATGTTGTAAAAATCCAAATAACTTTACAGATCTTCATTGTAAAGGGTTTAAACAATGTTTTCCATGCATGTTCAATTAACTATAATCAGTTAATTAACATGCACCTTTGGAATGGTCGTTAAGACCTTAACAGCTTACAGAAAGTAGGCATTTAAGGTCACAGTTCTAAAAACGCAGGACACTAACGAGACATGTCTACCGACTGTGAATAACACACAAAGAAAGATGCCCAGGGTCCCTGCTCATCTGCATGAACATGCATTAGGCATGCTGCAGGGAGGCATGAGGACTCCTAAGACGCCTAAGACATCGCTACAGGGAGACAGGAAGGACAGCTGACCATCCTCGCAGTGGAAGACCACATGTAACAACACCTGCACAGGATGGGTACATCCGAATATCACACCTGCGTGACAGGTACAGGATGGCCACAACAACTGCCCGAGTCACACCAGGAACACACAATCCCTCCATCTCACAGCAAGAACTGACAAATCTGGTCCAGTCCATGAGGAGGAGATGCACTGCAGTACTTCAAGCAGCTGGTGGCCACCAGATACTGACTGGTACTGACTGATTTTCAGCCTCCCTTCATTCAGGGACACATTGTGAAACATTTTTAGTTTATGTCTTATGGTGTTGACTCTTTTAGTGTTCATACAAATATTTACACATTAAGTTTACTGAAAGTAAAAACAGTTGAAAATCAGAGGACGTTTCTTTTTTTGTTGAGTATGTATATGTATATGTATATGAATTTCAGCCGATGAAAAATGTTTCAACATGTATATTACTATAATAAAAATATCATCCTCTCCCGCTCAGCGAGGTCATGCAACTAAAACAGCGCTATGAGGTCGGCCTGGAGAAGCTGAACGCTGCTGCATCTCAAGTGACCATAATGAAAGGTGAACTAGAGGAACTTCAGCCAAAGCTCCGGGTGGCTAGCATAAAGGTGGATGAGGGGACGGTGGTGATTGAGCATGAATCTGTGGAGGTGGCCGAGACAGAGAAGGTGGTTCGCGTAGATGAAGCAGAGGCAAATGAAAAGGCTATGGCTGCCAAGGCTATCAAGGATGAGTGTGATGCGGACTTGGCTGTTGCTATGCCCATCCTGGAGGCAGCTTTAGCCGCACTTGATACACTTACTCAACAGGCAAGGAAACACACACACAAATATAATACAATTACCTCTAGCATCAAATGTACTTTCAAATTGTGCTTTAACAACCCAAAACTTTGTTTGCCTCTCTGTAGGACATTACACTGGTGAAATCCATGAAAAATCCTCCAGGTGGAGTCAAACTCGCGATGGAGGCGATTTGTATCCTTAAAGGCATAAAACCTGAACGTATCGCCGATCCTTCCAGTCCGGGCAAAAAGATTGAGGACTTCTGGGGCCCAGCCAAGAAGCTTCTAGGTGACATGAAATTCCTGCAGAGTTTGCACGATTACAACAAAGACAACATTCCACCTGCTTACATGGCAATCATACGCAGCAAATACATCAGCAACCCGGATTTTGTCCCTGAGAAAATCCGATCAGCATCCACTGCAGCTGAGGGTCTATGCAAGTGGGTCTGTGCTATGGAAGCTTATGACAAGTGAGTAGTATAACATGAGTAGGCAAGTAAGCATCCTAAATCTTACCAATAAGTGAATGGTTCCCATACAGTCATCATTGGTGAATTTTTTCTGGGTCCAAAGTTCATTGTTCAAATTTCATGGTGAAATAAATAATCTCTGTTTTCTCTCTCAGTGTTGCGAAAGTTGTGGCCCCTAAGAAAGAGAAGTTGGCGGAAGCAGAAGGTAAGCTAAAGGTAGCCTCAGAAAGCCTCCAAAAGAAGCAGGCCGCTTTAAAGGAGGTCCTGGACAAACTGGAAAAACTTAAAGAGACTCTGAAGGCCAACCAAGACAAAAAGACTTACCTGGAAAATCAGGTAGGTCATAATAATAATAATAATAATAATAATAATAATAACATCAACAAAAACAACAATAATAACGTGTCAGTACAAAAGTATTTTAAAATCAATAGACACTGTTCTAAAGAAATTTAAGTGTAAATGCAGCAAGCTATGTATATGGTACAGTGGTCTACAGTATGTATATGGTACAGTGGTCTATGTATATGGTACAGTGGTCTCCAACATTTTTTGTACCACAGACTAGTTTTATATAAGATAATTTTCCACGTACCGCCCATCTCGCACTCGTAACAAAGCATAATAAAAGGCATAATAAATACAGCAACACATGTTAACACAGAATCAGCCCGTTTTCAACAAGATGTTCGCAACTAGAAATAATGAGAGACAATCACTCATCAGTGTCACTGCAAGTAATCCCACTCCGCGAAATAGATTTTTGAAGATGGAAGCAGGGTTTTTACTGCTTTTGTGGCGATCTCAGGATAATCCACTTTGATTTTAATTCAGAATAGTTGAAGTTGTCAATTGTTATGGATAATGCAGAGACCTGATCACTGGAAAGTTCAGTATGAGTTAATAAATCACAGTGAATCCGAAACTAATCCCAGAATCACACCTATTTTTTCCAAACAATACAAAATCCACTTTGGTTATTGGCAGTACAATTTAGCATTTCTAAATAATATATATTTTTTAAATATATATATTATAATATTTAATTAATTAGCTTAATTAGAGCCCATGTGCCAGGAATGATCAATTTATGCATGTTTGATGCTTTTGTTAAAGAATAAGCTGTTACTATATTCTAAAAGATTTAGGCCAAACAATCTAACTTAATAATTTTTGTTAGGTGGAGCTGTGTCGTAAGAAGAAGGAAAGAGCAGAACAGCTAATTGGCGGTTTAGGAGGAGAGAAGACGCGTTGGAGTGAAATGGCATTGAACCTGGGAGAACTTTTCAACAATCTAACTGGAGATATTCTCATCTCAGCTGCTATAGTAGCCTACCTCGGGCCTTTTACATTGAGTTATAGACAGGTACACACACACGCACACACACACAAACACACACACACACATACACATAGTGCATGCATATATTTGTCAAGCTCCACATTTGCATGACAACCCAGTCTGATTGTTTATTTTCTATGCATAATTTTAAGCATAATGATAAAAGATAATGTTGTGAACTTTGTCAAGGGGAACAGGAGCACTTTAACTTTTTTTAAATAATGGATTTAATCATCTTGTTCAAGGTTTCATAATTAGTACAGTTTTAAGCAAGCAATTTTTCCCAACTTTTATTTGAATGTACATTTTTAGAGTTCTATAGACGAATGGATCAAGCTGTGCAAGGCTAAAGGGATCCCCTGCTCCAAGAATGTGTCTCTGAAGCAGTCTCTGGGAGATCCGGTGAAAATCAGAAGCTGGACTATCGCTGGTCTTCCATCAGATAGTTTCTCCATTGACAGCGCCATCATCATCTCGTACATACTTCCTCAAATCCATACATACAGGAAATAATATAATATGTTTATATTATGATGTGAACTTGGCACTCTGGGCCGTGCATGATCTGCAGTAAACATCTTACTGTTCTTGCATTGTGATTGCACTATATCTTGTGACATGCCAAAAATAGACAAGTGAACATATTGCTTTATACAAGAACAGTGTTGAATCTGATTCAATCTGGCCTTAGGCATATGTTATTTAAGGTGGGATTTATGAATGTTCTTGTGAATGTTCTTAAGATTTCTTACAAGGTCTTGTAATGTTCCTAAACTGTTTGTCTGACACGCCTTCTGTGCAGGAACGCGAGGCGATGGCCTCTGATGATCGACCCACAAGGCCAAGCAAACAAGTGGGTTAAGAACATGGAGAAGGACACCAGCCTACAAGTTATCAAACTGAGCGACAGCGATTATGTGAGGACGCTGGAGAATTGCATTCAGTTTGGCAGGCCAGGTAATTTGCCTTATATTTGTTTTACAAAACCACAAACACAACATACTTATTGGTTAATAAGCATTCTAGTTTTATTTCTTTTTATTAAATATTTACTTATACCAAATCAGAGTTTTCATTCAATATAATAACTTGATGTTTTAAAAAGTAATATAATTACTTTGAACGGTGGCACGGTGGTGTAGTGGTTAGCACTGTCACTTTGCACCTCCAGGGTCCGGGTTTGATTCCCGGCCAGGCTCGATTCCCGTCTCTGTGTGCATGGAGTTTGCATGTTCTCCCCGTGCTTGGTGGGTTTCCTCCGGGTACTCCGGTTTCCTCCCACAGTCCAAAGACATGCAGATTAGGCTAATTGGCGTTCCCAAATTGACCTTAGTGTGTGTGTGTGTGTGTGTGTGTGTGTGTGTGTGTGCGCGCTCTGCGATGGATTGGCACGCTGTCCAGGGTGTACCCTGCCTTGTGCCCTGAGTCTCCTGGGATAGGCTCCAGGGCCCCGCGACCCTAAATACAGGATAAAGCGGTATAGAAGATGAATGAATGAATAATTACTTTGACATTTACATCTGTTGTATCCAGTGATTCAGAAAAATTAACTATTCATGAAATAATTATATTATTGAATATTATTGAATAAGAACATTATTGGAATAATGTTCTTATTTACTGTTTATTATTGTTAAAGTAGATTTCAGTTGAAGCGAAATTAATAAAACGAATTTGTCTTCCAGTGCTGCTGGAAAATGTGGGTGAGGAGCTGGACGCCATTCTAGAGCCTCTGCTTCTGAAGCAGACGTTTAAGCAGGGTGGGAGCGTGTGTATCCGGCTGGGAGACTCCACTATAGAGTACTCACCCAACTTCCGCTTCTACATCACCACAAAACTACGCAACCCACACTATCTGCCAGAGACTTCAGTCAAGGTCTGGGTTAAACACACATACGCACACACACACATACCCACCATCTGTAGACAGTAAGTGTAGTAAATATGAAAAGACTCCAAACATAAAACATAATTAAACATGTTGCTTGATCTGGAATCATCCTGTGTAGATGATTTATTTCAATTCACTTTGGATGTTCAGGTGACTCTTCTGAATTTCATGATCACACCTGAGGGAATTCAGGACCAGCTGCTTGGTATAGTAGTGGCTAGAGAAAGACCAGACCTAGAAGAAGAGAAACAAGCCCTCATCCTTCAGGGAGCGGAAAACAAGAAGTATGACCTTAGAGAACCTTTCCCATTATTCCTGTTACATCTGTGGATAATCCAGATGTTTTGCTGCTTGTGTTTACCCCCTGAAGCTGCTTAAGGTTATATAAGCACTAACAAACTAGTTTTATAAGTTGAAGAGATGCCTCAGATTAAAGAATAATGCAGAAACAAACTCTACCCAAGAGCTTTGGTGTTATTTCTTGTGAAATGTGGTAAAAACCATAAAAATTCTGACTCATAACAATTTGGGACAACGTTATTGAAAAATAATTATCTCTAGGACGGTAAGAGTAACTCGGACTCCCACAGTTGGTTATTTTCCTTTGTCCTTTGACTAATAATAATGATAATAATGATAAAAAATAACATAGAGTTCCCCCTGAGTGGCGCAGTGGTAAAGCGCTCGCCCTATCATGCGGAGATCATGAATTTGATTTCCCGGGTGATGCTGTAACCTCTCACAGTCGGAGGTCTAGCGAGAGCTAATTGGCCGAGCTCTCTCAGAGGGGAGGGATAAGAGGTGCTTAAAGATGCAGTCGGCTGGCGTCACGTGGTTTGGAGGAAACATGTGACAGTCTTCGGCCATCCCGACTGAGTGGTAGTAGTAGATTAATGTGGGAGCCCCTTAGTGACGGGGAGGAATTGGACACGACTAAATTAGGAAGAAAATCTGAGAAAAAATCTAAAAGAATTTTATTAAATACCATAGAGTTGATTGAAATTATGGTATAATCCTTTCAACTCAGCATCCCTAATCATTCCTTCCTCATCCGCAGAATGCTTCAAGTGCTCGAAGACAAGATCTTGGAAGTACTGTCATCATCTGAAGGGAACATCCTGGAGGACGAGGTGGCTGTAGAGATACTCTCCTCCTCCAAAGTGCTGGCCAATGAAATCTCAGAGAAGCAGGCTGTGGCTGAGGTGACGGAAAAAATGATTGATGAAACACGTTTGGGCTACAAACCCATCTCGGTCCACTCTGGCATCTTGTTCTTCTGCATCGCTGATCTAGCCAACATCGAACCCATGTACCAGTACTCACTCACCTGGTTCATCAATCTCTTTAACTCATCCATCGACAACTCGGACAAGAGCGATGTTCTGGAGCAGAGGTGTGAAGCTACGATGAATGTTTTGTTTAGTAGATATTTTGTGTATTTTTATTAATGTGTTTTGTGTCCTAATCATTTTTCCATTATCATTCCAAATTAATTTTTTACCATTAAAAATTTGACAGCAGCTGATTACTTACCATTTCCTTTTTAAAAAGGTGAAACATATCATTCTAGCCTGCATTGTAATAGGATCTGTTAATTCTTAATTTTTCCTTACACAATAATTGTGACTTTTTTCCACCACTGAGCTATACAATATGAATCCCCTTTGCTTAACACAAATTATGTGCACATAATAATCAAAGTCAGTTATTTTAACAGTGTATATGTACTGCATTTTAAGAGCCTTTTAAAAAATTTAGAGAGGCTTAAAATGCTTTCATTTAAAGGGGATGCTGAACATATATCAGCTTAGGGCCAGGAGTAGTTCAGTGGTTAAGGGACTATGGTTCGGAAGATCACAGGTTCAAACCCCACAACCACCAAGTTGCCACTGGTGAGCCCTTGAGCAAGGCCCTGAACCCTCAACTGCTCAGATGATTAATGAGATAATAATGTAAGTCGCTCTGGATAAGAGCGTCTGCCAAATTCCTAAATGTAAATGTAGGTAAAAAAAATTTAATAGTCTTTTGTTTTAATTTAATTTCATTTTATTGTAATTATTTTAGAAATGATCATGTATCAATAATAGGAAACAATAAGTAATGTATGCAGCTTTCTGTTAATTTTCAGTATACATTTTTCTTTCTTGTCTATTTGTGTGTGTCCAGATTGCAAATATTAAAAGACCATTTTACCTACTCGCTTTATGTCAACGTGTGTCGCTCACTCTTCGAGAAAGACAAGTTGCTCTTCTCCTTCTGCCTCAGTGTAAACCTCCTTAAACACCAAGGATGTGTAAGTACTGCTTTGCACATGTGTTAATTATAAAGATATGATAAAGATCTTTATCATATATATGTGGTTTTTATATCACTGTGACTGTTTTGTAGATCACACATAACGAGACTGCTCCTGTTAGTCATACACAGGAGCCATTTTGCAATGCATAGTTACAGTGGTGTGAAAAACTATTTGCCCCCCTCCTGATTTCTTATTCTTTTGCATGTTTGTCACACAAAATGTTTCTGATCATCAAACACATTTAACTATTAGTCAAAGATAACACAAGTAAACACAAAATGCAGTTTTTAAATGAGGGGTTTTATTATTTAGGGAGAAAAAAAATCCAAACCTACATGGCCCTGTGTGAAAAAGTAATTGCCCCCTGAACCTAATAACTGGTTGGGCCACCCTTAGCAGCAATAACTGCAATCAAGCGTTTGCGATAACTTGCAACGAGTCTTTTACAGCGCTCTGGAGGAATTTTGGCCCACTCATCTTTTCAGAATTGTTGTAATTCAGCTTTATTTGAGGGTTTTCTAGCATGAACCGCCTTTTTAAGGTCATGCCACAACATCTCAATAGGATTCAGGTCAGGACTTTGACTAGGCCACTCCAAAGTCTTCACTTTGTTTTTCTTCAGCCATTCAGAGGTGGATTTGCTGGTGTGTTTTGGGTCATTGTCCTGCTACAGCACCCAAGATCGCTTCAGCTTGAGTTGACGAACAGATGGCCGGACATTCTCCTTCAGGATTTTTTGGTAGACAGTAGAATTCATGGTTCCATCTATCACAGCAAGCCTTCCAGGACCTGAAGCAGCAAAACAACCCCAGACCATCACACTACCACCACCATATTTTACTGTTGGTATGATGTTCTTTTTCTGAAATGCTGTGTTACTTTTACGCCAGATGTAACGGGACACGCACCTTCCAAAAAGTTCAACTTTTGTCTCGTCGGTCCACAAGGTATTTTCCCAAAAGTCTTGGCAATCATTCAGATGTTTTTTAGCAAAATTGAGACGAGCCTTAATGTTCTTTTTGCTTAAAAGTGGTTTGCGCCTTGGAAATCTGCCATGCAGGCCGTTTTTGCCCAGTATCTTTCTTATGGTGGAGTCGTGAACACTGACCTTAATTGAGGCAAGTGAGGCCTGCAGTTCTTTAGATGTTGTCCTGGGGTCTTTTGTGGCCTCTCGGATGAGTTGTCTCTGCGCTCTTGGGGTAATTTTGGTCGGCCAGCCACTCCTGGGAAGGTTCACCACTGTTCCATGTTTTTGCCATTTGTGGATAATGGCTCTCACTGTGGTTCGCTGGAGTCCCAAAGCTTTAGAAGTGGCTTTATAACCTTTACCAGACTGATAGATCTCAATTACTTTTGTTCTCATTTGTTCCTGAATTTCTTTGGATCTTGGCATGATGTCTAGCTTTTGAGGTCCTTTTGGTCTACTTATCTGTGTCAGGTAGCTCCTATTTAAGTGATTTCTTGATTGAAACAGGTGTGGCAGTAATCAGGCCTGGGGGTGACTACAGAAATTGAACTCGGGTGTGATAAACCACAGTTAAGTTATTTTTTAACAAGGGGGGCAATCACTTTTTCACACAGGGCCATGTAGATTTGGAGTTTTTTTTCTTCCTTAATAACGTAAACCTTCATTTAAAAACTGCATTTTGTGTTCAATTATGTTATCTTTGACTAATAGTTAACGGTTTTTGATGAGCAGAAACATTTAAGTCTGACAAACATGCAAAAGAATAAGAAATCAGGAAGGGGGCAAATAGTTTTTCACACCACTGTATATCTGGACCAGGAATAATATAAATTCTTTATAGCACGATCTTGGGTAAACCTTGTAGATTGACGAGAATGAGTGGCGCTTTCTGCTGACGGGTGGCGTGGGTCTGGATAACCCTCACGCCAAACCCTGCACTTGGCTGACCAAGAAATCATGGGATGAGATCTGTCGCTTGGACGAGCTGGTGTGCTTCAACAGCCTGCGAAAAGACCTGGAACAGTTCAGTGATGGATGGAAAGAAGTATATGACAGCAAGGTGTGTTTGATCTCCCCCCGCCTATGCCACAGCGATATATAAATAAATTGAAAATGATAAAATAACGATAAAATAACAGAGGACGTGCTGAGATAGTTTATAGTGCTCATAATTAATTTTACTGGACCTGAAGGAACAGCGCGCAAGACGACTGTGTTAATGTAGGTTGTGAAAGAATGGCAATGAAAATTATGGTTTAAGTAAGAACTATACAAACATGTCTGTTACACAGGAACCTCACCACACACCTTTCCCTAAAAAATGGGAAAAGAATCTGGTCCAATTTCAGAGAATGTTGGTCGTGCGCTGCCTGAGACCGGACAAGGTAAAGCAATCATATTCAACAATCAATCAACACACCTGAGTTTCTACATAGTGCAGTTTACTTTGTTATGAGTGCTAATACATGAAACCCTTATATACGTTCCTCTTTTCTCTTTTTGTTTTATTTCAGATCATTCCTATGGTGCAGGAGTTTGTGTTAAGAAGCTTAGGACAGCGGTTTATCGAGGTGCCTCCTTTTAACCTGGGGGGCTCATTTTCCGACAGTCACAGCTGCGCTCCCCTCATCTTCATCCTTTCACCAGGCTCCGACCCCATGGCAGCTCTGCTGAAGTTTGGAGAAGAACAGGTTAAACATTCATCTTTCTTTTCACTGTTTGTCAAAGAAAGTATAGCAGGTTACACCGCAGTAAAATACTTCAAGATGTTCGTACAGTATTTACAGCCTTTCCATGTCTCAGTAGTGTCTGTGCTGTGTTTTTTTCACAGGGCTTCAAGGGCAGCAAGCTGACCTCACTGTCACTGGGCCAAGGTCAGGGTCCCATCGCCATGAATATGATTGAGGTGGGAAAGAGGGACGGAACCTGGGTGGTGCTGCAAAACTGCCACCTGGCCACGTCCTGGATGACAACGCTGGAGCGAGTTTGTGAGGTACTGTTGGATAAAATGGCTTATTAAGATAGGAGGAAAAACTGAATGAGGTGAAAGTTGGAAATAGAAGATTAGTTTGTTGTAGCATTTACAATACAGCAGTCATTACATTAATAGGTGAACCCAGAAAGTACTCATACAGTAGATATTGTAAACTAGCAATAAATAGCTTGTGATGTTTTAGATATTTAGATGAAACTACTGTTTACAGTCTGTTGTAGTACTTGAAAGGAAGCACTAGGTTTGGTATAATTGTAGTACCACTGGTTACTATTTGTAGTTGTAGTTAAACAGAACTTTTAGTATTACTCGAAGATAAACTTGTAGTTAAATCAAAATGCAGTTTTTGAATGATGAGCCATCAGTTTGTGACTTCAAGCTAAAGCACACTTGGGTTATCCAGCAGGACAATAACCTGAAACACAGCAGCAGCTCCACCTCAGAATGAATTAAGGTTTTGGAGTGGTCTAGTCAAAGTCTGAACATAACATAACAGACCATTCATGAAAAAAATTCTGCAAAATTCCTTTTTTGTTCCAAACTTGATTGCAGTTGTTGTTGCCAAGGAGGTCACAACCAGTTAGCAGGTACTGTATGGGCGTCAATTACTTGTTCACAAAGCACCAGGCCTGTTTGAACTTTTTTTTTTTACCTTGGAAAAAAAAATCATAATTTAGAAACTGCATCTTGTATTTACTCAGGTTATCTTTGTGTAATATTTGTTTAATTATCTGAATTGTTTAAGTGTGACAAATGTGCAAAAGATAAAACAAAAAAATCAGGAAGGGGCAAAAACTTTTGACAGGACTGTATAGGTCAAATATCTCAGATAATAGGTGTAGAGTAGTTTGATAGCTGTTGAATTATTTAATTTTAAACAGTTTTACTCCTTTTTAGTTTATAGTTATTTTCACAAGGTAATAAATCACAAGCTCTTTTGCAATACCAACTGATACATTTTTTGTTCCTCCAGGAACTCAACCCAGACAACACTCATCCAGACTTCCGACTGTGGCTGACAAGTTACCCCTCACCTAACTTCCCAGTGGCCATCCTTCAGAACGGTGTCAAGATGACAAATGAGGCCCCCAAGGGCTTGCGTTCCAACATTGTTGGCTCCCTTAATATGGATCCCATCTCTAACCCGGGGTTCTTCAACAGCAGCTCGAAGCCGGTAAGTCAGGAGTTCAGCAAAAAAAAGAGGCTTGGTTTAAAATCTAGCAAAAAAAAATATATTTACCTGGGTGTTTTATTATTAATCAAATAAAGTGATCTCTTGGAACATCCCACGGAGCACTGCTCAAGCAATCATTCAGAAATGGAAGGCGTATGGCACAACTGTAAACCTACCAAGACAAGGCCGTCCACCTAAACTCACAGGCCGAACAAGGAGAGCGCTGATCAGAAATGCAGCCAAGAGGCCCATGGTGACTCTGGAAGAGCTGCAGAGATCTACAGCTCAGGTGGGGGAATCTGTCCATAGGACAACTATTAGTCATGCACTGCACAAAGTTGGCCTTTATGGAAGAGTGGCAAGAAGAAAGCCATTGTTAACAGAAAAGCAGAAGAAGTCCCGTTTGCAGTTTGCCACAAGCCATGTGGGGGACACAGTAAACATGTGGAAGAAGGTGCTCTGGTCAGATGAGACCAAAATGGAACTTTTTGGCCAAAATGCAAAACACTATGTGTGGCGGAAAACTAACACTGCACATCACTCTGAACACACCATCCCCACTGTCAAATATGGTGGTGGCAGCATCATGCTCTGGGGGTGCTTCTCTTCAGCAGGGACAGGGAAGCTGGTCAGAGTTGATGGGAAGATGGATGGAGCCAAATACAGGGCAATCTTGGAAGAAAACTGCTGTTCACAAACGCTGTCCATCTAATCTGACTGAGCTGGAGCTGTTTTGCAAAGAAGAATAGGCAAGGATTTCAGTCTCTAGATGTGCAAAGCTGGTAGAGACATACCCTAAAAGACTGGCAGCTGGAATTGCAGCAAAAGGTGGTTCTACAAGTATTGACTCAGGGGGCTGAATAATTACGCACACCCCACTTTTCAGTTATTTATTTGTAAAAAAAAAAAATGTTTGGAATCATGTATGATTTTCGTTCCACTTCTCACATGTACACCACTTTGTGTTGGTCTTTCACGTGGAATTCCAATAAGATTCATGTTTGTGGCTGTAATGTAACAAAATGTGGAAAAGGTCAAGGGGACCGAATACTTTTGCAAGCTACTGTATATCTACCTCATTATTGGCATTGCTTACTTCACCCTTATCTTGTAACGTTACTTCCTTAATACATAGCCTGGTAGTCATATCCACCATTCGGATCTGAGGTCAATTCAGGCGACACTTCAAATTTATCTCTGCCTCAGCATTAATGCTGTTACAGGACAATCACATGTTTCCACCATCTATTAATGACTCTGGTTTAAGCAATGGTACGGAAAAGATATTAGATGCTTTCAAGACCTATACTGTATAAAGAAGGTACCTTTTGCAATTATCTACAGTTGTCCTCAGAACTGGGGCTGCCTGATTCCCATCTGTTTCGGTTCTTACAGGTTAGACATTGTGCTGCCACTCTGTTTCCTAGCTACGCCTCTTTACCTCTTATGCAAGAATGGGAAGAATTTTTGAAGCTTAACCCTCATCATAAGTCACAAATTTCAAGAATTTATGGTCGATTATTATCTTTAGATGGCAGTGCAGAGCCTGGGAGGGGGAGCTTGGAGAGGATTTTGAAGAGGAATGGTGGGCCGCTGTATTGGACAGAATACGTTCTAGTACAATATGTGCTCGTCTTCGCCTTATACAATTTAAAGTACTACACAGAATTCATTTCTCTAAGACCTGCCTATCTGCAATATATTCTACTGTAGAGGACAGATGTGACAGATGTCAAGCATCTCAGTGCAATTTAAGTCACATGTTTTTCACTTGTTCTAAACTGCAAACTTACTGGATTAACTACTTTACAGTGATGTCCAAGGTGCTCCGGGTGGATATTGATGTTTGCCCTGATATTGCAAATGTTGGGTTTCCACGGGTTTGGTCTCAGTTTAGTTCCAAACAACTGGATATGTTGGCATTTACCTCTTTATTGGCTAGGCACCGTTTTCTGATCCACTGCGCCTCAATGGCTTGTAGATACCGTGTTCTTTCTTAAACTAGAAAAGATTAGATGCTCTGGGAGGAGTTGCTTTCTTTAAAAATGGCAATCTTTTATTTCATATTTTAAATTTCTCAATTTTCTGCCTTCTGTTTAGTGTAATTATTTTGATTTTTTTTTTGTTTTGTTTTTTGTTTATTTTGTTTGTTTCAATGTTTGGGGTGTGGTTGTTGGTTCTTGTTTGATTGTACTTGATGCTTGCATTATTGTTTTTTTGCATGTTTATATTGTTAAAAATGGACAATCGCTTAAAATTTATATCCGTCATGATGACTACACAATAAAAAATTTTAACCAAATAATCAAAAGTATGTTTTGTTGTGTGAATGTGGTTTAGATGATATTCAAGAAGCTCCTGTATGGTCTGTGTTTCTTTCATGCTCTTATCCAAGAGCGAAGAAAGTTCGGACCCCTGGGCTGGAACATTCCTTATGAGTTCAACGAAACTGACCTGCGGGTCTCAGTCCAGCAGCTGCATATGTTCCTTAGCCAATATGAAGTAAGAACACACAAACACACTCATGCTTTTTTTTTTTCAAATGGAATGAAACAGTAGGGCAAATGAGGCTGTTAGACACTCTCCAATTGAAAAGCAACTGTATGTGAAACTTTACAGTGATGTGTTCAACAGCACTGTTTACCACCATCATCAAAACACCGGCATAGAGAGTGTCTTTTGGAAAAATGGTGTTTTAACACACCTTTTTGGATTTAAACCTAGGAACCCAACCTTCAAGACTTTTACTTAAATGTGTTATCTGTCTGAATGACATGACTATCAGTGTTATTATAATTAAAATATCCCTGTGTATATACAGTATAATATAAATATCATAACTTCATGTTGTCTACTTACAATTATTTGATTAATTTTAAATTCTTACAAACATGAATTATACTGTAGAGAAACCTGTTATTTATGCTTGTTGTCATGGTTACGTGCTTTTATTAATAAAATGATTTTTTTTAGAATGTGCCGTTCGATGCTCTCTGCTACATGACAGGAGAGTGTAACTATGGAGGACGTGTGACGGATGACTGGGACCGACGAACCCTCCGCACCATCCTCTCCCTCTTCTACACACACGAGATAATTGAAGAACCGGAGTACAAGTTTGACCCAAGTGGGATTTACTACTCACCTCCTGAAGGAGATGTATGATTTCACACACACACACACACACATACGCGTGCGCGCATGATCTCTTTTTGATTACTGCTGCTATGTAATGATATATATTATATGTATATGATATATAACAAAAATTAACAAAATTTTCCATGCACTGTTCTTCAATTTAACTTGTACACAGCCAAAATGTTAATCAATCACTAGAATTGACTTAAGGGTCTGACTTATCTATGCATTGCAAAACCGTGGCATGCTATACTATAAGTGCGGCATCATTTTTGAGTCAATCAGGAAGTGTATTGTTTCTTTTGCAGCTTAACAGCTACATAGAGTACACCAAAGCCCTCCCATTGTACCCGTCGCCAGAAATCTTTGGCATGAACGCCAACGCTGACATCTCCAAGGACCAAGTGGAAACGCAGCTTCTGTTTGACAGCATCCTGCTCACTCAGGTTTGATCAAATCTCATTGCTTAAATTTCCATCTTACAAATTCGTTTCAGTCAGTGTAAATAATAAAACACAGCTTAGTATAATTCATACACAGCAAAGTCAAATATGATAGCCACAGTGTTCTCTTTACCAGTCACAATTTTTAGACATTGTCGACTTTATCAGATCAGGATTTGTAAATGATGTTCATGGGAGGAAAACTTGGATGTGTAGTATGTAGATGAAATATGGCATAAATAATGTCTTGATTGAATGATTTACATTCATTTCTTCATCAATCAGATGTGAAAGAATTTACATGCCATTTTTTGCATTCAAATCTACCCTTGTTTTTGTGTAACTAATGAAAAGAGGGGTTCTTTCTGCTACGTGTTGTAACGTGAGTGTGCGGCTAATTCAATTCAATTCAGTTTTATTTGTATAGCGCTTTTAACAATTGACATTGTCTCAAAACAGCTTTACACAATCAAAAGAATTATTTAAGTTTGTATGGAATGTGAATGTGTATGAATCAAAATGTTCAGATAGTCCCTGGTGAGCAAGCCCGAGGGCGACAGTGGCAAGGAAAAACTCCCTGAGATGGTAATAGGAAGAAACCTTGAGAGGAACCAGACTCGACAGGGAACCCATCCTCATCTGGGTGAAACAGATAACACAGTATAAATGCAGATCATTTCCTGCTAAGTGTTAGGTTCAGCTATAATAGTTGATGTTAATTGATGTTATAATAGTTGATGTAAAATGGAGTCCAGTAATTATTCGAGACTCAGATAGACTTGTAGAAAGTTTCAGTCCTGAACTATCGAATTGTCAAGTCCTCAGAGAAACAGCTGACAACACCAGTCGAGGCCAGAACCATCTTCTAAGTAGATAGAATCATCCCCAGACACCAGACGCATCCCAAAGAGACACACGGGGCATCCATGCGATGAGACCTCCAACCAGAAATCGGGCACCAGGATGGACCAGACAGGCTAATGATCATTGATCCAGGTTGTTGAGGGACTGGTCATTGCTTGTTTGTGTGTGCATATTTTACTTCTGGGGAGTTTAAACAGAAAGTGCGGGCTCAGGGTAAATTTAAAATCTAGTCAGGTTTTGTGAACAGAAAGCAATGTCCTGGTGTTTAACCAAAAGAAGGCACTGAAGTTCATAACCTTGCTAATCATCTTTTCCCCACAGTCTCGCATGACAGGCGGTGATGCAAAGTCCTCTGACGATACAGTGTTCGGTGTAGCGGCGGACATTTTGAGCAAACTACCAGCTGACTTTGACATAGAAGCATCCATGCGCAAGTATCCCACCAGTTACAAACAGAGCATGAACACGGTGCTGGTGCAGGAGATGGGTCGCTTCAACAAGCTGCTGCGGACAATCCGAGACTCCTGTATCAATATTCAGAAGGCCGTCAAGGTCAGAACCATAGAGGAACCTCAGATAAGATGCCTTATGAAAATTTCTTATATCATTTCAAGGCTTTAAGGAAATTTTTGTGGGGCTTTAAATGTGATGAGCCCTAAAACAGTGAAACCTTAGATGAGCTTTGGGTACTTTGAGGTATCTAGGAGATGTAGAGCCTGTGTACTGTTGGACAGAGGCCTAGTTATTGTCATACTGTACTTCTTGCTAGTGTGCCTGTCACTGAAGATTGACAGTATTTGGCGGATCTTTACTTACTTTCCTTTCTGTGCTTCAGGGGCTGGTGGTGATGTCAGCCGAGTTAGAGGAAGTGGCAACGAGCATCCTAAGGACCCGTGTTCCAGGAATGTGGATGAAAAAATCGTACCCAAGCCTCAAACCTCTGGGAGGATACGTTAACGACTTCCTGCAGAGGCTCAAATTCTTACAGGTAAACTTGGGCTGTTCTGAGTTACATGCCAGGCCTGCAGATAACACGCACCACTGACCATTGAATTTATATCACTGTACTTGTACACTGCACAACATGCTGTAGGTTATGTTATAGCATGAAGTCTTTTAAGATAAAGCTATAGGGAGTTAATAAAGATTGCTGTTTAATTAAACTAATAGATCTATACGAGATCAAACAGATCACAATGATCAAACAGAGTGTTAACAGTGTGTTTTCTTTGTGTAGGACTGGTATGATATCAGTATGCCAGCTGTGTTCTGGATGTCAGGCTTCTTCTTTACACAAGCTTTCCTAACCGGAGGTCAGCAGAACTATGCTCGCAAACACACCATCCCTATCGACTTGCTCACCTTTGACTTCCAGGTCATGGATGACGTGGAGTACACAGAGCCGCCTGAGGACGGTAAGGCAAAAAAAAGAGATATACAGACAGAAACAGAGAGCTGCTTGTGAATGTTTTTATAACCCATGCCATCTCTTTTCATCCTTGGAAGGTGTCTACATCCGGGGTTTGTTCTTGGAAGGAGCACGCTGGGACAGAGAAAAGAAGCTTCTGGGAGAGTCTTACCCTAAGGTCCTCCATGATACCATGCCAGTGGTACGTATTTATCATTTCCTTATTTATTATCCATGTCCTTTTCTTCTTTACATGCCTCAGGGTTTGGTTACAGACTATGCATCGACTGTGTAATAACACCTGATGCATTATGTAAGTTAATCAGCCAGGTAAAATTTTAAATATAAATCACATACAGCACCGTCATACTGGTCTTTACACATCACCCTGTCAGACTGTTCTCGAGAAAGGTCAGAGCTACTTCATGTAGGTGTTTTGCACAAAATGGATACAAAATTGATCACATATTGGTCGAAACACATTTTTTAAAATTCTCACATTACCTGTTAGCAACCTTAGTCTGGTTTAGCGGTGCAAAGCTAAACAAAGTGTCCTTGGGTAAGATGAAAATTTAACATGTTTGGTCATTCCTATTTACATGCCATTTTATAGCAAGAACGTTAATTCATAAAATTAAAGACATTTTTGTGACTTGAATGTGGCTAGCTAGCATTAAGTAGCTATAGTATTTTATGCTGCATTCATGACAAATTGGGAAACTTCCTAAAAGGACATTTTTATTTAATGAGCTTTTTGACGTGAATTGGCAGGAATTCTCTGAATTGCGATTCATGATTAGTTGATAGGTGCTCATGGTGGATGCTCATAAGTTCCTGGTATTTTAGGTTTGTGTTCATATTTGGAATGGCTGTGTTTTTTATGTGATTTATCCAATATTTAAAAATAAATTAAGCAGCTAGACAACAACAATTTAACTTAAATTATAGTTTTGCAGACAGCTTACAGGAAGTACTCATTTTATTTTCCCAAGTTACAGCATTCATACAAACGTGAAAATAAAATAAAATGTGTCCTTCCTGTAAGTACATTAAGGCTGAATCCCATTTCTACCCCTTACCCCTTCACATAGCCCTACCCCTCCGTTTGGCGCGTTCACGTGAAGGGGTAGGGGTGTCTCATTTCTCTTTTGGTTGGAGGGGGAGGGGGAAGGGGAAGGGCCAGATAGCCCTTCAAACGAAGATTTTTCAGGACCTCACTTCAAACGAAGGGCTAAGAGAAATTTTCAACATGGCGGCTCACTCGAGCAAACAGACCCATAAATGTAAATTTTTGCCATAAATAAAGATTTTTATGACAAGTTTTCATTATATGTATATTACCTCTAGTCTTGTGTTTGTGTTTATGGTGATGTTCTGTAAAGAAATGTTTGCAAAAAAATCGCTAAAGTTTGCTAGCGGCTAGCACCGATTGCACGATATTACAAATATATATTTTATTTTTATATATTTTTATAATTTATATTATGTATAGGGATGAAATACGGCGCGAAAATACTTTGGGAGTGAGTAATCTCTCTCTTATTGCAATGTGTGATAAACATCGGCGCATGTCCTTTAACGTAACATTAGGAACTAGTGACAACGTATGATGACGTATAACAGTGTTGTAGTGGTGTCCCATTTCTTAGGGGAAAAATTTAAACCCTTCCCCTTTCCACTTCGTTTCAAGGGACAAGGGGAAGGGGAAGGGGTAGGGGAAGGGGAAGGGGAAGGGGTAGAAAATAGAAATGGGATTCAGCCTAAGTACTTCACGTATTTGTGTGTTATGCTGCATTCATAAACTATTTAACTATTCATAAATAGTTTTTTGGGGGGGTGGGGGTGTTTCTCCCTAATATAATTTTTTCTCCCTCCCAGTGGAACCTTGGATTATAAGCATAATTCGTTCTAGAAGCGGGCTCGTGTTCCAAAACACTCGTAAATCAAAGTAAATTTATGGAAATATGGAAATAATGGAAACTCAAATTATTCATTTCACAGCACAAAAAAAATAAATGCATAAAAATAATTAATACAAAATATAAAGTACAAATAAAACAAATGCTTCCGTTTATGCGCGCAGGCGCTGTGTGTGTGGGTGTGTATGTGTGTGTTTGTGTATGTGTGTGAATCTAAAGTAAAAGGAGAGGAAGAATCAGTCTCTCCCATATCCCCCTTCTCATCTTACACAGTAAACCTTTCTTTTCTCTTATTTGAATTTCACACACACACACACACACACACACATTAACAAAGACTGTTTTGTCGGGAAAATTAGCAAGGAACATCGCCGATGTCAATCGCGTGAGCAGTGATACTAACAGAATCATGCGCACTAGTGATAGAAAGTTTGAATCATTTTAGTTACTCGGTTTTTTGAATCTCATTCATCAAATTCATCTTTTTTTGGTCTCCGTTTAGTTCATTTCGTTCTTTTGATAAGAAATAAAATAAAATGTTGCATTTCCAATAAAAGACCCCAATACGTCTACATACACAAATTTTGTCTATAATTCCAGTAATGAAAATATTACAATGCAGATAAGGACATTTTATAATAAACAGAATGAGTAGGTCATCTATCATATCTTCCAGTCTGAGTCATTCGCTCTTTTTAATCTATTTCACTGCATAGCATTTATGGGAGTTACATGACAAAAGAACAAACAACTTGGAGTAGAAGAGTCATTGAGAAAGAATCACTCAGTCCACGCGCCCTGTACACACGTGCGCACAAACACAAAATAAAATGTGTTTTACGTGCACACACATGGTCACAGTGTTATAGTAAACAGCACAGGCGTGCATGGATGTTGATTATACCAGTGAGAGTCGCACACTAAGACCGAGCAGTGGAGGGGAGTACCCATAATTCCGCACCGCAAGAGAGAGAAAACATTGGCTCAGTTGTGATCACGTGACGCTCGGCGTCAAAACAAGACGCGCATGCGTGCTACATGATACTCGGTACTCGTAAACCAAGACTTGCTTGTTGTTCAAGTCAAAATATATAAAAAATCTTTACTTGTCTTGCGGAACACTTGCAAACCGCATTACTCGCAATCCGAGGTTCCACTGTACAAAGTTTTATATACATTATAGTTTTACTATTGTGACATTGTAACTCATTTGTACACTCAGGAAACAGACAGTAATTGGAAACAGATTGTCTGACTTGTATGGGTACGAAATGTTTCTCCTCCTTGACTTGTTCTGTTGTAGATCTGGCTCAAACCCATGAAGGAAGAGGAGATCCCTAAGCGGCAATGCTACCTTTCCCCCGTGTATAAGACTAGTGAAAGAAGAGGAACGCTGTCCACCACAGGCCACTCCACCAATTATGTAATTTCCATGACCCTCAACACAGACATACCACCTGAGCACTGGATTCGTCGCGGAGTTGCTCTGCTCTGCCAGTTAGACTCTTAAAGAAAGAATTTGTAATGGTGGAATATTCAGTCAACCACTTACACTGCTAATATTTACACATTTCACAATCACTTTATACTCTTATAGTGTTAACAAAACTACTTACCTATTCTGAGAAACTATTTTTTTTATTTACATCGATCAGCCATCACATGAAATCCACCTGCCTAGGATTTTGTAGCTACTACTTGTGCAATTAGAACAAGTGGTAGCTACTGTACAAAATGCTGTGGTATCTGGCACCAAAATCTTTACAACACCTTAACCTCTAATCAAGCAACAGTGTTTGCAGTCTGGCAGGGTGCATCATCCTGCTAAAAAGAGGTTATTGCCATTAGGGAATAATGACGTTGCCATTAAGGGTGTACTTTGTCTGCAGCAATCAAATAGCATCCATACAGTATGAATGCTAAAGACCCAAGATTTCTCAGCAGATCATTGCCAAAAGCATTACAAAGGCTCCAGTAGAAAGGGTTTTGAGAGATTGTCTGCAGTGCTAATGATGGACACACATTCCACCTTGCTTCTGAAATGAGAAATCCTGCAGTGACAGAAACCATCTAATTATTTACTCCTTTTATTTACAGTAGTTGGCATTATGGACACCCTTGACATAATTTAGTTACCTTGGCACCATGCATTATTACATTGATTTTGAAGCACCACCAGAAGGTTGCATTCTTGATCCTGAAATGTTTGACTGAAATTTATCCCACCCCTTGGCAGGTGCCATTGTAACCAGATGATTATATAATAATAAGATAATGTTATTTATGTAACCTTGTGGTTGTTTTAATGTTTTGGTTGATTGGTGCATAGAAAATTACACAATAATTTCCAATAAAATGTGCCAATTAAAAAAAGTATTATCAAAAAGGATTGTTCTCTTTATTTCATGCCTACTTATCTTGGGTTTTATGACTGTAGAATTTAATTCATATTTATATGTTATCGAAAACTGGAAGAATAGTGCTGAACTGTGAACTTCAAAGGAGAAATGTGTTTGAAAAAGAGTGATGAATGAGTGTAATCAGAGATTGCTTAAACACTGGGTAAAGTTGCATTGTAAAAAAAAAAAAAAACTGAGTAGAAAATCAGGGCTATGTTAAATAGAAAAAGTGAAAACATTTCCACAGTGTGATGAGAACTAGGATCTAAACACAAATAAACAGTTGTGTGTTAACTTATGACCCTTTCCAGAGCAATAGGCATGTCAGGGTAAGAAGGGAAGCACATAAAGAGATGCAGCCATTCATGCATAGTGCCCACTGTACAAGCCACTGGAGGCAATGTTATGATCTGGGGTTGCTTCAGTTGGTCAGGTCTAAGAAAACATTAAGAAACATCAGTGAATGCTTGTTGGTACCCATCAGGTCCCAGAAGACGTTGTTTCAATAAACATATTCAACATGAGTTACTGTACTATCCTTTGAAAGTGACACCAGTGCCAAAGTGAATGGTGCAAATAGTGCAAATCTTTAGTGAGTAAATAGATTAATTAATTAATTAATATGACTTTGAACAATGAGTATGTTACGTGGGAGACCAATGTTTATCTGGGGAAGTGTATTGGTAGAGGGACCATCTGATCAAGAATTCCAAACACATCCCCTTTAAAAAGGTGTTAAAGCAGCGTCAGTACACTCTCAGAAAAAATGGTACACGGTGGTACACATAATGTTCCTCAAAGAACAATTCAGTACTGTTTTGATAAATGGTACTTAAAAGGTACTTAATGGAACAAGGAAAAAATAGATGATACATTTTTTTTTACCTTTTAAGGTACAGTACAATTGAATTACATTTCTCCAAAAAGGGCAGTTAAGATAGCAAAGAGGTTCCTTCCATCCCTTTCAGCATATTGTTTGCAGTTTATGTTGGTTCAAAGCCCATGTATGACCCTTGCCCCTGACTCTGAAGTGATTCGACTTCTCAGTCGAAAGAAAATCAGCACTAAAAACACTTCAGTAGTGGACAACACAGCCGAAGGTTCATCAGGCCTGACCCAAGTATGGATGCAGAACTCCCAAAACAGGGCCAAGACCATACACTGCCTTCTATTGCTAGTCAATGACCAGATAGTACAGTAAGGAGCAACAGAAAGCACTTTTGTACAGCCATACATAACTGTGAACATGAGCCACAGCAATACCTGACAGACCAGTTGGGGAATGCTTGTGGGAAACTTGGGCACTCACAGCCACAGTGTCACAGTTAGGTTTTGTTTCCAGTTCTTTTATTAAATCTCACAATAACAATGGTTGAAATGTAGCAATATTCAATAGTTTTGAGTTATGAATAGTTCACCATTTTTCTGATAAACACTGATTTCAAGATTACCCATAGCCAATAAAAAATCATAATTAATTGATATTAAGATGCATAAGATATAAATAAAAGAGAATTTTAGCACTAAACTCCTTAATGTCTATTTTTTTGCATGTTACACAATGAATTTTTTTCCCTGATCTGCAATAAATCATGCTGAGTTCATTTGACCCTGCTCACTGTTATATTTTCGTTATCACTCAAATGAGGATAAGTTCTCTGTTCTCTGGTTCTACTCAAGGTTTCATCGTACTGCAATCACATGAAGTTTAACCTTGCCATCATGTCTTTTGATTTGCTCATCAGGGACAATCTGATCATTTTGACTCATACACATTGACATTTCACACAAACTTCCATACTTTTTTTGCTTTGCGTCAATGACGTTGTTAAAAGCGCTATACAAATCATTCAATTGAATATACAGTGGTGTGAAAAACTATTTGCCCCCTTCCTGATTTCTTATTCTTTTGCATGTTTGTCACACTTAAATGTTTCTGCTCATCAAAAACCGTTAACTATTAGTCAAAGATAACACAATTGAACACAAAATGCAGTTTTTAAATGAAGGTTTACGTTATTAAGGGAGAAAAAAACCTCCAAATCTACATGGCCCTGTGTGAAAAAGTGATTGCCCCCCTTGTTAAAAAATAACTGTGGTTTATCACACCTGAGTTCAATTTCTGTAGTCACCCCCAGGCCTGATTACTGCCACACCTGTTTCAATCAAGAAATCACTTAAATAGGAGCTACCTGACACAGAGAAGTAGACCAAAAGCACCTCAAAAGCTAGACATCATGCCAAGATCCAAAGAAATTCAGGAACAAATGAGAACAAAAGTAATTGAGATCTGGTAAAGGTTATAAAGCCATTTCTAAAGCTTTGGGACTCCAGTGAACCACAGTGAGAGCCATTATCCACAAATGGCAAAAACATGGAACAGTGGTGAACCTTCCCAGGAGTGGCCGGCCGACCAAAATTACCCCAAGAGTGCAGAGACGACTCATCCGAGAGGCCACAAAAGACCCCAGGACAACATCTAAAGAACTGCAGGCCTCACTTGCCTCAATTAAGGTCAGTGTTCACGACTCCACCATAAGAAAGAGACTGGGCAAAAACGGCCTGCATGGCAGATTTCCAAGGCGCAAACCACTTTTAAGCAAAAAGAACATTAAGGCTCGTCTCAATTTTGCTAAAAAACATCTCAATGATTGCCAAGACTTTTGGGAAAATACCTTGTGGACCGACGAGACAAAAGTTGAACTTTTTGGAAGGTGCGTGTCCCGTTACATCTGGCGTAAAAGTAACACAGCATTTCAGAAAAAGAACATCATACCAACAGTAAAATATGGTGGTGGTAGTGTGATGGTCTGGGGTTGTTTTGCTGCTTCAGGACCTGGAAGGCTTGCTGTGATAGATGGAACCATGAATTCTACTGTCTACCAAAAAATCCTGAAGGAGAATGTCCGGCCATCTGTTCGTCAATTCAAGCTGAAGCGATCTTGGGTGCTGCAGCAGGACAATGACCCAAAACACACCAGCAAATCCACCTCTGAATGGCTGAAGAAAAACAAAATGAAGACTTTGGAGTGGCCTAGTCAAAGTCCTGACCTGAATCCTATTGCGATGTTGTCGCATGACCTTAAAAAGGCGGTTCATGCTAGAAAACCCTCAAATAAAGCTGAGTTACAACAATTCTGCAAAGATGAGTGGGCCAAAATTCCCCCAGAGCGCTGTAAAAGACTCGTTGCAAGTTATCGCAAACGCTTGATTGCAGTTATTGCTGCTAAGGGTGGCCCAACCAGTTATTAGGTTCAGGGGGCAATTACTTTTTCACACAGGGCGTTTGGATTTTTTTTCTCCCTAAATAATACAACCCCTCATTTAAAAACTGCATTTTGTGTTTACTTGTGTTATCTTTGACTAATAGTTAAATGTGTTTGATGATCAGAAACATTTTGTGTGACAAACATGCAAAAGAATAAGAAATCAGGAGGGGGGCAAATAGTTTTTCACACCACTGTAGCACAATTTTATGTGTAGATTTATAGTCATCATCTGATCACCACAAAATTAGATGAGCAATAAAAGCAGACAATCACTTCCTCTCAGTTGGAGTCTTGGAAACAGGGTATGTTATAACTCTTGAAGATGAGGAACCTCTTCAGTTCAACTTGTTGAAAAATTGTCCACAATTTATTCACACTGTGTGACTCATACTGACATGACACATGACACGTACTATACATTTTAAGGATGTAAATCAAAGCAAAAACTCCAGAGCAAACAATTCCGAGTGAGATTGTATGTTGTTTTTGCAAGACTTCCCTTTTGTTCAGAAATGGTTATGATCCACTTTTACTTGCTGTACGTCCTTTTCACAATCAACACATTACTGTCCCCAAATCAGGGCTTTTGATTCACTCAGTTTATCTCAGTTTTTCACACCTTCTGGATTTTAATTCAGCAGGCTTATAGTATATTTTTTATTCAATTATATCCTATTAATTATATTCAATAAATATAATTCCGACATTTCTTCGAAAAAGTTTCATTTAAAATGTAAGACTTCAGCCATAATGATTATGCATCTGGTAAATGTGTTACAAGGAAATATGTCATTCAGTTACCACTAAACACTTCATATTTTAAAAGACTTTGTTTAATTCTGAAATATAGCATGTCTTATATTCACTTAGCTTGGAAAGTGAATGTATCAAAGTAGCATAAAATACTTTAGTGAAATGCTTTAAGTGAGATAAGCATAAATTTTTAGCCATTTAATTAGATTTAAGTAAATAGTTGAATGTGCCTTGTGATGGTTAGCACTAGTGAAGTATATCACCACAAAGGTTATAGATTATGTAAAACTATTTCCTGAAACTGGACAGGAACCGAAAAAAGAGAAAAAGTGTTGCAGCATATAATCTTGTCTGATGACAGCAAAAAAAACACACACACACACACACACACACACACAGAGCTCCAGGGCAAAGACTTGTCAAGATGGCCATCAAAGTATCAGTTCTTCTGTCTTTGTTTATGATTGCATATCTTTCAGCTTCCCTGGTCTTTATTTCAGGTGAGAATGCTTAACGTATTAATGGCAAATCTTTTATATTTTGTGGTACCTGTTGTTACATAAGTTACAGTAGTTTAGCAGCTGATAAAATTCTTAAATTTGACCAGATCTCTTAGGACATTATACAGTAGGTTAGGTTCATACACAATTTAGCATGTGATGGAATAATAATTTTAAAAAACTACGGTATAACCATCTGCACTCGTACAGTACATGTCAGATGGTGTAACTGGGTAGGAATTTGTACTTAATTATCAATGTTAAAGTATACAGTTTATAAATATCTATAACTGGAAGGTTACATGTTTAAATATTACTTCAAAATTTTTGTAGATTTCCAGGAGCCCTATCCTATTTCACTACTTGTATACAACAACCAAACCAGACCAGTGAATTTGACTTTCAACACTGAGATTGTATTCAGGGGGATTTTACTTGGTGCTATGAGGAAGATACAAGCAGCGAATAAAAGTTTCACGTGAGTTTATATAACAAAGTTTGGTTGCAACCAAACCTCCTGCTATAGTGAAAAGATCAAAAAGATTGTTCACTGACTTCAATACAGACCTCTTAGATATCAGTGACAGGTCTAGCTTTTTTTTTTTTTTTTTTTTTTCAGAATAATAGTATATTTTGTAATATACCAACTAAAGATTTAAGTCAGAATAATTTATATAATGTAAAGTATTCTTTAGTGTGGATAAATAAATAAAATATAATTAAGGATACTGAAAGTAGTAGGGGTGATATAACTGCAATGGGAGTAATACATTTAATTTACTTCACTTCAATTCAGTATTGAATTTCTGCACAGATTTACCGTAGAAGACGATCTAAATTATGGTCCATTCCTTGTAAGTGTGAACGGATGGGCAGGAGACCCTGTTAAACATACATACTGGGAGCTTCTTGTCAAGCTGAAGAATGGCACCATAATAAGGCCTGATGTGGGTCAGTACTGATTCAGTATTATATCTCACTTTTTGAGATTCAAATACAAAGTGTATATATATGTATGTGATATGTAAACATAAACACTTTACTACTTTCAGGTGTTGGATGTTATATACCCAATCCCTATGATACAGTTATCCTCAAGTTCACCACCTGGTAATCCAAAAAAGCTCTCAGTGGTGCTGTAACCTTGCTGTGATTATGTGATTCTTGTCGGCCTGTCAAGCATACAGCACTGTTCATTGTGGGAAATTTTCTTTAAATGAAATCAAAATTTATATTGGGATGTCTCCTTTTATTGTGTCAAATGTAATTAAAATCATTAATATATATTGTTGTCTTTATTGCGCAAGGTCTTAGGATCTAAAATAAATGAACATTCTATATATCATTTAATGTTTTTTATTTATTTATTTTTTATGACACGTTTGGCTGAAATACTTCATATTTAAATGTCTTTACAATTATTGCACATTTTTAACAAAAAACACAAAACCTCTTTGAATGCCTGCACTTTTTAGCAAAATTTTGTTTAAATTCCTTTATAATTCTACCTTATATTTGGGCTGTAATCACAGCTTTATAAATCAAAGAAAGAGTAAAATAATAATAATAATAAATAACTTTAATTTCCTATTCCATTTTGGGACCAGGATAGACTTTCGGATAGACTTTTGATCAACTTTGGCCTTTAATTTTGTGGTATTCACTGGCTCAGGGGTGTCAGTTTCACATTTTTTTAAAACATGTGTTTTTGAAAACTTGTATTTATGAACCAAACTGTTGTTGTGGCTCTTCAGAACACATTGACTAATAAGCATGGAATATTAATCTGACAATTGTATTAAAAGTGGACTGATTTCAAAAGTAGATACACTGAATAGATAGACATAAACTGAACATCCTTTTTATTATGACATACGTACTGTATAGCTGCACCATGCAGTTACCAGTATATCAGCTGGCAGCTGCACAATGCAATAAAGGTCAAAAATGTTTCATATCCTCACATTACATACTAGAATTAAGAAAATCTGTAGTCTGTGTGACTTAAATTGTGACATGATTATTGGTACCAGATTGCTTGGTTTCAGTATTTCCAAAATGATTGATCTCCAATTTCCTCACACATTCTTCAGAATCTACATGCAATTGTGTGGACAAAACATCCTATGTGCTAAGAGATTGTAACCTGAAAAAACCTAGATGATAAGAAAGATCAGAGAAGAATGACCAGGTTGGAGATAAAAGCAAGAATATTTTAACTCAGATAAAAACTACAACAGTCTCAGAATGCACAAATCATCAAGCAGTGACGTGGACGGGCTACAACAGCAGAACAACACATCAGGTTCTACACCAGTCAGACAAGGACAGGCTGCAGAGCTGTTCTACAAGATCTTGTGGGTCCTTGTGTCTTTAATGGCTTTCTCACAGCCAGGAAACCCTAAAGTCATTCCTTATAGTAGTAAACACTTTCCAGGTAAATGTAGTTTTTTGCTGTCCACACACCTCTGATCTGCCCCATCAACAAGAATGAAGTTGGAAAAAGTTGATGCAGTAATTTATGCTGTTACTGTTTCCAAAAGATGAAGAAGAAATTATGCATGCCCTTTCTCCTCTTATATTAAAAATCAATCCAAGGTATCTGTCACGAACTAACCTGAGATGGCCAGAAGACGTAGTTTGGGTAAACCCAAACGCGGAAGAACACGAGTAGGCAGGATAATCACGCTATTTGTTCTAAGGACTCTCATAAAAGGAGAGCAAGGGAAAGACACAATCTAACCCGCGTCCTATAAATACACACTCAATCAGAAAGCAATACCAAGATAGTGAGTACTCACGGTTTGGTGAACGATTCCGAAACGACATCGGGCGAACTAAATGACTGAGCGTTGTACTATCGTTTGTTTACTCCTTTTATACTTCCTGGTTCGTGACCGCATTACTTCCGGGTCCTAGTGCCGGCCACGGACCGAGTGTGCATGACAGTACCCCCCTGTCCAGGACTGGCTCCAGAAGGTCCTGGGGCGGAGGATACCCTGTGATGGTAGTCCCGAATGAGCTCGGGGTCGAGGCCGTAGACCTCCCAATCGCCCAGGTACTGGGTACCTCTGCCCCGAGGACGTGAATCGAGGATCCTTCGCACGGTGTAGGCGGGACCGCCGTCAATGATTCGGGGAGGAGGAGCAGGGGTGGTGGGTGGAACCATAGGTGAAGTGATGAAGGGTTTTAACTGCGATGTATGGAAACTGCGTGGATCCGGAGGCAGCTGGAGCCGGTAGGTGACAGGGTTAATCCGTAAAGTGATGCGGTATGGTCCGATGAATCTTGGGGATAACTTCCTTGATTCGGTGTGCAGATGAAGGTTTCTAGTAGATAGCCATACCTTGTCACCTACGTGGTACAAACGTCCCGGGGGTGTCGACGGCGATGTTGGGTGGTGTAGCTAATGTTGGCGCGTTGGATGGCGAGGTTGGCCTGGTGCCACAGCCGTCGACACCTACGGACCATCTGTTGGGCCGATGGCACATCAACCTCCGGTTCTTGATGATCGAACATCAGAGGTTGGAAACCATGGCAAACCTCAAATGGGCTTAGGTTGGTGGCTGAGGAGACGTGGAGGTTGTGGGAGAGTTCGGCCCATTTGAGGTAGCGGGCCCAGGAGCGCTGACGACCCGAAACAAAGCACCTCAGGTAGCGCTCCAGCTGTTGGTTGGTCCGTTCCGTCTGACAGTTAGTCTGGGGATGGTACCCTGATGAGAGACTACAGGTGGAATTGATCAGACGGCAGAAGGCCTTCCAGAACCGGGCGGTGAACTGGGGCCCTCTGTCCGAGACGATGTCCTTTGGGAACCCATGCAGTCGGACTACGTGTTCCAGTATCAGCTCCGCGGCGTTTTTTGCTGATGGGAGTCCGGTCAGGGCCACCAGGTGCACGGCCTTGGAGAACCGATCAACGATGGTTAGGATGGTGTTTTTCCCCTCTGATGCCGGCAGGCCCGTGATGAAGTCCAGGGCGATGTGTGTCCAGGGCCGATGGGGAACTGGGAGTAGTTGGAGTTCTCCGGGTGTAGGTTGGTTGGTGTCCTTGGCCCTGGCGCACACCGGGCACGCCTGGACGAACTCGACGGTGTCTTTACGCATGGAGGGCCACCAGAACGCCCGTCCGATGAACGTGAGGGTCCGTCGGGCTCCAGGATGTCCGGCGATGGTGAATGAGTGACCCCACTGGAGAACCTCCGTTCTTAGGCGTTGAGGCACATAGAGTCGTCCAGGCGGCACGCCTGCCGGTTCGGTCTCGGTAGCCTGTGCCTGGGGGAGGTCGTCCTCATGTTGTCGTGATTGGGCGTCCCCGGGCGATACGACAGATGGAAATTGTATTGTTCAAAAAAGAGTGCCCACTGTGCCTGTCGTGGGTTGAGTTGTTTAAGACTCTTGATGGTGATCAGATTCTGGTGATCGGTCCAGACGATGAACGGCTCACTGGCGCCCTGGAGCCAGTGACGCCATTCCTCCAAAGCCCACTTTATGCCTAACAGCTTGCGGTCCCCTACCCCGTATCGCTGCTGAGTGGGATAAAATTTTTTGGAGAAGAAACTGCAGGGGTGCAGTTTCTGGTCTGGACCTCGTTGAGAGAGAATGGCGCCGGCACCCACATCCGACGCGTTCACCTCCACAACGAAGGGTTTGTTGGCATCAGGGTGTAGAAGGATGGGGGCGGTGGTGAATCGGTGGCAGAGTTCTTTGAATGCAGAAATGGCAGCTGGAGTGAGTCGAAATTGGTGAGATGAGGGCGTGGTCAATGTGGTTAGTGGAGCTGCAACTGTACTGTAGCCCCGGATAAAGCGACGATAGAAATTCGCAAACCCGAGAAACCGTTGAAGCTGCTTGAGTGTCCTGGGTAGGGGCCAGTGACGTACAACCTCTAGCTTCTACAGGTCCATGGCCACACCCTGGGACGAGATGATAAAACCCAGGAATGTGGTGGAGTGGTTGTGAAAAGCACAATTTTCCAGCTTGCAGTACAGTTGGTGAGCAAGCAATCTCTTTAAAACGGCACGTACATGTTGAATATGTTCTTCAGTGTTGTGGGAGTAAATCAAAATGTCGTCCAGGTAGACAAACACCCATCGGCCCAGCATGTCCCGGAGGACATCATTTATGAACTGCTGGAAGGCCGAGGGTGCATTGCAGAGTCCAAATGGTATGACCAGGCTCTCGTAATGTCCCGTGGGTGTGATGAAAGCAGTCTTCCACTCATCACCCTCTCTGATGCGCACCAAGTTGTAGGCGCTCCGGAGGTCCAACTTTGTAACCACAGTGGCACCAGAGAGGGCGTCCAGGGCTGAGTTGGTGAGTGGTAGCGGGTGTCGGTTCTTGATGGTGATGTTGTTCTTCTTGACAAAGAAGAACCCCGCGGCGGCAGGCGACGTGGATGGCCGGATGGTTCCATGACGGAGGGCATTGGTGACATACTCTTCCATCGCCTGCGTCTCCGAGGTGGATAGTGAGTAGAGGTGGCCGCGGGGGGGTACGGAACCCGGCTGGAGTTCTATGGCCAGGTCGCAAGGACGATGAGGTGGAAGGTAGGCGGCCCGTCTCTTGCAGAAAACCTCAGCCAGGTCCCAATAGGCGACGGGGATGGCGTTGGTGTCGACGTCGGGGGCCTCGGACTCCTTGGAACACGTCCCAGCTGATGCCTGTAGGCAAAGTTCGCTGCAGGTCGGCCCCCACTGGAGGATCCGGTTTTTGGTCCACGAGATGAGGGGGTCATGTCGGAGCAGCCATGGATAGCCGAGGATGATGGGAGGTGAGGGCGATGGGGGTGAGGTGTAAGTGGAGCTGTTCTTGGTGCTGGTCGATTCTGAGGGTGATGAGCTGGGTTTGGTGAGTGATGGGGCTGGATGAAAGGGGCCGACCGTCGACTGATGTGATGCGAATCGGCTGGGATAACGCCTCGATTTTTACCCCCACTTCCCCACTTTGACATAAGTAGAGTCAATGAAGTTACCTGCGGCACCGGAATCGATAAATGCGGTACTTCGGACCCGTTTGTGGCCAATTTGGAGGATTACCTGAACCGTTAGTCACGAGATGGTGGAGTTGGTGGTGATGGAGAGTTGGATCTGGCCCGGTGAGTCTCTCCTCCGGTTCACCGGGGCTGGGCGTTTCCCGGGCGCAGTGGGCAGATTGCCTGGTGGTGTGCCGCCGACCCACAATAGGCACACAGCCCTTCTCGGAACCGGCGTTCACGTTCGGCTACGGTCAGGGAGGCGCGTCCTAATTGCATGGGTTCCCCGGCTCCCGTGTCAACCACGGCAGGAGGTGGAGATCCGACTGGTCCCATACTGGTGTTAGTGAAGCTGATCTTCCGCAGGGCTAGCTGGATCAGTCCTTCGAGGGTGGCGGGGAATTCTCGCCCGGTGAGGTTGTCCTTAATACGTGAAGCCAGCCCCTCGTAGAAGGATGTCCAGAGCGCGGTGTCTACCCAGCTGGTCTGCACGGCGAGGGTTCGGAACTCCGCGGTATACCGGCTCACGGACGATCCTCCCTGCCGCAGGTGCTAGAGTTTGGTGTCGGTCTCCACCTCGCCCGCTGGGTGTTCAAAAGTCAATCTGAGTTGGCGGGTGAATTCATTATAAGAGTGGGCGGTTTCAGAATCCGATTTGAGAACTGTCGTGGCCCACTCAGCTGCCTGCCCTGATAGCAGATGCCATGCGTAGCCGATCGGTGGAGTATTTGATGGAATTGAACTCGAACACCAGATCAAGCGCTGTCAAAAACACATCACATCTCCCATCCGTGCCATTCCATTTGTCTGGTAGAGAGAGGAAAACATCAGAAGGAGGGGGGGGGGGGGTTGCGGGGCCGCGGCCGCCGCGACCTGAGGCCTGCTAGCCGCGCTAGCGACAGCCGCGCGGAGATCCACATTCTCCTGCCGGAGCTCCGCAACCTCGCGGCGCAAGGCTGCGATGTCTTGGAGGCCCCAGCTCAGATTAGCGATCTCTCCGGTTAGCTTATCGATAAGCGCGGCATGCTGATCTACCACATCGCAGAGGTGCGCATGATCCGCTGGGTTTACCGCGGAAGGCTCAGTCATTCTGTCACGAACTAACCTGAGATGACCAGAAGACGTAGCTTAGCGGTTAGCCCTTTGTTGCGTGAATGGTAAACCCAAACGCGGAAGAACACGAGTAGGCAGGATAATCACGCTATTTGTTCTAAGGACTCTCATAAAAGGAGAGCAAGGGAAAGACACAATCTAACCCGCGTCCTATAAATACACACTCAATCAGAAAGCAATACCAAGATAGTGAGTACTCACGGTTTGGTGAACGATTCCGAAACGACATCGGGCGAACTCAATGACTGAGCGTTGTACTATCGTTTGTTTACTCCTTTTATACTTCCTGGTTCGTGACCGCATTACTTCCGGGTCCTAGTGCCGGCCACGGACCGAGTGTGCATGACGGTATCAGAGTATCATCAATTCAATCCATGTTTACAGGTAAATAAAATGTGATCACCCGACCGATTTTCTAACCCTACCAATAAAAGGGGAATAGGAAAGAACTTGTTTTATTTTCACACACAATGCAGCAGGAGAGATAGGAAGATTTGATCATGGAAAATGTGGATAAAATAGCTAAAAGATATTTTGATGATAACGTTTGATGACAGAATGACATTCACCAATATTTCTATTAATTTGTTTGATCCATAAAAACTATTACACTAACTATTATTTGTTAATGATACAGAGAATTGTTTTAATGAAACTTGCTATCTACTACGTTGATATCAACTTCATCATAAAATATCATGCAGTAAAAATACAATCCACACACAGGTGACCTTGCGAGAGTGCGACTAAGTATTGACATTTCCATGACATCATTTGCTGAAAATAATAAACCAGGAAATGGATAAATAAAGGTGTAACCTGTAGGGGTAGAAATAACCCTTGAATTGATCAGAGAGATTGTAAGGATTTCTTACAGAAATGTCTCAATACTCAGTGCTCAGCCTGTATTCTGCTTGTCCTACCTGGATCCAGGGAACCCCTCAATGAAACATACAAGTCAGTGCTCAGTGAGATATTCAAAATTTATTGTGCCAGACAGAAGTATACATACGCACACACACACACACATAAAAAGCACCAAAAAGGAGGGTGCAGGAGCAGTTACATCTGGTCTGGAATGTTTATAAAAGATAACATGGAGAAGAAAAGAAGCTTGGGAACAGTTCTGCAATTATGAACCTTCAGCGTTTTTACGTCCTTGAACATAGATTATACTAAGAAATGTGTTTGCTGATAGCATAGCGTGTCGAGGTCAAAGAAAGAAAACACTCTGTTCTCATGCACACAGAATATCATGAAACACACAAAAAATTTAATATTCCCTACAGAGATTCTACTGTGTCTGGGTACAGAGGATTGTGGAAAGTTTTGTGGACAATTTGTGTGAGTGCCTGAAAATTAACATATATCACATAAAGTGACTAAAAGCCCATCTGACTCTCACTGGCCAAAAATTTTACTACACTTACAAATTAATTGTAAAAGAAAAAGGCTTTTAATTAACTACGTCTATTTTATAACTACCCTTATTCATATTATAGCTCCTGCGTCTTCTGAAGACTCACAGAAAGTTACATTAAAATCATTCATCATTTCTTGTAAGCATTTTTATGGCTTTTTAAATTATAATGTCAAAAAAGTATATTGGCATTAAATAATAGGGGCATTCAATTATAATATCAATATAATCATTAGGGGGAAAACAATGACAGTAGAGAGGTTTTCCTAGATGACACACAATTTATTGTAGTATACTTAAACACAAAACCTTAGAAATTACCCAACTCCAATATAATCATTTTATGTTTTACATCAAATCAATTTATTATGATACGTATTCATATAATATATCAAGTTTTGTGAGATACATTTTTTTCTCTACTATAAGCCTGAATCAATAAAAATGCTAAATTACTAGTGAGTTTGCTTGTTTCACCTTTGTAATACATTCACAAATAAGCTTATCAATTATCTACAGTATATGAACATTATTTTTACAGTGTATCATCCTGCAGATGATTGGTATAGTCATTAGTAACCAGCTCAAAATATATAAATACATTTAAAAAGCTTTGGATGTGACCCATGACAAGACATGTGTCTTGTACATCTTCATGAAGATACTCACAGTCACCTGAGCAAACTGAGATTTCAATACTGAGATTCAATGCTTATCTTAAGCGAAAAATACTGCCATCTACTGACGAAAAATATACATTTAAGACCTAGACTGAAGATATTAAATATCAACAAAATTGTTACCATACATTTCTTTTCACAATTCAAACATCAGATGTATTTATTTTAAACAACTTATTATAGATAGTTTCACATTACTATTTAATTTTTATTTATCTCAGGGGTAAAGAGCATACTGTACACCTCCACAAATTCAGTTCCTCCTTAGGAGCATTTATATAAATGACAGACATTGCATGCTCTGGAAAGATGTACAAATAAACTCCCAGTAATAAATGACCTACGGTCCAAAAGGTTTAACCAAAGACAAAAACAAAAGAACTGATGAAAGAGTTGGAAGCATCAAGTACTATGTCTAGCCAAATTGAAATTTGTAGCATTAAAAATGGCTTCCTATTTTCTCATGTTTACATGTGCATTTCTGATCTCCAGATTTCTGGTCAGATGCAGCAAAAATGGAGTTGTCCCTAATAATTAACAATAGTTTTACCTTAAAAGTAATTGATTATTTTTTTTTGTTTGTTTTGTTTTTTAATGGCTTGGAATAGGCCTGACTTGTACTTAAAATAGTTACTCCAGATCTGTCACGAGAAAAACGTATTTTAAAAACTTTAAAGACTCTATGAAAGTCTGCCCCTATTGTGTGATTTATGGTAATGCCACTAAATATTACTGTCATTTAAATTTAATTTAAAAATTAGGTATGATTTTTAAATTACCTGATATAGAAATAACATACTTCTATCTGTCCAACCTCTGTAGTCCAACTAGGGACCGTGGAGGCCAATGGTAACCATTGTATTTAATTCCATTTGTACAACCTCTGCTCAATATTCACACTCACATTCACACATTATGGGCAATTTGGAAACACCAACTAGCCTAATCTGCATGTTTTTGGACTGTGGGAGGAAATCAGAAACCCCGGCACAGGGAGAACATGTAAACCCTATGCAACAGTGCTAACCACTAAGCTTCCGTGCCGCCATATAGAAATAACAATAATGCCCTAATTGACTAAGCATCATTTGAAAGATACAAAATTTTAGACACAACTTCTAATTCAAAGTTCTTTTCTGATTTTTATTTCTTTCTTTCTCATTGTAAAAAAAAATGCTGAAGGCATCCAAACAGCATCCAAAATATGCACTAATGTGCATATTAGATGTGTCTATTACAAAATATTATATGCTCTGTAAAGCCTTCATAAAGGCTATACATATTTACCTTTTAATACGGTATATTGCCATGCCTTGCGCTTCCCAGTTGAACAACTTCTGAAATAAGTATACACTAAATAACTATTGGCAATTACTTAGTCTATCCTGATAATTTACTAGTCTACATTATATTAATTATGCAAACTTCATTAGTCTGACTTCGTTCATTTATTATTAAAGACAAAAAAAAAATTTACTCAAATGAGCCTGAATCAATATAAATCTCACCAACTAATTTACAAATCCAATTCACATGACTCTAGCCAAAGCTTGCCTTGATTAAAAGAACAGGAGGTGATGGTTTTTCATTACAAGAAATCTTCTTAATGAAACATCTATTTTAGGTGAGGAATGAGAGCAAAAATTCTATAAAGGATAATAGAATGCAGTACTGTATTTGCATAACTACAAATTTTAGTCAGTCATTGTTGGAGACCTCTGTTTACACATGAACAGGCATTAACTTAGTTAGGCTAACTATCATCAAGGTCTTCAAGTATTCCAGTGATGCTAGAAGCTATACAATGTTCAAGGAGCAAAGTACCATAGCTTATTAATACTTGAAATAGTGACTGCTCATCCACTGCTCTCACCTCCCTTACCTGCATCTTCTGCTATCCAAGTTCAGATATTCATGTAGTTGTTACTACTGTAGGTACCTGCATTTCAGGTTTTCACACACCAAACTGGCCAGTCTTGTTAACCTGCATTTATTTAAACAAAAAACTACATCAACCACAAAGTCCTAAATCCTCTTTCCTTACTGTTGGATCCTCAATGCCTTTATTGCCATCTGTCTCACCCTTTTAGTTATAGTGTCATAGCTAGACCTGCTGCACTCTCTCACAATCCATACCCTTTTCAACTACTATAGGGTTGTACCTAATCATTTCTCTGTCTAGTTGTATGTGTTTTCCCACTGCATTATATGATGACTGGGCCTGATCCTGAGATCATACAGTACTTCTGTGCCTCTTCTCAGGTTGTTTGCAAAAAAAATAAAAATACTCCTGAAATTTACTATATATTCTTCTTTTAGAAGATTTGATCGGCCAAGACTACTGTACACTTTTTTTTGCATTTAGAAGCCATGACACAATTCACAGTAATATTTTTGAAAGAAAATAAAACATACACAGCGATAACATTACACAACTCAAGAGGCACATGGATACTTCATGTGTTCACTACATCTGGTAACTTCCACTACATCTGCTTCTCCAATCAGGATTTCTGAACTCTATTGTAACCTTGCAGCCACAGACATATATGTGGTAGGACAATGCCCAAACAGATGTTGTACAGCATATACAGTGGTGTGAAAAACTATTTGCCCCCTTCCTGATTTCTTATTCTATTTCTTATTAGATAACATAATTGAACACAAAATGCAGTTTTTAAATGAAGGTTTACGTTATTAAGGGAGAAAAAAAACTCCAAATCTACATGGCCCTGTGTGAAAAAGTGATTGCCCCCCTTGTTAAAAAATAACTTAACTGTGGTTTATCACACCTGAGTTCAATTTCTGTAGTCACCCCCAGGCCTGATTACTGCCACACCTGTTTCAATCAAGAAATCACTTAAATAGGAGCTACCTGACACAGAGAAGTAGACCAAAAGCACCTCAAAATCTAGACATCATGCCAAGATCCAAAGAAATTCAGGAACAAATGAGAACAAAAGTAATTGAGATCTATCAGTCTGGTAAAGGTTATAAAGCCATTTCTAAAGCTTTGGGACTCCAGCGAACCACAGTGAGAGCCATTATCCACAAATGGCAAAAACATGGAACAGTGGTGAACCTTCCCAGGAGTGGCCGGCCGACCGAAATTACCCCAAGAGCGCAGAGACAACTCATCCGAGAGGCCACAAAAGACCCCAGGACAACATCTAAAGAACTGCAGGCCTCACTTGCCTCAATTAAGGTCAGTGTTCACGACTCCACCATAAGAAAGAGACTGGGCAAAAACGGCCTGCATGGCAGATTTCCAAGGCGCAAACCACTTTTAAGCAAAAAGAACACTAAGGCTCGTCTCAATTTTGCTAAAAAACATCTCAATGATTGCCAAGACCTTTGGGAAAATACCTTGTGGACTGAGGAGACAAAAGTTGAACTTTTTGGAAGGTGCGTGTCCCGTTACATCTGGCGTAAAAGTAACACAGCATTTTAGAAAAAGAACATCATACCAACAGTAAAATATGGTGGTGGTAGTGTGATGGTCTGGGGTTGTTTTGCTGCTTCAGGACCTGGAAGGCTTGCTGTGATAGATGGAACCATGAATTCTACTGTCTACCAAAAAATCCTGAAGGAGAATGTCCGGCCATCTGTTCGTCAACTCAAGCTGAAGCGATCTTGGGTGCTGCAGCAGGACAATGACCCAAAACACACCAGCAAATCCACCTCTGAAAGGCTGAAGAAAAACAAAATGAAGACTTTGGAGTGGCCTAGTCAAAGTCCTGACCTGAATCCTATTGAGATGTTGTGGCATGACCTTAAAAAGGCGGTTCATGCTAGAAAACCCTCAAATAAAGCTGAATTACAACAATTCTGCAAAGATGAGTGGGCCAAAATTCCTCCAGAGCGCTGTAAAAGACTCGTTGCAAGTTATCGCAAACGCTTGATTGCAGTTATTGCTGCTAAGGGTGGCCCAACCAGTTATTAGGTTCAGGGGGCAATTACTTTTTCACACAGGGCCATGTAGATTTGGATTTTTTTTTCTCCCTAAATAATAAAACCCCTCATTTAAAAACTGCATTTTGTGTTTACTTGTGTTATCTTTGACTAATAGTTAAATGTGTTTGATGATCAGAAACATTTTGTGTGACAAACATGCAAAAGAATAAGAAATCAGGAGGGGGGCAGATAGTTTTTCACACCACTGTAACTGTACTTTAATAAGGTGCTGTCAACAACTAGAGAACTGAAACTCAAACAGGTAGAGTAGAATAGTGATAATGCTTTTTTAATTTCTTCAAAAAAAGTTTCTCATGAGTTTATATTTTCTCAGCTTGTTCCAATTTGATGTTATGAAAAATAATCTAAATATGAGTTACCTTCTATTATTATTATTATTATTATTATTATTATTATTATTATTATTATTATTAAAAACAACCTCAAACAGATTACTGATATTGAAGTGCATATTTACTTTGCCATAAAGACAGTTGCAGGGTGAGTAGGTTCAGGGTGCAGCATCTTGCAAAATCATATTTTTTCACACTCAATCAAAACTATTTCGACATCATCTCGGCAGTTGTGCTTTTTAACACCATTGTGATCCAAAGAACCTATTCACAAAATATTCTCTTACCCTTGTAATACTTTTTGCTTTCTTAAAAAAAGGAATACCTTGGAATACCTCATTTTGTACTCACACTGTTCGCAAGTCATGGTCAGGTCAAATATTTCCAATGCGTACTTAATAAAACACTGTGTTCTGATGGAGCAAAATGTACTTTCAATTAGCTCAATAAACTATATTATCAAGGCTGCTTAAGGAAAATAACATACTGCAATGAAATCCGAATCAAAAATAGCTTTATTGCCAAGAATGTTTGCATTTGTTTGGTGACAGAAGATTCCAGAGAAGACAAGACACACAACAGAAAAAAAGGTATAGTGGGGTAGTAAATATCAGTGGTACTGCGAAATATTGCACATATAAAATTTTTATTGCACAGTGGGGAGAACATTTAACTGTTCATGAGGTAGATTGTCCTGGTGTTCGGTGCTCTGTAGCGCCAGCCAGGCGACAAAAGTGTTTTTCGAATGCACTAAATGAGATAAGCATTCATTTTGAATATCATTGTTCTATTAATAAAATAAAATCATTTGAAGCAATCTGTGTTTTGTAGTAGCTATATCAGCACTAATAAAATATATCAGCACCTTGTCATGGAACAAAGCTACAAATACATTTTATTAATCTGGCTTGGTCCTGATAAGCACAAAAAGTGGGCAGAATCAAGCGGTGACATAAAGGAAGTGTTGCAACATAAAATACTGTCAGATGAGAGCGCACATACACAGGTCCAGGGCAAATAAGAAGCAAGATGGCCTTCAAAGTCGCAGTTCTTTTATCCATGTTTATGCTTACATTCCTTTTGGCTCCTTTGGCCTTTGCTTCAGGTGAGATTGTACACATGTTTTATGGCAAATTGTTTTGTGTACGTGCAACTGATTAAAAGCTAGTTTTGTATAGATGGTATATTTTTAGGTAGATTGTAACATGTACTGTATCATGTACTGTAACAACAAAAGCAAAAGCACAAATTAGGACAAAGTATTGATGTTTTTGGTCTGTGATTAGCTTTAAAACCAGGACAGTTTTTACAACTGTCATGTTTCTGAATTTATGGTATTTTAGGTTTTATTGTTGCAATTGTTTTTAATGTGTTTTTCACTTACAGTTTACTGTATAGCCACATTACCTACAGTACCAGTCAAAGTTTGGACACACCTTCACACTTAATGCTGTTGTATTTTCTGATTTTTATTTCTTTATACATTGTAAAATAATACTGAAGGCATCTAAAGTATGCAATAATCTTTAATTACTTAATTCCATGTGTTATTTCATAGTTTTCAAATCTCCAGTATTGTTCTAGAATGTTGAAAATAAAACATCCAAAAAAAAAACGTCGGCTTAAAAGGTGTGTCAAAACTTTTTACTTGTATTGTACATAAAAATTTGTATTTACAGAGATTTTTAAGCCGCATAAAGTCTATATAAAGTTTGTGATTTTAATGTTCCATCTTATAGACATCCAGGGGCCCTACCCTATTTCACTACTTGTATACAACTCACTCACCAACCAGAAGAATTTGACATTCACCACTGAAATTGCATACAGAGGGATCTTACTTGGTGCTATGAGAAAGATCCAAGCAGCAAGTAATGATTTTAAGTAAGTTATATATAAAATAAGGTTGGGCAGTTTTATCGGTATAATATGGGTGTGCCTGCAGGACCCATAGTTAAACATTTAGCCAATATTTATTCATTAATAACTATACTACAATTGAATTCAGACTTATATCAGATATCAGAAATAAAGATCTGTCTTTTTTATTAAATAAATTAAATATTGTCCATAGATATATTTTCTTATCATGTTCAGTATTGCAATCATGTTGGAATTCCTTTCAAAGTAATCTGTATTGTGCTTTTCTAAAAAATTCTTTAGTGTGAAAAATTACATAATGTGATTCTTCTTCTTCTCCTCCTCCTCCTCCTTATTATTATTACTATTATTATTATTATTTGTGAAGATTTACCATAGAGGAGGATCCAAACTATGGTCCATTCCTTGTAAGTGTAAACGGAGTGGCAGGGAACGACGCCAAACATACTTACTGGGAGCTTCTTGCCAAACTGCAGAATGGCACCATAATAAGACCTGATGTGGGTCAGTACTGATTCAGTATTAAGTTATATCATATCTTTGAGACACTCTACTGGCAAAGACAGAAATGTTTTATTTATTTTTTTGTATTCATGTTTAACTCAGAACTATGCTCTTTTCAGGTGTTGGATGTTATATACCAAACCCGCATGATACAGTTATCCTCAAGTTCACCACCTGGTGTTAGTAGTGCTGCAATCTGTCTGGTGCTTCATCCCTGTCACCCACAAAGCACAATAAATTTAATAAATGGAATTAACAGTTGTATGATTCCTCATTAATCTTTGAATCTTGAATCTTAAATCATTAATAAAAATCTCCATTAAAAATCTTTATATATGTTTTTGTCATATTAAAAGTAAACTTTAATGAAAGGTTCTTAGAAATATATTCAGGAAATAATGTTGCTAATGTCATTGAAACCCTATTGTATAAGCTCTTTTGGGGAAAAAAAGCAGATTTGAATAAAATGTTTCTTAATAAGGGTCTTTAAAACCAGGTCAATTTTTATAACTAACTGTAAGCTTTGGTATGAACGCCTTCAGTTTTTAAAGACAACTTGCTAATAACTTCAGAGTATCCCAAACATATGTGTATTATGAAAATAAATAGTCCACCCTTGAAACTCTGGTTAAGGTGGAACCAATATATTTTAAGTTAAAATGCAAATAATAGTTACATAAACTTATTTTCAATATTCATTAAGTATGAATGCTCAAAACCTCTTTTCTTCACATATCAGACCAGTATAATACCAGAGTGAATCTTTAGACCAAATGAACAATTTAAGCTCAAATTAAAAGCATATAAATCTAAACATTTTAATAAAAATGGACATATTCTTTTATGTGGATTACACATTAGGGCATTCTGATTCATATTTTAGAACAGTAAACACTGTAAATTTAATGTACAATTACGATTACAACAATTACAATAGTAATAAGTGTTTATGATCTGTCAGGCTTTAATGGTTCGGAATGTACACTCTTTACAGTTAAATCTTTGTTTTAACAGGTGCTTAGACAGTAATTGTATTGGTGTTTGCACTTTGTATTCTTTTTTAATTGATGCTTAGAGATATACAGTACAATAGTATGTCATGCACACTCAATCTGCGGCCGGCACTAGGACCCGGAAGTAAGACGGTCGCCTACCAGGAAGTATAAGAGGAGTAAACAAACCATGGCTTACCGCTCAGTCATTGAGTTCGGCCCATGTCGTTTCAGGTTGGCTTTCAGGTTGCTTCCTACATTTGTGTGTGTATTTATAGGACGCAGGTTAAATTTGTGTTTTTCCCTTGCTCCCCTTTCGTGAGAGTCCTTAAACTAAATCGTGTGGTTATCCGCCCTACTCGCTTTTCCTCCGCGTTTGGGTTTACCATCCACGCTACATTGGGCTAACCGCTATAGCTACGTGTTCTGGTCACTTCAGGTTAGTTCACTCTGACAGAATGACTGACGTTGCGGCCTTGAGCCGTGAGGTGGCGGAGCTCAGGCGGGAGAACGTGAATCTTCGTGCGGCTGTTGACAGCGCAGCTAGCCGGCCTCCCGTCGCAGCGGCCGCAGCGCCGCATCCTCCCCCCACCCCCCCTTCTGATGTTTTTCTCTCATTACCAGAAAAGTGGAATGGCACGGACGGGAAATGCAGTGTGTTTCTGACAGCGCTCGAATTGGTGTTTGAGTTTAATTCCATCAAGTACTCCACCGATCGGCTACGCATTGCTTTACTCGTCTCGTTGCTATCAGCCCATTCGTATAATGAATTCACCCGCCAGCTCAAGCTAACTTTCGAACACCCTGTGGGCGAGGTGGAGACCGACACAAAGCTCTACCACCTGCGGCAGGGAGGGTCGTCCGTGAGCTGCTACACCGCCGAGTTTCACACTCTCGCCGTCCAGACCACCTGGGGAGACGCGGCGCTCCGGATGTTCTACTATGAGGGGTTGGCTTCTTGGATAAAAGACAAGCTCGCCGGGCGAGAACTTCCCGCCACACTGGAAGGACTGATCCAGCTCGCCCTACGCATAGATCAGCGCCTTCTCTCCCGTCCGAAGCCGGCTCTGGTTTCACGTCACCTCCATCTCATCTCCCATCATCCTGGGACATCCGTGGCTCCTGCAACATGACCCCCTCATCTCCTGGACGCAACAGCGGATTTTACAATGGGGCGCGACCTGCACCGAACTATGCCTAAGGGCGTCGGCTGGGACGTGCTCTAGGAAGTCCGAGACCCCCGACGTCGACACCAACGCCATCCCCCAGAACTATAGGGACCTGGCAGAGGTCTTCTGCAAGCGACGGGCCATCCACCTTCCTCCACACCGCTCATACGATCTCGCCATCAACCTTCAACCAGGCGCAGTCCCACCCCGCGGCCACCGCTATTCATTAACATCTGCAGAGACGCAGGCTATGGAGGAATACATAACCAACGCCCTCCGCTAGGGTACCATCAGGCCCTCATCCTTGCCTGCTGCCGCGGGGTACTTCTTCGTAAAGAAGAGAGGCGGCGAACTTCGCCCATGTGTCGACTATCGGGGGCTCAATAACATCACTATCAATAACCGGCACCCTCTGCCTCTTACCAACTCTGCCCTGGACGCCCTCTCTGGTGCCACCATCTTTACTAAGTTGGACCTCCGGAGCGCCTACAACTTGGTGCGCATCAGAGAGGGCGATGAGTGGAAGACGGCCTTCATTACCCCGACCGGACACTATGAGAGCCTTGTCATCCCCTTTGGACTGTGCAATGCCCCCGCCGCCTTTCAACACTTTATTAATGATGTTCTTCGGGACATGTTAGGGCGGTGAGCATTTGCTTATTTGAACGATATCCTCATTTACTCCCGTACCGCTGAGGAACATACCCAGCACGTCAGGGCAGTCTTAAAGAGATTACTCGCCCATCAGCTGTACTGTAAATTGGAAAAGTGCGCTTTTCATGAGCGCTCCACCACATTCCTGGGTTTTGTCATCTTGCCCCAGGGTGTGGCCATGGACCCACAGAAGCTGGAAGTTGTGTGTCATTGGCCCTTACCCAAGACTCTCAAGCAACTTCAATGGTTTCTCGGGTTTGCGAATTTCTACCGTCGTTTTATCCGGGACTACAGTACAGTTCCCGCCCCCTTAACCGCCCTGACTCGTCCCTCCTCTCTCCTTTTCCACCTCAACTCTGCTGCCATCTCCGCGTTTGAAAGACTTTGTAACCGCTTCACCACTGCTCCCATCCTTCTCCATCCTGACACCAGTAAACCATTCATTGTGGAGGTGGAACGCTTCAGATGTGGGCGCTGGAGCTGTCCTCTCGCAACGAGGTCCAGATCAGAAACTACACCCATGTAGTTTCTTCTCCAAACAATTTGACACCACTCAGCAGCGACACGGGGTAGGGGACTGCGAGCTGCTGGCCATAAAGTGGGCTTTGGAGGAATGGCGTCACTGGCTCCAGGGCGCCAGGGAGCCATTCATCATCTGGACGGACCACCAAAATCTCATCACCATCAGAAGTTTAAAACAGCTTAATCCTCGACAGGCGCGATGGGCATTGTTCTTTGAACATTATAACTTCCACCTCTCATACCGCCCGGGGTCGAAGAACACCAAGGCAGATGCTCTCTCACGACAAATCGAGAGGGAGCCACCCCGGGCAGACCCCGCGCCTGTCCTACCCTCTTCCAAGATCATTGCACCACTACACCTGGATCTGGAAACGAGGGTCCGTCAGGCGGCGGACCTGGGCGACTTTACGTGCCCAATGCCATGAAGTCCGAGGTCCTTCAGTGGGGTCACTCTTCAACCATCTCGGGACATCCAGGCACCAAACGAACCCTTCAGTTCCTCCAACGGGACTTCTGGTGGCCATCAATGGCGAAGGACATCAAAGAGTTTGTTCAGGCGTGCCGAGTGTGCACCACGGCCAAAAACCCAAATCAACCACCCCCAGGAGATCTTCAACCTCTTCCGGTTCCTGGACGCACATTGCCGTCGACTTTGTTGTGGGCCTGCCGGCCTCGGAAGGAAAGGACACCATCATGACCATCATAGATCGGTTCTCTAAGGCCGTGCACTTGGTGGCCTTCGCCGGACTCCCGTCAGCCAAGGAAACAGCTGAGCTGATATTAGAGCACGTAGTCCGTCTGCATGGGTTCCCCAAGGACATCGTCTCGCACAGAGGGCCCCAGTTCACTGCCAGGTTCTGGAAAGCCTTCTGCCATCTGATTGATTCGACCTGCAGTCTCTCATCCGGATACCACCCACAGACTAACGGTCAGACGGAGCGGGCCAACCAACAACTGGAGCGCTACCTGAGATGTTCAACCACCAGGAACTGGAGGTTGATGTGCCGTCAGCCCAACAGTTGGCCATCCAACAGGCCAACGCCCGCTACACCACTCAACACCGCCGTCGACACCCCCCAGGACGATTGTTCCACGTAGGTGATAAGGTATGGCTTTCAACCAAAAATCTTCACCTCCACACTGAGTCAAGAAAACTTTCACCCAGGTTCATCGGTCCATACCACATCACCCACCGGATAAATCCTGTCACCAACCGGCTCCAGCTGCCTGCGGCGCTCCGAATACACCCAGTCTTTCACATATCACAGCTAAAGCCCTTCATCACATCCCCCATGATTCCAACCTCCCCCCTGCTCCTCCTCCCCGGATCATCGACAGTGGTCTCACCTACACCGTGCGCCGGATCCTCGATTCACGTCCTCGGGGCAGAGGTACTCAGTACCTTTGTGTGTATATTTATAGGACGCGGGTTAAATTTGTGTTTTTCCCTTGCTCCCCTTTCGTGAGAGTCCTTAAACTAAATCGCATGGTTATCCGGCCTACTCGCTTTTTCTCCGCGTTTGGGTTTACCATCCACGCTACATTGGGCTAACCGCTAAAGCTACGTCTACACCAATCTGGTCACTTCAGGTTAGTTCACTCTGACATATTAATACAATAAAGAAGTGAAATAATAAACAATAATGCAGTAATAAAAGGTGATTGAAAGATCTTATCCTTAAAACTATAATGTTGTGTAGTGGACATATTTGAAAATAATCTGGGGACTTTAGTGTAAAGTCAAAGTCGTAAGGCAGTACCACGGTATTGAAGATATCTATTTACCATCAGCCCGTCCTGGTGATCCTGGTGGTTTTGCCTGTTTTGTCATATTTGCCAAATTTTTCTTTTTTTTTTTTTTGTTAGGCAGCTATGTATCTTTCAAATCCTGTAAAAAACGGACAAATATGCTAAAATATGAATTTTTTTTTTTTAAAAAGGGATGACGGACAAAAACTTAATTGGTTGTTTCCATCTGCCTTCTTTAAATAAAGCAACATGAAACAGAAAGCAGTGTAGATGCACTGAAGAATTAGTCAGGTGGAGAAGCAAGAGAAAGGGCACAAAAAGCCCTCCAAGAATAAACCCAATTTTCCCAATTTCTTTAATTATCAAGTTAAACCAAATGTGTCTGTGAAATTATTAACATACAAATCCAAACATATTTTCATAAAAACTTGCTCTGAAAATCAGTGGATACTTTTCAAGATTGTTGCTAAGATATCTCTATCAATTATAAATTAATGCAAACTGAAATTAGTAACACAAGATACATAGACCCTAAAATTTCACCAATAATCTGAATATTATTAAGAATTAGTAGACATCATAGTCTGAACTGTCTGACTTAATCCAGTCCCTGAAAGTAATGAATTTATTGGAATAAGGGGGTCCTGCAAACTTTTTTGCATAATCTGTTCAATAGATATCAATATTAGCCAGGAAATTGATCAGACTATTTCTTTTTTGTTGGAATAAACATAGCTCATGTGGGAGTAAGGTTAGGTGACTTGAGTTTAAGATTTTTCTTCCATTCCTGATTGATAAACTTTGTGAGAAGAAACAACTTGCGTCCATCCACTGGATTGAGTTGGAGCAAGTGGCACTGATTGGCAAAGCACTGAACCAATGATAGATAAGACTGAAACAAAACATAACGAAGAAGGTGGGATTTATCAGAATAAGCCTAACCTAACCTCAAAGTTGGAGAGTGTATGTAATGATGTATGTTCACTTATCTGTACCTTACTCTGGTCAATTTATTTGTAGATAATTTTGACTTTTACACCACTATATCTATAAACAGCTAATGGAGCATCCAGAGAGTAAGTGATCACAATAATCCAACCTAATGGTAACAAAAGCCTGAACTACAGAAGTTCAGCACTCCTCCCACTCCACCACCTGTGACAAAATAACAACCAACCCTCTGTCTAAAGTGTGGATTCATAAGTCAAAAGAAAAAAATCAGTATGCAACAACAATCCCCCTAAGAATGGATTAAATTTAGATTTTTACTTGAAGATGGTCCCTCCCCCAATTATCCCAAATGATGCTACTTGAGATTCAACCATGGAACCCAGAAGTTAACATTTCTAAAATACAGGTATGCTGATATTCTAAAGCAAAATAAATGGGAATATAAAGAAATTTACTGAACTGTACACCACCTCCATGGTTTACTCTCCTCACCTTTTGGCTACATATTACCAGAAAGGAATTTAAAATCCTGATTACAGTTGGTTGCCAGCTCCATGAGTCACAATTATTTACAGTAGTTTCACCAGTCACAAAGGGATATGGGATGTTGGACAAGATAGCTGGTTAAATAAGGAAATAATTCATAATCTGTTCATAATAAATGTTTTATGCAGAACTTTTGTATAAAAACAATATTACACTTTTGTTTTGATTTTTTTAATGACCACACTGTTCTTGGATAGTTAGGAGAAGTTGCTCTCAAAGGATGTGTTTGTACTGTACCATTCCTTATTTATGGCTATGTTCTTAGGCAAAATTGTGAGAGAGCCCATGAATGGTCTTTGCATGTTTTACTGTTGGCATGACAGAACTGGTGGTAGCGTTCATCTTTTTTTCTGCAGACAAACCTTTTTTCCCGGATGCCCAAAACAATCGAAGAGGAGATTTATCAGAGAAAATGACTTTACCCCAGTCCTCAGCAGTCCAATCCCTGTAACTTTTGCAGAATATCAGTCTGTCCCTGATGCTTTTCCTGGAGAGAGGTGTCTTCTTTGCTGCCCTTCTTGACACCAGGCAATCTACCAAAAGTCTTGCGCCTGCAGATGCACTCACACCTGGCTGCTCCCATTTCTCAGCAAGCTCTCTATTGGTGGTGCCCCGATCCCGTAGGAGACTAAAGGAGACGATCCTGGCATTTGCTGGACTTGGGCACCCTTAAAACTTCTTCACAACTACCTTTCTTCTTGAAGTTCATGATGATCTGATAAATGGTTGATTTAGGGTGCAATCTTACTAGCACCAATATCACTAGCACTGTGAATCCCTTTTTTGTGCAATGCAGTGATGCCTACACGTGTTTCCTTGCAGGTAACCATGTTTTACAGGGGAAGAACAATGACTTCAATCACCACTCTCCTTTCAAATCTTCCAGTATGTTATTCTAACTCAATCAGCATATCAGAGTGATCTCCAGGCTTGACCTTTTTTAATGACAAAAGGGCAATTAATTGCTCATTAATTGCTAATTCATCAGATTACTCTTCATAACATTCTGGAGTATATGTAAACTGACATCAGGAAAACTAGGCAGCAGACTTTGTAAAAAAAAAAATTATATTTGTATCATTCTCAAAACTTTTGGCTACAGCTGTATCATGTGTAGAATAATGAGGGGGAAATTATTTTAATCCATTTTAGGATGTGTGAAACATAGCAAAATGTGAAAAAAACTTTAAAGAATAAGAAAAGCATTTTCTGTTGGCATTGTAGTGACTTTAATTAATTTTGTGACTTTATTAAGCAAACGTTAGTATGAAAAATGTTGCCTGTGCTCTCGTATAGTAAACGGTGAATGTTGGAGAATTATGCCACACAAACTTTCCCCAGGAGGAGCTGTTGGACATTTTTTTCAGTTCTTGAATATGTCTCATGAAGAGCTTATTATAACAATATTGTCCAAAATGCTCTGTATTATGCAGGTGCCTATAACAAATGTAAACAACAGGATGAGGAAATAAAAAAAAACACCAATTTCTTTACACGCTTACAGTATATAAATAGATGCTTTCAAATATATACATAGACTCAAATATGTGTCAATGTTCTGATAAAGCATTACAGAATTGCTGATGAGGAAGCAACAGTTCATAAAACAAAAAAACAGGCTCCCATTTAATTCACTGAAACTGAAACACATTAGAGCAGCTGGAGATTTCATTCTCAGCTGAAGCCAATGCCATTGTTCTACCTGGCTACACATCAGAGCACTGAAAAGCAGATCTGAAACTACTCCTGTCTTATTGCAGTAACGTTAAAAGTTTCATTCAGGGTGGTACAAAAAGTATAGCAACAGCTGGTGCCTTTTTTTTGATGACTATACCCCCCAAATCGTTGCAGGTTTTGTCACTCTTGACTGCAAAGCTAGCTGGTCGTGCAAACCTTCGAGATGACAAAAGAGTCTCTTGTATTTGCTGTGTAATAAAATATGGAAGAAGCAAACAGATGGATGGATGGATGGATGGGTGGATGGATAGATAGATAGATAGATAGATAGATAGATAGATAGATAGATAGATAGATAGATAGATAGATAGATAGATAGATAGATAGATAGATAGATAGATAGATAGATAGATAGTGAAACACCAATTTTGTCAAAAGTGGACTGTCTCAGTCACATGGGTAATATTGTGGAACTCTAGTCCTCTTTCAACAGTCAAATTAGTTGCACAGAAGAGAACAATACACTCATTGTTCCAACACTTGACTTTAACAAAGTGAATGCAAAGAGAAAAAGCCCTAGTTACAGTATGGGCTTATCAAGCTACCACATTCTTCAGTATGGTAGCAGATAGCATAGTTAGGGTGTCATTCACACTGTGGATCAAACCCAGGCTGCAGGCCTCCTGAAGGAAGTGTTGTACTGCTGAACTACATTGCACACTAGACAACGGTCAAAGGAAAATGGGGTAGACTGGAGCTCAAAGGTGAGAGACTGTTGGGTGAGGACTTCTAACACACCCCTAGATTGCAATCATATCTTCTGGGTGCTGGCAGACGAAGTTCATTTGCTGATGCATGCACTAGGGGTGTGGATGGCTTTGAAGGTGGATTACCTTAGGGGCTGGTACTGGATTGTTGAACTGCTGGATGAGATCCAAGAAGATGTAACACCTGGACAATCCACCCCTGGCATGCTATGGCCTCTTGTGGCCTTTTGAATAGATAATCCTGAAAAGAATCAGTCAATTAAAAAACGTTCCTTTACTGATGCATGACTTAGTACTGTTAAAGCAAACATTTGTAAATTTGCCATGGTCATGACATGGTCAAGCTTGAAGGCGGATTCTATTTGGTTGTTTTTTCTGATTGCTCATGAGTTTCCTAGTTATTTTACTTCTGCAACTTTTGTATTATCCATTACTGTTTGCGGTGGCACAGTGGCTTTGTGTTTAGCACTGTGGCCTCATGCCTCCAGGGTTGAGGGTTCGAGGTTTGTGTGTTGGATCTGTGTGAGAAGTTTGCATGTCCTCCCTGTGATTGGTGAGTTTCCCGTAGTGTCTTTGTTTGTGTGTCCTGTGATGGTTTGTCACCCTGTCCATGGTGTACCCCAACTAGTGCCCCAAGTCCCCTATATGCAGGATAAGTGGTATAAATAGTGAGTGAGTGAGTTTGTTGTTTGTCCCTGGGAACTCTTTGTTCAGCTGTCATGGGTTTTTACAGTCTGGACATGCCTCATAGTCACAATGTTTTGTTAACAATGGGGACAGGTAGATACACTGGGCTTTCTGCCCTAACTGTGTTCAAACTTTTTCCGTAAACAACTCTTTGCAGTAATGCAGGTGCTTTAGAAGGTACAAAGAGCAGGTCGCAATACCTGAACTGAATTCCTGTATTAGAACTGTCATAAACTGACGTAACCTATAATTTATTGTCTTCTTTGTTGTTTTAACTAACCCAGTCTTACTACTGAAATATGTATTATCAATATTAACATTCAAAATAACAATATTAAGTATTGTATGCCACATCAAATTCCCAGCTCACTGACTGGATCCTATCTGCACTCAGCTTTAATTTTTCACTCAGTCACTGAAATGAAATGTATCACTATATGATTTGTTGCCAGTAGTAACATCTCTTGTGACCCTTAAAGGTTATTAGCAGGCTGAACATGACAGCGGGGTAGGGGTACCTTTCTCAATTCCTCTTTAATAATGTGGGCCTGAGGTCCACAGTGCTTCTTGCATCAATTTCCACTAAAATGCATTTATTTCCAATGAAATTCTAAATAAGTTTTGGGTATGACAACAGAGCATAACTCATGCAGATGTTCAGTGTTGGAGAGGACTGTATTTTCCTCAATACCATCAAAACTGATTCATATTGCCTTTGGAGGTGAAGGGTATTTCTCAGGAAGCATGTCAGTCTGCATTTCACTTTGTCTCGGGCTCTTGACAAAACTGATTTTTTTTCTCAGCTGGTGATTACTGCTTCTATTCTAGGTTTGTAGCCTGATTTACTCTAATTTCAAAACATTTGTTCAGCTGACCTTATTATTAAATAGTTTAAGAGAATAATAACCTAATTGCTCTCTCTCTCTCTCTCTCTCTCTCTCTCTCTCTCTCTCTCTCAAGTACACATTGTTCTGGATGGTCTGACATTGATATCCTACACATCATGCATAAAATTATGATATCTTAAAACACATACCTGAACAATGAATACCCATGACACAACCTTACTTTCATGGTTATTCTTAGTTTGCTTTCTTTCTCAGTAAGGTTTTGTCATCCTGTTATCTCCTTTCGTACTGTAACCTCTGGCTTTCTCCTTATGAATTTGGAGACTATTAGTCTTAATTTACATCTGACCATTGTAAAAATTTCTATTGGTTAAAGTGCTCACTCACTTACTCACTCATTGGCTATACTGCGTTATCCTCTCTGCAGGGTCACATACAGTAGGGTCTAGAGCAAACCCTAGGAAACATAGGGCATGAGGAGGGGTACACCCTGGATGGGGTGCCAGTCCATTAGTGATTCTGACACCTGGCATAAATATAGAAAGAATTTTCAGTAGCCAAGTCTGATATTATTACTATATTATTTAATTTTAAATGTTTTAGTATTAATGTATGCATCTACAATTGTACTGTATCAATCACATTTACTATTGTAAACAGCTTTATTGAAAATCTTTCATATTTAAAGAGACATAATGAACACTGACCTAGGGACAAACCAAAAACTGCTCAGAGGTCAGTTGCGAACCAGTTGCGTACCAGTCATTAATGCTAATTGGATCGTTCGTCCCTAGACTTACACACGTTAGCAGGCTACATTACGCCACCAAAATGATCAGTGTGTGCCCATAACCATATGACAACTGTGTGGGATATAAAAGCAATACAAAACAAAAGCAAAAACACCTGCAACCTTCTGAATGTACAATGGTTTTGAACAACACTGATTTGGGAGCTACAGATTTTGTACTGGATTTGGTCATATCAAATATTATAATCGATTTCTTTTTCTAGAGTGCTGCTTAAAAACTGGTAGCCATTCAAATGAGATGGTATACTTTCAGAGATTAAAAGTTCCTGTTCACTCTGCACCTCCTGCTAGGGAAAGTAATGTATATATTAGACAGCGAGTACAAGAGGTGCTAACAGAGGGCCATCTCGGTAGAAATCACTCTACCTCATGCTTGCTCTATGATTGTTCTGATTATGAGTTTAGAGGGACAGTAGAAAGGACAGTTGCTGATATAACCAATTCTTTGTTAATCAGTCGTATTTAAGGTGTCAGTATCCAGTCAGAGTCTACATCTTTCTGTTCTTCCATCGCAAATCTGTCTAGTCGGTTCAATTTCGTGTATATTTAAGAGTTGTCGACTATTCAATGCATATTCTTGACTTGACATTTTGAGATTAGATCATTATTTTATGTTGCCCTGCCTTAACATATTCTATGTCACAACCCACTCCTGGGATTTTAATACTAAAAAGCCTCAAGACCATAGCTGATGGAGAGCTGGTGACTTTTAAATGAATGTATTTACAAATTAAACAAGGACTATTATGGTACTCCTTTGTACAATGTCAAATGCTGACCTTATTATCTTATATTATCTTGAGGGAGATTTTAATTTCTTTACAAATTCTGCATATTCTTTCTCGAATTAATTACTCAAGTCCCCAAACAAACTAATTTTAGTGAATAGCTTAAAATGTTTTATAATTAACGTTTAATTTTTAAATTTGGGGTCTAGACATAACATACAGGTCCTTCTCAAAAAATTTGCATATTGTGATAAAGTTCATTATTTTCTGTAATGTACTGATAAACATTAGACTTTCATATATTTTAGATTCATTGCACACAACTGAAGTAGTTCAAGCCTTTTATTGTTTTAATATTGATGATTGTGGCATACAGCTCATGAAAACCCAAAATCCCTATCTCAAAAAATTAGCATATCATGAAAAGGTTCTCTAAACGAGCTACTAACCTAATCATCTGAATCAACTAATTAACTCTAAACACCTGCAAAAGATTCCTGAGGCTTTTAAAAACTCCCAGCCTGGTTCATTACTCAAAACCGCAATCATGGGTAAGACTGCCGACCTGACTGCTGTCCAGAAGGCCATCATTGACACCCTCAAGCAAGAGGGTAAGACACAGAAAGACATTTCTGAACGAATAGGCTGTTCCCAGAGTGCTGTATCAAGGCACCTCAGTGGGAAGTCTGTGGGAAGGAAAAAGTGTGGCAGAAAACGCTGCACAACGAGAAGAGGTGACCGGGCCCTGAGGAAGATTGTGGTGAAGGACCGATTCCAGACCTTGGCGGACCTGCGGAAGCAATGGACTGAGTCTGGAGTAGAAACATCCAGAGCCACCGTGTACAGGCGTGTGCAGGAAATGGGCTACAGGTTGCAAATTTTGCATGTCATTCGGAAATCAAGGTGCCAGAGTCTGGAGGAAGACTGGGGAGAGGGAAATGCCAAAATGCCTGAAGTCCAGTGTCAAGTACCCACAGTCAGTGATGGTCTGGGGTGCCATGTCAGCTGCTGGTGTTGGTCCACTGTGTTTTATCAAGGGCAGGGTCAATGCAGCTAGCTATCAGGAGATTTTGGAGCACTTCATGCTTCCATCTGGTGAAAAGCTTTATGGAGATGAAGATTTCATTTTTCAGCACGACCTGGCACCTGCTCACAGTGCCAAAACCACTGGTAAATGGTTTACTGACCATGGTATTACTGTGCTCAATTGGCCTGCCAACTCTCCTGACCTGAACCCCATAGAGAATCTGTGGAATATTGTGAAGAGAAAGTTGAGAGACACAAGACACAAGAATCTGCAAAAGGATTCCCGACCAAGTATTGAGTGCATAACTGAACATAATTATTTGAAGGTTGACTTTTTTTTGTTCACTTTTCTTTTATTGGTCGGATGAAATATGCTATTTTTTTTAGATAGGGATTTTGGGTTTTCATGAGCTGTATGCCACAATCATCAATATTAAAACAATAAAAGGCTTGAACTACTTCAGTTGTGTGTAATGAGTCTAAAATATATGAAAGTCTAATGTTTATAAGTACATTAAAGAAAATAATTAACTTTATCACAATATGCTAATTTTTTTAGAAGGACCTGTATATTGAACCCAGTTGGGTTTTATTGTAATTTTGAGCTGGATCTGATACTTGATACAGACGTGTTGTGTGATGTTAAAAAAAAAGTTGTTTAAAATTTGTGATCAATGCACTGCAAGTTTATGACACAACATTGATTGGTTAGAACATACTTTTATTTTGGACAACAAACAACATACAAGCCATTTTATTCATTATTAATAATGATAATTTAACATGTAATTAAAAAGCAAATTAAAACACACATGTACGCATGATGACCATAGTCTAGGCATTTAATTTAAGTGACCGCACATAAAGAAAGTTGAAACACTTATATTATATTATGCTATAGGTTTAGTTTTAAATCCTTAGCATAAAACATTAATATTAATGACTGCACTTTTACAGAAGGATCTCTTCAGTTGATCACACATAGAACCCTTGTAAAAACCGTTTTTTTTCCCTTTACAAGTGTGTAGAGACTCTAATTTGCGGTCTGTCTATTCAAAACAAGTGTCGGTATTTTGGAGGAGCGCGATTCCCAGCAAGAACCGACTCTTTAATCTTCGTAACCATCTTCTCTCTGAAGCTCCACAGAATCCGGAATCGACTCGTTTCTCCTCGGTTGACTCCCAGCCGGAGCCGAAAGGCAGCTACAGAGTTTGTCCCTGTGGCCGCCATTAAAGGATACAGACCCATGTAGCTATTCAAACAGAAAAAAACAGCAAGACATTGATGAGAAAGCGGACAATGTTTCGCGTTTTAGACGATTTCGCGTTCCGGCTTTTAACTGATATATAATGGGCATTTTCTAATGTGAACACCTTCTTGTGAAGACCGTGAAAATAGTAGGGATTTTTTTGTAACGGAACACTTTTTTTACTGGACTTGACTGCCTGGGCTGCCAATCGGTTAGCCACCAGCTAGCTAACGTTAGCTAGCTTGTTAGCTAACGCTAGGCTAGCCGTCCAGATACTCTGATGCTAAGTGAGGGGGGAGGGGGAATTACCTCGAACAAATTGATTTACGTTGTTTTTATAGAATTGTTTTTTTTTTATTTTTTTACAGATAGAAAACGGAACGGTATTTCGCAGAGCTGGGGTACTGTTTTAGCACAGCTTAGATTTGTTTCCCATCGCGGCTAAGTAACTAAGCGAATGTTGGCGAGTTCAACAAGAGACTGGAGGATTTGAATAGTTAGCTCGCTAGCAGCTAAACTTGCCCGAGACGCGTCTTGACGGCTGATTTGTTTGCGGAGCTGCTCTGCTGGAGTTTTATTCTCAGCCAGCCCACAAACCACTCGAACACACTCCTAAAGAAAATATCTTCCTTTGATGTGAAATGATGGCGAGATTGGCTTCACCCTGAAGATGAGTTCTTGTTTTGTACCCAACGGGGCGAGCCTGGAGGACTGCCACTCCAACCTATTTTGTCTGGTAAGAGATTTAACCGAGCTAAAGCTAAACTGCGGCTAAAGCCAATTCCAGCTAGCTGGCCAGCTACTCAAGACTAGCTTCCTCGAAGTAGCGGCCCAGGCCTGTTGAGCTACTCGGTGCTGTCTGAACAAGTCAATAATGTGGTTTGGATTGAAAATAAAACACACATGTTTTTACAGGTTGCCTTCGCATTATATCCTTGTGTTTCTTGTTTTTTTATTTAGAAGTTTAAAGATAATCGTTTATATTGCGTGTAAAGTTAGCACAGCTAATCTAGCTGTTGCTAGTATCTCGGTAGTAAACAATGTCACAACTATCTGGAGTTACGAGTTGAAGGTTGTAATTACTCCTAAATAACGATCTGATAGAGTAATAAGAATAATATATGCATGTTAGAAATTAATATTAAACCAGGTGATTATCTAATATATGTTTGTATGTGGATTTATATCAACTTGGCTAGTTATCTTTCCTGTTAAAATCTAAATGCACGGCTTTTAAGATATGAATACTACTATAGAATCCGATTTCACTTCAAATATTGTTAAACGTTCACCAAAAATGCATGTAATGAAAGCTTACTATTTGGTTAGAGAAAGTATTTTGATGTTAATCCTCAAATCAACACTCGTAAACGAGCTAGCATAACTAGCCATCAATCAGAAATAACACGACCAAGGCCTACATGTGTATTCTCTGCTCTCCTAACATGATCAGCTGTATATTACTTTTTCCTTCATCTTTCACGTTTACATTGTGATTAAGTAGCATTTGAAACTTGCATCACAGTAAGTTTCTTCTCCGTGTATTGCTCTCGTCTTACAAAGTTAGGTAGTGACCTCTGCACTGTTCAACATATGAGCTGATTACTCTGTTGATATTTACATCCCTTCCCAAATAGAAAAGAAATGCACTCTTGCCCAGAGAGCCTAGTATTTCCTGGAGATAATTGAAAACCTTTCCAGTCAGATGTGCTTGTATAACTGGATTTAGGCCCTGGCAGGCAGTGGTATGATGCTATGGGTTTCAGGAAAGTGCAATCATTCTAATCATCAGGCTATTTTTTTCCTCTGTGCAATCTTCTGCCTATTTTTATATTCCTAAATGTTCATGTTGAACTGCCCATGCACAGCATGCATGTTTGCTAATAGTGCAGCATAAACTGGGAACACATACTCTTAGCGATCAGGTGGCGTGTGTGCATTGAACATGTTCCTGCATAGTACTCTTGAAGGGTTTTCATGATGTGTTTATAATAATATTAATACTTGCAGCAAATCGGCTATATTGACTAACTGTACACTTTTGTGACCTCAGGCTGACCTCACAGGCATAAAATGGAAATGCTTTGTATGGCAAGGCCCCACATCTTCACCCATCGTCTTCCCCGTGACTGAGGAGGACCCCATCCTGTGCAGCTTCAGTCGGTGCCTGAAGGCAGACGTGTTGAGCGTGTGGCGGCGGCACCAGACCCCTGGACGCCGTGAGCTCTGGCTCTTTTGGTGGGGAGATGATCCCAACTTCGCCGAGCTCATCCACCACGAGCTTTCAAGTAGGTTCTCAAACTTTCTGCATATCACAACTTAACTTGCAACGTCTTGCATTAAGAAAAGAACACACACCTCACTACTTGACTGTCCATTATATTCTTATTGAAATTAAAAAATGTATGCCATTAAGACTTTTCTCCAATTCTTTTTTTTGTGTGTTTGAAAGAATATGATGACAAATATTGTAGTGATTTAAAAACTGTCAATTAAATGTAAATATTAAAGATTTAAAAAACATTTTTCATCTTTGAATTTAGCCGTAATGAGAACCTCATGAGAAAATCATGTGATTTGCACTGTATTCCACTGGAGGGGGTCAGTACTATGCATGTACATACCTAGTCGACTTTAAAGCAGCCACAACATGTACAAGTCTGCAGTTGCAATCTGTGAAGTGCTCTGCATCAAGCTTAGCTTGTGGAAATAGCTTGTGGGTGTTTGCACTCACTTGCTAGCAGGATCATGTTTCTCATTGCAGCTGGGCCCAGTGCACAGTGACACGATGAGAAATGAAGAACCTACAGATGCTGAAAGAAGCTCTTAGTAACTGCTACAGACGCTCTTAAACACTTGTAATTCTGCGTCCGCTCATTTGTGAACACATGGGGGCGTTGGACTTGGGCGATTGCATCGGTGTCTGCCTTGCATATAACTGGGATATGTCCACTAGGGGGCTGGGGGGGGGGCAGAATCAAGTTTCACATTTCATTACAGAGCACACTGAGAGAAGAATAAAGTGTTGTGAGAGATTGTGCTGTGGATCCCTACTACTTGTGGGTTTTAAATTACTAATAGCCATGCTACTAGATATTAAATATGACCATATTGTTGGGACAGAGGTTGGGTTTTTTCCAAATAATCTTTAAAAAGAAAGATGAACCTAGATGATGTATGTTAGTAGAGAATTTGTCCCTTAAGCATTTATATTAATAGGAATTATTTTATGAAGTAATAGCCAGCTGCAGCCCTGTTCCGAAGCACCAGCTTGGCCAAATAAAGCAATACGGGAATGCTTAGTTATGTGTGGGCATGCTTTCTGCCTGACAAACAGAGCACCCCCACTCTTTTGTGTGTGTGTGCATGTTCTTGGTAGCACTTTCCAGATGCTTGGTGGTCATTATAGAACTTGGTTGCCAGTTAGGTTAAACAACTGGACGGAAAAAAAAAGTGTTGAGCGCATTACAGCTATGCAGAACCATGAGACATGGTGTGCAATGAGTAAAGGAGAGTTTAAAGATGTTTAAGCAGTAAAATCAATCCAATACCATTAAAAAGCCCCGGTTATTTTTGAAAAAAGTGGGATGAGTTAATCACACACAAGCTAGTTGATGCAGTGTACTATAGATACTTATCGTGAGCCGTCAGGATTTGAACATTGCACGTGTCAGTCTCTTAGTGCACGTCTTAGCTGGTATGCTTACTCATAATCCTTCCCTCTCTGTTCTCACAAATGCTCTTAAATTAAGAAGAATAAACAAGCATTAAATAAAGTATTAATGTTTTTAGTGTTCTTTGCATCTCTGAAGTCTACTACAGGAAACAGTTTTATTAGAAATAAAATTTTGCTTTATGTTTCCAAATTAGTTTCCCCCCCCCCATGCTGTTTGTCAAGTAAATTTACGAAACCTAAGACCCTTGGGGCTATATGGTGAATATGATGGATAGATTCTGGAACGGCAACAATATTGGCGCACCTGGTGTTTTCGTTCATCCGGATCGTGACAAGTGTACGTGATTGAATGTTTTGGAGGTTTTAAAGTAGCGTTCTACTTTTCACACCCCTCGTCTTGATGAGAATTGCAAAGATGTTCACCATGTGTTCACACTAGCAGGTGTTGAAGTGACATATGGCCATACCTTTCCTGTGAGTTTGCTTCACAGCACTGCAATCCTGGGTAAAAACACTCAATATTTAATTGCCTAATACTGTGCAAATTAGATATAATAGGAGAAAATAGTAGTCCAAATAATTGTCTGAAGTTCTCTAGTCATCTACTCGCATAATGTTCCAGACTAGGCTTTTATTGGAATAATCACATTCTGCAGTATTTTATTTATTGTCTTTAACCTTACTTTAAGATATTAAAAAAAAAAAACATTTTTTACAGTTCTAAAAGGTACATTAGAAAAGTTATAATTTCTCAAGGTAAGGTCTTGAACATTATGGCGGTTTCGACATTTAAATGCGTCACACCCATGTCCCCAGGAATAAAATGACTTAGCAGGTACATCTAAATACAAACAAGCTTTCCGTACCGGATGTCTGTTTTCCAAACGATTTTCTCATACGCCTTTCCGCCACAAAATAACTTTTTTGAAATTATTTCTTACTTAATTTTTCTGGTTGTTTGTACAAGTAAGATGACGTTTGCATTTTTAAGTCTGGAGATGCTTGTTTTGCCTCACAACAAAATCACTGTACATAACGGGGCCCCCGGACAAAAAAAATAATATGGTTGTTGCTGGATGCAGCTGTGTTGACTTGATGGCACTCTGTAATCAGGATAGGAATTTGGACTGAATAAACGCAAACTGAATTCTCAGTTGTGGTGGTATTTTATGTCACGAAAGACGTGATCCCTTTTTAGTCTGAGGAGCGTTGACCAAGTTTTGCAAAAATAGCATCATCTATAGAAAATGGTTCAATGGATGTTTTTTTTATGTATAAATATATCTTTTATCTGAAAGAATAATTGTTTTAGACCGTTTGCTATAAATGGTGCGGTTATTTTTACACCTATATAGTCCATTTCAATAAATAAACAATGTAAACCATTTTTGAACTTATTACATTTTTTTTAAAACTGTTTTTGTCCAGACCCAATATAATTAGAATTATAAGTAAAAAAAAAAAAAGGTTATGAATAATTATACAGATCAAATGTTAGTGTAACAGTACTAATAGTCACTCAGAGTTTGCAAATGATTGGAGAAACAGACATTAAGCTTGTGGACTTTCTTCTGTTAGGTAACGAAGACGGCGTGTGGGAAAGCGGTTTGACGTACGAGTGCCGCACGCTGCTCTTCAAAGCCATCCACAACCTGCTGGAGCGCTGCCTCATGAACCGCTGCTTTGTGCGCATTGGCAAGTGGTTTGTCAAACCCTATGAGAAAGATGAGAAGCCCATTAACAAGAGGTAACGCATCTCCTTATGGATACTGTTTGTCTGTTTGTTTGTTGACCTCCTCCCCCCTCCTATACCAACAAACACAGTGATGTAACGGCATGCCATAGGCTGCTCTATTAAGCATTACGACCACAGAAGTCAAATTGTGTTAAGCTGCTAACACAAAAGGGTGAAGTTTCTCATCTGGAAGCCATATATTTTTCTGTATCACTGCTGTGATCACTTATTGTGTTTATGTCTTGGGTTTCTACTGGACTTTTCAGCAGAATCATCTGTTTTTGGTATGTGAAGTGCATGGAATCTGTTAAATCCTGGTAAATTAGCTGGGGAAGCAGGGTTCAGCGTTCGGTCTGAATCATCGAGAGGTAATTTGCTCCCTCAAGACTGAGCTGTTGTGCTGTTTTTACTGTTTTGACAATGTGTCAAAAATAGCCCCTTGGCTTCCTGCTCAGCTCTGGGTGTACTAACTGGGCGACAGTGGCTCTGCATGCACTGGAAAATTTGACTGATTTTACCTGTTTTGTTTTTAACAAGTTATTTTTTATTTATCTTTTAAAAATTAACCACATAAGCTTTAAAAAGCTACACACATTTGTTTGTAATATTGGTGCATTTATTTACCCTGGAGTAAGAAGTCGGATGTTTTTAGAATGATCTCCTCTAGTACCTCAGGCTGATCATTTGAAGTGGTTTGGTTTTCTCGGATAGACGACGAACAGATGACATAGTGATGTCAGGCTGTGTTAAACACCACAGGGCTATGCGCAGGCTTAGAAGTGCCATCTGTTGGTGTGGAGTTTGATGGTGGGTTGGTAGTGTGCCTTAATGACACTCCACTGAGTGCTCAGCAGTCGTATGGGGAATGTGCACTTTCCCTATTCAGCATAATCTCCCTGCTCTCATTACCTGTGAGATGTGATTCATGGTCTTTTTGTCTTTTCTCTGTAAACAAGGTGGCACAAATAAGCCTTTCTTAAACTGTGTGTAAGAGAGGCTTAATTTTAAACATTTACGAATCCTTCTCGTCTGTAAAATAGGTTGTGACTGAGGGGTAAGAATCGTGTAACTGCAGTTGTTGTGCCCCAGGCTGTTTAGCCTAATAAGATCAAAGTGATTGCAATACAGTAATACGGGCTGAGGCTTACAGAGGTTTAGGGACAGTCTTCTGGCATATTGTAACTTAAGTTCATTGTGGGGTTTTTTTTGTCTTTTGATAACATTAAAGCTGTGATTTATCGAAACAGCAACAGAAAACAAGAAGGTCTTTGTGTTCTTGGAAGTCTCCCAGATCACCATAAACAAAATTGTGGTTTGGATAGCACATTTTCATAACGCAGGCTTCTGTGGTGTTACAAAGGTCTCTATTGCAAGATGGATTATCAGTTTGTTGTACAATTTTAACCTGAATTAATTCATCAGTTTAATTTCAGTTACAAACCTGAAAATCAGGCTAGTCTCTGGGGATTTGTGAGAACCTCCTATAAATGCTAAGAAACTATAAAGATTTTTATTTGTATAAGCAAGGATTTGATTATAATGGCCAATTTGTTAAGGTTGTAATTTGTCACTCTAGAGTTTATTTCTACAAGTTGTCTGCATGCATTGACTCCAGTTGTTGCTCCTTACATTCTCACTGTGGCTGTAAAAATTCTGGAAGACATCAGTTCTGATTCTAATTTCTTTATTGTCTGTTTCTTAAAAGTGAGCATCTGTCCTGTTCCTTCACCTTCTTCTTGCATGGAGATAACAATGTGTGTACCAGCGTGGAGATCAACCAGCATCAGCCTGTCTACCTGCTGAGTGAGGAGCACCTGACTCAGGCACAGCACAGCAGCAGCCCAGTGCAAGGTGAGATCATGCATTTCAGCTCAGCAGTGCGATGCCGGACAACACATTTCTGCTCAGCAAGTCAGCTTAAGCTGGAGGTCCCTTTTTTTTTTTTTTTTTTGGCAGACCCTTTACAGTGTTAAAAATTTTTTAGTGTTTGGGCTGTGCATGGGAATCAGCTATTTATACCACGTTGTTTTATAAGTGTGAAAACACTGGTTGCGTATCAAAAATGAATATTGGTTGGGAGCTATGTGTCTGTGTTCAGTCCATACAACGATTAATCATTGGTCAGATTTCATAACAGTTTGTTGTTGGGTCTCAGTAATGTTGTTTATTTATTTTCTAAGCATAATTTTTAGGACTGAATGAATAAAGCAGGTTACAATATAAATGCTGCACAATTTATCGTAAAAAAATAATAATACTAAACACACAATTTCAGTTCAGGCGTAGACTGCGTTCTCATTTCTGATGACAGCGATTCACTTGCATGTATTTCCCTGCATTCCGATCACACTGCCTTCATGTGTTTGCTAATTTACCTGACAACAATCTCAGGTTGTTTTATCAGTCACACTCACATAGTATAACACAACACTTATTAATTCATCAATTAGGCCAGATATTAGCAAATGATTCAGTCATAGAACTCATTCTCTCACCTCTCGTCCTTATTTATGACATTCCACTTTTACACATGCTCAAGTAGAAATCAGAAACTAGGGGTTGGGTAAATTCTGAAAACTATATTCTCCGCTAAACACATGAACAGAAGAAAGCGTAATGGGGCATTGAGGGTTCAGTTATTACCATCTTTAAAAAAAAAAAAAAAAAAAAATGCATTTATGAGAATTGCAGTTTTACTATGCAACCTCCTAAATTCTAAAATGTTTGGTCTTAATCAACAAGCACTAGGCAGTAGTGGTGTAATCAGGTACATTATATGGACATCCGATTATTGAACATCCCAAAAGCACGGGCATTTATTTTGAGTTGTTTCCCTTCCGTCATTACTGTAACAGCTTCCATCCGTAAGCGACACTTTTGCGAGATTTTGGACGGTGGCCATGGATTGATATTTGCGAGAGAACAAAATATGATGTTGGGCGAGAAGGTTTGCATTTAACTGCGTTCAGTGGGGTTGAGTTATTCCATTCTAACCTAATGGATTGGGCCTTTCAGTTCAGATGGTGGTAAATGGTAATGTTAAAGCATACAGAGAAATCATGTGCAGTTGATTGCTCAGGCGGCAGTAAGGTGTTCACAAAGTTTTGGCCCTAATGTGCATTTGCAATTTATTGCTGTGTATACTAAATGTAGGTGATGATGTATCTTGGTTCTTTTTGTTGTCTCATTAAAGGCCTGCCGCTGACAGTATGTTGGCAAGCATGTTTTTTTTGTGTGTTTTTGTTTTTTTTTCTTTTATTTCTCCCTGAGCTCAAGGGCATGGTAATGACAGAGTTATAGCATCCTGCTGATTCTTCTGGGATTCTCTTGTCTTCCCTGCTGCTCGTAATTAACTCGGTATAGGCTTACTAGCACTGATGAAGGCATTTCCAAATATACACTTACAACTGCACCATATCACTGTTCCCTTTATCTGGTGCTTATTTAACTCACCTGTGGAGTTCATGCTTCAGCTGAGTGAGCATGTTTGAATCATGTTATCAGATATCTTGCAGTGAGACAATATATGAGCATATTTGGGTATGTTTTTCATATAAATGAGCTCTGCCTTGGTTATGGGGGTGTTTGTTCTGCAGTTCAGTAACTAATTGTACATTAACTCCCTCACAAGGTTTGTCCTTTGTAGTCACACATTCATCATTAGTCTCCCTGGGGCATTCTAGGCAGTTATACAAGCATTTTATGCTTATAGGCTTAGCCAAATGCAGCTCGCGTTGTATCCAATCAAAACGAGGCTCGATCTCTGTGTTCATTTTCCACCTTACTGCTGCCAAATGCTATTTTAAATGAACATTCATGAAAGTGTAAATTATGCCAAAATTAACCACCAAAAAGTTTAGTAAAATTAGTAAAATATCACATGCTTATGTGTGTACTTCAACATTAACGATGTTTATAGAAAAATAAACATGCAATAAATAAAAGCATATGTTTGTATAGGGATTAACTAAACATGGGTTTTAAAAAGTGCAGTGTCTTGAACACAACACTGGTTTCCAAACTATTATAAATTTTGATAACATTAGCTGCTTCCTTTAAAGTGGGATAGTTTTTTTTTTTTTTTTTTTTTTTTTTGGTCCCCCCCCCTCGTATTTTTCTCGTATAGCACTTTTAACAATGGACTTTGTCACAAAGCAACTTTCCAGAATTATAAATTTAGGATATATTTTTTTTAATAATTTGTGATTGTGGCAAGTGCAAAAAGCTTTCTGAGATAATATGGGGAAGAAACCTAGAGAAACGTGATCCCATCCTCACATGTGTCATACTGGATAATATAACCATAAATTCTGTACCTGTGTGCTATACAGGAATGGGAATCACCAAGGACCACCCAATACGATATCACAATAACTAATGGCGCTTTTCCACTGCATAGTACGGCACGACACGGTTCAGTTCAGCTCACTTTTGGGGGGTTTTCCACTGGGAACAGTACCTGGTACCTGGTCCTTTTTTTAGTACCACCTCAGCCGAGGTTCCAAGCGCGCCGAACCGTTACCAAAACGTGACGTGTAAACTCTGCTGGTCACTGATTGGCCGGAGAAAATCGTCATTACTGCGTCACCGAACTTGCGACACGAGACACAACAGAACCGCTATATTTAGAACAGCCAGAGAAGGATCGGACGCACCTTTTTGTATTAACCAAAAATTTTCTTTGGCTGCCATCAGCCTCTTTTGAAACAAACTCCTTCGTCTCGCTGTTAAAAACATCCACATGCCGAGAATGAAGAACACCATGCCGTCGATATGCTCCATTGTTGTGTGTTTGTGGCGCGTTCACGATGATGTCGCAACTAGAACGACACGTGAATAATCCCGCCAACTCTAAAGCGGTACTAAACTGCAGTGGGGCGTGTCCAAATGAAGCCTCGCTTCGAGGCGTGTCGGCTCATGCACTGTTCAGTTAATTTCCCGAGATTGAGAGAATGTTGATTATATGCATAAACATTTCCTTGAACAGTGCAGCTTCATGTACATATTATTTGTGCTGCTTGCGATGTTGCAATCTAGTTGTTACACACATTTGTGCACTAGATGGCAGTACAATGAGCCCTTACTTGGAATTAACCTTTTGTTGAAACTATTGGCTGTGAAGCCTCGACCGCCACATGAGGCTTCATCTGGCAACCACTACCTGTAGGACTATAGAGCAATGGAAATTTTTTTGCTGCCTTAAATGCAAACGTATCAATAAAAAACAGTTTTTTGCCCATCTCAAGTGCTATTTGGTGAAATGGTCAAAAGATGCAGCTGTGTAACAAGGGAATGAATTTTAGAAATCATCAAGAAGTCCACTTTGTTGAGGTTACCACCTCTTCACTGAGACATGGGTGCAAAGCTGTTCATGGCAATTTCGGATCAAACCGTCATAGCAAAACTGCTTGTATAAAATGCATTTCAAAGCCATCTTTATTGTTTCTAAGTGGAACCATCCTCAGCAGGCTCACGCATCTTTAAGCAGACCATATGGGGCCATGCTTAGCAACAGTTGGTGATTTCCATTTTATGCGAACTCTAACCAGAAGTTGGGCATCAGGGTGGATTAGTCAAGTCTGGAAAGCAGAAGGGGTCAGGATCACTGATATTGTAGAAGTGTCATGTAGCAAGAGAGAGAAAGAAAGAAACTAAACACATGTAGAATCATCTTGGTCCATGACATGTAGCACATTTAAGCTTCTTTAGATTTTTGGGTCGTGTGCCAATTATAGCTAAATTCACACTTTTGTTAAGCGCTGCATTTTGAGATGCTCTCAGGAATGTTTTTTTTTTCCCCTTTGCATTGCTTCTAGATTGACTGTTGTAATGAAATTCGAGCTTAACAGTTGATATTGAAACCTGACTAAAACTGATGTGCAGGGTTCTTTCCCCTCCTGCACCATCTTTCTAATTATGTGTGTGATGGTGCACACAATTTATGTATATATGAGACTCATCATGTATAAAAATGGTGAATGAATAGCGTTATATTTTGTAGTTCAGGATAACCTGTGATATTAGAACTGAGTGCATGCAGTTCCTTACTTTTTTCTCCGTGTATTCATCAGAAATAAATGTTTAAATAAATCAGCATTAACAGACGTCTCCAATAATGAACTGCAGCATATTTAGCATTTTCAGTTAAACTGAACTTTGTCATACTTTGGGTATGACTATAACTTTGTTTACACACACTGCAATTTACCAGACTTAAAAAAAAAAAATCACTGAGGGAACTGTCAATAACAAAATAGGTTCACTTTCTGTTTTTAGTTTTTTTTTTGTCTGCTTGCTGTTTCTGTGGTTTTTCACACGTCTGATCATTACACTTGTTAAATGACTAGCTGGTTCCATGTAACTTGTAATGTGCCATTGTCAATGGCCGTTCATGAGTGAGCGGAGGGAGCATTCATGAGGTCTTTATTGTTTACTTGCCTAGTTTGACAACTGCATGAGGCATTTCATTCAAGTGTTAATGTTACCATGATGATGATGATGTAAATCTAATCTGACAATGTTTTCATTTTATTTCCAGTGATTCTTAGTCCATATGGTCTGAACGGTACACTCACGGGCCAGTCCTTTAAGCTTTCTGATCCGCCGACACAAAAGTTAATAGAAGAATGGAAGCAATTCTACCCAATTGGCCCCAACACGAAGGAGACCCCAGAAGACAAGTTAGATGATTTGGACTGGGAAGATGACTCTCTGGCAGCTGTGGAGGTTCTTGTCGGTACGGCACAAAATAACAGTGAAAATCTAGGACTCTGGACATCGCTTTTATTTTTTACGTGTAGTTGAAATTGTTTGTTGATTTTTTTTTTTTTTTTTTCCTTCTTTTTGTTTTCTATTTTTAGCTGGAGTGAGGATGGTGTACCCAGCATGCTTGGTTCTTGTAGCCCAGTCGGATATTCCGACCCCAGCTGCAGCAAGCTCCTCTGGCACCATGATTACCCCTGGAGGACACCATAGTCACGCCATACAGAGAGAATCTGCCCTCTCCTCTATTACACTCACTCCTCCAACTTCACCAGAGGAAGCTCAAAAAGGTATGGTTGCAATATATGTTTCGTTGTAATGATTAATAATGGCTTTCTTTGATTTTAGACTTTTTTTTTTTTTTTTTTATTTGTAGTGATGTTATTTTGCTCTTTTTATTCCTATGCTGTAGTTTCTCAGCCTGCTCCAAGATGGACAAAAATTTCCTCAGCAGCTGATGGCTTCAGCATGGACAGTACGAGTCATCATGGGGGTAAAGTTCCTCGTAGGCTGGCCAGTCATTTGCTGGAGGCAGTGTGGCAGGAATGCAATGTCAACCGTGCTCAGAAGTATGGCCTTAGACTGTTTATTCATTTATTTATTGTGTTTTCTAATTTATACTGATATTCAGGAATTCAGGTACATGCTTTATCATGTATGTTGTTTAAATTGTACAGGAGGAAGTTCGCAGCTATAGCCAGCAGTTTGTGTGAAGAGGAGGCTGACAAAGCTGGTGTTTGGGATTTTGTTGAACGCTATCAAAGGATGCAGTGCAATTGCTCAAGGTAAATATTGTTATAATTGTTTGTAAGAGAATACAAGAAAAGTGCATATTTCACGATTTCCTTTTTATCCCCCCGCCCCCCCACAGGCACAAAAACCAGAAGCAACGTACAAGTAACACTCCTGGACTTCCCCTCCCTTCTGGCCAACCCTCTCAACTCCCCTCCAAATACAAAGTGGCAGAGAAGCCAGAGAAAGCAGAGAAACAGCAGAAGAGGCCACAAACACCCTTCCATCACCGCAGCTCTGTGGGTGAGGATTTGACCCTGGAACCAGATGAGAGAGGCAGCCATTACCGTGCACTTCACCACGGGGATGTTGATTCGAGCAAAACTCAAACCCTGCACACGACATCCAGGGACATGGTTGGCTCGCCTCAGCCTCCACCGCTCAGCCCACACCTCTGTGAGCGAGAGGAAGAGACACCAGCAGAGCTGAAACGTTCTTCCACCCCACTTCAAACGTTCTACCCTCCCTCTTCCGATACCTGCCTTTTGCCTTCGAAAAGCCCTGATCGTGCTTCCTTTGAACCTATAGCCTCAGACTATACTCCAGCTTACCCAGAATCTATGGAGCCCACAGTGTATGTCGGCTCAGCCATCAGCCCCAATGAGGACACAAGCCACAACCCCTGGAGGTACTTTAAACTTCCTGGCAAAAGAAACATGGACCTACAGCCTCCTCAGCTTCCTGTGGACAAACTGAAGCAGGACAACCTGGATAGTGCCGTTTCTGTTACAGAGTAAGCACAAACTTATTCACAACTGAAGTTTTGATATGTTTCTCTCCATGATGTTCTCGCATTACTTTGGATTGCTAACAAGTGTCCCAGTCTTTTAAGTCATATTATTGACAAATTATGTGTGCTATCACACATTAATGTTATTTTAAGTAGCTGCCAACCCTGTATGGATTTGACGTGTTCTAGAAAAAATACATTTACAGCCTAATTATCTGCCATGTTTGCTTTGGTTCACAGGATGATGGCTTCCTCTGCAACCCTGAAGGTGGCTGAAGATAGGGTGAAGATGTATATTCAGAAGAAGAACCAGTATCTGTTAGTATCTGTGTGTGATGGAGAACAGGAGCTGGATTCAGATCCCTATGCTTTTGTGGAGGGAGACGAGGAATTCTCTTTTACGGATAAAGAGAAGAGGCCAGGAGCAGAACCTGCGAAGAGAAACAAAGTCAGTCACACAACTCATCACACATCACAAATATTGCTGTTTAAACATACATCATGATTTAAAAAAAAAAAAAAACTGATGTCCTGGCATTCAGGGACTTTCTTTTAATTCTTCTTTGACTTTACATGGTTTCCTTACTTGGTGCCATTACAACTTGTTTGTCTTCCATTTAAATTCAGAATTTGCAGTCCATTCATCTCAAATTTGAATAGTCATATATGGTAATATATTTGGGTGTAGGCAGTCTTGAGCCTTCTTGCTACAGATTAAATAGGGGTTGATATTTTCAAATTCATATACCCGCAGGTCTGGGGGATATTACAATTCTTATCCAAGTTACAAGAAGCAAACAAGTTCTGTGAACTTTTTATTTTATTTTATTGTTTTACACACCTGTGGAACATGAGGGATGTTGGCCCAGTTGTATTTACAAAACAGGCCACTAAAACAGTACATAAGGCAGTGGAAGTGAAGTTAAACTACACAGGGTTACAATCAACATTTAATTTTTTAATTTTTACATTTAATTTATTGTACAACTCCTTTGTAAGATGGTGAGTTAACTGTCTTGTATAGTTAACTAGTTAATTGTCTCCCACCACACTGCCACACCATGGAACGATAAAGTAGTTTTTCTTTGTAGAGAGAGAGAGTGAGATCTGTCGCTCTTTGTAGTTAAACTACACTTAAATTTGACCCCGCTGGGTTTTTACTTTTCAAAGCTCAACCACTAACCAGACAAACCTCAGTCTGATGTGTGGTAATAAGTGTCTTCATTTGGGAAGGCATGGAGGAAAGATTGCAGCACTGAATCATTTACTCTGTGCTAAAAATACTGCATGGCAATGTGTTAGCAGTGAGACCAATATGGCATGATGCACTGAGGAAGGTGACAAGTGGCAGTGTGTTTCAGTGCATTTTAATGTACTTAAATACATTTGTAAAACAGATGCAACAGGGCACATGTGCTGATGATTTATGCCAACTCAACATTTGATCATTATAAAGTGATTACTGACAATATTAACATCAAGTGAGGTATGAAAAAACAAACTTCGACAGGTTTGTTTTTTGGACATGAACATTAATTGCACTAATCGAAGCTGTTCAACAGTGTACTTTAGTTGGCAAATGACCGGAAATATCCAGTTATAATAATGTGACTAATAAGTAGATCACAGGTGGAGGTGACAGATAAGGGTTTTCCAATTTCATATCTTTGTCCATTTTGCATTTTTGCCTAATGCTTTTCCTGTGAATAAAAGGAACAAACAAGTGGGACAAAATGCAGTATGTTCTGTTCCATCTTCCTTTATGTCATAAAATTAAAGAGCACAATTTCTATGGAACAATTGATTGACACTGCCTGACTTTAGTACAACGTCATACCTAATGTTTATTCAAATGCACAGCTCTAAGCAGGCTGTAACCCACGACAACTAGATTTCAAAAACACCCAAACAAACTTGTTTACCCTGACTATATTGTTCATTGATTTTAATTTTACTCTTTTAGAGGGATGATGGTAGTACATCTTCGACTGATGGTGCGTAAGCTTTTCTTTTTGTGTAACTTGACATTTTAAAGTTTTTCAATTTAAATCATGATTTATTCATTTTTTTACTCTTTCAATATTTAAGCTTTCGACTACATTTGATTGCTTTTGTTCGTCACCACAGATGCACATGGCTCAGCCTGCAGTAAACCTCTTCCATCCACCAGCCTAATACATGAGACCGACCTGGCTGTGTCAATAAACGATCTGGATAATCTCTTCAACTCTGATGAAGATGAGCTTACGGTGAGTAGGGCCCCTTGCATGTCTCTTGTGAACCAAAGCTTGCTTCACCCAGTTTGGCTTTTCAGATCTGTTAAACATTATTAAACGTTCTTACAAACTAAATAGTGCAGTTCTATATTACAAACCCTACATGGTGTCATGGCAGTGTCGCACAATTGAGCAGTTGTTTTCTTTGTTTTTGTTATTTCCAGCAGCCTGGAGCCAGGAAAACTGGTAGTGGAGCTGAGGAGAAATTTGGTGGCAAAGAGCCCAAAGCAGCAGCGGCAGACACTCTGTCATGTTTAAGTATGTCTATTAGATGATTGTTGTATTCATGGTCTGCTTTTAAAATAATTACTGTTTATATGAATAAAATTTTGGGGGGGTTTGTCCGTCTAGGTGCTGCAGATTTACACCAGATGTTTCCCACACCTCCGTCTCTTGAGCCACACATCATGGGAAACTCCCCCATGAATGTGGGTAGCAAGGAGTGTGGATCTGTGGAAACTGGGCCAGGTTTCACTCTGGTAGATGGGCCGTTGCTCAGTGGTCCTTTTAAGGTGGAGGTTGAGGAAAGCCTCTGCAGCCCCAAGCCTTCGGAGATCAAGGTGAAGACAACTGGTGACAAACTGAAAACACAGTTTATTGATAAACATTATAACAAATCATTCTGAAATTATCTTTTTTTTTTTTCTTCTTCTTTTTTTCTTCAGGATTTCTCTTTTGTATTTAAGCCAGAGCCTAGTCAGGTTTTTGTGGGCAGCTCTCTGTATGCTCCTCTAAAGACACTTCCGAGTCAATGCCTGATCTCCCTCAAGCTGCCGGAAGAGTGTGTGTACCGCCCCAGCTGGACTGTAGGCAAACTGGAAATGCTGCAGCCAGTGCCTGCCATGTCTTTCCTCGGCAAGGACAGGTAAGCTACTGTTCAGAAAACGTGAGAACAGTTAATTTATCCTTCGTCAAAGTTTTGATTTAAAAGTGGTAAGTGGTTGCATCTCCAGTGGTAAGTGGTTGTGCCTCAGAGAAGCCACAAGTTAGCTCTTCAGTTGCACTAGTGGGAGGAAATGACCTAGAATAAATTGGGGTAGTAATTAAAAAAATGCAACGACCCAGCAGCCTTGCCAAGAGTTTTTTTTTTTTTTTTTTTTTTTTTTTTTTTCCCCCCCTTGTTATTAATCATGTGGTTGTGATTATTGGCTTGTGTCTATTTTCGCAGTAACATCCCTAGCGTGGGCAGTGCCATGGAGCTGCAGGACTACACACAAACATACACCCCACAGACCCACACCCCCTTCCAGTCCAACAGTGCCCCCCCTAGCAACAGCGGTGCAGGTATCCTGCCATCACCTGCTACCCCTCGCTTTTCAGCACCCACACCGAGGACACCACGTACCCCCCGCACCCCACGTGGTCCCGCTAGTGCCCAGGGTTCGATGAAATACGACAACTCTGACCTGTATTCTCCTGCCTCCACCCCCTCCACCCTCAGGCCTCTCAGCTCGGTGGAACCGGCTACAGCGCCTTCGGTGCCTGAGGCTCACAGCCTCTATGTCACTCTCATCCTTTCCGACTCAACCATGAACTTGTTTAAAGACTGTAATTTTGACAGTTGCTGTGTGTGTGTGTGCAACATGAACATCAAGGGTGCTGACGCAGGTGTTTACATAAGTGACGCAGGCCTGGATTCACAATATTCCAGTACAGAAACCTGCTCCTGTGGCTTCAGTGCCGTCGTCAATCGCCGCTATGCAAACGGTGCCGGCCTCTTTCTTGAGGATGAGCTAGATGTTGTGGGCAGGGGCACAGATGCTGGCCGAGAAGCAGAAAAGCACCTGGAAGCACAACGTCATGCTTCCTCGGTGCACCTCCAAGACGAGCTGCTCCTTCTGCTGCAGGAGCAGTGCTCCAATCCTTTTCCTGCTCTCTGCATGCCAGAGCCCAGAGTCGGCTTAGTACCACGGCCGCCTCGGCGTCTGGAGGAGAGGGACTACTGTAGCGACTGCTACCTGGCTCTGGAGCATGGCCGTCAATTTATGGACAACATGTCTGGAGGGAAAGTAGATGAAACACTTGTCAAGAACTCGTGTTTGCACCCCTGGGCCAATCGCAACGGTAAGGCAAATAAAACAGTTTGCAAATAGTACCTTATAGGACTTTAACTTTAAAAAAGAAGAAAAAAATGTCTTGGATAGTAGTAGCTTATCCTAAATACTAAAAATTCAGTATATTATGAAGCGGTCTAAACTATTTACTCTCCCTTCTCTTTCAGCTATGGATGTGAGCCTGCTGTTCTCTCAGGATGTGCTAAGGATGTTACTGTCTCTGCAGCCTGTGCTGCAGGACGCCATCCAAAAGAAGCGATCTGTTCGCTCCTGGGGCGTCCAGGGTCCACTTACTTGGCAGCAGTTCCACAAGATGGCTGGCAGGGGATCCTATGGTATGCTTAGTGGATATCACCACTTGTGCTTTCGTGACCAAAATCTGTAAGCTTAATTGACTCATTTCTCCACCTCTCCATTCAGGTACTGACGAATCTCCAGAGCCATTACCCATCCCGACTTTCCTAGTTGGTTATGAGTATGACTTTGTGGTTCTGTCACCTTTTGTTCTGCCCTACTGGGAGAAACTGTTGCTGGACCCCTTTGGATCTCAGAGAGATGTTGCCTATGTAGTAGTGTGTCCTGACAACGAGACTCTGCTGTCTGGTGCTAAAACCTTCTTTAGGGACTTGACTGCCGTCTATGAGGTGAACACAGTGTACCATACTTGGATAACGAACAATTGCAGTTAACATTTGTGTTAACATCATTTTATGTTTCTCTTCTTGCAGGCATGTCGGCTTGGTCAGCACAAGCCCATCTGCAAGGCCCATGCTGATGGGATAGTAACAGTGAGCACTGCTGGCTTAAGGCCTCAGGCTGAGCAACCACTCAGTGACTGGTTCTTCAAAATGTGCAACAGCATCAACAGTGACTTCGTAACGAAACTTAAACTCTACGCACAAGTGTGCCGGCATGACTTGGGTAAAGTCATGCCCCCCCATGTGTTTCACTTTGTATAGTTTCACATGTAGATGAATGAGGATCAAAATTATTATTGTACTTATTGCCTTTTTTTCCCCTTCAGCTCCATACCTGGCAGCCCAGTCTTTAGACAGCTCCTTGCTCTCTCAGCGGAATCCTTCGTCCTCATCCTCCTTATCCTCCTCAATATCTTCACAACCTGCCAACTCCAGCAGCACCTCCACAGGCCCACAGAACACCTCCACTGCCACCAGCACCTCCACAGCCAGCAGTAACAGTAGCACCGCAGCACCCACCTCTACCACCTCCTCTAACTCTCAGGGTTTGGGAGGCTTAGGATCTAATAAGGCCAGTTCTCTTCCTCCCTTTGGAGCGCAAGGAATTCAGCATGCTGGAGCACAGAACACCGGCACCATGGGCGACAACACATCAGCCACAAGCCAGCCACAGGCCCATCCTGAGCCCCCTGAGAGGTACACTATTTTTAAACTTAGAAACTTGGACTACATCAATATCTGTAGCCCTCCAATTTATGTGAGCATTTTTTTCCCCAGCACTATGGAAAGGGACAAAGTGGGTGTACCAACAGATGGAGACTCCCATGCTGTCAGCTATCCCCCTGCCATAGTGGTTTACATAGTGGACCCTTTTAGCTATGAGGAGACAAACAGAAGCTGCAACTCTAGTGTGTGGAGTCTGGGACTTCTCTACTGCTATATGGAAATGCTGCAGTTTTTGCCTCCACATATAAGGAATGCCGTGTCTGTGCAGGTAAGATCTGCCTTTTTTGGGTTTGTTTTTACGTTTCTGTTTTTTATTTTGTAATATTAATGGCATGCTGCATTGTTGCGCAGGTGGTTCCCTGCCAGTATCTGCTACAGCCGGTACGAAGTGAAGAGAGGCATATGTATTCCCAGCATTTGAAGTCCCTGGCTTTCTCTGTGTACACGCAATGCAGGAGGCCTCTCCCCAACTCCACTAATGTCAAAACACTAACAGGTTTTGGCCCTGGACTTGCCATAGACACTGCATTACAGAGCTCTAAGGTACAATGTTGTTTTATAATTGATTACATTTGTCTTGGTCCTAACAGGGTCTTTATATTTGTCTCCTGTAGTTGCTGTTATTAGGTGTGCATTATTAATCGCATTTGTATCAGGCTCAAGATGTCTGGCTTCATCAATTATTTATTAAACATAATCAGTTAGATGATCATCTCTCACTCTGTCACTTTCTCAGTTACATGTAACTGTCTTTCATTTATTACTGTTCTGGCATTTGTTTCAACATTTATTTAGAGATTAATTGTCTTTAAGATTAGCTATTTAGTTATTATTGATAAGGGTTTTTTTTTATTTCCATAGGATTATTAGCAGCAATGTTTTAGATAAGCTTTCAATTTACAATGTCTAATAAAAAAAAGTTTTGTGTTCATTCCAAATGTGTTAAATCCATTAAGTTCCTAAATTGCTTTAGTAATGGATGCTAAATGATCTTAATTAGGAAACTTGCAAATGAATTAGTGCAATCATAAAACAAAGTATTGAGTTGTGTTATCCTTTTTGCTGTCATCCAGAGGGCAGAGTTTGTGCGTCTCTACACACCCCCATTTGTACTGGCCCCAGTGAAGGACAAGCAGACGGAGCTGGGTGAGACCTTTGGTGAAGCAGCACAAAAACACAACGTCCTCTTTGTGGCTTACTGTTTGTCTCATGATCAACGCTGGCTGCTAGCCAGCTGCACCGACCAGTACGGAGAGCTACTGGAGACTTGCATCATCAGCATAGATGTGCCCAACAGGTTAGTTGTTGAGCAACAGAATTTTTCTAGACTGGGATTTTCTTATAGATAATTTTATTTGCTATAACTTTTCCTTCTCCCACAGAGCTCGGAGGAAAAAGGGTTCAGCCCGTCGACTTGGCCTTCAGAAGCTCTGGGAGTGGTGTGTGAGCCTGGTGCAGGTGACCTCGCTGCCTTGGCGAGTTGTGATCGGTCGACTTGGTAGAATGGGTCATGGAGAGTTGCAAGGTGGGCGACATTTTTATTATGCATATCTTATTTCTGTTTCAAATGGCATTATTGTTCATTCTTTAATTTGTGGGGTGCTTAATTTCGAACAGATTGGAGCATCTTGCTAAGTCGGCGTAACCTGCAGTCTCTGAGCCGTCGCTTGAAGGAGCTATGCAGGATGTGTGGCATCTCATCAGCAGACAGTCCCAGCATCCTTAGTGCCTGCTTAGTTGCCCTAGAGCCACAGGCAACATTTGTCATTATGCCAGGTGGGGAAATAAGTGTTTAATATCTTGCAGGCTTTCACAGTCGGACAAATTAAGACAAGCATAAATATCTCTTTTTAAATCCAGGTCAGGAACAACAATATCTAACGTTTATGTAAGAAAATCCTACAAAACTTGTATTCTTCTTAGTTGTTTGTCTTATATAATTAATTTGCTGATTATAAATGACCATTAATGATATTTCCAGGAATCTGCAACCTAAAGGCCTACATGAAAGCAAAGTGAAACTTTGCTATTAAACAATTTTTAAATTAAGATTTGATTGCTTCTGCTATGATCTAAATATTAATTATTCATGACATTTCACCGACTCTCCGTTTTCTCGCTTGTAGACTCTGTATCTACTGGTTCCGTGTTTGGCCGCAGCACTGCTCTGAACATGCAGACATCACAGCTGAACACCCCTCAGGACACGTCTTGCACCCACATATTGGTGTTCCCCACTTCCGCTGTGGTCCAGGTCATCGACACACCCTTCAATCCAATTCATGGTCAGTCTCGTACACCCTAATAGCCCTCAAATCCTTAACTTCCATTGTTCTTGTTCCATTACTTAATTCATCTCTCCATGTCTTCTCAGATGCGTCAGATGCCATGGGTGGTATGGACGGAATCCTGGACCTGCTTGTTTCAGAGAACGACGTGGACCCTGATCTCATTAATATATTACCCAATTCTCCCACCACTTCCCCAGTGCACTCACCTGGCTCACACTACCCCCACGGAGGAGACGGCAGCAAGGTTAAATTCTTAACTTGTTACGAACAGTGTTGTTTTTATTTGTCAAATTGTTATTAATTTTAATGGGTTGTTAACACTAACCTAAGCGCCAATGTTGTACACAATCAAAAGCTGTAATTTCATCAGTTATGAAAAATTTATACGCTTCTAACAGAACAAGTCATCTTCCTTAATTTGGTGAAGAAAAATTTTTTGACTCGAAGCAGTACTGACAATGATTCATGACTGAATTTCCATTTTAATTGAGTATTAGGGCATCAACAATTTTAAAAATGCCAAGTAAGTTGTGTGTAAACAAATTTATTATGAGGAGGTATCTAATACCCCTACGTGTCTTGATAACCGATTAAAGAAACGGGTTTCAGAAGTGCACTCACTATAACCTTTGCAACAAAAACAAAATGAATGAGCTGTGAATACTATTTTGCTCATGGACTTGTGTGTGTGTGTGTCTCTCTCTCTCTCGCAGGGCCAGAGCACGGACCGCATGGAGTCTCACGATGAAACTCCCAACATCCTGCAGCAGCCAATGGCACTTGGTTATTTTGTATCTACAGCCAAAGCAGGGCCGTTGCCTGACTGGTTTTGGTCCTCCTGCCCTCAGGCCAAGAATCAATGCCCACTGTTTTTAAAGGTTTGACATTATAAATCTGTCTCCTCTATTGTATGATTTAAGAGTAGTGTAATAATGAAGTGTTAGCGTAAAGATGTTTATAAACAGAAAAGAGGCTTTACATTATTGAATATGAAACAGACACCGCATTATTGTAAGACTTTCAAGGTGCTACCGTCTTTCTGGTTTGCTAATATGTTAAAGGGCACTGGTGGGTAGGCGTGTGTGTATGACTTGTGATATTCTCCTTTCAGGCATCTTTGCACCTGCACGTGTCCTCGGTGCAGTCCGACGAGCTGCTGCACAGTAAACACTCCCACCCTCTTGATTCCAACCACACCTCAGATGTGCTCAGGTAAATTATATTCTTAATGTTATCATATCACTTAAATGAGACTTAATTTATCTCAGTCTTAACCTGCTTGTTTATTTCATAAATTAAATTAGAAGTATCTCTGATAATACTAGATTTTTATTATAACGTGTTGTCTTTGGCACAATAGAATGTTTTTTTTATCCATATCAGAAAATGACTTTCTTAACCATCATTATTCAAAAGGATCAAAAGTATCCAGAGAAGGTTTCTGGTCTCATGTTCCCCTCTGCTAATAGGCGGGGGATATTGATGGATGAATTTGTAATTTCTTAATGAATCTTTGTGCATCATTGATAAGCTTTATATTAGGGGTCTGAGGTTAATGTTTAATTGGATTTTTTTTCTTTTCTTTTGATGTATAGGTTTGTGCTGGAGCAGTATAATGCCCTCTCCTGGCTGACCTGTGACCCTGCCACGCAGGACCGCCGCTCTTGTCTCCCTGTGCACTTTGTCGTGCTTAACCAGATGTACAACTTCATCATGAACGTGCTGTAGAATCAAGAGTTGCTGTGCTGCACTGCTACTGCAGACCATAGCACATAGGACACAGTCTGGACACTTGGGACGTGCAGGGAAATATTAGCATTGCCAAGAGTCCATCTCAAAAACAACTGGAGCTAAAGGGACTAGTCTACTGAAATGTTCTTTTTAACGACCTGATATTTTGGTCTGGGTAAGGTCTTTTGCAAGTGAAATGCCTGCATATATCTTATTTATTGTACGTTTTTAAATGTGTAATTTCTTAATCTTTTATATATATATATATATATATATATATATATATAATATCTGAAGGTACACATCGCCTTCCTATAAAATTTAAAATGCTCTAACATGTATGTAATTGTCTTAATTGCAAGGCAAGAACTGACAAGTGTATTTGCAGTAGGTTGCTTTTAGAGAAGTATTTTCTGAGAGTGGACAGAATTTTTATTGCCATGATGTACAAATGAAGTATGCTGAAGCTGTTCTTAGCCTTGTGTGGTTGGAAACTGCAGGATAGGCTGTAGTTGCAGAATACCTGTACAGCGATTTAATGTGTTCAAATAAGAGAACAAGAGATACATTGTCAAATTATATATTTTATATCAGATTTAGAGAATTGTGTGTGTAAATATCTATATAAAATGTGTACATACAATCTTGTGCCGCTATGAATGGTGCAGCCAATTTTAGGAATAAAGTGCGTCAACCTGAAATGATTTGTGGGCTTCATATTCTAATTTTATTCTTTATCAATCTTTTCTTTCTGAATGAATGTTGTTGCAGAATTACACTTTCTTTAGCATCAGACTTTTGTCGCAACTTCTAATGTACGTGAAATTCCACTTCTCATCCCTCCTGTAAATTGTTCTGTTATATTATTGGTAACAAGCGCTGGTTGAGAGGTAAGGAAAAGAGCTAGGAAAGAGATCCTTCATGTTCAGTGTTCTGCAGAACGAGTCACAGTAGGTAATGCTTTAGGAGTAATTATGAGTAAGCGTGTTGGGAAATCTGCACTTAACTTGTTCACACCCCTGTAAAATGATATGCTGGGTGTTGAAGCTTTTATTATTAAGCAGCTGTTATCACCATCATGTGGTTCCTCGTTCTCTAATGGCAAGAGCTGCAGCAAGTCCATAACTGAAGTAATGTGACTTTGCCTGGAGCGCCATTATTGCTCTCCATTACGATGCCTGTACCAATGAATCTCTTGATGCATTTTTTTTTTTTTTACTGATATACTGCATATGGCCCTTTATGGCCCTCTGTGGGTTACTACCAGCATAAACTCACCAAGCCTTGCTTTTTGTGTCTTGCTTATGTAGCAAGTATAGTAATTTGATGTTTAACTATGTAGTACTGCAGACCTTTGTGTCTAGTATGAAGTCTTTATAGAGTAAAATACTGCACCTACATCCAAATCATCATGTGGGCCTCCTAGAAGGGGTAGTTATAGAGATTTTGGTGGAACATCCTGTTGAGCCTCCTACTCCAATTGTTGTCCCGAATCTTTTTTTCCTAAAACATCTACCACTCTTCTGGGAAGGTTTTTCACCAGATTTTAAAATGTGGCTTTCGGAATTTTCCATCTTTGGAAATGGCATTGTGTGGACGTAATCGTTTACGCCAATTATGTGAATATGTTCATTTGTATGGTGTCAGTTTTTACATGGATGCATCATATTAATTGGAGTTGAACGTGAACAATGAGCATGAACATTGATGTATTTATGTAAGCTTTGTTGCATTGTACTAGGCCATTGGGCTGTTCAGTCATTTGTGCCCACTTAGTCAATCTTATACAGCATGTTAAAATCCAAACCTTCTTAAAGAATCGTTCACAGGTTAATGAACAGTGGATGGGATTATTTGATATACACTTACATACTTGATGTAATGAGTCCTGTGCAGTAGTCTTGATCAACCCCTCATTTCTTGATAAATTGTGTAGATGTAATAAATGAAACAACAATTGCTTTACTGTAGCAGACTGCAAAGTTACATGCAATGGGTTGTAACAGCAGCAGCAATCTCATTTCCCCTCTCGTCTAATCTGCAGTCTGCAGCACCAGTATATTATTCACCAGCCTGATCATCTGTCATAAACTGCACCTGTTTTTCACTGGTTCATGCCTTAAGTTAGATGCTTAAATGATTCGTAAGTCAGATATAGGGATAACTGACAATTAGTACCAAAGGTCCTTCAGGAAGCCTGGAGAACTATTCAAGACTACATTCTACATACTGACTCTATATACACACACATGTGCATCGTAATAAATTTGAATATCATTGAAAAGCTGGTTTATTGCATTAATACAATTCAAAAAGTGAAACGTTCATTACACACAGACTGATATTTTAAGTGTTTGTTTCTTTTAATTTTGTTGATCGTGGCTTCCAGCAAAATGAAAAATCACTCTCAAAGATTTGGACGTTATTTAAGAATGATTAACAGAAATGGACTACTGAAACATATGGACATGTACAACACTCAGTACTTGTTTGGGTCTCACTTTGCATGAATTCAGCTGTTCTGCATTGTTGGGTCTGGTGTCTCACATCTTCCTTTTCACAATACCTCATAGATTCTCTGAGATTTAGGTCGGGAGAGTTTGCTGGCCAATCATGCACAGGGATACCATGGTTTAAACCAGGTCTTAGTACTTTTAAAATACAGGTCCTTCTCAAAAAAATTAGCATATTGTGATAAAATTCATTATTTTCTGTAATGTACTGATAAACATTAGACTTTCATATATTTTAGATTCATTACACACAACTGAAGTAGTTCAAGCCTTTTATTGTTTTAATATTGATGATTGTGGCATACAGCTCATGAAAACCCAAAATCCCTATCTCAAAAAATTTGAATATCATGAAAAGGTTCTCTAAACGAGCTATTAACCTAATCATCTTAATCAACTAATTAACTCTAAACACCTGCAAAAGATTCCTGAGGCTTTTAAAAACTATTTTGGTTTACAAACTTTTAAAAACGCTGCACAATGAGAAGAGGTGACCGGGCCCTGAGGAAGATTGTGGAGAAGGACCGATTCCAGATGAAGATTTCATTTTTCAGCACGACCTGGCACCTGCTCACAGAGCCAAAACCACTGGTAAATGGTTTACTGACCATGGTATTACTGTGCTCAATTGGCCTGCCAACTCTCCTGACCTGAACCCCATAGAGAATCTGTGGAATATTGTGAAGAGAAAGTTGAGAGACACAAGAATCTGCAAAAGGATTCCCGACCAAGTATTGAGTGCATAACTGAACATAATTATTTGAAGGTTGACTTTTTTTTGTTCACTTTTCTTTTATTGGTCGGATGAAATATGCAAATTTTTTGAGATAGATATTTTGGGTTTTCATGAGCTGTATGCCACAATCATCAATATTAAAACAATAAAAGGCTTGAACTACTTCAGTTGTGTGTAATGAATCTAAAATATATGAAAGTCTAATGTTTATCAGTACATTACAGAAAATAATGAACTTTATCACAATATGGACCTGTATACAGAATTTTTGGTTTTCATCAAAATTTTATAAAATAAACACATCTGTCAAAAAATATATTACTCTTTGTGTAATGAATCTGTATAGTGAGTTTCACTTTTTGGATTGAATTACTGAAATAAATCAACTTTTCAATTATATTCTAATTTATTGGTATGCATCAATACAGAGTCAGCCAAAACAATGTATACACACTTGTAGGAAGTGATAAAAACTTGTATACTTGTATAAATACTTTAATACATTATATATTGATATGATATTATGATAATATGATATTAATATATAAACAGATTCAAAGAAATGACAAATCCAGGATGATATAGATATCATCCTATACAGACATCCTACAGATTCAGTCAAAATAATTTATACACACTTCAGAAAAAGAAAAACGAAGAAACTAAAAACGTGTTTTTTTTTTTATTTTATTAATCATAGATATTTGCAGCGATTGACAATTTGACATCATTCTGGATTTGTCGTTTTTTTTGAAGCTGTTGTCGGACTATGACGAGGTCTGTAAGCTCTTACCTGCTCAGGAGGAAATTCAACATAGGCAAGATTTGACTGACCATTTTGGAGCATAATTGGGTTTGGGATTTAGGTGGAGGGGGGTTCAATCATTCATGTACTCTACCTTAGTTTTCTAACTTTAAAACAGCAATGGTCTGAAGTCCAAGATCCTAAGTCATGGGTGTCCAGCCTTGGTCCAGGCGTGCGCCTCAGTGTTTCCTGCTTTAACACACAGTTCACCTCAAGAAGGGCTGTTTATTATGTTATATATTGCATGAGCTGTGTTAGAGAAATAAAAACAATGATTAAAAATCTGTGCACTGACTATTAGAGATTCAGCTGTGGACAGCAGATGGCGCTCTTGTGCCTGCTTTAAATGTCAGTATGATTTACCAGTAGTCATCTTGTTAAAAGGAAAATGTATCCATTTTTAAGAAATAAAACACATTTTTGTTCATTTATTAATTAATTCATTAATTTATTTAACTTTTACAAGATATCATCGAATCAATGGAATGTAACGGTGCACTTCTGTGTGTCGCGTGCATAAAACGATGAATGAGAGAAATTATGCATTTGTTTACTTATTGATTACATAATTGAATTCTTAATTCCTCTTTCTATGAATAGTGTCAGTGTGTTTTTCGATACTCGGGTGGTTTTAGTAGTTGAGAGCAGCATTTTCAGACCTCAGCCCTCTGACAGCTGAGCAGACCCGAGAGAGCGCAGTCCATCGACCGCATGTCACTCAAACCTCCGGCCTGCTGTTCGCACAGAAACTCGTTAGGCCTTTAATAGGCGGGTTCATGGCCTTGGCTCCGACCCCGGGGGAATATTACCTTTGGCTTCTCGCCGTGCCGTGGGCTTGGAGAATGGACTGATAGAGGAGAAGGAGTAATCCGACTCCTATAATTGCCTGTCTGGGCTGACATTTGTAGTTAGGGGAGAAGGGAGGGCCTCCCGGACCGCAGGGATAACAAAATCATTATCTGCGCGTAATGCTACTCTGCTACAGGGATATGTCTCGTAATTTAACGTTGAAAAAGGAGAAAAGAACATGTGACACTAATGGATTATGTCGCACAGAAGCATCTGGCTCCCTGCAGTCCATAGCCTGTAGTCTATTCAGCCTCTTTATGAGCCTGTTATGAATGTATCTGATTGAGGGACTAATTTATCTCAGCCGAACAGATTCTTTCTAAAGAAACATTTTCGCTGCCCTGCGAAATGTAACCCGCTCTCTTTTCCCGATTATCTGGAGAGGGAAGATGAGGAGGAGGGGAAAAAAAGCTTTTTCTTCACCCTTAAGCCATTGACTTAACATCTGGGTCGGTATTCATCGCGCATAAGCGACCTATGAATGGCCATGGCCTCTCTCTCTTTCTCTCTCTCTCTCATGTTACAAGCCCCCGCGCGACCTGGCGTTAAGTGGCTCAGGAAATTGCTCTGACTCCCCCACATCAGTCAGCCTATAATGGCGGCATCGTGTTGCCGGCGGAAAAAAAATGAATGGCAATAAAAAGGGGAGATGATAGCTGTCGAGGGTGAAGAGGGAAGTGGAGTTTTATTGAGCTTGGCTGCCTCTGGGTGGATGTGACCTGGCACGCTTCAGGCAGAAATGTGCTTTGAGCTGATAGATTAGGACAAAATGGCCGCAAAGCAGAGGCGCGGGAATTTAATGAATCGCCTACAAATTTTGTTCGCAGTGGGGGAGAAGCGGACTCGACAGTCACGGCTGTTTACGGGAGAGGATTAGACAACGTTTTTAATCACGTCTGGTTTCAGTGGCTTGTCCTGAATGTCGACAAGCATTTCCCCTGAAAGAAAATGGCCTACTTTCAAGACAGAATTGATTTCAGGTCGATTCTTGTTACAGACTAAAAAGCCTGAACCTTTAGACAGATCCCTTCTTAATCTTAGCTCCATGTTCAAGTTCGATCCTTAAAAGGAAAAAAGAAGAAGAAGAAATGACTTGCATAAGTTTGATTATGAGTGAGTGATCCGATTAAATCTGATTTATCATAGTTTTTCTTTGAGACGCAGGTTTGTTTTCACTTCATGTAGTTTCCTACATGGCGGTGTCAGTGGCGTTTAGCCGTTGCTTGATCTCGACACAGAGATGCAGCAGCGCTTTAGTCCACTTTTTTTTTTAAACCACCTCATCAAAGTGATTAGGGTATATATGTTAAATTAATTTTCATTATAAATCTGTTGGATTGATGACTCCAATTGAATTGGTTTAATGATACTCATTAATAATAATAATAATAATAATAATAATAATAATCATCATCATCATGATCATCATCATCATCATCATAATAACTCAAAAACTAATTAGGACAATAAATTATGTCAACTTAAATTCAATGACAAATTGAATCAAAGAAGATTGTTTAATTACATATGTTTTACGTTACAAATGTACTATTTCTATGTTGGATTTTTTTCCTCAGAATATTACTTTTGGTTTGTTTGTTTCTTTGTTTGTGTGTTTTGTTTTCTAAATAACAGTGAAAGCTTACATTATTATTAATTAATCATAATGATCCAAGCAATGTCCACATGTGACATTACACAACTACTAAAATTTTAGTATGAGACAAAATACAGCACCAACGAACAAATTCATTGATTAAGAAAAACACAAGTATGTAAATATATACCTAAAAGTCTTTCAAGGTGGAGTTTTCCTTTAATGTATAGCTTGGCATTCAAACTGCAGAGCTCTAGATACTTAAAGAATGCTGCAGTATTTTTTGAGACATCAATCTATGTGTTACAGGAAGGCATTAGCATCCTCAGCTTCATAGTTCATCATGATCCATAATGTAGCTATCTGTCAGACTGAATTCAAGTAGATATGTTGGATATTTCTTGCAATGTTGCAATGTGTAATTAACTAAAAACATTTATTAATCATAGTAGGTTGAGGTAATTGGTGAAGTGGGCAATAAAAGAACTGAGATTCATTATCTGGTTTTAAAAAGGAACTGCAATAATAATGTTGACAGATCATGTTTTATAAGCTATTTCCTGGGGGAGAGGGGGAAAACACAACCTTCCGGTAAATTGGAACTATTACAGTCAGAGTAACGATTTTTATCAGGAGCAGCGTTATCTGATATTCTTTTGCATCAGCAGAACCTTTGAAAATGTCTCTCATATTCACTTGTGGTTGAGTACACAAGCCTTAATTGGGTTATCAATAGGTCAAGTTTGGAGGTTTGTAATATGCATCTGTGTCATTTGTAAGCTAGGTTGCACAGTGCCTGTAATGTGTGTGCGTGCGCGCGTACTTGTGTACCACGTGCTGGTTGTTTGTTGACCCAGGAATGGTGGGTGGGCATAGGACCCCATTAACCCAGCATGAACCGGGCTCAGTTTTGCAGATTAAGCAGGTCAGAAAGAGTGGAATTAGCTTCTCCTGGAGAACATCTGATCACAAAGCCTCATCCAATTACAGACTTGTGTCCTAGCAAATAAGATCCATGAGTAAATGGATACTGAGAGCTCTCAGCCAACAGGAGCCACTGGATAAGGGCCTGGTAATTAAATTTTCATGCCAATTAACAGGCAATAATAATGCATAGTTAATCAAAGCCGATAATGTGTAATTTTAATTCTGACAAGGCTGCTCATCATTAATGCACAATACCAGGTATGAAAAAGCAAAATAGACAGGACTAGTAGGTCAGTATTATGGGTAAAACAAATAAGCTTGTAGGTATGATTATTGTTAATTAGTCCTAAGCTCATAATACAGATGACTATATAGGCTATGGAACCATTGTGGTTTATACTCTGATGCGCTTGTTTGGTTTGAATGGCGCTCAGCTAATAAATGGATGATGTGCCATATTTTAATGAGCACCATCTGGACTTGAATTGAGCACTAGAGAAGTGTTGACCCCAGTTATGCTCCTTATTGTCCATGGTAAACAGTAAAAAAAATTGTGTGTGTATATATATAATTCCTTAAAAAAAAAAAAAATATATATATATATATATATATATATATATATAATGGCAAAAAAAGAAACTAAATGAAAAGGGAAGTTCTCATGGGTTCTTTAAACAGTTACGGATCCTACTTTTCTGAATAGATTGAACTTGGACAAACCGCTATTTTCAGGTTGTACAGAGAACCCATAAGGATTGCCCATAAGGTGAAGTACACATCAATGTCAGATATTTGTTAGTTTTAATACAGTTCAATAGTCATTTTGATGCATCTGTTAAGCTCTTATATGAAATTTGGCAGTACAGTTTTTGCCTGCATTATAACTAATAACAGTAAAATGAATTAAAGGATTGGTCAGTAACTTAAATATGTGTAATCAAATTACACGATTAAAAGAACAATTATATATATATATATATATATATATATATATATATATATATATATATATATATATATATATATATATATATAAATATAATAAATTACAATGAAAACAGAATCATTTTTTATTTTACATGTAGAATTAGCATGGTATGAGCTGCAACTTGCTTTGGATGTGAATAAACACTTACTGAACAGACCTCAATATCTAAGAAAAAAAGAAAGAAAAAAGACAAAAAACCTCTCGGTGTGTTATAAACAGTGACAGGTTGTTAGTTCTGAAAGTTGGTTTTGTTTGGATAGTTTGCTTCACCTCCCTGTTAATTTGATTAATTGATTATAATTTTCCACAAGAAGACACATTTTGGCGTGTGTCACAATAGACCAACAGGGAGGTGATGGCAAATTTTTATTTTTTTTCAATTAGGCAAAGCAAAGGCATGTCCAACCCAACTCTGCCTATAAACATAAACGAACCAACCAACATGGGCAGAAAAAATGGCATGTGTGCATCCCATTACTGTACCAGTTTGTCAAGGTGGATGTACTGTATAAGTGGGTATATATAGACTGGAAAAATAAGTAGGTATTTGCCATATACCTATCCCTATCTGCTTTAACACAAAAAACTGTATGTAATTGTTTGATATGTTGATGTAGTCTTTAAAGTAATGTTTAACATTTACTGAAGGAATCTCTAGTGTCAGTAGTTTACATTGGGCGCATTAATCTGTGGCATTCTTGATTCATTTCCTACCACAGGATCCAACATGCTTTTATTAATTAAAAATTTTTATCTTAGAGTTCAGATAAGTCCAACCAGATCCATAAAAACCCTGCATGGTGTTAATTTTAAACTGGGTGTTTACTTAACACTGGAAATCATGCGGTTTAAGTAGTTAGTATTGATCCAACAGAACAATATCCAAAGATTAAGTCGTCACTGTTTAAACCTGAAGTTCAAATCGAATTTCCTTTATTGCAATCAGAAAAGTTCAACATTTCAGATTACTCACTGCAAGTTTAACTGTGTCAGATCCTCAAAGAGTCTATGTGACATTGAGATGTTTAAAAATGTATAGTAATCAAGTCCTCATTTTGTGTAAAACTGACAATCAAACCGGTCTGCTGCTTTTCAGTAATTGGACTGAATGTTTTTTAGTTGCATGTGACACAGCTTGTGTGGGCCTAATTTGTCCTCTCTCATCTCTGAACAGCTTGAGCATCAGTGTTATCTTAGACATTTCCCTCCTCCGCTTCTATCCTCCCACCACGTTCCTTCAAATTCAGCTGACAGGCTAACCAGAGCAACCTCAGTGATCTCCTTTGATGTCGACTCCTTGGAGAGATGTGAAATGGGGGAAAAAGGCGCTCGCTCCAAAGCACCCCTGATAAGGACCTAATCAGCTGCCGTGGCGCCTTCCATTTAGCGTACCATGTGAAAAAAAAAAATCATCTGTCACTAGAGCTAGCATGCCGCTCATGTCAGACTCCATATTCTCCTGTTGAACGGCTAATTTCTCACGTGGCGTAGAATTTATCTTCCCGCCGAAGCTGTCCTGACAGGTTTGTTATCGGTTGGCCTACTCGCCGAACCCTGGGGAGATGAGGCGTAGCTATTAGCCGACGGGAATCGGAGTGCGTAAATGTCAAGTAAGCTGTCATTGCTATGAAGGAAGCCAAGAGACTGTGTTAAAGGCTGACATATTCAGTGTGGTAAACACCATGGCGAATTTCACCTGTCACAAGCCATTTGTAATATTCCATTTTGGTTGTTGGTGAAAGCAAGAGGAGAGAGAGATAATAGCTTGTTATGGACCATTCCTCATGAAGGATGTGCACTGTTCTTATGAAATCTCACTATCGTAAGTAAAATAAAAAAATAAATGATTTGCAAGTCGTTTTTTATGGTTAAGCCTTTTATTATTATGTTACTTCAAGATCACAATGTTGCTGAGTGCATAAAACCACAACATCTGTCAGTCTTTGAATATATTCTGCTTTTCCCATATGCTGGTACCCTTAATGTTTTAGAGCTGACCTCATCACTTGCTCTCTTGGTGAGTTCATAAACCTTTTGTTTCCACGTCAGTGAGTAGAAGTAGCTTGTGCCATCTGCCTCGGAGCTAATGGATGACCCTTCAGGGTTTCTTGACTTGGCCTCTGCTGGACTGCTGGTCTCTGATGGACAAACAGTGAGAGCAGGGTTAATTGCTTTTCGTGACGCAGGATCATCAGAATGAATCCAAGCAATGTCCTGCTGGAGCATCTGACCATCACAGTCAACAAGAGCATTGAGAGTGATTAGAGGCTTTAGTGAAGTGACCAACACAAATTTAGTTATCTTGCCCTTCGGGAACTGATTTCGGTAATTGAGAGAGAGTGAGAGAGAGAGAGAGAGAGAGAGAGTGTTGTCCCAAGGGGAGAGTGCACATTTCTTTGTTCCTAATTGCTTGACAAAGCATACAATAGACATACATTGGCACTGTGATTAAATGGAAAAAAAGAGATTTACAATTATGTATAAATTAAGTGTTTTATTCTATGAAGTGTTTTGCAGAGCTGGATGTTGGAAGCATCAGGTATGGAAGGAGGTATGGAACATGGAGAACTGGCTAATCGAGGTCCCTGGGGAGGACACTTGAAAAGCCTGAATTTAAGTCTTTGTTTTGAGCTTTGGTTTAAGGTTTCTAGATCTTTATAATTACAACTAAACTAATATTACAAGAGGAAATTGATGAGACTGAACTGTTCATCAATAAAATATATTGGAGGTCCACTGGGGTCTTGTCCTCCCTATCAAATATACAAACGGTTTAGTCTACACCACACATACAGCATAGCGCTCATTTAAAGACAGATAATTATGGCTGTCTCAAGACACAATTACGCATTTCTATACGAAAGTGCAGTTGAAAAGACATAATGAAACACAAGGGGGGAAGAAACAACTTGTAAATAGTTTCTTTCTGAAACCACCGTATCCACATTTTTTTTTTTGTGGGAAGGCAGCCCTCAGAGTTGCTCCATATGCAGGCTCTGAGTTTTGTGCTATGCTGTTGCTGAGTGCTGCGAGTCTTCTTCAATGCAACGTGTCTGAGTGCAACTATAGAGCTGACAGATGGTAAGCATCCCAAGGACGTTGGCAACGCCAAGCCTCCCACAGAGCTATCACAGAACACAATTTGTTTCGCCGCGACTGTGTGCCAAGGTGTCCTCAGCGGTGGGCCAGCTCTGCTCTGTTCTCTCTCATAAGCATGCAGGAGCAGAGCAGAGAGAGGTGCAATCTCACCAGGCAAAGAGCCTCTTCGGCGAGAAGCTCCAGGCTAGCAATCAAGGCGTAAGCCAACACACATATTGACAGCATTTCTAATGCATTCCTGATTATGCAGCTTCTTCCTTCACAGTTTGATGGAAAAAGTATTTTGGCTGAGACAGTTTTTGGCATCTTTATAGGCTCCAACTAAAAAAGAAATGAGGCCAGTGCCAAGTTGACTATCTTTTCTATGCTACACACTGAGAGCTCTTGCCCAGATTTTCAGCGAAAATTACCACTCCACATGCTGACAAGGAGAGTTACAGTTCCACGTTACAGAAAGCTGCTCCATATTGGCATACCAAGCTGCTCTGCTTCTTTCCGGTCAGAATGGCAGAGGGCGTTGGTGGCCACGTACCGATCTGTCTCCATAATGTATGAGCTGCTGGAGAGGCTCATCATTAGGCTCCGGCGGTGTGTCTCGGCCAGGCTGGAGACGGCTCCTGGACAGAGCTGTAAATTGGATGGGCTGCCCCTGCTGAGCCGAGCGGCAGAGTCAGTGCTGTGCGAATTAGGGAGCTGTGCGAATTGGCGCTGCTGTCAATTATAGTGCTGGCACGGCACTGCCACGGCAAACGCACCCGCTCCACCGTGGCTGTCATTACCAGCACTGGCAGACTCCCAGCCCTCTGTCATATGCGCACAGTCAGGGCGCCTCCGTCTGCTCACCACGCCGGGCATTGGGGAAGGTGGGGGTAAATGGACCTTGAAATTGATATTGGGCGGGAGGACTCACAAGCTCTTTTATTCCCCCCATCCACCCACCTACCCCAAAATCCACAGGCGAAACGCAGAACTAATTTCCAAAGGAGTTTTTGTTATTTCACATATATCAGACTGTTATTACCGTAAGTGGCATGCTAAAATGGATGCCCAGGCTTTTGTACTAGCAGAATTTGTCATTGAGAAGCATTAAATATAGCATTGAGGTTTATATAATTCATTGAATAAAAAGAGATTGAATGGAGTTGAAGTTCAAGGTCATTCCTCAGAACTGGTTGAAGCTGATCATTTCTTGTGTATTAACTGCACCTAAACAGGCCAAAACTGGGAACACCTTCAAGATCAACATGAGAAACCTGCTGAGATATACAGTGATATATGGTGATGTCTGTTCCTATCTGGACAAATACTTTGTGTGTATGTGTGAGTGTCACAGGTATCGGTTCACAGAGTGTGTGTGCTGCCAACTGACAGAGGGTAAGAAAGAGCTTGCCTGGTCTGTCAGTTCATGATTTCTCCCCTGTGTTTTCATCGACAGTACACCAGAGGCCATTGTCACAGATGACATATCACCATTTGCATGATTTTGTTTTTTTTCTAGGGCTATTTGAATGTACTTGGACCATAATTTGTTCTTGGCTGATAATATGACCCTTAGCGAAGCAAGATCATGGGGCGACTGAAGTGATATTTTCTGTTAATGACGGTCATAGATCATTTTTGACGGCAAGGGTTTAGAGGCTAGCACATCGCCGTGGCCTCCTCAGGGACTCAGCTGCCATAAAGCAGCGAGACATAAGGACCCTGCGGAGAGCAGAGCAATTTCACAAGCTTATCCGGAGACCTCAGTGGCTTGAGGCTGCGCCTCTCACTGTCCTAGTGATTAATACCTCCCAAGTCCCATCATCTTTCTTCATGCTCTCCCTGGGCTGGTGCACTGCATTAGCGCTGGTCTAGATGTCCTCAAGGTGGAATGCTGCAATCATTTTCAGCATATAGGGCTACTAGCAGGGGAGCGTGCTGGGATGTGAAATATGGAGAGATCAAGTCATAGCACTTTAACACCGGTGGGTGGAGGGGAGAAAAAAAGGGTGGACCACCTCTATATGTGAAAGAGCAAGAGTACATAGCATCCCAGATTGAAAAGCTTAGGATGCAAAGGTGAGGGTTAACTAAAAGGCTTTATCACAGCCCGGAGCAACAGTTGCTCAATCTGCAGTTTATGGCTTTCCGCTGATTGATGATCAAGTCCAGACTGGAATTTGTGTGTGTGTGTGTGTGTGTGTGTGTGTGTGTGTGTGTGTGTGTGTGTGTGTGTGTGTGTGTGTGTGTGTGTGTGTGTGTGTCAATCCTAGGGAGGGTACTGTAGCTTCCAGTGGAAAAGTGAAGATGTACCTTCCAACTAAAATGACTTGCAAATATGACATGGTTGATAGACTGTCTCTTTTCTACGCTTAAAATCTCTTAATCTGTATATTTCCCTAACTACGTTTTTATTCTGTTTTTTCCCCCTGAAACCTTGCTATCTGAGGGGGGAAATGCTGAAGAATTTCATCTCTTTGCTGTCTCTCCTCTTCTATCTGCACTCATGACTGCAATGGGAGCTGCGTGATTATGATGGAAATCTCACAAGCCATTACCATGAAGAGGCCGGGCCCGATGCAGACAGCTTAATGGGCTCATTTGTAATTGGTAGGGGGCAATGACTAAGCTACCATGCTCTTTGTCTGATGGAGTATAGAGGCATGCATGCAAATGTGACAAATGAATAGGGATGGAGCCTCTCAGGTTTTTTTTTCCTTCTTCATCTTTCCAAGCCGGCAGAATGACCTTGAGAGACTATGCAATAGGTGTTAAGAATCAGCATAAAGGGCTGTTAACACTGGGGGTAATGAATGGAAAGGAGCAATTCAGGACATCTAAAGAGCCATATTCATTAGCTGTCACATGTATTACCTCCGAGAAGGAGCGTGATGTGCAGAGCAGCCAGTAAAACATGATGGCAGCACATCTAAGTTCATACCGCATGTGCCATCAGATTGGCACATACACCTAGTGGAAAATGTTAATTGCTAATAAGTTTAAGCATATTCAACACTTAATATGCAATTAAAACTGCCAGCTTCAACTGATGGATATAGCAAATGAGTGAGTTCTTCACAAAAGTCAGATATATTTCACCCTTCAAAGGTACACTCAGCAGAATGATTGAATGTAGACCTGCATTATTTTTAATTATGTTCCAAGAACTTATGAGTTGTTGAGATTATTTAGAGTTTTTTTTTTTTTTACTTCGTAATGAATAATCTTGTTAATGTCGTTCATCAGCCTGGCAAGCAGGAAAAATACGCTCCTTTGTGAGAGGTGCTTTTTTGTATGTGTGGCATTGGAAGAGAGCCTGTTCATCACAGATGTCCAGGGAAAATTACACAAGTGGCTCGTTAATGAACGGCTGAGCGGTCTCGGGAGGAGGCCACTGAGGCAGCTCTTTAATGAGCTGGGAACCTAAACACTGCCAAAGTTTACCCTGACCCTGCCTCTTAGTCCCGGGTCAGTCGGAAGAGCGATTCAATTCAGGGCCACTGAAGCAGAGGAGAATAGCATCACGCTGATTTTCCCCTTTCAGCTCCCAAGGCAGGAATAATGCACTTTTGTGCCACGCATCCTTGGGAATTATGGCTCCTAATTTGATTAGGCGAGATTTGATTAACTGGAAAATGGGGATTTCACTAAAACTTTCACATGCTTAATTTATCCCAAGCGGAGCAGACGCAACATTGTATCATCCAAACCAAAGGGCATATGGGAAGCCTTTTCAGTCGTTAGAAGGGCTTTGAAATCCAAGAGGACTGGCATTTCGCTATGGTTTTCAAAGAAGTCCAAATTCCTTTGATTTACTTAGGCTGGCGTTGATAATCATTTGGCAGTGCCATTTTCTGTAGGCCCAGAGTTGCCTCTGCAGTCATTTATAATGCATAAAAGAACCTTTGCTGACCAGGGTCTTAGTATACATTCAGTCCTGATGATGGATTGGGTCAAGAATTTTAATTTGTAGGAGGTTATAAATGCAGGTCGTTTGAATCTTGACCTGCGTTTAGCCCACGCCTTACAATACACAAAGCTGATATACTTCTTATCAAGGCTGACTGGCCATTAATAATAGTCAATAAGAGTCACAGGCCATTACAGCCGAGCGTTTATGGAGGACATGTGCTACTCCAGAGGGCCACTATGTCCATTAACAGTTATCTACTTTAATCAGCTCTCCCTCTCTTTGGGCCATCAGGCCAGACCTGTGTGCTGAAATTAATAGCCAGGCTCGAGCTGAAGGCTAAGACATCAGTTTACTCCTCCTCCAGACAGAAAATCGGTGAAAACAATCAGGCCAAGCTGCACTAATGACTTTGCCTTTGAGGCAGGTCTATAAGCTTTGCCTCATATTTTTTTCATCGAGTATGTTATGTTTTTTCGGTGAGTTTGAGGGCGTACTAAACTGTATGCGACATTGTTATGAGACCATTCTGGTTCATTATCATAAAAACATGATTTAGAAAGGATTCATGCAAATGGGCACTCGGCTCATCGAGAGACTTGTGCACTCTCTCCGCAGCTCAATTTCCGTGATTATGTGTGCCTCAGGTTTGCAGCCTTTGAGAATAATTACACATTTATTAGAAACTGACAGTTTTGAGACATGCAGTTGTTTCCTAGAGGTATTAAAACAAATGTTGAAGAAATAAAGCTATTGGAAAGTTTGGTTCTTATGCCTTGGTGTGTGATGAATAAACTTTAATTTATTTAAGGTCTAATAGCCAGTCTAAAAAAAAAAAAGAAGATGCTGGCTGATTTGGAGAGCAATTAAGTGTCTTCTCTGCTTAACCGATATGAGAAATTAAAAGTCACTGAGTTCATGACCAGGCCAGAGTTAGGCTGCAAGAAAATTTGTAAAGCACTCACTGTTTTAGTTGCTGAATACACAAATTGTATTTATTCATACAGTTCAAGGTTGCTTGGTATGTAATTAATTACTCATTTGCATGTCTTTTGTTGATAATCAACAACCATTGCCAACAACTTATTAAAAATTTTGCTTTTAATTACTGACTAACTTTAATGTTCATTTTCAAGTGGTCTTATATAAGCACTCTCCAGCACAGAATCTGGCTGATGAACATAATGATCATCAGCCAGATTCTGTGCTGGAGAGTGCTTGTGTAAAAACACTTGAAAACGAACGTTAAAGTTACTATCCAATTATTATACATTTATTATCCAAATCACACACAAAGGTCAGGATTACAGTTCAACACACAATATAATACAACTGGATAACAGAATGTGGTGTACTGACATATTAACACTTGCATGTAAACATGGATTTGCCATGATAGATGTATTGTAAATGAGTAATCTATAAGAATATTTTTGTTTGATAGATGTGTTTTCCTTTTCCAAAGACAAGATTGTAAATGACCACAACCAAGGAATTGTTGGTAACTGACAGTTTTATAATATTCAAACACCAAACAAAAACAAGGAATTGTTTGTATGTTCATTTAATGTTTTCATTTTGTATTTCTGATTAAACTCTGATTTTAGCAGACCTCATGATGTTGGACAGACTGGTTTCAAATCCCTTGTTGGCACTCTGATCTTTTCCACTCTAAAAGCTGAACAGCAAATCAACTATACCATCAGTCAAGCCTCCAGCAAATAAAATTGGAACCATTTTCTTTGGTGATGGAAGGAAATGGCAGCCGCCTGCCGTTCTCTATCCTTTTTTCCCCTCCCTTCTTGATCAGCCTCCCGGTGTGCGCCATCAGCCGAAGGAAGTGGAGGCCATTTTTCCTCGGGCCTGCCGACTCGCCGAGGCTCTGCGTCCCGCTGAGGAGTCGCGAATAACAGCCCCCGTCTCAGCGGGAGAGACCACGGCGCCTCCAACAAGGCCTCGCTCTGTTCAGGGCCTTGGCGAGATGCAATTAGACACCCCCACAGGGCCTGAAAGAGAGAGAGGGAGGGACCTCCCTGCTGGCCTGGACAGCCTGAGGGCTTTGAAGTCCTCCGTCATCTCTCTTCTGCTCTGAGAGGGGCGCCGTTAGGGACGAGAAGCCGTGGGCAAACTGCTGTGCATGCAGCTTGCCTTTAATCTTCACCTACGGCCTTTTTTTGGTTGGATGTTATTTGACCACAGGCTCATTTCTCTGTGGAGAAACTAGGGGGGATATTGTGTGATCATGGCCTACTTTATGTTTTTATATGCAAAGTCTAGTAGGAAAATACCCAGAATTTTTGGACTGACATTGAAGACATTTTTGGCCACTCATCCGAAGAATTTCATCACTTCTTGCATAGATGAGTGGTTTTGCGTCTTCAAGGTTACACCCCAAGTCCAGTAGGAATATTAAAATATCTTTAGGATAACTATAGCCTTTATTAACATATACTACTCAAATGCCCTTTTCAGGCAGTAGCCACCATTAAAAGCCGTACTGTGGTGGGAAGAAAGAGCAATTATTGTATGTGCAGACTATATGAATAAGTAGTTAGGATATATAGGCGATCTATAGGGGGTTATATAGGCTACACAGCATGCTTGAACGCCTTGCCAGTGGACATAGCATGTTAGCTTTTTTGGTGCCAGCTCAGCACACCACTATTAATTATAGTGTGACGCTGCGTCACTTGACTGAGAGATCTCTTTTCTGTGTGAACCAGAACATCCCCATCACCATACCCAGCCTGTGCACACTCCCCTCAGGCCATCACCTACATCTAATTAAAGCGGACAGAGGGTACAGACTTGCCTGCATACGTGTGTGGCCATGTTTTTATATATTGGTTGGAACCAAATGTTCCTACAAGCATGGGAATATGTAACAGTTTTGACCTTGTGGGTACTTCCGGCTGGTCCTCACAAAGAAAACTGCAGGTTACTGAGTGTGGATTCAGGTGCAGACGTTCAGTGCATGTCAGTGAAAGGTCCTTACAAGGATAGTAAGACAAATGTGTGTGTGTGTGTGTGTGTGTGTGTTTTATGAGAGGGATAAAGGGCATGACTCGGAGCAGGTGTCTGCTGTGCTGGTCGGTGTAGTGCGCTGCGTGCACCCTGCTGGGCGGAGGGACGGAGTGGAAGAGGGAGGGAGAGAAAAGAGGAAGGGAGGGAAGAACACTACTGAGGGAGACGGAAGTGCAGAACAGCACTCGTTTTTCACCGACCGATCGTCCGTCCGCGTGTAACCTGCCTGGCGGAGACGCGCTTCGGCGGGAAAAAAAAAAGCGCTTCCTCGAGAGCCGGACGCACGCGCACGCGCGCGCTCGCGTAAAAGAAGGGCGGCCTCACGCGCTGCCTCTGCTGCTACCGCTTCTTCTTCTTCTTCTTGTTGTTGTTCTTCTTCAGCGCACCCGGATTTAACCCGTTTCTCTTGTGAGCAGGCAGCGAGCGAACCGACTCTCCTCACACACACTCCTGGGATATTTTTTGTTTTTAATGGATACGAGCTTTTTTTTCACGATGGACGTGATAAATATCGTTTTCCGGTCACATTGTCCTCGCAAATCCGAGGAATAAACTAAGGGGGAAAAGTCGTTTAACGGAAACTCTTCGGCTTCTTTTGTCCTTCTCACCGCACCAACTTTCTCTCTCCACTCGTGGTTACGTGGGCTAGCTAGAGTCAATACGCCTGGAAAACACACACACACACACACACACACACACACACTCCCTCTCTCTCTCGCTCGCACACACACATACACATATGTACAGACATACGGGAAGACAGAGCGACGGATTAAGAATAAACATATAGCCTCTACTTTGTTGGAATTTGTAGTGTGTTTGTGGATTATAACGCTGAGGAGGACCGGCCGGAACGTCATGTTCCTCTTTGTACTGTTTTGTCTGTGTGTTGGGTAAGTAAACATCAAAATGGCTTCAGTCAAGTCTCATAAAGTCTCATGAACGGTAATTTAATATCGAAAGTTCTGTTCATTTAATTTCGAGCAGTGTTGAAACTAAATGAATAAAACGAGGTTTAACAGCGAGCATCTGACCTGCAGATCTTCATAGTTTACTTGACAGTTCAAACCGCTGGATAACTCCTCACTAATACAGACTCCTATAGACATGTAAGAACAATAATACTTATACTACTAATAATTATTATTATAATAATACAAAGTAGAACAACCTATAGACTTGATTCTTAACCCACGTGTATTTGACACACTTTCATTGTTTTTATCCAATAATATGGTCTTAGTACATAAAGTGTGTGTGTGTGTGTGTGTGTGTGTGTGTATAAAATGTGTATATGATGGGTTTTTTTGTGTGTGTGTATGATGTGTTATAACATCAATGAAAGTGACCTATCTACCTATCTTACTTAGCACCTTATACAATGTCCTTTTGTGCACTCAGTACATACAGCAGTGAATGCCTTGAGTTTTTTTATATGAAATAAATTCATGTTAACATTTCTTTCCTATTCTAATTTTTTTTTAAATGCTACACCACAACACAACCTGTTTATTTCCCAAACAGGACATGCTTTGGATTCCCCTCTATATGACATTCTTTATATTACAATACTATGAGAACTTACTGATCTGTTTATTAGTGCTTTCCCTGACATTCTCAACATACAATTTAATTACATGTTAAGAAGATAAAAACCCTCGCTTTGCATGGGAGAGTGAAGAAATCCACACAAGCTGTTAAATTAGCTTAAAATACCATGTACACCTAATTGCCTGGAATTGCCATGATCTCTTCGGTCAATATTTGACGTAGCACACAAGAGCCCTGTTATAACCTTAACGTCCATTAACGGCGAGGTTATTTTAAGTAATTCCTCATCGTGGTGAGTTTATTTTGATTCTTCTTAACAAGGATAGAGCTTAACTGAAATATAACTGTAACTAAACAGTTAGACTAGTAGACTAAGCACAATCATTTACCTTGTTCATACTGGGATGTTTCTTTCAATATAATTTATGATACCCTGAGCTCCTCACTAAAAAGCTGCTTAGGATATGAGATGTGTTTTATAGAGACATTTAATATTCCTGCAGATTGTGGAACAAGGCCTGGTGGTTTGACATTGCTGTAATAGTGTTTCCACTAGATTGATTATTCACTTGATGGCTTATTTAAGACAATTTCCTAAAGTACAAAGAAAACAAAAAAAAATGGGTTCTTGTTCTGACTAAATAAATAAATAAAAACAAAGAAGCAAACAAAAAATAAAAACCTCAGACACCAGACTTTACTCTGTTATTTGACTCAAAATATCTCAGATCTTTAATGTTATTGTGTGTCCGAGTGCTGCTGAAATACAGAAATGTTATATCTCCTGTTAGCTCTGAGCAGATGGCATGGTGAGAAATCCCCAAGGACCAAGGAGAAGACTGCAAAATGCAATATCTTGTTAACCAATTAGTGTCCTGATAACTTAAGGAAGTATATGTGGTGAGCCAAATGTGTACTAGTAATCGCTAAAATAATTGGATTGGAAGACAGCGCCATTACCATGAATCATGTCAACATTATTGAAGGTTACAGAGACTGTGTTACTCATGACATTTTGATAAATGCAGTTACTAAAATGCATTTAATAGACAGTCATAGGAGGTAAAGTACGACCGCTGATGTAATACATTAACATTCGCCTTGTGTTGCCTTTGCCCTTTAAGACTGTGAAAACTGAAGCACTTAAGAACATAAAAAGATTATGGTTATACGGTCTCCAGTGTTAGTTAATGGTATTTAGGTCTTTAAATTAGAGACGGCGCTTTAGAAAAGGTGCTGCCTAGCACATACTTCAGAAGGAACCAAAGCCTGGCGTGTGACCTCAAACACCGATGGCAAGACCTGCTGGGATTCCAGGGTCAGGGGTGAGTTTCAACCTGCTGAGCCAGGGCTACAAACGAAATGCTAGTAGATGTGAATGCCTTCCTTTAGCAGATGACGCCTCTGAGGCAAAAGGCATTAAAGCCCTTCCTTGTGACTAAATGCCACTGTGCACATTCTAAAATTGGAGGCAGATCTCAGACTGACTGGAAAGCGTTTTCTTTTTCATGGATATATCCAGTTGCATCATCTGTGTCTCTCACAGCCTATGGGCTATTAGAGTTAAAGGGCACTTACTACAGCTACAGGCATTTTTTTTCCTACAATGTATCTCTAGGATTCAATTTAATAGGGCAGCTGTGAAGATTAGCACATTTAAAGCATCAAATATAATCTTGCATGATGTAACATTTACTGCCAAAGATGTATAACTCCACTTTGATTATCCCCTTTTTTATGCCATCTAATATCACATGGCACAGCCACTGTAACTGCATAGCTGAGCGATGTTAGTCGTGTGTGACTGATAGCACTGATCTCTAAAGCATGTAAGCTTTAAAAGGTTTAAAAGTCATGCCTTGGTTGGGGATGGCCTAGTTACATTAGCCTGTTGTTGATATGGGATATGTGTCTGTGCTGTTGGTATGGTGCTATTGCTGAGGTACCATTTAAAGTAAGATAAGGTCCCAGCGGAGCCAAACTGCAGCTCATCCACTTGGCTGAATCCCAGCTGTCAAATGCTGACAGCTTCCCTCAGCGCAGAAGTCTTACCTTGTCACTGCTTGGAATAACTGGAGCGGCTATTTGCGGAACTGTTTTTGGCCCCAGCCTCGGTATTGCTCACACTGTGTGGCAGCCGGCTGCTGCCGAACGTTTTTGCACCTTTGTAACTCCTGTGATCTATGTTTGTTAAAAGCACATCCCAGAATGTACACATTCATGTATACACAAGAGGTTCCTACACAATCTACCACTTATGGGGGTTATCCTGACGTGGACACCGTCAACATTATCGCAGCCTGATAGTAATGCTTGTGTATTTTATTTTTGTTTTATTACATTGTCAACACAAAGTCTTTGCACAGGATTTTTAGAAGAGCCTGTTAAAATTTGCCTGAAAGCTTTTGATATAAAATTCATTTCCTGCACATTCAGACCTCTAAATTTTCCAAGAACTATTGTGAGGCATTCCAAGAAAGTGAGGCATTTGGCCTCCGCAGATTCATAGCGAGAGCTCTTAATGTGGAAAAACCAACATGCAATGGAATGTCAAAGCTCATTTAAAAGCCATGAATGGTCTACACATTCTGGAATTGGTGCAAATATGTACAGCAGGATAACTGGTATGTTTAAATGTGTCACCTGGAAAATATATTTATATATGAAATATCCAAATATCTGATATTTTCAATGTGACCTGGTGGGTACTGTAGCCAATTCAAAAACTAAATTGAAAAACAACAATACATTATGGCACACAGCATAACATAACAAATACATGTTGTGTATATATATATATATATATATATATATATATATATATATATATATATATATTTCCCATTTAAAAAAAACATCTTTAGATTGGCATCTTTTTTTAAATCATACTTCAGGCCTTGCTCACAAAAGTGCTCTGTTGCTAGGCTAGGAAGGCAGAACCGTTAAGTGCAGTCTTAATTGCAACTGGCTCATAGATGATGGCTAGGAAATAACCCATCCAAGGCCTCTGCATGATATATTAATTCGCAGTCCAGCACAGACATAGGTATGAATGTTAGTACAGACGGATCCTGAGAGCCTGGAGAGCCTGCACAGGGTTCACATTGTTCTCGCGGTAACCTGAGCTGAGCCAGGCATGAGTGGAGCGGAGCGGAGGGAGGGATGGTGTGCAGCCAAGGTGGACTCTGTTGAGAGATCAGCAAGACAGCTGCCCATTCGGGAGCTTTCAACGCTGCTCAAATAAATACGTCGATACTACCTTACTTAGGAGCGTTAAGATCCCACACGCAGGTTAAAGCCACAACTGCAGCAGCTCTCCATGTTGGCCCTGTGGAGGCGGCCCAGCCCTTTCTCATTTGTAAGGTCATTCTTTAAAGCCGTCCATTATAAGGAAGGAGTGGAGGGAGTCCCTGGGGTCCTCCGGGCTGCAGATTGTTATACTAGCGTGCTAGGGGGGATTGGTTTCTAGGAAGCAGGCGGCACGACACATCCCAGAGGCATTGACAGCTATTGTGTGCATGCCCGCCCTACATCACTGCCGCTAATCTCTAACTGAGAGAAACCTGACCGCTAAATAATGGAAGAGCTCAATGCCAGCGCACTCACCTATTTCCTGGCATGGACCGATTTGCTTGCCGCAATTCATGTGTTCTTTTCAAAGTCTTATGTCTTACACGGTACATTGAGAAAGGGATTATCTCCAATGCCAGGACTGTCTTGCTCAAATAACACAGTATGTTTAATTGAATGCAGCCAGAGTTATCTCGGTCTACACGTAAGGTTTGAGACTATAATAACATGTTAGTCTCTTAATAACGACAGTGCAAGCTCGTTAAAAATTCTGTTTGGAGTGTTCTTATTTAAAAAAACAAAAACAAATTATATAGTGTTTAAGAACTCGCTGCCTTTTATATAGTGATTGATGTTAACAATGTTGTGTGGTGCTTTCACCATCAAACAGACTTAGCGTTAGAGGAGGTGTTTGCTCGCCAGAGAGAGATATAAGGGAAGTCTTCGCTTAGACTGCGTGTTACCCTACACCACAGACAGTGAACTTTCAGACAGCAGTAGAGTATACAGAAAGAGCTCCCTGGTGCCTTATTTGAGAGCCATAGAAATCCACTGGAGGAAAATTTCATTAACTCAGCTCATTACACTCTAGCTGGACTGCAGACTTTCCGCATTTAAAGCGGCAGATCTGCAAAGATGTAAAGGTTGCGTTGCACTGGATATTTGTGGAGGGCTAAAAGCTGTTGATTTAACAAATTATTATTATAATAATAATTATTATTATTATAAAAAGATTGTCTCATAACACATTTTCCACTTTTGATTTTTTTTTTCTTTAAATATTTTGAAGTGAAGTTCAAATTTATTGTATTATTTAAAAAAAAGAAATGAAATGAAGTTATTATATTGAAGTGTCCGTTTCACTGGAATGTAGTAACGTCTTGTAACACTCAAATGCTGGACAAATGTTGCTGTATATGTGAGCACAGTTCATGGACCACATGCCTCTTTAGCTGACTGAGCCTCATTCACAGCCAAACTAAAAGCAACGTGAGAAACTATCAGCATGCAAGAACAACTGTTTCTCTGTTTCGGTCATTTGCCAGTTGCACTCAGGCAGCGCTGTCCACAAACCCGCCATGTTGCGGGAGAATTTACAGGCTGTCCCTTGTCCGCTGTTGCCAGCGTAAACACTTTCTGACTTTCCTCTCTGTCTTTCCTCAAGCTTACTTCAAGCCATTCACTGGTCCTCCATCTTTTCTTTTGTGTACACACAGACCTCTTCCAGTGGCTCCTTCACAAGCTTTTCCTGTCACTCTGAGCAGGACAAAAATGCACAGAACAAGAGTATTTAACCTTCAGCTAATCTCACCTTTGTGTGATTGGAGGGATTAGGCCATTAGACTCAGCATGCCTGGGAGGTTTAGCTCAGTAATGGGGTTGATGAATGACAAAAACTGCTTGGACAAGAGAGGTGCCGATTGAAATAGGAAGACACATTTGCTGGTGGGCTGACAGCTTGAGAAGCTTAACCCTAATACCTAACCTGCATCAAAGGAGCATTAATGTACCATGACTCAAACTGGAAATAAGCACTTAGAGTCACAATCAGGAATTTCAGTAAGGGAAAGTGGCAGCTTTGAGTTTTTGAAATCACTAAAATGGCTGTCATAGTATTTCAGTCACATTGCATGGTGAAGGAATTAATGCATACAACTGATTTTAAAAGGTTTAAATGGTTTGTAAATTAAGAAATAAACACTATATGATGTTATTTCACAATTTATGTCATGCATATTAAAAAAAAAAAAAAAAAAAAAAAAAAAAAAAAATATATATATATATATATATATATATATATATATTTATAAAAACCTTATTAGGTGTAATTACACAAGCATATTTATAAAAAAAAAAAGTAGAACAATTTATAATAATTTATTCATTTGTACAACCATATTGTTCTTTCATTAAACAGTGGAAATGCCACAAATCAACAAACTCGACAATTACACAAGCATTATAAAATCCACCATCTCCACACCTACACAAGTGCCACAATTACACAAGCGCCCCAAATCCGCCAGCTCTGCAATCACACAAAGGTGCACTGAAAATTATTTTGTGGTCTATATCTCAAGTGCTTTGCAGCACAAAGGCATGTTCCTTGAGGCAGCAGTGCTCTTGTCTGCTGTTCTTCCTGGCGTTACCATGCTCACCCCCCTGTGGTTGCATCACCCCGCTCAATACAAACTGTTCACCAGGGGAGAAGCGACGCTCCACAGAGGAGAAATAAGCTGTTCCTACTACTCCCTCCTCCATGGACCCCTGGTGCTTCCCAAAAAGGAGCTTTACTCTAAGAGAGCCTAACCATCCATTATGGACCTCTCAAAAGACCTTTCACTCTAGATACAACAGGCTCCAGGGGGGAAAAAGGCCCGAATTGACAGCCCTACACAAAAGAGATTTACTGCTTATCTTCATGTGCATGAGTGGCATTCAAAAAGAGGTAATTGCAGGTTGTATACATCGGCAATCCTCCTGGGATTTCAGGCCTCCGCCCCATTTGCATTCACTATTGCCGCTCCCCTGGGAAGGTCCAGTAAATGTCAAAGTGACACCAACATTAGCCATTAAATGCTAGGTTTACTTTGAGTGCAGCAGAATTAAAAGAGCACGGCAGCATAATGTCATGGAAAAGGTGCTGCAATAAAAGCAGAAAGGCTCGCTTTTATTTTCCTTAACCCCTGCTTTATTAGCTCTTTCAAATGACACGGCCCTCCCTGCCATACCCTCGTCTCTGTTGCTTTTGTCCTGGCTGCATTACTGCAATGTGCTCTGCCCTGTTTAACAACATTAAACAGATAGCATTATACTAACATCCTTTCTTGGAACAACATGCTATCAAATGAAATTAGTGGATTATTAGTGGCCTCTTCCTAAATTAGGTTATTGTCCATAATACTGTCTGACTTACACTGGATGTATTTTCGTTCCAAAACTAGTCCGCGTTCATGGACGGTAAACACTAGGCAGGGCGATATACTCTGATACTTTGGGAAAATTGCATTATAAGATGTTAAGTGTTTACACTAATGAGACTTCATGTCGTCTCTTGCAGATATCAGTGATGTTAACGACACTACAACTACAAGTCCAGACGAAATCGGGTTCGGAGATTTTACAAGAGGACGACTAAAGTTCCGTCCTGTTTCCTGGTAGCCAAAGAAGGCGAGGGAACACATAAAGCATCTCTGCACATTAACTGTGCACGAGAACCTTCCAAGTAAAAGCTGTCATATAACAGTGTTTGTGCTCCTGGGATCAGCAGGATTGCACCATGTTTTCTCCAACTGCAGCCCTGGCTCCTCCTCCACTCCTAACAGGAAATGCTCTAGCTGTGCCCGGTTCTTCTCCTGTGGGGCCCTACACAGGTACGTCACTGCATTCAAAACAAAACACTATTTGTTTTGCTCTTGACAAAAAAAAAAAAAAAAAAAATTAAGTATTTGTTTAAAAAAAAAAAAGTAACCTAAGCATGGATTATTGTTACTACAGAGCAGGACCTGCTGCGCCAAGAGCTGAACTCGCGCTTCCTGGCCTCCCAAAATGTGGATAGAGGAACTCCGTCATATCTACGCACCGAGTTCCACCAGCACCAGCACCAGCACCAGCACACACACCAACACACACACCAGCACACCTTCACCCCTTTCCCTCATCCGGCCATCCTGCCAGGCCCTGTAGCACCCCTGGTGCGTACCACCACCAGACATGTGAGGACGAGTTAACAAGGCTGCTTTTTATTCTCCTAATGGTCACATTTATAAAAGTACTTTGTGATTGTCCTGGAAGACCACAGTGTGTGACCGCAGTTCTGTAATAGTGACACACTAGTGTTGCATATTTAGACCAAATGGATTGAATTTGATGGAATGCATTTAGATTATGTGTCTGTAAAAGAAACATTTTCTCCCTTTCTCTCCAGTTTGACAAATACCCACCAAAGGTCGACTCCTTTCACAGGCACAACGTACGTCCTTACATTTTACATTCACACTTTTTCAGTCATTTGTTTTTATGTTTAATTAATCTCGCTGAATCTTTCTAAACAGCCTTTTTTTTAATGAAAAAAAATTGCATCACGCACCTCATGGACTAATGATCCAATGTCCTGTCGTCATTTATAGTTACTTCAGTCGTATCCTTCAGTAATGCCAGGAATGTCTCCCATGGTGCCCCCAACAGGGATATTCAGCTCTCTGCAGGGAGCCTTTCAGCCCAAGGTACTGCTCCTCCACATACAGTACACACACCAATCAAGTTATCTTCTTTTTAAAATATTAATCGGTCTTTTTCGCTCACAATTAAGTTTAGCTACATTTAACTTTGGTAGTGCTTATTAAATAGAATAAAAGAATAGTTTGCCTGATGAATTTAAAACCATTTTTACCAACTTGTCTATAGAATAAAAAATACTCCGTGCATAATTTAAAATATTTCATAGTACTTCATTGTACAGTGTGCTTTGAGTGACTTGTTATTTGTTACAAAAGGCTTCCAACCCACTCGATGTAGTTCCTGGACCAGGAGCAATGCCTCGCCCGCTCATACAGAAGGAATCCAGAGTAAGCTTGTGAATTAATATTATCATCTTTTAATTTTATAGTTTAATATGCAGTTATTAAACATGGCTGTGAAACCTGGCTTGTCATCCAACTCAACACAGTGTAATACTTTACTTCCTAAGAACACATTTGAATGAATAAACCTACTATTTGCATATTGCAATGTGTATGGCAAGAAAAGAAATTAATGTTGAAGTTGATTTAAGGTACACCGTGGACAAGTAAATATTATTTATCTTCATTATTTTGCAGTTGTTGGACTCTGCGTGTCCTACACCAAAGGTAAGAACTACACCATCCCAGCAGATAAAGCCATCATTCAGCCATCTATCTATACAAACAGTAATACTGTAATTTCCGTGTGTTGTTTTTGCAGAAGCCAGGAAAGTGGTGTGCGATGCATGTGCACATTGCGTGGCAGGTGTACCACCATCAGCAGAAAATAAAGGTATGTTAGCAGATCAAACACTGGCACTGTAGCACGGCTCTTATTATGTTTGTTTTGGAAGCTATTGTTCCTTTCACCTTTCCCCATCTGTGTTTACCAGATCACTGATCTTGGGCTTCTGTCATTGCTACTAGAACGCTAAGCTCCTTTCTTGTCTGTGTGCATTTCAGAAGCAGATGCAAAATGAGCCACACAAGCTAGACTTTGGGATGAAGCCAGAGTTCCTGAGTCGACCTTCTGGTTCAGGCCTCTTAGGAATGATCCAGCAGCCGCGTGACTTACCCCGCCCTTCCACCATCTTTTCCAGTGCTGGTAAGTCATGGGGCTTGGGTGTATACAGTGACACAAAAGTAGACAAGCAATAATGGACATTTCCTGTATAACAGTATTTAGCGTGTATATAATAAGTCTATTACATCAGCTTCACATTAGCTGTGCAACATATCTAGCTGAGCTGAATGAATCACAATTTAAAATATAATATTTGAAGTAAGTTGTTAGAAATAATACAATAATCGTAGAATTTTTTTCCCATACTGATGATTGTTTCTATTGTCAGGTCCCACACATCCCTCAGTCTCTCCCTTTGGATACTTGCCCCATCCTCACACCAATCTCCACACCCCCCCCTCTCATCATGGTAAGACTGGGTTCCCGTGTGATTAGTGTGTAATTCTCAGGTAATTCTCACTGTAAACGCACATTAAAACACTATCATTTTGAATATGTAGACCCTCTGAGTAAACCACCAGTGTTCGGAGGTTTGGGAATACTGAGCTCCACAGCATTCGGAGGGCTTGGAAATCCCACAATAAGTAAGTAATCAAACGCTGCTTTTTAATCATTGTTTTTAATTGGTGTTAGATTTAAAACATGAGCGTCTAATCTAAAACCACTTTAATCTTTGTTTCAAATAGCACCAAGCTCTGCACATGGCAGTAAAGACAGTAAAGCAGCTTCATCTTCAGCAGGACCTCAGGAGCCCTGGAACAGGCTGCAGCAGACGCCTTCCTCTTTCCCTACACCTCCCGCTTGGCCTCAGCCCCCTGAACTCGAAAGAGTAATGGACAAGAGGGACTTTGTACTTAACAAAGAAGAACATGAAAGGTATAAAATTATTTTCTTGCTAATTATCTGTTAAAGTTTAATAATGTGCTTATTGAACATCCCAGTTAATATTTAGTTCCTCTTTACTGTTATAATAATCTCCACTGTTCTGGGAAGGCTCTCCGTTAGATTTGGAGGGACTTTGGGGATTTGCCTATTAAGACTATATGTAATATATGTCAAAGTACTGTGAACTTTGAACTGAAATCTTGCACAATATTCTGCACATCTGCATATTATCTTGCCCATAGCTGGACACAGTTCTACACTACATTACATACATCTCAACTCTTCTATATTTCATTTTATTATTTTTAAAATATTTTATATTTCATTATATTTCTTATATCTCCATTTTTTATTCTTATACTATTATTAAATTATGTAAATTTAAAAAGTCATTTACATCTAAAGTTTATTTACTTATTTCTGATTTGTAATTTCTCTTATTTTTCACACTTGAAACTTTCCTTTTGAATCGTTTGAAGTCATCAGCAGTCGTATAAGCATTTCACGTCACATCATACTGTGTATGACTGTATGTGACGAATAAAATTTGAATTTGAATGTTAGGTACTGATTGCCGGAAGACGTCAACACCACTGAACATCTTTGGGACGAACTGGAATGCTGACTGCATGTCAGTTCAGTTCAAAGGTGTTCAGTGGGGTTGAGATCAGTGTTCTGTTCAGGCCATATCATTTCTTTACCTCAACCATGTCTCCATGGGCTTTGAGCACCTGCACACTGTCATGCTGGAACAGGTTTGAGCCTCTTAGTTTCACTGTAATGGCTAAAGCTTACAAAGACATCCTTTATAATTATGTGCTTCCAACTTTGTGACAATTTTGTGAAGACCCGCATATATGGGTGAAAGTCTGGTGTTCACCTCCTTTACTGTTATTCATTCGTTTCCTTTTTGCACATCTAATACTGAAATGGTGCATATTTATTCATAGAAACTGTTTTAAGTAAAACGAACAAACTTTGACCAACACTTATTTCCATTTGTGCAGGGACACAAAAGAGAAATTGAATGTAAGACACCTGTCACCTGCTAACAAAAGCCCACAGAGTCACAAGCAAACAGTACTGTCTTCTCGAGACACTCCTGAGCCAAAAGACAAGGACAAATCCAGTGAACGAGTACAATCACAGGAACCTCCCACTCAGAGTGCAGAGACGGAGGATCAGCGGCACAAGGACAGTCAGCAAGAGAAGAAGGAGAAAACTGCTAAGGGTGACCAGCGTCCTACAGAGGAGAAGGCTACTTCCGAGGACACTTTGTCCCCACAGCAACAAAGGGTTCGGGTTGAAAGGCGCAGCACTGACGGACCGCAGTGGGAGCCAGATGCAAAGAGGAGTAGACTGGACGCTGATCACACAAAGAGTGTCCAAGTTAAAATAAAAGAGGAAAGGAGAGAGATTCAGGACTCTCCCGAAATCAAACCACCTTCTAAAGTCTTTGAGAAACCAGTGCAGGGCCGAAGAACCCCAGGCATGCAGCCTTTGCCCATGTCATCCATTCCCATGCCCTTAGGAATGCCAGGATTTCCACATGGCCTGGAAAGGACTCGCTTAATGACCCCCCTTGTTGGGATGAGCCCATTGTCTGGTGCTGAGCGATTTCCGTACTCTCCCCAGCACTGGGATCCAATTCGGAGTATGAGCCGTGGTCTGGACATATCTCAAAAAGACTCTGTTGCCAAGGAGCTGCTGCTGAGGGGCGACCCACTGCAGCGTGTTTACCCACGCGAGCCGCTCCTCCACCCGCTGGCGCTGGAACAGCAGCAGAGGTGCCAGCTGGAGGAGCGCCATCGCCTGGCACTGCTGCGCGAAGAGAGCGAGAGGAGCCGTCTGCTGGCACTGCATCACCATGCCACCCTCGAGACCCAGCTGGCACATCCCGGCCTCCTGCCCGCACCCTACGCCAGCCCGCTGTTCCCGCGGCTGGCACTGCCTCACGCCTCACCCTACGGCACTCTGGGCAAGGCTCTGCATCCCGCAGGCTATATCCATGCCCCTCCACCCCCTCTGCTGCATGGAATGCCCATGCGGCCCCCTTCTCCCAGACGGACTACGCCACTGGCGGACAGAAATGTCGAGGCGCCATGAGTAGGACATAATGAGAGCCTCGCTGAGGCCAAGCCAAGCACTTCATGTCAAATACGTGATAAATATGGAAATGTACAGGGGCAAAAGCATCTGGGCTGTTGCTTGGATCCAGATTAAGTCTAGATTTTCGTTTAATTGCAGTGTCAGTGGTGATTCAGAGTTTTTTTTCCCCCCAACTTCTGCTATTCAATTCATGACCAGGAAACTGGCTCATCAGTTTTTTTGTGAAAAAAATTAAAAATAATTTTAAGAAAGTCTTGTTTATTTTTTGTTTGACTAATATTGACAAAAGTAAACATACGATTGTAACATTTACAACGAAACTAAAGAAAAATAAATAGTATTATCGTCAGTGAACGTAAACTGACTGCATATTCAATTTCTCTAAAACAGAAACATTGTTTTCAAGTATAATAAACATTACATAAAACCTGTAAAAACAATGAATTAGTTCAAACGATGATTAAAATGGTCAAATGGCTTAAAATATATACATCTGTAGTATAAACAGGAAAGTCTACAATCAGCAATAAAGCCAGAGATTTCCAAACTGAAACATTATATCAAATTTAACAAAGAGAGACTTCACAGAAGAATTTTTTAACCTGATAAAAGAATCTGAACATGTTTGCACATCTAAGTTTTGCATGTTTGATCCAATTCAGATGTAGTACAACAGTAAAGGTGACTTGCAGTGTTTTATGTAAACACATTGTCCTCACACTACACTACATCCATCCCCAGCCCTCGAGCCACTGCAGCCAGCGCTCTCACTGCCCCAGACTCCATCCGCGAGTCTTCTGTGTCGTCTTGATCCCCGTTCATCTCGGTCACGGTGTTCAGTATACAGTACACTGGTGCTCTGTCCTTTACTTCACCATCATCGTCATTCATGAGCACTGCCATGGAAGAGGAAGAGGAGCCCGATGAGGATGAAGAGGTGGGGTCAGGAGATGGTGTGGGAACATCATTCATGCTCTCTGTATGTAGTGCTAATCTTTTAGTCTGAGCGCTCGAGCCTGAGAGCTTGCGAGGCGTACGTTTTTCTGCCATGTTCTTGATCAGCTCTTCGGTTACCTCAACAGTCTCAAAGCGAACCATGTTCAGGCGCAGGTAGCCGTCTTCATCTTCTTTATACCTGTTTACCATGAAGAGATTAGAGTCAGCTAGAGGCTAGAACTGCAGTGTGATTCATGAATACATAAAGATTATACAATACTACAGTAGGTAGTCATTAGATGGTGGACCATGGTCCAGATGCAAACCAAGTAATAGATTTAAAAAAACAACAAAAAAAAAAAAAAAACTACAGACCATCAGATCTGACATTCTTTTTAATGGCCATGTTTCTGTAACGCTAGTTTTCTTAATCACTGGCTTCACCTTGGCTTTTCTCGAGCCTTTTCTTGCGTCTAATCTGTTTAGTATCTAAGGTGTTTATATCGAGTACTTGGCTGAAACTTCATCAGTCCAGAGACTAGATACAGGGCTAGCACAATGACATTTTATAGGCTTAAACCGACGCAAATTAAAAAAAAAAAAAATTAAAGACAAAATTAACGTGGTTAAGTCCCCACACCCTCATGATTGAATGTGATTGGGCATGTGGCTGATTTCAGAATTCACCAAACACATCTACAAGATGTCAGGACGCACTTGACATCAATCAAGGTAACCCCAGATAAACTTCTGCTGTTCCAGTAGGATTTTCCAGACACTTCCCTAAAGGATATCACATAAGAGGAAGGGCTGTTGTGCTTGAATATCAGCATGGCTGTGATGCAGTTGTTGGTACAAGGGAATAAGTGTGATATTGTCTTTATAAAACAGTTCCACCAATACCATTTATCAACAACAGATTATGAATTGTTTACCACATGCTGCAACCCACAGTTAGTGTAATTAACAACCGTTAGAACACCTGTGATGTAGAGTGATGCATATACTTAAATGTCCCAATGCTGTTAGCGTCTTCTATCAGTACTGACCGAATACCTCTTGTCTAATCAGATTACTTGGTCTGCAAAAGGCTCGCAAAGCATCAAAGAGATCACACTGTTGAAAGGTATCAGCTAGGAGAATGATATAAAAGAATTTCACATGACCAAGGACGAGGCACCCCTTTAAAACTGATCAGAGGTGCTGCAAAAAGGACTAAAGAAACATTAAGGGAGTTGTAGATATTTGACAGGACCTGCTGGTGTACTACATGTGACAACAATTTTCCATATTCTAATATTTGCTTGTGTGACAGGGAGGTGAGGCTAGATGGAAGAAATTTCTCACGAAGGAAAACATCCATGCCTAAAACACGTATCAAGTCTCCCAAACCAACATGAGACCAAGGTTGAAGTTTTTGGGCATAATTCAAAAAGTATTTTGGGGATAAGTATTGACACAAAGCACATCACCCAGAGAACATCATACCTATGGTGAAGCATGGTGGTGGCAGCATCATTTCTTCAGATGGAGCTGGGTATTAATACCAGTGAATTTTGCCACAAAACATTTACATAGGCGTCCTCTAAAACACTGAAGATAAAGAGGAATTTCCCCTTTCAGCATGCCAATGACCCAAAGCATACATCCAAATCAACACAACAATGGCTTCACCAGAGGAAAGTTTAAGATTTGGAATACCTAGTCAGAACCCAGACCTGAATCAAACTGAAATCTGTGGAGTAACTTGAAGAGGGTTGTGCACTCCCTTGCAAGTGGGCAAAAATTGCCAAGTCAAGATGCACCATGCTGATACTCCTACACAAAACGACCAAATGCTGTAATAAAATCAAAAGGTGCTTCAACAAAAGTATTAGTTTAAGGGTGTGCATATTTACTCAACTAGGTTATTTCTATACAAGTGTTTTGTTTTCAAAAACTCTGTTTATTTTTAAGGTTAAATTGTACACAATTTAGGTTAAATTGTAGTCATGATAAAAGTAGAAAATGATCTGAAATGATTTATTATGGTATGTTTTTTAATTTCATATAATATAGGGACATCGGTACAGTTGCGCATTTATTAATTTTCACTTATCTAAATCAGCTAGCAGGAGCACAATGCATGAAGTCACGAAGGTCCTGGGCAAGAGCGTCTGTTAATGTTCACACTAAACACATCAGAATGGGGGAAAGATGTGATCTCTGATTTGATTCAAGGAGTAATTATTGGGTGACAGAATTTGGGATTATCAAATATTACATATATAAATTTACATACAAGATGTTTTTGTCTCTAGAGGGTCTACAGGCTGAAACAAGACAAGAGATCAGATGAGATGAGAATGATGAGACGTATTTGAGCTGACCGGAGGTCTACAGTTTCTCAAATCTTTATAACCATGAATTAAAAAAAAAAAAAAAAAAAAACATGACAGAACGCACAACACATCAAATCCTGATATAAAAGTCAGCTTTAGGTTCGACTCCTGTCTGCCAAGAAAAAGAAACTATGGCTTTCACTAATTTGTCCAAACAGCACAGGGATTCTCCAACACAGCCTGAAGCTCTTGGCATTTCTGTGCCAAAGTTCTCTGTAAAATGTTGCAACAGACTCTTAGCGACATGTTTTTTGCCATTTCTCATTTTGATGCCTAAGCTAAATCAGTGAACTGATATTATACCTGGCAAATCAACATGTGAGAATGAAGTGATGACCTTATCTCACGCTTGGTAAGGTTAGTCACTCGCTCCTTATAAACATGCTCCACTGACCGATCATGCTGAGAGTAAAAGAGCACTTCTTTATTCACATGGATAAACTTCTGCAGGTGTTTGAAAATGATGACTAGATGAAGATCATGGACAGCAGCAGGTTATTATTTGTATTACAATTTTTGGAAGTTGTGTTGAGGGTTCAGTTAAGTTCAGCCATGACTCGAAGCTAACTTCTACAAAACGTGTTAATGTGTAAAATCGTTTTAGCATTTTACATAAATACCAACACTGTTATTTGGATGTGTGCGTGTTTGTGTGTGCACTCCCAGAATGAAGAATGACCAATATGGGTGACTGAGAAATGGACATGCTTGCTTATGCTTTGGAACCAACTTTGACCAAACTGTGTCAAAATTAGTCAAAATGGCTGCTTTGAATACCAGCAAATTTAGGCTGAGAGATTACACAATGGGAGTCAGTGGAGCTATGTGGGCTCGACCAGTGGATCTCAATCCTTGTCCTCTAGGACCCCCTGTCCTGCCAAATTTTTACTGTTGTCCCTGCATTGTCACATCCAATTCTATTCAGAATGGCTGTAAATTATCTAATTATGTAAATCATAAGTGCTGGGAGCAAAGAAAACAATAAATTGTGCAGGCCAGGGGGTCCTCCAGGGTTGAGATCCACTGAGCAAGAGGTGTTAAGTCGGATACGGGAGTTGTACATAATATACAGTATAGCCACTTCAAATGGCTATATAGTGAAAAATTCACTATTAAAAGATGACCAATACATCAGGGAAGTTACTTGCCTGGACAATTGTAAGCAAATAATTTGAAGCACTTCACAGATTTTTGTTGAACACCCCTTCAATACACAAATAACTGAGGCGAACAGCAATCATGTTCGGCGTACCTGAAGCGTGAATGTCCCGATGGCCATTTGAGCTGATGTTTCTTTCTCAGGTGAAGAGTCAGCGTGTAACACCAAGAAAAGTTCTTGTCACAAAGATGACATTTATACCTGGACACCACATTCCCCTGCTGCAACAGGAATAAATCATGCTGATTAAAAGGACTAAACTCCTGGCAAATTACATGGTAAAAAAAAAACAAAAAACTTTGGCATCTGAGCCTATGGCACCCCCTGCTGGCTGACCTCGTGTACTCTTTTGTAGTGTTGTTTCATGGTGTGAGCCATGCGGGAAGAGTAACCGCAGCCGTCCACTGTGCAGTGATAAGCCGCTCCTTCGTTGTGGGTCTCCATGTGCTTCCGCAGATCATGCTGATTCTTAAAGCTGAAAAACAGAAATAAATTCTCATCCTAGTGCCATTTGTTTTATATAAAAAAAATTATTTAAAAAAGAAATTTAAGGTGTGGGACGTAATTTGCTAACCTGCTCTCGCAGAAGTCACAGGGGAACGGGCGCTCATCACAGTGCCGGAATTTGATGTGGATCTTCAGGGTGGAGAGTGATGTACAGGTCATGTCACAGAGCGGGCATTTTATGTGATTGACTGAAAAATGCACACAGGTAAATAAAAGAAATGCACATATAAATGTATTTACAACTGCATTGAAATGGTTTAATACAGTGGTTCTTATTTCTGGCCCTGGTCCATCTCTGCTCTGGAAAGATTAAGTATTTCCACCTATTATTACCCAGACATAACACTTACATATGATTACACAACAACTCTGCAATACCAGGCAGGCTATAATAACAGCGGGAGATAACTACTTCCTCAGTTTTGTACATTCGAGCTCTTACTAAGCATGTACTGACTTGCCATGTTTAATCTCCAGGCTAATCTGTGTGTTTGGAAGCATTAAAGTTTATTCCGTGTACCAAAGACCCTCATCTTTGAATCCCATTAAGCCTGCATATGGTTAATTTAATTACTGAGAAAGAGTACAAAACCTGATTATAAAGCAAAGGTTAACATGCCCTGGGAACACACCGTGCTGTCGAACGTGGTCTCTCAGCAGTCTCTCATTAGCAAAGCCTTTGTCACAATGCGCACATGTGAGAGAATCTGAAACAGATCAAGATGTTATGCATGTATTTGCAATATTTCCACATCTTATGAACTTTAATAAACTAGTACCATCCATATGATACAATCTGCTCTAGCCCATATTAAATCTTATAGTATGTTCATTTTACACATGCCCTAAAACATCATTTTGCATAAAGTATCCATTACATATATGTTTCAGTTCCACATTTTCACCCAAATTAAATATTTGAAAATATTCCACATAAGACATATGTTCAACACTCTTCAAAATCACTTATTTTTAAATTTTCGCCTTTTTTTTTTACGTGATACAAGGAAACTGACTGAGAAGCTCACACTGAAAGCAAAGGATAGTTACTCACTGTGGTCACTTTTAAACCTATTACTTTGGAGAAATTAGATATTGGTACCCGAGTCATCATAACATCTTAATTAAATTGCATTAATTAAATTAAAGGTATTCTTTACCTTTTAATGGTGAAATTTGTCATTTTAAATGTACCTAATTGAGGAATCCCCTGTATAGTTGTACTAACTGACCTTCCGGCTCGGCCTGTCTCTGAATGTGATCAAAGAACTTGGTGTTGCTGGAGAACATGCAGCCACAGGTTGGACAGGCCACCAGACGCTCTTGTGTGTGACTGCGCAGGTGCTCGCGCAGCCGGTATTTAATCTTAAAGAATGCATCACAGCCTGGAACGTACCAAACCTCAGTTAACTTAAAAAAAAAAAAAAAAAAAAAGCAAATATAATAAAATGGTTGCCTCTCAGATATGCCTGTATTACCTTTCCAGCTGCAGAAGAGAGCCTGCTGTTGATCCGGGAGCGGCTGTAACTCCGTGCAGTGTGCATGCATGTCCACGTGCCGATAAAACCATTCCGGATTATTAAAAGAACTCTGCTGAAAGACAAAATTAACTGGAGTATATAACAGCTGTTTATTCCATTTCAGCAGTCTTAATGAGTCTTAATGAACAAGTGTACATGTGTTAAAGCTAGCTCATACTAACATCACAGTGTTCCCACTGACACACAAATCCTTCAGAGATGTCTGTGACCAGGTTGTTGCTGTGCAGCTCCTGAGTGCAGCTGGGAAGCTCAGGATGAGACTCGAGCAACTGAGTCCCGATGAACTTCAGTTTGCTGTGGAAGTTATGGAAGTGTGCATGGGCAATGAGTTCATTAGGACTCCCCATAGCCAGGAACTCACAGCCCTGCCACAGACACTGATAATCATCTGGTGGAGAGGAAAAGATTATAAAAGACCATTACAATGAGCAAGCTGAAGGCGACGGAGGAAAAGAAAAACTCCCTGAGATGGCAATAGGAAGAAGATATATGTGATATATATTCTGTCTAATCCCACAGATAACATACTGCCATACCCACCCACTGTCAACATCCTGGTGCCACCGCACCACAGCACGCACCTAGAGGTCCTGTGAAGCCACACCCCGAGAGCTTCAATCTTAAGGGTTTTAAAGTTATGGCCGATCATGCATGTCTGCATGCATGATACATTTGATGATTCATTCTGAAAATTTACTCCTTGCACAGCACATTTATACACATTATTCCCCTAGAATAGTGCTAGATATTTGGACTCTTTCTTTCTAGCCTCACATCTCATATACACCAAATCATGGTTAGTAATCAGGTCTGGACACAAATTACACTGGACATAATGCTAAATAATGATGGGGCCTAAATAATGATGTACATCTCCCATGGCGATATCTATGGGGACATACTAATTGTTTCATTTATTATTGTCCTGTCACTGCTGTCATCGTTATTTTTCCCCTCCTGTGTTATACAGTATTATTGTATTGCAGTTATATTGCTTTTTTAATATTGTGGTTATTGCTGTATTAACAAAACAAAAATAGTTTGTCCAAAAAATTAAAATCTACTCCTTTAACTAAAGTTAAAAAAGAACAAGGAACAAACATTTGGGTAATAGTAGTGTATTAGGAAAGATTCTTTTTTTTTTTTATTTGTTTTAAATTAGGCCTCTACTGGTTAGTTAGGTTAAACATTGAAATTATTTCTGCTCATGTGCTCATGACTTCTGCCCCGAGGACACTTGGTCTGTAGAGTGTGTATAAAATGACTAACAGAAACAAGCATTCTGGACAAGTTGTCCACTTTTATCTTTTCCTTCCACTTAAATTTAATTGATTTTTAAATCATGTTCTTTAAGATGTCTTACAGATTATTTTTACAAATATATTTTAATTGGGTGGTGAAAGCTGAGACAGAAGAGATGTTCACCCACTTATACTTGTCTCGTAAAGATGAACTGCAGCATACATTTAGGCATTTGGCAGACGCTCTTATCCAGAGCAACTTACATTTTAATCTTATTATACATCTGAGCAGGTTAAGGGCCTTGCTCAAGAGCCCAACAGTGGCAACTTGGTGGTTGTGGGGTTTGAACCTGGGATCTTCTGAACCGTAGTCCAATGACTTAACCACTGAGCTACCCCTGACCCCCATATGGTGAGTTCATAAAGACATTACCCTTAATACTACACTAGAGGAGCAGATTGATCTCGTATAAATTGTTAGACATGATACAGTATAACCTGTCAATATGAGCAAACACATTTCATTATACAATATTTCATTATTACATCATACAGGGATTCTGTGCGATCAGCCATGAATTAAGTTGTTGCACACGCACGCACACTTTTGTCATCACAATGGATTTGAAATGAAACAATGAAGATGAGTAGACTAAAAAATTTAATTCAAGTGGTTTAACAAACATTGCGTTATGTATTTAGAAATTACATACATTTTCATAAGGTCCCAGACTCAAAAGTAACTGAACAACTGACTGATAAGCAGGACAAATAAGGGACATGCAGTTGATTCCAAGCCTTGAATTTGTTCAAGGGAACTCTCCACATGTGGTCCAAAGAGTAGCCAAATCAACAACATGATACAGTTAAACCTTGGATTGCAAACATAATTCGTTAAGGAAGCATGCTTGTATGTCAAAACATTTGTACATCAAAGCAAATTTCCCCAATAAGAAATAATGCAAACTTTGATTGTTGAACCCCAAAATATTAAACACAAAATGTAAAGTAAAAAAAATAAAAATATCCTGCATTTAACCTTGAAAAAGAACCATGACAGAGCTGTGTTCCCATTAGCGTGTTTGTGCGCATACGCACTGTGCATGTGTGAAGCTGTCAAGTGTAAGATGTGACGAGGGAGGGGGCTAATGTGAAGAATGACTCCCTCCCTCACTTCTCTCGTCTTACACTTGACATTCGGCAGACAAAGCGCATGCTCACTACTCGTACATCAAGACCTCGCTCATTTATTAAGCTAAAATTTATTTTTAAAATTTTGCTTGTCTTGCAAAACGTTCGCAGTTACTCGAAATCGAAGGTTCCACTATGCATTAAAAAAAAAAAGAGAAGGAATTCACAGAGATGCTCAGCAAAACTGAATTAGAAAAATTGATTGCAGAATTCGATCAAGACCGTCACAGGAACAGGAAAGTCAGGAACACGCTAGAAGAGGTATGTGTATCATTGTCAAATGACTTGGCTCATGGGATCACAAATGTAAATCGAGAGGATTTACATCAAGATGAAAACCTTTGGTAATGCTCAAGAATGGAAGGGTCAAATTATACTATGAGAGAAAACCTACAAACGCCTACCCAGTTCTGCTACAAGATTCTTTGGACGAATTAATCCAAAATTATCTCGTACCAGAAGACACTTGTGATGTGAAGCATGCGGCATTATCTGTTAAATATGGTAGATGCTGTGCGGTGGTACTGTATGGAAGGGCATGTATGGCTAATGGAACAAACAAAAAGATCTAAAAGAATTGAGTCAACCAACAAATTTGTCCTCTAACAGTTGAGATGCTTTTTTTTTATTATTGGAGACTAAAGGCAGAAAGACCAACAAATAAGCAGCTGTAAGTAAAGCTGTTGAAAGTAAAGGTCTGGCAAGATGGATACCAAAGCTTTTGGTGATGTCTTCAAGCAATCATTGCCTTGCAAATGCTTTGCATCTAAGTACTGAAATGTGTGATTATGCTACTTTTCCCAATTACTTGTGAGCCTGTAAAAATTACAGGGTTTTTGTTTTTTTTAAGGAAATGTGAGATTTTGTGAAACCACTAGAATTAAAGTTGAAACTCTGCACATCTTGATTCCCTAAAATAATTTCACTAACATGCACTTTCTGTGTGAAGACTTACCAAGCTCCTCCATGGTGTCTCCATCGCCAAGATGTTCCTTCAAATGTAAAGACAAGTGATCATTCAGCTCCTCCATACTTCGTCCCTTAAAAGTACACGAGGCCCATTCGCACGCAATCACCATGTTGGAGAGATTTCGGTTTTTCGCCATGCTCCTAAAGAGGCATGAGGTAACGTAATACATCAGGCAACATCTCAGATTTGCTAGGAAGTGTATAATATATGGAGTTTGCATGTTCTCCCCAAGCTTGGTAGGAAAGCAGTAAAGAAAATGAGTGCAAGTGGGTGGTGTACATTATTTATGACCAAATGTTTGTGGGCGCCTGGCCATCATAGCTCATTCGTGATGTAATATCTCTTCGCTGCTGTGCTCATTCAGCCACAATAATGTACGTAAGGATGCCTGGGTAAAAATTGTGGTTTAATTCACTCCAAAGTGTTGTTGCGATGGACACTTAAGTTGTTCCATGTCAACCGAAGCAAGTGGTATGGTACTGAGCAATGTTGGGTCACACACAGTCATGCTGAAATGATTGGGCATTCCAAAATGTTTTACAGGGAATAAAACCTGATGCTACGGCATATACAATAATTCTTTATATTGTGTTCTTTCCCTCTTTTTGACAAGAGAGGAATCATGGAAATGCCTCCATATGCGGTTGCGAGCCAGCCTATGGTTTTATCCATTTGCTACAAATAAGGCAAATATTAAGAAAGTAAAACAGACATGATTGGAATGCCAGGCTATACCATGCTACCATGCACACAACACACACATTCTCACTTAGGGATGTTATTTTACTGTACCCAATCCATATTAGGTGCGTTTTACAAAGGAACCCAGAGAACCCTGGAAAAGATTCATATGGACATTGGAAGAACGTGCACAGAACCTCACACTAAAGAGATCCCAGACCTATGAGAGGACAACATTCAGCACTTTGGAAGATAGATACTCTCCACCCTGGAGGTAATGTATATCTGTCGTTTCTGTGGCAGTTACTTGAGGGATCGTGTCGCCAGCTCGACACCCGTTTGTGATTCACACACTAATGGCAATTTGATAATTGCCTAATCTGCAAGTCCTTGGACTGTGGAAGGAAACCAGTGCATGCACAGGGGAGAACATGTAAATTCCATGAACGCAGAGGGACTCAAACCCCGACCTTGGATGCGCACGGCGTCAATACTAACCTCGAAGTACTTTACTTGAGTAAAAATTTGAGGTGCTAATTCTACTTATACTGGAATGAAATTAAGTAAGTATTTGTACTTTTACTTGAGTATTGAATTTGTGTACTTCTAACCCTTTCTAACTTTCACCAGATAAATACTTGTGCCTGATCCTAAACCACTTTTTGATCTGCTTGGAGCATTCTGCACTTCTGACTGCAGTTTCTGCTCCCACTTGGATACTAAGAAGATCTTTACTTAGTAAACATTTTTTATGCTCAAGAATCTGAGCTGGATACAATACCTTTAGCACTGCAGCTGATATTTAGAATATGAGAAAGATACTAACGATGCAGTTGCTCCAGCTTGACTTGATTATGTTTGTGTTAGAGTAATGATTTACATATCAGACCAGTCTGATGTCCTTTTACTGCTTAAAGCTTCTTCTTTGTGTCTGCTTGCTTAAATATAAATCTACATCCGGGTCTACATATCTATCTGAGCTAACGCAGCCTGCTAGCATTATTGAGTAAGCTGGACTTTTGCTTAGTGTGTTATGAGAGTTAATATGAGGTCAAACCATCTGCTCTGGATGTAATAACGCACTTTTTGAAGATAAACTAACTAACGTCCCTCCAGTATTCATCAGTTCATTACTGTTGTTCTTATTGCTTATTTTACTACTAAAAAGTCAAACTATATCTCAGTAAAAAGTCAGATTAAATACGTACCTTTGCCGCTATGTTTTCTAAAAAAAATAAGGATAAAAAGTAAAAATACATAGGAACAATTATTAAAAGTGTGTTCTTTTGCATCAACACTAGTCTTCTGTACACACTGACATGTCCCTTGAAACTAAATTCGGGCGCGGGATAAGGGCTGGATTTCAATACCTCTACATGTGGATAAGTAGTGCACTATATAGAGTGTTTATTGTCTATATGGTCTACGTCATAATGATCACTTGTACAGCTGCTGCGAGCAATTTGGGAAACGAGTTAAGCTTCCAGTCGCAGGATGAGCGCGTCATCGGGCCAGAAAACAAAATAAGAGTCTTTCCTCCGCCCCCTCGGATTATACAATGTCAACAGAAAAAAGTCTTGTGACAATGCATTTAACTAGCAGGGTTTTGTTTGGTGTTTAGCTTCAATGTCGCCATCTTGTGAGGTGAAGATTGATGTTGGTGTTGCCTTGAGTGCGACTTGATAAATTAGTGAACATAAACGAATATACAGTATATACATTTTAAAAAGACATACTTACTACTTAATAACAGTAGTAAGCCTTTGACTGAGAAGTTGTTGCTGTATTTGTTGCAGATCCTGGTTGGGAGTTTCCTTTACATAAATTGCTTGATGATATTAAAATTTATATATATATATATATATATATATATATATATATATATATATATATATATATATATAAAAAAGAAAGTTTATATTTAGAGAAGAAACTCTGTATATTTTGTTTGCACAAAAACACTTTTTTGTGGACACTGCTTTCATTTTGGTAATGGACTTACTTTCAGTTTAGTTTTTTTTTTTTTTTTTTTTACAGTACTCTGAACATATAGCTATTTATTCTCTCAGTTTTCTAATTCAGATTTTTATTTTTTACCTCCTGTACACCTCTGACTTTGGTAGCTATGTGTCTGAAATGCTATGTGGTTAAGTGCATGTCTTTGAGACATGCTGACATCTCCACAATCAAGACACAATTATATGCGCTTGTTATCATATGGAGTATCAGTTCTATTATTCCCATGGTCGTGTATATATGTTATACTTTTTATTGTTATTGTGAGCATCATTGTTTTTACCTATATGAAAATAATGATTGCAGCCAAAGCTGCTACTTCTGATAAAAAGAAATCAGCCAATAAGAGCTGTTCTGAGAATTGTGCTGCTTCATGGTGCTCAATTGTTTCTGTGGATAAAGCAGTTTATTTAACCCATGCTTTACAAAGGACTGCTATGAAGCACTGACCCTGAATTCTCCTAAAAGTAGGCCTACTTAAAAATGACACATCTTCAATATCCCAGGATTCTCGTTTCTCTATCCTGACACATTTTAAATATCGTTTAACCTGGAGCATCTTCCTTACAAATTCCGGTGTAAAAATGACGAGATATTAGGATGAACATGCTAATATAAACTTAGCTAGCAGGTTTGTTAGCAGAGTTAACAAAGAAAAAACATCTTGTGTCAGATCAGAATCAAGCATTGTAAACAGAAGTGTTATATATATAAAAAAGAATACATTTTAAACAACCATTGAATTTTTTTATTTAAAAAAATCATTATTTGACTAGCTTTTTACACCCATTAAATATTCATTTTTGTCAATTAAAATTAGCACTATAGTATCTTTTTCACTGATGTGAAATTTCCATAATTAATAATCTATATATAGAAAGTAATTAATAAAAATAAATATTTTAAAAGAAGGGTGCAATATTTAAACTGGCCACAAGATGCCCTTGTTGCAACATCTGACAGGGGGTGCATATTATTTTTAACAAAAAAATTTTTTTTGTATTTATTTAATTAATTATTCTTTTTTGGACATCAGATGATGAAATAACTGTTTGAAAGCTTCCTGAAGATCATGTACAGAAGGTGGTTTCTTGACTGCTACTGCCTTCTTCATCAGTTCTTCAACTTTCTGAGTTTAGGTATGGAGACCCAGACCGCGGCTCCAAAAGCTGTCATTGTCACACAGCTAGATTTTCATTATTTCAGATTAAGACTTTGAGATTTATTTATTCATTTATTTATATATATATTTTTTTTATTGCATAGGGAGAATAGCATGTGTTGAAATAATAATGAATGCAATTTTTTGGTTATTGTATGTTAATGTTTTTGCTTTTGCTGTTATTATTATTATTATTATTATTATTATTATTATTGCTACTGAATGAAAGAAATTATATACAGGATTTTTGAAACTCAAAATATTGTGAGAAATTAGTTACAGAATGTTACTCTGATAAATGTACTTAGTCTGCTGTGAACAGAAATACTAAAATATGGAGTTATTCATTATGTCATTAATAAGTATGTGATAAAGTTAAATAAGTTAAAAAAAAAGTATACATGCAGTGCTGTGAAAAAGTATTTGCCCCTTCCTTATTTTTTATTTCTTTTATTTGTATATTTTCACACTTAAACAGTTCAGATAATCATACAAATGTTAATTTTATACAACAATAACTCAAGCAAATACAAAATGCAGTTCATAAATGATGATTTTATTTGTTAAGGGAAAAAAGCTGTCCAAACCAGCCTGGCCCTATGTGAAAAAGTAATTTCCCCTAAACTAATAACTGGTTGTGCCACCCTTGGCGGCAATGCCAGCAATCAGCCGATCATAATAATGAGTCTTTCCCATCGCTGTGGAGGAATTTTGGCTTGCTTTTGATTTGTAGAATTATTTTTAATTCAGCCACATTGGAAGGTTTTCAAGCATAAGCAGCCTGTTAAAGGTCATCTTAATTGGATTTAACCCCAGACTTTAACTAGGCCAATCCAAAACCTTAATTTTGTTTCCATTCCATTCAGTGCAGCCCCAGACCATCACACTACCACCACCATGTTTCACTGTTGGTATGATGTTCTTTTTATGAAACGTTGTGTTTCCACAGAATATTTCCCCAAAAGTCTTGGCAATAATCCAGATATTTTTGGCAAATGTGAGACAAGCCTTTGTGTTATTTTTGGTCAGGAGTGGCTTCCCCCTTGGAACACTCCTACGGATGCCATTTTTACTCAATCTCTTTTTTAATTCTTGAATCATGAACACTGACCTTAACAGAGGAAAGTGAGGCCTCTAGTTTAGATGTTGCTCTAGGTTCTTTTATGAGCTCCTGGATGAGTCATTGTTGTGCTCTTGGAGTAATTTTGGTAGGGAAGGTTATATCTGGGAAGGTTCAACACTGTTCCAAGTTTTCTCTATTTGTGGATAATGTTTCTCACCATGGAACGCTGGAGTCCCAAAGCGATAGAAATTGCATTGTACCCTATTGTACCCAGGTAGCATGTCAATACTGTTCTTGAATTTCTTGATTCTAGATTGTGGCATGACGTGTTGCTTTTTGAGATTTTCTAGCATGCTTTACTTTGTCAGACAAACAGGCAGGGGGAGAGGATCAAGTTTAAATCATAATTTAAAAGCTGCATTGTGTGTTTGCTCAGGTTATCTTTGTGTGATATTAAAATTTGATTGATGGTCTGAATCATTTAAGTGTGACAGATGTGCAAAAGAAAAATAAACATCAGGAAGGGGCAAATACCTTTTCACTGTTCACAAGTTAAATGTACATTTAAAGGCTGTATTTTTTCCTGGTAATGTTCAGTGCCTGGCCAAAAAAATGGCACGCATTATAATACTGACAGCCGTTATCTTTGTTTACGGCACTGAATGCTGGGGCCATTTCATGAGTGAAAATGATTCCTCTTTCACTATTTGGGTCCAATACTGAATAATGCATTGATGCGATAATCTAGTATAATCTAGTATATATAGTATATTTAGATTCAGATAGTCAGATGACTACATATTTTGCTACATAATGTTGCTGAGTCTAGACCTGACCAACTGAAGCAACCCTACATCATAACACTGCCTCCTGAGGCTTGTATAGTGGCCACTATGCATGATGTGTCCATCATTTCATGAGCTTTTGACATTTTATTAGAAAGATTGCACGACATTCCATTCATACAGTGAAGTGTCAGGGGATTATTCAATGGATTATGTAATTTGAGGATGACAGTCAAGCACTAAGCAGCTTATGTTGCTATTGTGCTAGCTGTGCTATTGACCGCTACTGAATGTTGTGATTTAAAATCTCAGGACACTGCTACCTTCAATGACTGCTCACATGATTCAACTGGATCCTGCCTCTTAGAATATTTATTATTTATATACAGTATTTATCTTAAATAATATTACTTAACGTTAGCTAAAATGAAGAGTTGTACATTTTAACTCATCAGTGTTGTTTTTTTTTTTTTTAGCATTTAAAGGTTTGAAATCAACTAAATAAATCAATGACACTGTTTTAAGGGATTTTATTCAAGGCAAGCGAACACCACAAGAACATCACACGTACAAATACATAGCGGTTGCAGTGGCATCATGTAGTGTGTTCAGGCACCATATTCTCAAATGGACAGCACAGCTTTAAGATAGCACCCAGTGAAGTATACACAG